>CM055968.1:12800000-14000000 GCA_029531755.1 Holothuria leucospilota | reverse complement strand
GCTAAGTGCATTGCCCGCGCTTTTTACATAGCACGTTGGTCATGAACTACTCCGTGCTCCTAACTGATGAACGAAGGGAAATGGGCCCGAGTTAAATTCACGTTGGAACGGCAACAGTTTTTCCATTACGGGACTTTATCGGGAAATTCGGGAATTAGTTTTAGATTTCTTTACATAAGACATAAGTGTTGGGCAAGATGCTTTACAAAAATTATATCCATATCGTTAAGGAAGTATGAGATGAGTAAATCAGGCAAATTGAGTGGAATGTTTAGTGGCCCCAAAGTGCCAAGGTAGTTCGATATTTTTGCCTAAAACTGGGTGTATAGGCTACTATGTACAGTAGCACTACTACAGTCCAGTACAGACCTTTGCACGGAATCTTCCGACATGATCGGTGGATAGAACTACTGTAGGCAGAGCCGTACGTAAGCCAACAGACTCTTTGGCTAACGTTAAGCCTCTGACATCGTACGAAAGCACGTATTTATGGTTGATTTTTGTCTTAGTATTTCGAGAGGAAATCCTTCAAGAACATTTAATATTCTATTCGTGGAACGTAGGGAACTGTTCTTAATCGTTCATCTCCAGTGTGAAGGTTATGTTATGGTGTGTGTACAAAGTTAGAAATATGCGACAGACGGCGAGAAAACATGACCTTCCTGTACATGTTAATAATCGGTGATCGGTAATTGGCATCGGCCCGAGTATGTTATTGAATAATTGGTAATCGGTGATTACCGATTACGGCATAATCGGTCGAACACTAAAATTAATTCTTTATTACTCACCAGGTAGTATATCTAGACTCCTTTGAAATGTAATGTAGATATTTTCTGCGTAGGCAACCACTCCTTCCAAAATTAACCGTTTCATCTTATCAACCGTTACAACTTTCCTTGCAGTCAGTGTTAAACAAGCAAATTAGTACAGTGTCTATTTTGCTCCCCTCTTACCCCCTATTTATGTTCTCTTAGTTGCCTGTAGTTTATAACATCTGTGTCCAGGCATAAGTCATATCTTGTGACTCCCTGTTTCGATGTCACATATTAGCATAGCCATGTATATTTCGTGAAAAAGGTGTTAAAACGACAGCATCCTCACATGATATCATGCAGGATAGTGTCTTCTTGAGGCTTCTAACCCTAACCTTATTCCATGCCTCCTCCTCCTAATAAATCTTGTGATACGATATCCTGTAGGATAATGTCTTTTCGTGACAAGAATGTTACACAATACAAAAAAAAATTGTCAGGATATGGTAGTAAAACAGTAACTTTTTCATTAATGGTCGATATCTGATTTTGATTACAGTTGTGACTTACTGTATTTAATAACACATTTTTAATGGCATTTACATCAAGTATGTACAGTAGGTACAGCATTTACATGAACACAGACCTTGAAGTATAAAAATCCATGAATTGTGAATTTATTTCACTCCTAGGTACTGTACTTACTAGGGTGTAGCGGTATATCGATATTATCGATATTAGTCGATATTTGCTCCTTAGTAATATCGTCGATATGCGTTTTCAAAAATATCGGTATATAGTAAAGTCGGTATATAGTACTAATATCGATATTCTACTATTCACTTGGATACCGATTCTACTAAAATAGCGACACTCAACACAAATATCGATATTTAACAGCAGTGACTCATGACCGATACGAGTGTTTATGAAAACCGATACATAAGCATCGATAGGGTAAAGTTTCCAACAAATCTTAGGCCTAGCTTATGTAGGTCGAGGTTCACCTCTTGTGACCTTCGTAACACAATACTGAGCTGTTCATCACAATGCTACGAGCATATAGGCATGATGTATGAATTACCTGTGCGGTTTGCATGCGCAGTGGAATACTTTAATGCACTGTGTAGACAGTGGGTATTGGATCGGTGATGGACTGCCAAAGTACACGTGGGGCGTAAATGGCTGAATATGTACAGAGCTAGCTCATAAAGAGTCATATGAGCCATATCGGTGACACGGAAGTTTTTCTACAGAATTGTTTACTGCATGCAAGTTAATTCCGAAACCTTACAGTTACAAGTAAACTAATTTTTCATGATATTCGGACTTACTGTCTGATGATCTATCTCAGAGTTAAGTAAAGTTCCACAGAGAAAATAACGTAACATTTTCCTAAATACATTCGTTAGAAGTTCAGGGTGGGTACACATACTGTACTACGCATGTTATTCCATAGGGTTTAGCACAGCGTTGTAATCTTTCGTTGGGGAAGCTTTACGTTAATTCTGTTGACAACATGAATGCATATCGCATACAAGTACGAACACGCCGCAGTCAGTCCACACATGCAACATGTATAGTACTGCAGAAAATATGTAGTTTGGACTCTTCCAAACCAACTACGCAGCATACCTAGGAGTATTGTGACCTTTGACTGGATCTGCGTATTTTGATATGAGGGGTTTTTTAACTAGTTTGTGAGATGTACATTTTGTTTGCTTGGGCGGAATTTGCGAGTAGTTTCGACTGCGATATTTTTCCATACATTAACAAAAGATAGCTGACACTACGATGGAGCATAATCATGCAAAAATAGCTGCGTAAAAGTTCTTATAGCTGGACTTGAAAGTTTCGGGAAAATTCTGACATTCCCAGGTACCGGACACGTGCGAGAGTGCCGAGAAGCTGAAGCAGCTAGCAAGCTGCAGCCTGCAGCTAGTGCCTGGATTTTGACTACGAGCAGTACTGTGTTTGTAGGTTATTGGAATGTCTGAAGCACAGACAAGAGTGTGGGTATGTAGAGGTCAGCTAGGTAATATCGACTGCTACTGTAGTAACTAGTGGTTATAGTTGACTATATAATACCGACGAATAGTTGATATCGAAAATATCGGTCGGTATTTTAGATATATAGTGACTAGCCGAAACAAGGCCGTTTTGATGCAGCATTGCGTAGTGAATTACGTGCGGGGTATTTTACGAGAGTTAGGTGAAGAGGTACGTACATCTTTGTGACAAATTGAATAATAGAGAAGTCCCCTGGCTTACGTGAGTCCAGAAGGAACACTTTTTACTTATCCCAAAACTTACGGATGAAAAGATACCATATTTTTGTTTGAAAGAAAAATATTTAAAACACAAGAGCTGTAGCTATTGGAAGGAATCGGCGTAGCACATGCTAGTTAGGGGTGGGAATTATGCTGATGCTTGGGCCACTCTTTCTGAAAACGTTTGTATGGTCAGTGAAACCAGTAATCACAGATTTTGAAACTATTTTGTAGTTATTTAGGGGCAGACCTACTACAGATTTTTTTTTAGATCATGGCTGTTGCTTTAGCGAGGTGAAGGGATATTTGATCGTCTGGTGTGATGCTGAAGTGACACTAAAAGCTACATAAGACATATTCACAAAGAAATCATTGAAAGTTACTTTGGGAATGCAACTACTCAAATGTAAAATGCAAACACAATTTTTTTAATTTTTCTGCACAAATCATTATTTATTTTTCGCTACCAGCGTAGTAAAATTCGCCATTTACTGTAAGTCAACAGGGACCGGGTACATAGTAATACTTTCCCATACTTCGTTTCGACATATGTGTAGTGTGCTTACCCATTCCGCGAAAATATCGATATTATGGATATTATCGATATTTTCAGGTCGGTATGTCGATATTTTATATTGGTAATACCGCTACACCTTAGTACTTACCTCCCCTATTACTACTATTGAACAAATTTTTGATGGAAAGAAGGAAAAAACTCTTGGACCTGGCTAGAACTTGCCCCACACTTACCCCTGTAGGCTCAGAGGGCACAGGTCCAGGAGAGTGCGAGATTAGGTCCTCAGCTATGGGAGAATCAGGCCCAGGAGAGTGCCAGGACAGCCTGACATTCCAACCCACAGCCTACATACATTTTAGACGAACTATACTTCTTCCAAAGAAACCCCTGTGAATCAGGCTTTCGGAAGACCCTGAAGTGTAAAATCCACGTATTGTGATTTTCCAACAAAAAGCAACTTGTGCAGCAAGGCTCCAACATCACTGGGAATGTGAATCCCAGAAAATTGTTTGCAAGCTGCATAAAATAATGAGCAGTAGTAAACAAAATAGTATCACATTTTAGTGAAATGCTTAAAACTGTTAAAGGCTCACATTGTACTAGAGAGCATGTATAGAATCTTGAGTGGGACCTGGACCTTGGCTGTGAGCAACAACATGCGTATACCTCTCTCAGAAAATTTAAACTTGTATAAGCACCTTTTTAAGTTTCGAGAAAGGCACAATGTTCTAGTTTCTCGGAGACCCTGCATGGTTGCAGTTAGTATCTTGTATACTACAGTGTGTTCATTGTTGGGAGAAGTGACCAGGCTATGACTCACAAGGCTGTGTGTAGAATTTATGCAAGATGTTGGAATATCATCAAGGCACATAGAGAAAGAGACTGTTTACCATTTTATCTTTGTGAGGCTGCATTGTGTATGCATGGCTTCCAGTAAGTGTGTTGTGGCATCAGTTAGTACACCATAGAAAGAAGGACTAGGCTGAATTGTGAAACCGTTGGTTGTGGTTTTCTTTCGGTTTGGATTTTTCACTGTTTTAGACATGTTATTGGTTATGTGTGGAAAGCATGAAGCATCCACAAGTGTTTGTGTTAATATGGAACTGCAGATTCTGACATACTGTACATATTGTCCAAACCTCATGTGTACTAGGTATCAAGATGATGTTGTTGTCGTTGAATGTGGGAGGAATTAGTTGGGGTATCTTTGATATGCAGTTGGAGATTATAGTTGCACAGGGGAGGCAAAAAATTGTGGTTTTATTGAGTAATATGATAAGACTGATTGCAGTAGCTGTTTTGAGATGTTTACCTATTGTCACAGTATGTAGTGGTGATGTTATTACAGTAATTCCTGCCCATATCTTTTAGAAAATTATTCAAAAGTTTCAGTTTGAAAATGCACATTGTGTTACATGTTATTGGGCAAATACTACATTTCTCAAGTAGAAAAAGGAATTCCTTACCCTCTTCTTTAACTGAATGTAGTAAGTTTTATGAGTTAATGACTAACATTATAGTCATATTTGATACAAATAGATAATGGAATAGGTACATTTCAGCCAAATATTATTCATAAGTTAGAGTCTGGACATTTTAGATGACTAAGTGAATAAAACTTTGTTTCTTTGTTTTCTGACAGCTTTCTTTGAATGACAGTGTGAGACTTTGGATGATGACTGCAGCTCCTAGGAGTTAAAGGTAAGAATAGAGACTTAACATGTGAGCATTAGATGCATTATGAAAATAAGTTACTATGTATTCTATAAGTTATTGAATAAGTGTGCTGTACCTCAAGCCTTCCAGCACGTGTCAAGCAGGGTTGCACTGTAACTTGTCTGATCATCCTGTCACTTGAACCAGACAGCTGACAAGTTAATTAAACATAGAACTGTACTTCATTCAATGCCAGTGGGCATGGGCACAGAAAGGTCTGCGGATATTTCCATGTAATGATGGGACAAGCAGAGCTCCCGTCCCTCCTGCATTGGGTGGAAATTCCCAAAAATCCTCAGTAGTTCCCACCTTTCCACTTTGGCCTGTTATTCTCCCGCTCAAAACGAATGTGTTCGCAGATGCACAGCAAGACATTTCAGAGGCATCTGTAGTATGCAAAAACAAGATACCACGCAGCTTTCATGAACAAACGGTTTTGTCCCAAAAGCCTGTTGCATTTTATTTCCAGTCAACATCATATGCACAGTGTTTCCTTTTCCTACATCATAGACACTGAATGCAAATGGGTCTCCTTAAGTTTCTAAAACACTTACGTAGAGGCCTGGGGAGCTTCCGGCGGCTATCCTTCCTGGACCCCACCGGGGTTTTGCCTCTGTACCCCATGTGTTAAGGGCTTTGCTCTTTTAGCTCGCCATGCACTTCATGCACATTGTCATACCATATTTACATATCACTGTCTTGAATTCTGAAATGTTGGGAGCTGTGGACAATATACTCAACTATTAGTTTACTCTGAAAGGCTTTTAAGTTGTAATACAGTAATCACCTTTGTTGCAAACATTTAAATTCTCAAACATTCCCAAACCAGGGAGTTAAGGGGATTTTGGATGTATGTTACAGTAACTGCTAGCCTCTGGCAAGTCATTTTAATAGATGGTGCTCATTTTTGTTTACTCTTTCTTTTTAGTGATCAATAAATTTGCTGGACCTGTCAAAAATTTATAGTGTGTAACAATTTAGTAGAATGCTACTTTCAATTTCAACTTTCAGTGAAAAGCTCTTAACTCCCTTTGTTCAAGTGTCGCTTTGACACTAAAATGCTAGGAAACAAAATTTTATGGAGGTTATATGTTATGTTGGACATCTGAAACTAGAAGTGAATTTCCATTAATGAAACAAAAGTGCAGGGTTAATTTCATGTGTTCATCTGATGTGGAACTGTATTATCAGATGGAAATATTTCATTTGTGGTGCAGAAAATTTTCATACCTTAAACTACCATGATTTATAGCTGTAGGATGGTAGATGATTCAAAATAATATAGCTGGGTACTTTATTTTCATGAAATGAAGCTCTTGCAGAAAGAATTGACTGTTAAGTAGTTTGTCAGTAAATTGTGCACCCATACTTACATATTTTCAATTTTAACTCCCAAAATTTTGTAGTGCTTTTAAAAAAAAAAAAAAATGGGAAAAGAAAAGTTGTTGCTAGAGGCTATTGGTGAGAATAGATGGTTTGATATTGATGAAAGCAATTTTCAGTCCTTGCCATGTTGATGTAATGTAAACACAATATTTAATATACTGTATACACATAGCTCTTTCAAAATGTCAAAAGTGGCAGTCCAGGTGTATGCATTATACAGGAAAGAGTTACAGTACGCAGACCTGGAGTTAGAAAAGGTCAGGGGACCTACATGTAGGTGTTACATAAATTTATACCTGTTTGATCCTGAACTGGGAAATGATTGGAAAAGGGAATGTTTATTGGAAACCCAAAATGCCAGGGTCAAATAGGGTGCATTTACACTAGATCCAGATCTGATTGCTCCATCTTATCAGTAGATCGAATTACAGGTGTGGCTTGATCCTTAAGCATTTACACTTGTCTCGTACTCTGATCCTCTCCAGTGCTTGAGTGGAAGTGACCTCTGAATTACGAAGTAGAAGCACACCCGTGTATGCACCAAAATGTAAACAAAGAAGTGAGAAAGCACATGTGACAATAATAATGTGCATAATGTGAGGTCACCTTTGATCTCGGGTCGCTGTTGATCCTAGAGCATGTACAGTACAAGTTTTGATCGCCTGCGCGGGGTCTGATCCTCCCCTCTTACCAGAATCAAAATCTGGGCGATCAGACCTGTGTCTGATCTGTGTTTACACTACAAATTTGATCTCGAGCAGTGGGTTTTTAAACCTGTGTAGGCGATCAGATCCGGATCTAGTGTAAATGCACCCATAGGCAGACCAGGAGGTCTAGTTTGCATTGAAACAGTTTGTATAGTTTTCTTTAATACATGGAAGTTACTGTATAACCACAGCTTTTAGCTAAAAATATTTACCAAACCTCACACACTGAGTGTTTAGACACACATGGGCATGAAATACATGTATTCAGTGTGTGAGCTGACAGGGATTGAGAGAAATATGGGTTTGTGTTTGTCATGGTACTGTAGCTTGGGCAGACTTGTCAAAGTGTGTGTGTGTGGTTCTGTAACCTTGTACAGTTGTAGAAAACAGGAAGCTTTTACCTTGTACAGATGATGGTACAGTATGTGTAGGCAGGGTTCAGTTTGCCTGCAACAGTGTACTGACTGTATGTCCTGTGGTATGCATGGAATGACTGTGTCATTGTTTAGATTAATCTGTGCAAGAGTCAACTTACAACCCCTCCTGGCAGACACCTGCTTTTCCTTTAGACTTACTTGTGTCAGTAGTAAGCATGTAGTTACCTACCCTGCAACTCCATGGTAGAAGTGAGAAATGTTTTGTGTTGTATGGTCATGGAATGGTTGGTTTGTGGAGATCTTTTAATCAGACATGTGTGATGGAGAACTTGCACTGTGAGTGTATTCTTGGAAGTGAATGAACCCTTTGGTTATGATGTGCACAGTATGGTATAGATGGAATGTTTATAATGCCAGGTCTGAGGTTTAGAGGAAGAAAGCTGCATAATGCCCGAGGTAGTACTTTCGTGGTTTCTGTGCCTATACTGTGTCCCCATGTGCATGAAGACAGCTCTTGTTGGTAGGGCCTATTTCTAAGTACAGATTTCCAAAGTACATCTTAAGGTATGTCATTTTTTAAGTTTTGCTCAACCACACGTGTTTTGTAATGTGTTAGTAAATCTGTTGCAGCCCTACTTACCTATGCTATTAACCAACCCCTTCTACAGCTGAATAACTTCTGCTAAGGTTTGGATCCTACGTAAATGGTGTCATTTCTACCCTACACTTTGCTTGCTTCATGCCAGGGTGGAGGGTTTCCCATAAGAGGGAATGTCACTGAAATTGCAGTGGTGCATTAAAGTGAAGCCAGAAATGATTGAGTTGGGACAGAATGTGAATTTGGGTTCTCAAGACAGAAATGAATTAATTAGAGTCCGGGGGACTGAAGGTCCAGTAGATGGAAGTGCAATTAGGGTCCACAAGACCGAAGATAAATTTGTGCCCGTCAGACTGAAAGTAACTTCGGATTCGCAAAACTGCAGGTTTGTAAGACAGAAGGTTTATAATGGATTAAGCCTAATGCACTGCACAAAGCCTGGACTATATACGACAGATCTGTGAGTCCTAATTTTGACTTCAAAGGAAGATGAATGATGCTCAACACACAAATTACAATACCCCAATATAACCAGCGACAGTCACTCTTGTGTATGTCGCAAAATTCACTGACGACATTTGTGCACAGACCATATTCATGCAAATCAGAACTAGTCAAAAATGAAACCCACACAGTTGATTCAGGGTCAGGGTTTCTGTCAAGGGGGGAAAGGGAAAATTTTTCCCCACCTTCCCAGAAAAAGGTAGGTAAAATCCCCCCCCCCCCCTTTCATTTCCATAAAAAAACAAAAAATTGTCAATATCTTGGTTTCTTACTTAAGAATAAGACACTTTTGCAACAATGTTTGAACTTACATAAATAAATGGCCTTTAAAACCCTTCAAATTACACCAAATAGGGGCCCTGAAGCAAGCTTTTCTCCCCTGAACCCACTTGTAACTTTGGCCTAGGCCATCGTCAAGTTGGCCTCAGGGTTAAGCAGTAATAAATCCCCCCTTTTTTTGAGTTTCTGGCATAATCCCTGAGGGTAGTCATTTACCTCAGCTCAGAATACACTGTACATTTCGTTGTTCACGAAGTAATTGTATCATTTGATCCAGGTAATCCAAGGGCATTTGAAGCAAGGCTCCATGCACTTGCCAGTAAAAATTTTCTATTCTTTTGTCGATTTTTAGCTTGTCAAACCCCTGTGAGTTCCATTCTCAACCACCTCTAGGCCAAGGCCTACTGTACATTTAACCAGCATGAACATACAATTCTACAGTAAAGCAATTCTTGCGAACCATTGGTCCAACCACGCTTGCAAAAAGCTGGATGCAAACACACATTGCGTCCACGAAAATCATGCTGCAGCTAGAAATTTTGGTTTTCAAAGTATGTGCGCCTGCAATGTTTTGCAAGTTTTTCCGCTGTGGTCTCACAGGCTTCAACCGCCAAGGTGCCTTCCATGTGAAGCCAGTGCAGAAGTTACCTGAGGTTTGAGCTTTATTACACCGAGGTGTCAGCTTTCACAGGCCAACAAAACAAGTATAATTAACAGCACAGTATAAAATGCATTTTCTACAGTATAAGGATCACTCATCATACTGAAAGCAAAAACTTCACTCACAATCTATCATATTTAGCAGGAAATAATCCTGTCTACAGTACATCGCCCTTACTTTACCTCTTATCAACAGTTGCAGTGGGTTTGGATGAGTATGTTATAAAGGACCTAAGAACCCTAAATAAGGAAGGTGATTCATCCAAACCCACTGCAGTTGTAGATAGGAGTTTAGAGAGCCTGGCTCATAGATTCATAAAACCAGGGAGACTGGGGGAATTTGTGTCAATTGAATGTGTATAATGTGGAAACACTTCACATCAGAAATTTCCTAGCTGCAGTTTTGACTTTGGCTTTGTTTGTTGTACAAAATTTATTGTAATTAGGTTTGCTGTATGCTGACTTGAATGACTGACTGCTCATGCCACCATTCCAAGAGATACCCTTCATGTAGGCAGAAGATCTTTTCAAGTTTGTGCAACACAATGCACCTTGGGTTTTATGTCTAATAGCAAACAGTACTGAGATACTGTCCTTATTGAATCCTTTTGTATATTACACTGAATGGACGTTGAATCAATCATACAGTGTATGGCAGTGATCGAATCTTTATCAAGTGTTTTTGTGTGGATATGACCTTGGAGTTTATTGCAATACATCTTGCCATGGTGTTCACTGTATATGTATTTAGTTCATGAAGTCAGACCTTGAAAACAAACATCAAATATGTCATCAAAGGCAGAAAGCTGTAAATGGATGGATGCATTGACTACTTGAATACACTAGATGGTCTTGGTCAATGCTGTTGGTTTAGACAAAAAGTGCTGGAGGTTACTTTTGCTGCACTTAATTAAATAACAAGGTAAATTTCTTTTCTGTAGTTCACAGTCAATATTCAGTATGCCTTACAGTAGTCTGTTTCGCTCCTCATCACCACCTATTTACATGTAATTCCCCATCTTGCCTGCAAGCACCACCTGGCATCATTTGTAAGCACCGGGATGGCGCCCTCCCACTAATAGAGGACGACATGGTAATACCACTCTTTCTCTC
The DNA here is from genome assembly GCA_029531755.1 of Holothuria leucospilota. Taxonomy (NCBI): domain Eukaryota; kingdom Metazoa; phylum Echinodermata; class Holothuroidea; order Aspidochirotida; family Holothuriidae; genus Holothuria; species Holothuria leucospilota. The sequence continues at coordinate 13,989,118 of CM055968.1, read as the reverse complement.
TCCAGCTTGCCCTGCTTCGAGCAAGACGTGTTTTTGCAACCGTCTGGCAAATTGAGAGTTTTTATCCCCTTTTAGAGGATTTCCAAAGTGTTCCTTCTCCCCAAGACATTCTAAAGTAGGTATCAGTACAGTATGTATTTAGTCTTTGTATTTAGGAAGCAGGATTGTGCAGTTCTCACACTTTTTTCAGAAATCCTGCAAGTTTAAAAATTACATGGGGCAATTCCCGCACTGTTATTCATTTATAATCTGCCAGTAGCCTACCAGCATGACTTGCGTGCACATACCGAAACCCAATATGATAACACATTCTGAGCATACTATGCACTGTTCATGGGCTCCCCAAGAAAGTGTGCCAAATTTTTCCCAAATAATTTTGATATGACTAGCAAAGTTAAAGAAAAACTGTCAAAAACATTTAGAACATGTTTTTGTATGATTAGTGATATGATAAACAATTTTGTAGGCTTCTGAAAAAACCCAGAGATTTTACTCCTGAAATTGAAGTCTATGTTACCCTGAATGTCCACAACTTTTAACACACTAAGTGAGTTCTTGAAGTTGTGTTAAAGAGAAACTCTCATGGTCATGAAAGGTATCCAGAATGAGAATTTGGTACACTTTAAAAAAATATGGAAAACACATGTAGGAGACTCTCCAACAGTCATTTCCATAACTTTTGTAAGTTCTACTTTTGTTATTTATACTGTAGGTACACGTGGGAAACTATTCTGATTGTCCTTTCTTTCAGAGTGCTTGAACTAGGTCTTTGGCTAACCTTATATGTGTTATATATATGGTATCGAGTCTATACTGTAGGGACTGGTGTTCCCATCAAGAATTTCAGTTGAAGCTCTTAGGGTTTTTCTTGCAGATTTGACAGTGGGCTTAAAAATGCGTTTTATGCCTAGATGGGTGTTGTCTTAGGCAACTTGACTTCAGATGAATCCACTCAGGTAAAGGCTTCACAGTATCTGATTGCTTTGAGTGACTTAAAGCTACTTAACATCATTAAACCAAATCCCCCCCCCCAAATATTTTTGGAGTTGGGGGGGGGGGGATTTTCTCCCAAAATTTTGAGACCTACTGTAGTGCCAACATTGATTTGGTTGTAAGTACAGTACTTGGGAAGAAATGATAGAGCAGCACAGTACAGGGCATTGGTATTATCTTGGTGTGCCCCCTCAATATTTTGGTAATCACTTGCATCTTGTTTTTAAAATAAACTGTACGTTTTGAAACTGTGGTCAGTGAATGGATTGCCACTGTACATACTTGCCCAGGACTTTCATCCTTCATGTCCTACTAGATATAGTCTAGAGTTGTATACATACTGTGAAATGATGCAATGAGCAATAAACCCGTGCATACTTTGCACATTCTTTGCCTCAGAAATACTTTATATTAGAGCAATCAATTACTGTAGGCCTAGATTTTTATGATTTTCCATGCAATATATGTGTAAATAAACCCATTCCTTTAGCAGATGGAAGAAAGCTGTAATCATTGTCCCCAGGGATCATATTAAAAGCGAACTCCCATGCAGTAGCAGAGAGGACCCCCATGTAGTAGCAGAGATCTGTTTGAAAAAGTGGGTGGGAGGATATTGAGCCCTTTGGGGAAAATTTACTGTGTGAAAGAGTGAAAGTTAGTGGGAGCAATTTCCAAAAAGTGGAGGGGAGATATATCCTCCCATCCCCCATCCCCCTGGGATTTATGCCTATACCCCCACATGTAGAAATTGGCCTTACAGGAATTGATAGGGTATTAGATGCAGCCACTTGTATACTGTTTTAAACCTGATTCATTTATGGCTCATTTTAATCATGTGACAGTATTGTTTGTTTACGGTATAATTATGCAGAATAACATCCTCGTTTCACCTTTAAATATCCAGTATTCAACGTTGATTAAAAGATCATGGAGGGTATTTTTCAAGGAAACTAGAGGGTATAGTTGTAAGATTTTGCTGATGTTGACTAGGAAGGTTGGTGTGACTGTTTATTCCCTTAAAGGGGAAATCTCCTCATCCCAGACACTTCCAATTCTCCTAACTTAGCTAGTTCTAGCCCCCACCCCATAACTGTCTTTAGCTTCTTGTTCAGACACAAACATAGTTTATTGCTTAGGGCCACATCCTGGTTCATACAGTATACAAGGCCCTAATATGTAATCAAAGCACTCTCTGTGCATGCTGTGTAATATGAGCTGCTCTGCATCTTGAATTTTGCAACTCTTATGTCAGTCAAAGAGTATGTTGTCACCAATTGAGATTTTTGCTTATCCCCCCCCCCTCCCCCCCCCCCCCCCCCCCAAGTAAAAGTCATACTTTAAGGCAATAGGCAGTCACCCAAAAATTTGCTTTGAAAATCAGCAAACTCTTGCGAATCTCCTCGCCTTTTGTTCAATTATGTAGTATTTACTATTTATGTATTCATGAATTATTAGAAACTGGTTTTACCTGCTACAGTGTAAATCAGTCAGTTGCAGAAACATAGCTACTACATGATTCATAAGGTAAAATCTGCTGACAGCCTTTGACCCCTTCAAAAAATCACTTCAGCTTTCTGTTTTCCAAGAGGAGTTGTCATTTGGATTGAATTCTACTGTAATTTGAAGAAACACCAGGCACTTGAAAGGGACCTGCTTGAAGACAACATTCAGTGGAATTCTGTCAATTTGTCCTACTTTATTAGAAACAGATGGAATGCTCTATGAGGAAGGATAAGAATATTATGCTGTATGTGTAGGAAAAAGAAGGGTGTGTACACTTTGCATGGTCTCCACCCTACATTAAAACTGACTGCAATGCTGAAAACCTGCTATTAAAGGGAAAACTCAAACAAGGGTTATCATGTAGCAATTGAACAGTTCCTGGAAGAATTTTGATGTTTTCTTTGACAAATGAGCATTGCCCATGCAAATACTGTAAACTTGGTGTAGGCTGTATAGCCAGTGTAGGCTACATAGTGTAATGTACATTGGTAATTGCTTCTTTTTTTTTTCCATGCTAATTGTAGGAGTACAGTAGTGTGCGTATATTCATTCCAGGCTTTGAACACAAACTTGCAGTAGACTTACAGTGAGTAGTTACTGTATCTTTCTGATTTAGGACAAAACTATATGGCTAGCTAGCCTAGCTACTGTATGTAGACTACAGTGACTCTGCTGATTAGATGACCACAGAAATTTTTACACAACACCTGAGTGTGTTCTGTGCAGACACTTTTAAGCCATTCATGAATGTATAAACAGACTGTTTGAAAGTCTTGAGGAATGAGTCAAACCAGCTTCAACAATTTCTGGTTGGCCATACATTGTATTTCTACCCTTGACTATTCTCTGCTGCAGCTGTCATTCAATTGCCTGTTGGCATCCTCCACATGCACCGTCTATTCTGTCTTTTAAAAAGCAGAGCAGAAGGTCTTCCCTTGAAGGCCTCCGTCGTTTGTGCCTCAGATGCCCAACGCACTTCTGCTTACTACCAGAGGAGAAATACTGCATGCAATTATATTCTGTGCTCAGTCATCTGCATGGAGCATAATAAATGCATCTCATCCTCTCGCATCCATCCTCTGCTTGAACTTCAATCTCTGGATAGAATCTTACTCTCTCAAGGAAAGGAGAGAAGTGGAAAGCTTGAAGCCTGATAATGCCAGCAAGATTTCTGAATGCTGCTCTAGGAGCTGGGCGGCTGTTAGGTTGCACTGCATCTCCTCAGAGGAATGTCTGAAGCTCAGGAATATATTGAAATACAAAAGTGGCAGCAATTTGCAATGCATTTACAAATTAAAAGGATCTGGTTGTTTTGGCCGTTCAAGTTTGTCTGATGACATACACAGAATCGAAGAGGCTTGGACAGATGGGGTTTCTTTTGAAATGGGTATTTGTTGCCATAGTTTCACTGCAAGGATATTTTCAGTAAAGTAATCCAAGGGAAAGCACCACAGAGAGTATGTAAAATATTCTATCTGGACTTGCAAAAAAGGCAATGTTTTTATGGCACTGTTATAGAGCACCACCTGGTGGTTTGAGAGCCTTTCAATTTCTGTCGCGATTGTTCTAGACATTTTCAAGAATACTGTACACTGTATGATGGACCTTTAAATATACTTGGGAGACGGGTCTTTGAAGATGGGAACTCTAATTCGTATTCAACAGGGAAATATTCTTTGGTTATCAAATTGCATTTCCTCCGCAGGTTGGTCGAATTGCCACACATGTATACAGCAGTGTTCACAAGCATATCCCTGGTGTTGAAACGGTTTAGTATAAAGAATTGCAAAAGGTTCAAACCTAGGCAAAATTTTATCACTAAATAGCATTGTGTTCAAAATGTTTTTTGCTGTATGCAATGCATTTCAATGTATGCCAACATACTCAGGATATAATAGACATGCCTTTACAGTGATAATACAGTTTGGTACTTCACTCACATCATGCTTTGCATATACTGTATGGCAGTGGTCAACTGTTAACAATTTTTGGATCTTCAGCACTTTATGGCTCTATATAAGCTTCAGGTATGGTTATAATTTATTGCCTTTTACTTTGTAGGTCCAGAATTTTGAAAGTTTTCTAAATTGCAATGATTTGCTTGTGATGTCAGGTTTATGGAATTGTCACTTCTTTGGGTTTGTCTTCAGTTGAAACTCAAAAGATATTTTAGGCATGCTTCATTATGATGTCATTTGAAATATTTGAGGGTATTCGGTAATGTGGTTCTCCCTTTTCCAAGGATGTGTGAATTCATAATATCACAGTGTGTTACAGGTTGGAGCTTACCTTTTTGAAAGTGATGTGTGTAATTTGTGAGTTTTATATGGACATGGTAAATGGCAGATTTATATATATGTTTTCAACAAAAATGGCAAATGAAATGCAAATGTTCAGAAGCAAGCATACCTTTAACATTCGGTTTACCTCAAAGTGCTGTATCAGGGCTTGACAAATACATACAGTAAGTCCGCTAGCCCGGGGCTATCTGAAAACCACACATGGGCTAGTGACAGTCAACTATCTAAAGCCCCATGTGCTAGTGCAAAATCCTGTACAGCTGTGTAGTTGTGCTTAAGCTTATGCATTTGGAGGCTAGTGAAATAACTTTGTTGAGTGCCCCATGGGCTAGTAGTAAAGCTTCAGAAATTTCGAGCCCTGTGCTATATCAAAGTAACATCATTCAGGCTATGGTTATACTGCACTTGCTAGTTGATAAGAGTATAGTAAAACATATCCAGCTATAGCCTTTTCCAAATATCAATTACAAAGGATTATGGGATAGAGTTTTGGTGTGCACCATTTTTGTCAATGGCATTTTACTATGGCCAAAGTTGACACGTACCAAAACTCTGTCCCATCATGCTTTGTAATTGTTATGTGGAAAAGGATCTGTTAATTGGTACCCAGCACTATAAATGAAAGACCAACAAAATCACTGCACAAACTACCATTGCACATAACAGGGCTTAACAATAACACTTGCCCAATACGGTATTTCGGAATGAACGCAAGTAGCGAAGCTCAAAGGTCAAATGAGGGGAACCTGCAGGGAACGGACGAACTTTTTGCCACCGTCACTGTGTAGCTAGAGCATATACACAGCCAATGAGAGCCGCTACGCAGACACTTGGCTGATGGCGGGATGTAAACATTCAAAAATTACATGTACGTACATGTAGACCTGTACGAGATACGCATAGTGTATATATACTGTACACATAATTGTATGATTGTGCACGTACAAAGTGTTATTGTGCAGAGACAGGTAGCCAGCTGCTACTCGACTCATAAGCCTCACAGCAGTACTCAGATTGATCACGTTATCGACGCAGTTTAGGAAAGGTTGTCATGAGTTAGGCTCACAAAGTCTAGGCTTTTGAGATTTATGAAAGATGATGATGTATCTACACATTTAATTTGATAATGGCGAGTCAAGAAAACGGGGACTTAAACTAGCTTCGCTCTAACATTAAGTTAGTTCAATGTTAACGTTAGTGTTTGCCACACTGAAAATGCCCGAACTCGAAACGCTACCGTTAGGCCTACCAGTTTAGAATAGAAGAAATGCGTGTGATAATGATCACTCGAAAAAAATGGTAAAGAAAATAATCTACGATTTCCCTTCACTAACCTTGTAGGCTATACAGTACTTGATGAAGTTCTCTAGCGTCACCCGACCCACACCGGCTAGTCAGTCTGCATGATATGTGCACGTGCATGATGTGTGGGCTGCATAGTTAATAACTGCCGTATACTAGTACGCTTATAACAGATATACGTACGTACACGCCGTGCACTAGAGGTACGTGGGAGAAAGAGTACGTACGCTTCGGTAGCTATGCAGAAGACATTCCACTTATGTCTGCTTACAATTCCATGTATTTAAAGAAATTGTCCTGAAATAGACACTAAGTTCGATTCATTTTAGAAAATATTTCAATTTTTGCACGTTTTCAGAAAGACTTTTTATTTCTGAAATTTCTTTTAACCTTTGAAACCATTTTTAAAGCTTCTGGAATGCACTAAGGTTCTTTTTATGAAAAGGAGATTTCCATGAAGGTAGAAATATAAAACACTGCTGAAACAATGAAAACCCCTTACTTGACCTTATTTCAATTCAAAGGTCACTACGCCTGCGCTGTAGGTGATTCCGAAATACCGTATTGCATGTGGCAAGTGAAAATTTTGCAGGGCATGCAATTTTCATATTCCAGCTTACCCGGATGGGCAAGATGTGACTCATACTATACCTCAAACTTTTAATGAGAAGCAAACGGTATTTTCCTGCAGTCAAAGAGAAGTCGAAAGCCACAGTTCACAAGTCACCCTGAAATTCCCCAAAACTTGTCTGTGGTTTGAGAATCTGTAAATCCTTCTTACCTCATCTGTCATTTAATATATGAGGTGTAATAGATGAGGTAAGTAGGAGTGAAATAGATACAAGAGTGGCTGAAAACTTATCAAGGCAGTTCTCATTGAGTAATGCACACACTTGTACTTGCATTCACTAGAGACAAGCAAACTCTACATCGTCCCTCTCTTACCTCCTATTTACACATGTAATCCCCATGTCCCCACAACTAGACCCTGGTAGACTAATAGCACAGTGGAGAGAGGGCTTCCTCCCAAGTCCTACATTTGCTTTTGTCTAGACATTTTTAGTAGAATTTTGCCCAATCCTTTTTCCTTTTAGGTGATTTCACCTCACCATTACCCTTTTTTATCTGGCTGACACTATATAACACATTGGTGTTGGTGTTTCGTTAGACCCCATCTAACTAACTAACTTGTTAGAAGGGCAAGGGAAATAATGCCAGGGAAAGGGAATTTCACAGACTCCTTGCCTGACTTGGCAAGTGAGTTCGAAAATAAATGTAGAGCCCTGCATAACATGGCATAAAGGATGTCAGCTCTTTTCAATGGACATGCATTTTGGCTCACTCCAATCTTCATTCACATATATGCATTGCAGTGTAACTTCAGTTGGTCCCAAGGGATGATACAAACTAAACATTGAAACTTCTCTGTAGTGACATGTGATGAAGATAGGTCTGAAACTTCTCTGTAGTGACATGTGATGAAGATAGGTCATACTGACATTATCTCTGAAGTATGCAAGTTGTCTTTAAGTTGTTGATTCTAGACTACAATATTTGATGAAAATTAAAATATCTATTTATAAAATCTGCAAACAGCTTGTTTGGACATGGAGATATTTGGATAAATTTAAAAATACCCATTTAAGGATTTAGTTAGATGGGATTTAACGACACACCAACACAAATGTGTTATATAGTGTCAGCTAGATTAAAAGGTAAAGTTCAAATACAGTTCAAGTTCGGTTTCAAATACAGTCCTTCCCTTTAGTCGCCTCTTACAACAGGCGGGGAATACCGTGGGCATACTCTACAACCCCCAGCCCACAGGGAGCCATTTAAGGATTTAAGGATTTGAATCAAGTCTACAGTATTGATCATAACAGAGCCACAATAGGAGCAAGTTGCAAGGTCATAATATTACCATATTGTCTTTGGTTGAGGTCAAAGGTCATCTGGGGTCACCAGGGTCAAACTCTGGGAATCTTCTTAACACAATTTCTCAAGGTAGGGATGGGTAGATTTCATACTTGGTTGCCTTATGGTCCGAGGAAGAACCTTTTGTTTTTGGTGGAGGTCAAAGGTCATATGGAGTCACCAGAGGTCAAAACAACTTTCCCCAGAAATTGAGAAGTGTAGTAATATGGTATTGTGTTTGACATATATGCGCAGGGACCCTAGACATTCTGTCAGGGTTCTAGCCAGCTTTTTTGCCAAACCGGGCGGTAATTAAAAGTGACCATCTACACCGATGCCGAAGGCATCGACGCGATCGCGTAGCGATCGCCCAGTCGGCGTGGGGTCAAGGGGCCCGCCTTAGGGCCCCTTGTGGGGTCCAGGGGCAAAGCCCCTGGTGGGGGTCCAGGGGGCGAAGCCCCCGGAAGCTCTGCGATTTTACATTTTTAGAAGTAGTCAAACCACTTCAAATTCACACCAGTTTTGCAAACACTATTTTTACTTACAAACTTTATTTCGAATGACCGTACGTAACTCATTGTTACTGTACTACAATAGGCGGGGCTTTCCTAGCTCTAACGATGCCATACTCTGGCGAGAAAGCTCTGAAAAGTGTGTCGTGTTTTGGCGTGAATCTTCTTTTATTGTAGACAAGACATTGTCAGTCGATCGATTTTGGATAAAATCGACATTCACCCAAAGTTCAAAACTGAACCAAATTTATACAAATAAGCCCAGCAACACTCGTTAACTTTTACAGACACCGGTATTTGACTTTTCTTTTAAAAATGTTGTACGAAAAAGGAGGATAGAAGTGAACAAAACTTCCTACGGTGTCTCCAGAAACTTTCAAACCATGTTATTTTACATGTGTTGTAATGCTCAAATCACAGAAAAATCTAGAGCCACGGTATCCTAGATACACCATTTCATGCTGAACATCGCAATTGCGATTGCCAAACGTTTATATTCATGTTTGCACGAGGTACAAAAAACAGCAACCCGGTATCACGGTACAGCCCATTTTGATAGGCACAGAGACTCCATAACACATGCCTGATACTTACACTTGTATCGGGCCGGGAGCTCGAGGTAGCAATCAATTCAAGGAGACTCAAATTTTCGCAACGAAATCGTGTCGCTTCGTTTCAAATCGAAAATTACTAATAAAAGAAACGTGACGGAAAATAACCAATAGAGAAAAAATGAGTACTTCCGTAACTTTCTCAGATTGGAATTTGGGACCTTTTTGACGCTAAAAGCAAGCTAAACTCGCAGCTGTTCAGACATCGACAAACAGAACTTTCGGTTTTCTGGATAATTTTACCCTAACAGGATTACATTATTCCCTTAACCCTTACAATCTGAGACTCAAATTTTCCTGCTTTCGAGCCTGCTGACGCACCTTCGGGTGGATCAGCTAGACATCGAGTAAAATCGTATCGTATCGAAAATTGTTATCTTTAATCCTCGTGTGCCACACAGTGTAGCCTACTATATGCCGTGGAACTTTCTAGTACATTCTACCAAGCATACCATAGAACAGCCTTTCTCTGCATGCAGAGCCAATAATGCTTTGCCTGCATGCATATACACTCAAAACATTAGTATGACATGAAAATCCCTAGCTATGTCATCCATACGTACTGCCTTTAGCGGCAGTAACTAGTATTATGCTCCACAGCAATCTCACCCATATTCGTACGTAACTATAGCTTCGTGTTAACATCCGGGCACCTTTCAATCTCAGTGTCAGAAACTTTGCACGAGCGCCATTTTGGTGCAAACTATGATGCAATAGCGCATGGTTCGGTCCGTAACTTTTCATGAATATTTACAGTGTTTACAGGCTTATCTTAGTACTTCACACACGGCAAAGTGTTGATTTGTATAATGGTGACATACTTAACCGTTCATCGGGGTGTTTTTTCTTTTTGGTATACTCGAGGTATTAACGAAGTGAGGTATAGGCTAGGCCTGGTTTAGGCTATTGCAACTCTTGTTAGGCTGTCAACTTTTTTTGTACTACGGAGGCGTATATCCTGCGGTGACTGTCATTTACTTCACACTTGCAAGGACGGGGAGTCGGTATATTGGGAATGTGATTTCATAAACACGTGAGCAGATGTTTTCGGGAGGGGGGGGGCTTCATAAAAAAAATTCCGATTTTTTATCAAAAGTTTTGAACGCTAAATTAACTGATTCAAAGTTTGAGGAACGTTGATTTGCGTTGCTTATTACACGTCGGGCTCTTCTGTTTAGCTTTCACGAGCCAATGGCCGACCAGAATCTTGTAAACAAGCTACTACGTAATGATGACCTTGTCATGCTTTTCACACACAAGACGTATGTTTTACATTTGGGGAATGGGCCCTATAAAGGTCAGTTGATATACTGCGCACTATTCATTACGTATGTGAGCTGTGCACAATAGCAGTTGATTTGGCGCGAAGCCTAGGTCAGTTCTGTAGAAAAAGCGCCCTGACGACAAAGACTCTTCAGAAATAACTCAGAAATGGTTAAATCTGTGATAATTTTAATCTCTTTCATTGCGCTTCTTTTTTCAAGGCAAAAAAAAAAAAAAAAAAAACAAGCAAACAAACAAGTGGCTCAATCTTCTGGGGAAATGATAAATGCAGGATGATTTTTTCGCATGCAACATTTTTTTCGTAACCGGGTAATAAATTTGGAACCGGCTTACAGAACCATCGGGCGGGCGGGTACTCTCGTACACGGGTAACCCGTGCAAACACTATATATTGAACATGTGCAGAACTTATGCAGTGAGTCTATGTATACCAGCCGCTCTTCACTACAAGGTATACGGTGTGAAAATTTTGCGATGTGGAGGTCGGAAAGTAAGAGAATCTGCGACACTTGCAATCGGGGCAGGATGATGAGCTAAAAAAGTAAATATATCGGGGTTCATGGTTGTGTTGGTTTAACTGAAAGTCCACGTTTTATATACAGTTTTAGTAGTGCTTAATCCATAGGCCTACAATTTTGAACAGGGCGCACAACTTTCAACATATCAATTTGTTCAAAACACTTTCCTGTCAAAACACTTTTCTGTCTAAACTGAGGATGATGGCTTCGAAATCTGTCCAGGTCCCTATGTCATAGTGAAATATTATCGATATATTTTTATCTCATTCAGAAGCTGAGACATAGAAGAACATAAAACTGAATGAACATCACGGTAATTTTGCTATGCAACAGAGCACGAACGATCGAAAGTTCGTGCCCGTACTGTTTTCCACAAAGCTCATTTTTGTTGCCTGGGAGACGATAACACAAGCTGTATGGCTAGCTAGAACCCTGTCTGTGCCAAAATTTTAAAGACAGTAATTTATGAAACACTGTCAATTTTAAAATACAGAAATAGACTAGCATTTCATCAGCAAGGAATCACTAAAGCCTTTTGGCTTTCTGGTTCTTTGTTGTTATCTTTGTTGGGGTTCAAAGGTTATGTGAGGTCAGCAAAGGTCATATTGTTAAAACATCATAGAATGATGTAGTCAAGAAATATATATTTTTGGGATAAACCTCAGTGCCACAAAGCATCCCCATTCAGCAAGGAATTACTAAGCCTTCGGACTTTGTGGTTAAGTTTTGAGTAGCAAGTTTTGCCTCGGGTTTGGGTTATACTTCACTTTCTATATGTTATGGGATTGGCAGTCACAGTGTACAGTATTGCATTCTTGGTGCTATACATGTCAAGAAGTGCTACAATGGGAAGTGTGCCACATTTGGCATCAAGGTACTAGCTATTTCAAGTGCTGAGCACTCATGGTGAATGGTTAGAGTGTATTGTGCAGTATTGATTTGTTCATCCTTTCTCAACACTTACAAACTTCAATAATGTGTTCATGCGTGAAAACACTAAACCATACTGCATTGACTATATCCAAAAAAAGATGAGACAGATATAGTTCTCTTAGAATTTTAAATATCACGTTGTTGTTGGTAGCTTGATAACATCATAAAAGACTGGCTTCAAGTCACACTTTGTGCAAATGGTAGCCCATCTTTGGCAAGCAAATAGCCGTATCTCAAATACAGACAAAGATATGATCATGTACATCCACAGACCTACTTTAAAGTTAAGGTATGCTTCTCCACAAAAGTAGTGTTGAAAATATCAGTACTTTCCTCATTTTGTAAATTGTCAGTAATAGGCAAAATGTGTACCATCTGCTTAATTCATGGCCTATCAGAACTTAATGAATGTAAAAAATGTGTTCAACTTTTACAACTCTTTCCATGTTTCCCTACCCAGAATATCTCTGTTTAATAAAAATAAAAAACCTGAATGAGACCCCTTTGATTTTGTAGGTTTTTGTTTCCTCTTTACACACCAGTGTATTTTTTCGATTTCCAATGTTTGTAATTATCTTTTACCTTGCCCCCAAGTCCCCTGATAGTGGATAAATCAACTGGTGTCATCTTCATCTTTTTTCGGGCCTCTGAGTAATGGCCTCTGGTATCTGTTTAGATGAGATTTCAAAACACTGGTTAAAATTCAGTAATGTCACTGTAGACTTCTCACATTGCTTTCTAGTAGTATAATAGACACTTGATTCACTCCCTCTGGCTGGTTCCCCTAGCTTGATTTGAAATTTACCACAAGTGATAAACAAGGCTTCCATATCTTTCTGATTGAGAAGAGGGGCCAAATAACCTGCGAAGCAAGCCAACGAAGTACAGTATTTCAGGGTGTGTCATAATCCTTAAAAAAGGGGGCTTTTATCAAGTTTTACCATGGCTTTGAGTTTGCCTTTTTTGATTCCTTGCCGAAGGCAGGCAAAGAATCAATGCATTGCGATGGCGTGTGTGTATGTATGTGCGTGTGTGTGTGTGTTTGTGACACTTTGCTCGTTAACACAATATCTCAAGAAGGGAAACTGACAGTTCTCAAACTTGGTACATAGATGCCCCATATTGACAGAAAGAACCCTGTTGTTTTTGGTGGGGGTCAAAGGTCATCTGGGTTCACGGGGGTCAAACTCTGAAAACCTTGTTAACTCTATCTCAAGTTAGAAAGCTTGAATGAATTTCATATGTAGTATGTAGGTGCGTTATGAAAAGAGGAAGAACCTTACTGATTTTAGTGGAGGTCAAAGATCATCTGGGGTCACCAGGGGTTAAACCCTGAAAACCTTGTTAACACGGTATCCCAAGATAGGAAGTTTGGATAAATGTCATACTTTATATGTAGATGTCCTATGGTGCGAGGAAGAACCCTATTGTTTTTGGTAGAGGTCAAAGGTCATTTTGGGTCACCGGGGGTCACACCCTGAAAACCTTGTTAACACAATATCTCGATGTAGGAGGCTTGGATGAATATCATACGTAACTTATGTAGTTGTGTTACAGAAAGGGAAATGATTGTGTCATCTATGGTGGAGGTCAAAGGTCATCTGGGGTCACCAAGGGTCAAATCCTGAAAACCTTGTTAACACCATATCTCAATGTAGGAAGCTTGGATAAATTTTATACTAAGTATGTAGATGGTTTATGGATAGAGGAAGAACCTTATTGATTTTAGTGGAGGTCAAAGGTCATCTGGGGTCACCGGGGTGAAACCATGAAAACCTTATTAACACGATATCTCGATGTAGAGTAGGAAGCTTGGATGAATGTCATACTTAGTATGTAGATGTGTTATGGTAGGGCAAAAAATGCTATTGTTTTTTTGGTGGAGGTAAAGGTCTTTTGGGGTCACGGGGGGTCAAACCCTGAAAACCTTGTTAACACCATATCTCAATGTAGGAAGCTTGGATAAATTTCATACTTAGTATGTAGATGCGTTATGAAAAGAGGAAGAAACCAAGTGATTTTAGTGGAGGTCAAAGGTCATCTGGGGTCACCAGGGGTCAAAACCTGAAAACCTTGTTAAACATGATAACTCAAGGTAGGAAGCTTGGATAAATTTCATACTTAGTATGTAGATGCCTTATGGTAAGGGGAAGAACCCTATTGTTGGTGGGGGTGAAAGGTCATTTGGGGTCACATGGGGTAAAACTATGCAAACCTTGTTAACATGATATCTCGATGTAGGAAGCTTGGATGAATGTCATACTTAGTATGTTGATGCATTATAGTAAGGCAAAAAATTCTATTTTTCTTTGGTGGAGGTCGAAGGTCATTTGGGGTCTCCGGGGTCAAACCTGAAAATCGTGTTAAACACATCATCTCGAGGTAGGAAGCTTGGATAAATGACGCTTTTCATACTTTGTATATAAATTTGTCATGTTGAGAGGAGAAACCCTATTGTTTTTTGTGGAGGTCACAAGTCATTTAAGGTCACCAGAGGTCAAAAAATGGAACTTTGTAAACATGACATTACAAGAGAGGAAGCTTAGACAGATCCCTCGTAAGACGTGTTTTTGTTTCATTTTTTAGCTCAACCCACGAAGTGTGGGTAGAGCTTATGTTATACTGTGGGCTGAAAATGTCTGTCTCATTTTTTGTGTCTGTCTCATTTTTTGAAAGTTTTCAGCTTCTTCAAATTGCCTCAGATTTGTTTGTATTTTTGGGTGAAGGATGCACACCATGGTGGCAACAGATTTTGTTCTTTTCCGGGGGCTCAGTGAAGTGTGTTCGAAAATATTGACAATTTTCTGTCATTTTACTGACTTGACATTCCTTTTAAAATTCTAACTCTTTTGGACAAAGAGGTTATTTGTGTAAGTGGCTGTGTGGAGAGGTGAACATCTGGAGGGAGTTTGTTCATTTAGTGTAACGGACTGTCTGTTTTCATTTTCGGCACACTTATGAAAGCATGCATTATCACATCTTGGTCCATCCGGTGTACTCCCTGTTTGTTGGAACATGCATGAATCACGACGTTTGGTGGCTGATTTGGGAAGGTGTGTACATATTGTTTTGGGCTGTTGGAAGACGTCTGATTAGCCCAATCCTCGAGCACAGGCAGTTCTAACGTTATATAATGCATACATATATATAAACTCTATTTATATATAATTATGTATGTACTATATAACGTTAGAACTGCCTGTGATCCTCGAGTAGACAATACAGGGAAGAAAAAATTACTCACGTGAGATCTAAACAAGTGTAAACGTGGTAGGCTTAGGCCTAGTTTACCTGCAAGATGACGCAGTTTGATAGAAAAACGAAAATACAGGAACAAAAAAAAAAGGAAAAAAAAACCGCAGGTGAGACCAAAACAAAGTAGGGCCTAGGCCTACTCGGTACTAACGTTATAGGCCTGGCCTTACGCAAGTACAAGTGACATCGAAACTCAAAAATGTGATCGTGGTAGGCTTAGGCCTAGTTCACCTGAAAGATCATGCAGTTTGATAGAAAAATGAAAATACTGGGACAAAAAAAAAAAAAAAAAAATCACGCAAGTGAGACCGAAACGAAGTGCATAGCCTATAGGCCTCTAGGCCTTACGTTAGGCCTACAGTAGCCTACGCTAGACGTAGCATAGGCTAGAACTTATTGTAGGCCTAACTTGGAAGTAGCTTAACTGACTTGGTGTGTCTCGCACAATGACCACTGATTAGTGATGTACATGTACATTAACAGCCTACCCAGAATAAAAAGTGGCACATTACTGATTTTATTTATGCCTAAAAGGACAAGGTCTACATGGCTTGAGTCTTTTTCTATTACATGTAGCCTATCATAGACTGCTTAAAACACCACAAAGTTTAGGTGAGATTGTGTTGGCATAGGCCTATAGGCAATGAAATGGGGGATGCGAAGCCTGACGTTGGAGGAACTGTAAGCTACACAACCTAACGTCAGGTTTAATGCAATTGAAGTATGAAGTGTTCAATAGGCCTAGCCTACAGCATGTATACCAATAGCGTAAAACACATTTATTGATTATATTTTTCAGAACTTATCAAATTGTACATCAGGTAGCCTATCACCCATATCCAGTACAAAGACAAGCTTTCATACAGCATTAAAATAATCTTGCAAATTTTATTCAGATATCGGTAAACACAGTTTTGTAGGTTTCACGCTATTGGTAGCCTACACATACAGTACCGTAGGCGGAGCTTGGCCAAGATCCTTATTTGGTCCTTTGTACATTTTTACTGGATGTGAAGGGTTAGGCACCACAACTAATGTCACATCTAACCTGGCCAGTCTCCTTGCATGGAATTATTGAGTAGGGAATTCAAATTTTGGATAGCAGTTTCAGGGATTTTTTACTTGTTTATTAGCTCAACCCACGAAGTGTGGGTAGAGCTTATGTTACACTGTAGGGAGAGAAAATGTCTGTCTCACTTTTCAAAAGGATTCTACTCCCAAATGCTTTCATGGATTCTCTTGAAACTTGAACACAGTGTTCCTTGGGTGGTGGGCAATTTGAGGTGTGCAGGAATTTGTGGTCCAAGGTCCCGTATGGGCCCAGCTATGGCCCATTTTATGAAATTCTTCAAAATGTTTCTTCTCCTACAGATATTCTTGTACAGTGATGATGGTTTGTCATAGTGATACTCTGTTAGTGGTGCCTTCAGGGTTTTCAGGAATTATAGGTTCATGACCCAAGATGGGCCGAAGGGTCCATTTTGTGAAATTTGCAAAATGTTTAACCCCTCCTCCATATAATGTTAAACAGAGTTGAAGGCCTGTCATAAGGATGCTTGGTTAGTAATCTGTGTATGGTTTTCTGACAGTTTTGGTCCAAGGTCTCATGTGGGCCCTTTGTCGCACTTTGTTGTTTGCTTACCAATTTCATGGCTGAGGGGAAGAGGGGAGGGGGGAGGGGAGGGAAGACATTTGATAGCTTCCTCTCCACTGGTTATGCAACTGCCCTACACAAACTGGTTGCATTTAAGCATTATGGCAGTCTAGTTTCTGATCCCTGCCCCTACATAAGGGGATGAACTACATGAAGCTATAAAGATTTATCCCTGACACAGTCCAAGTGCTAATTGAACAGTGTATACCATGGTTGTTCATACCGAAGATGGAAAGTTGATTACATTTTTGGGGGAGAGATATTTGTGTGAAATATTTTAATTGTGACGGTGCTGCATATCGTGACCTAAAAGAAGTGGTACAGTTATTTTCGTTTGGAACAAAAGAAAAGTACTGGTAGTTTTATCAGGAACCGGTTAAAATAACCACACAAATATCTTCGGTACTTTCATTACTGGTACTGCTACCGGTACTGGTATTTATGTGAAAACCGGTATACTCACTAACACTAGGGTTGAGCGACAGCAGCATTGCTGCTCTAGTTCTAATTCAAGTTTTGGTGTGGTTCAAAGGTCATGTGAGGTCAGCAGGTCCAACTGGGAACACTTCATAAAAAATGATGTAGTACAGAAGTATAAATTTGAGGGATGAACCTGTCTAACAAAGCACCCCCTGTTGGCAAGGAATCACTAAGCCTTTGGGCTTTCTGGTTTTAAGGGGCACCACAGCAGATAGCAAAGGCATGAGGGTTTCAGGCCATATAAGCCTGTAGTTGTGTCACACCCAGGTGTTTACTTGTGCAGATCCTCAGTATAGTGTTTACAATTGGTTTGTTACATTTTGTTGAACATTTTCTGCTTGTAGTGTTAGTAATAATTGTATACAGTATACTTAGCTGTGCAAGGTCCATCCTGCTAACAATTCTTATGGAGTTGACTATAATTGTAGCTTCTATATTCCAATATTCACATCTCAGACATAAACTTACTTGCTACATGTAATATGCATAAATGTCATACACTGCATGTAACTCCCAATGTACTCCATTTTGGCTAACAGTTTGTCCTCATTTTCCTTCCGCTGCAAAGCTGTTGTCTCAGAGTTTTCTGGGTCTGAAAAGTTTTGATGAAAAAATGGCTTCGGCCTTCTTCAAACCTCTAGGTAGACCGGCACCTGGCCCATCCCCCGTACCTCTCCCAAAGGGAAGCCTAAGGCCATAAAGAAGCCCAAGCCAGGAAAGGCTGCTCAGAAAGGGACTTCTTGGTATGGAGGCCCATCTTTGAGGGGCAACCCCCTGGGTTGAGCCAGGGTTGTGCAAGGCAGCCCAGCAACTAAGGGCAGGTGTAGAGGGTTGTTCACTCCACCTTGGTCCTAGCAGTAGGGGGGAGATTGAGGCTCCTTGCCAACATTTGGGAGCAATTCTGCCTAGATTGGCTGGTAGTAAGCATGGTAGCAAGAGGCTACCAGCTGGAGTTTACATCTCCCCCCCCCCCCCACTGGGGGAGGAGGAAACCTTGTCCCAACTCAGATTCCTGGAAGAGGTGGAGGCCCTTCTCAGGAAGGGGCAGTATCCAGGACATTGGGTTAGGTTAGGTTAGATGAGGTTTAACGTCCCAGTTTCCAACCAATTGGTTCAAGTCGAGACGACCACGGCCTTTTTTCCAGTTGTGGCTCACTGGCTTGTTTTCCCTACTCCATTGTTTATGCCGAGCACCAAGCACAAAGGCAGTAGGTTCCATTTTTAAAGTCTTTGGTATGACCCGGCCAGGATTTGAACCCTAGACCTTCCGGCTGCAAGTCGGATGCTCTAACCACATTGGGAGAGGAGGCCCCCCCTCCATGCATCTTTCTCCCTGGCCCCAAAGAATGGCTCCTGGAGGCCTATCATTAACCTGGGAGCACTCAGTATTGCCTACATTGGATCATGGAGGTTCTGTATGGAGACCCTTGCAGTAATCATCCTGTCCTCAGGGTCACTGGTCCTCAAGGATGCCTATTTGCACATCCCAATCACCTTGGCATCTCAAAGGTTCCTCACCTAGGAGAACACTGGAGAGATGTTCAAATGCACAGCTCTCCCCTTTGGGCTCTCCAGCTCCCCCCAGGTATTCACCCTGGTGGCGAGAGCAGTTGTCGCTGATACAGTCATTGCACATACAAAGTGGTGCACAGAAGTTTGCTCAGATTTGAGGGAAAATGCTGTGCCAAGTGGTCTGGATTTGACATGTACTGTAGCTAGGACTGTATCCACACAAGGCACCCAACAGTACAAATTGCCTTATAGTACGATCTCAGTCACAACAGACAAAATACTGTATGTCATTATACTGTAGTCATTATCATTGTAAGTTACAAGTTCATCAGATAGGATGCTCAAGTCTTGAGTGGGTACTTAATAGTGAAATGGTGAAGTCCAAACTGGATGAGCCATAAATTATCTGGCTGAATAACCCAAGTTGCTGTTGTGCGGAGTATACACTAGTTTCCTTTTAGTGAAGTGTGGCACAATAGCTTCTGTTTCAGTGGAGCTTCAAGTTTTGGTTAGAACCATTTGCTAGTCTTTCAGATCTTATTGTTTGCTCTCGTAAATGTGAACTATGACATCACAACTTCTTGAGCACTTTACGTTGACTTAAAAATGACAAATGTGGTAACTTGTAAATTATCATGAACAGAATTGAGTGAAAGTTTTACCCAAATGCTTGCCTGTAGGTCTTGTTCCTCTGTATCATATTCAGTAGTTACCATAACAAAAGTAAATTTTGGTCTCAGCCATCCTTGTAATGAAATTTTATAAGAAAAAAGTGTTATCAGCTGTTTGATTGCAATTAATGCAATATAATATTTTTCTCTTTCACAGGTGAAATGAAAGGTGGATGAATCACTATAGGAATCTCTTGCGGTACCATAATGGATCCGACAAGCCATGCCTTCAGTCGCCAGTTGGCGTGTATGGCAGGACACGCCTACCCTCATGCAACCCCATCCTTACAACAACAGCCAGACCCTCTTGGAATGATGGACAATCCCAAGATGGGTCCAATGATGAGAGCCTTAACGGAAGATGATTCCCTTATGTCACAGCCTCCCATATCAGCTCACCCTGGTGTTGGATTTCCCCAGAACAGCTACCCAGGTCATCAGTATCACAGCTCCTTCAGTCCTGGGAGAAATGCTCAAAATTTACAGTTTTATTCACAAGGACCTTTGAATGCCTCAGGACCTGACTATCCAGCAAATCCCTTGCAAAGTCCAGGCTATGGGATTGGTGGAGGCTTTGGACACTACCAGAGGCAAATTCCAACCCCAAGCCCAGTCATGGGAGGGGGTATTGGAAGCCCTAACGGGCAGCATGGTGCATCTTACCCACGATCAGCTAGTGCTGGACCTACCATTCCATCTCCCATCATGATGCAGGGGGCAAGCATGTATTCAAATAGTCATACAACCCCTTCAGCAGGTAACATGTACATGCATGCAATACCGACAAGCTCCCCACAGCTGTCACATAGTTCACCTTTGCCTTCCAGAAACATGAGGTCTCCAGCAGCTCTCCACAGTCCTAAGAGTACCACATCTCCAGTATCGTTTTCATGCAGTAGCCCTTCCTCTGTAAATGCATCCAGTTATGGACAATCAGTTTCATCACAGCCGATTTGCGAAAGAACACAAAACACTTATTCTGCCTCTAAATCGCCTAGCATGGGAAGAACTTTTCAGTATAGTTCTTACAACCAAGGGGTTAACCCCCAACAAGCACAATTAGTGCCAAACCCACGGAGGGGGGCACATGACCAAGCAGATGGCAGTGTTAAATCATCGTCGTACATGGAATTGATCAATTCAAGTTCACCTCCTCCACCACCAGTGTCAAAACAACAGAAGATGGACTCGCAAAGTACCAGTGTTTCAGTTATTACAAACTCTAAAGCTAAACAGACCAACAAAAAGGAGAACCCAAGAAATGATACAGGATCCCTCCCAAAGTTGGAGGAGATGGTAGCATTCCTTGGAGAACCTTCTATGAATGCTGTGAACCATTGCACGCCACTTACAACGGAGTCTCAGCACCCAGCTAAGGAGCAGCCTGGTAATAATCATGGAAAGACTATGCAGCAAGAAGAGAAACATGAGACACTGCAAAATAATTCAGTTAGGGATGAGGACCAGTCCCCGATATGTGATCGAATTCAACCATTCTCGGAACAATCTAGAAAATTTGTCAGTGCCTCTGTTGCATTGTCAGAGACAGGTAATGGCAAAGAGAAGAAAACAGAGCAAAGTAATCATTCCAGTAAGAGCAGTGAGGATATTGTTAAGTTGGGTGAGAAAACGTTGACGTATTCTGTAAAAAGGACTAGTGAACCTGAAAAATGTTTACTTGTGAATGGGGAAAAGGGAAATGGAGACGTGCCACAAATGGACAAGGACAAAATAAGGAGGGACACAAGTGACGTTGAGAAAAGTTGTAAAGATGTGGAAGTATCAGATAGAAGCTCAGAAACTGCATTAAAGGTGCAAAAAGGAATTAAAGAGTTTTGTGCCACAGTGCCATTAACATCTAATGAAACAGTGAAAGGGGGTGAAAATTTTGAAGAAAGTAGTTCACTTGAGAAAAATGACACTAAGTCTCTAAACATCAGTAAATATCAGAGGGAGACAAGCCCAGGAAAAAGACACAATCAAAAAATTGTCACATCTCAGAATGGGGGTGACGAAAAGAGGGTGGGGGATTGCTTCATTAAGGCATCAAATGAGGGCACAGATGAGGGCTTATTAAGCAAAGATGCTTCTAGTAAGGGTCCCCCACAAAATGGGAACCAAAATGAGACCTCAGAGAAGGAGGGTGGGTCTCTGGGATCACACAAGTATGAAGAAGGAAGGGAAGGTAAAGTGGGAAGACTATCAGAGGTACGTGACCATGAAACAGAAAAAAGTGCACAAACAGGGCATTATGCAAACTATGGAAAGGTCACTTTGAGTGAAAGAGGATCTTCTCAAGGGATGGTGGAAACTGTGGAGCAAAATCAAACTGCCAACAGCTGTATGACCCGGAAGCCTCGAAAGGAAGTAGACAGGACATCATGTGGGGATGGGGATAGTGGTGGGTGTGGGGAAGATGTAAAAGACAGCCAGACTGGATGTTCATCTGAAGAGAAAAGTTGTGATGATTCAAAATGTGATGAACAAGACAATTGCCGGAAAGTCAGTACGGTAGTGAAACAAGAGGTAAGGAGTGCTATGTTGCACAAAGGGGCTTTAGATAATTCAGATTCCACAACTGAGCAAGATCAGACTTTGACAAAAGGTGGTACTAATTCTTCTGAAGGAATTGTGAAAGGGGACATTGAACGTGAGGGTGGCACTAAGAGGGAGGACAGGGGGTTGGTGAAGGGAGTGGTGTGTCAGCGTATTTTGATTCCTATCACAAAGGATCCTCAAGATGGAGCAGTATCTATTGACAAATTTCAAAGCAACAATTCATCTTCAGATAATGAACCTGTCGGGAAAAGTGCTGTAGTAGAAGGAAGAAAAGTTAAGGTTGAAAGTGTGAATGTGCCAGTATCAGGGTTTGAAGTGAATAATCCAAAAAAGGAAGGGGATAAGCAAACTGTTGCATTAGGAGGAGACATGACTAAGTCTCCAATGAAATTAAACTCAGCTTCTATAGTTATTACACCCCTGAGACTTCCAGGGTCTAGTCATGCACCAAATTTGAAACGGAAGCAGCCCGATAGTGAAAGCCCTTCTGGTGACCAGTCAACCCTCCCACTGAAAAAGAGAAAAGGTCGGCCGCCTGGCAGTAAATCAAAAGTGAAAAAGGAGAGCACTTCCAAGCAAACTAAAAAGCGGGGCAGACAGCAGCCTTCTGGGTTTGTGGATGATGAGAGGCAAGAACTGAGTAAATTCAAACATTTGAACCAAGCGAAGAAGGTATTCAAGTCCAGGGGAAGCGATAGTCCAAATCGTGGGCCAATCCTTAGTATCAAAGGTAGTATCGAGAACGTTTTATCTTCCCAGGTTGTTAATTCTGCAGATGGTGGTCCTTCAAAAACCAAGAGGGTCACCAGAGTAGTCTCTGTTCCAAGTTTACTTACCCCCAAGGGACCTACTTCAGAGCCCTCTAATTTAACTGTACACCCTCGTGGGAAATGGCGATGTGCATTTTGTGGCAAGCCATCATTCTTTGGAATATTGGGTGATTTATTTGGTCCTTATTATCCATCTGGCATTCAGCTGGAACAATCTGATTCTAAGGAGACTCAAATGAACAATCAATCACCCTCATCCTCTGGGACTTTGTCTAAAAATTCAACTCCAAAAGTACCTCCAAACAGGAAGATGCCTTCTAGTCGTTCATCACCTAAGAGCAGGAACAAGATAGTCAAAACCTATCCAGGGAAGACCAAGAATGGCCCAACGTTTTTGAGCACAAGTCCGCCCTCAGGAAATGTAAAGGTTCTTAAAGTATTTCCAGTGAAAAATGAGAAGAAAGGCCAGACACATGCAGGACCTTCTCAAGATAAGGCACCAACGTCTCCAAGAGGATGGGCAAGTGACAGGGAGGTAGAGAAATCTGAAGTGTGGGTTCATGAGGACTGCCTGGTGTGGTCCCAGGGTGTCTTTTCTGTTGGTGGCATTCTGTATGGTCTTCATGCAGCTGTAAAGGAAGCCAGGCTGGTGGTAAGTGGTTATATGATGATGTTAGTGATAATGCACAAGAATTTTTGATTTTCCCAAAGAGAAACTGATGGAATGGTATATCAAAGACATTCACAAATTGTCTCCTTTTTGGTGCACTGGGTTTTGCCATTGTCTTCCTCATTACCTTCAGTTCTTAAATTATGTATTTTCCTTAATTGCCTGTCATCCTTATCTGGCAAAGTCTCTTAAGTACAGAGGGCACCTGTTGCATACCTCATAGGACTCCTACCTAGAAGATGTCATTCTCTCTATGTTCATGTTTGTCTCTGCACCAAAAAGGGGTTACATATGTCGAACAGCTCCATTTATAGCAAATGTTATCAGTAGGTAAATGGCAAGCCTACCCTCCATTCCTGGTGGACCTTAACAGTGATTGAGACTGAGGTTACTTCATCCACATGAAATCACTCATCAGTAGTCTTGGTTTATTACTTGGGGTTTGTTACATTTCAGCAATTACTCATTAAACATTGAAGGATCGTTATAGATAACCTATCACTTTTCAGGTGAGAAATACTGATGCACTTGAATACTTTGAAGCTAAAATTTGCATTTTGGCATAGTGGAGGTTAGGTTTTTTGCCAGGTGAGCACCTTTTGGATTTTCACAGAAAAAATCACCCTGTCAATAAAATTTAAAGGGTTGTGATTGTACTGTAGGGATCCAGTAGTGTAGACTTCAGGAGTAAGTCACCCTTTAAAACCCCCTTCCCCTAATTGCCCTTCATTCTTGCTTATTTCTAACACCACTTTTTGCTGTCTATGGTTTGATGGTATTGTTAGCTTTTATATTAAATGGTTTGTCCCTAAAAGTTCTCAGTTTGCCTCAGAATTATTTCCAAATCCTGTTTTGCCATCAAAGATTAAACATCTCAGAATCCTGTAAGTAATGGCAAACATATTCACCCCATGTCTTTTCCATCCCTCCACCAGGAATGTACACGCTGCAAAGAGAAGGGTGCGACACTGGGCTGCCGGACAAAAGGTTGCAAGAAAGCCTTCCACTACCTCTGTGCAATCGAAGTTGGTAAGCATTTGGAGACCTCACCTTATGAGTGGTTTGTTTAATTAGCATGTATGCATCCAAAGTGCCTGTAGATGTATTGAATAGTTGTAGTATTGTTATGAGGAGTGGGGGTTGGGGGGTTGGGCAGGGTTGAGGAGATGGGGACCTTTCATAAAAGCATGTAAGATCCACTCCCAACTCTACCACTCTTCAGTACTTTCAGAGCAGATTTCCCCATTCCATAAAGCTTCCAATTCTCATTACATGGTTGACTTTTAGCCTGTGTCACAGTCTTGACAAGTCTGTTTCAACCACTCCTGTTATGCAGTTTCATTGCCAAAGGCAGTCTACTACTGAAGATAATGGCATCGTAACCCTTTCCAAAGTATCTACTTAGTACTCCTTGTAATATGATAATCTGAGTATGTTGCTTCTTTGTAGGTCATCAAGCCGCTCTGATGTTTAATATACCCAATATGTTGCTTTGACAATCTCATTGATCTGCACATGTATGGTATTGACCAATCATTGTGCTTTTCATACATTGGAAGACATAGGTTGAATTTGCCCTCTCCTCTTGTCAATTAAGAGCTCCACCAGTCACAAATTTAAAGCTTGTTACAGTGAATATATTTTGGGGTGATGAGGGGTTGCCTTTGATAAAGAAGAAAAAGTCGCTGGAATACTCTAAGCAGCTGTAATCCAAGTGAGTGGAATGAAAAAGCTTGCTGTGACCTAGGTTTTAGCAATGATGGCTGACATCAGATTGACTTGTAAGTCGTAACAGATTGACCTTTTATTCTGTTTGTTTTGTGAGACCCTTAAAGGTTTAAAGGAAACAGAATATTCCAGCAGCAGCATTGTGACACATTCCTGGCAGATACTGAACAGTGTGGTAAAGTCGAACTTACGGAAAAAGGGGTGTGTGCTGTTTGATTTTGGTACAGTCATACACTGGGCTTATTTCAAATCATCAGTTTGCCTCTCCTAACAGATGATGCAAATAAAAAAAAAGGAACGGAACTTTTTCCTCGAAATACAATGACAGTGACATCCCAGAATTTGCAGCGGTTCATTGTCCATTGACATAAAAAGTGGGCAAATTCAAACTGCATGTCCAGATGTGCAAAAGGCACTCTGATTGGTCAAGAAAGTGCAGATAACTGTGAGATGCACAGCAAAGACGTACAGTATGCAGAGAGCAGCACATTGAGATCTGAAATTACAGTAGACTACACATTAGATTTTTTTGCAAAAGGTTGGTAGTCGTCTGTAGTTTCCTTAGTAGTAGACAGTTGCCTTGGATACTGATGTTATGGTTGGTAAGTGCCAAATTAAAATTGTTGACATTGAAAATGGAGCTGAAACTTATTTGGAAGAGTTTGAATGTCTAGGATGAGTAAATTAACCCTTCAAATAATAGGAATCAGTAACCAGCAGTCTTCCCAGTGTGAATTAACATACCTTCTGTTCTCATTTATGAGATTTACTTTAATCTTGTGACAGAATATTTGTTGCTTAACTATAAGAATGCAATATATGTCCTTACTTTACTGAAAACATGCAGTATTTATGCTGTGAAATAAGAAGATTGATACAGTTATGCTACATCATGGAAACTAAAAACTCAAGGAATATCATGGAAATGTCATGACATATTGTTTTTGGTGAGGTTAAAGGTCAACTGAGGTTCTCTAAGGTTAAAACCCTGTAAACCTAAACAGTATTTCTCAAGGAGGAGGCATGTTTACTTTTCATATTTAGCATAAAGATGCATTGCATAGAGTAAACAATGAGCTGTTTTGTAAAGGTCATCTGAGGTCACGAGAGGTCAGTCTCTGGAACCAGTAATCAGAGACATCACAAGATAGGAAGCATGGATATTTTTCATACTGAGTATGTAGGTGAGCGTGGTGGCCTGTTGGTTAAGGTGTCCGACTTGTTATTCTGGGTTTGCTGGTTGGAGTCCTGCTGGGTTCATTACATTGTGTTCTCAGGCAAGATGCTTTATCTCAATTGCTTCTCCACCCAGGAGGTAAATGGGTACCCGTGAGGTAACTTGCATCATTGGCTTTGATTTAGCTGCAGCCGTCTAGAGGGATTGTCTCTAGGATGGGTTACTGCTGACCATTGGTAATATTTTTGGAATCGCTTTGGAACCTAAAGCTCTGTATAAAAAACAAATACTGTTATGATTATATTATTTTTATTAGGTGAACTATATTGAGAGTAGAAGTACCCTGTTGTTTGTGGTAGAGGTCAAAGGTCACCTGCGGTCACTCTAGGTCAAAATCTGAAATTTTTTTTAGCAGGATATGTAATGGTCAGAGGTACCAGAACCCTTTAAAAATGGCATTTGTATTTACCGCATTGAATATAAGAATTCTGTTGTTGATATTGTGGGTGATGGATCGTCTGAGGTCACCAGAGGTCAACGTAAAAAAATTGTAAGCATGATATATCATAGTAATCTCATAGTAAGAATAGTTCTCATACTTGATGCTTCATATTGGTTCAGGACATGTACATATATGGGTGTTCTAGTGAAAGCTGCAGTCTAGTCGTATGGACTTAGATGAAACCTCAGTGCAGTTTTGCATTCTGGTCTTATTTATTTACAAACCATGGAAGTATACGAAAGGTACTTTGTAAGGTACAACAGATAAGGTCTGAAAGATTGAGCTGATATTTCAAAGCAGCTTGCCTTGTTTAGGTTATGCTCACACTCTCATAAAGAATGCTCATTCTGCCACACCAGAAAAATGGTCAAATCTATGGTTTTGATAGTGGATCCCGATAATAGATGTATGCAAGTAACCCCTGACCTCTCCCACCCCCAGTTTCCCCAAACCAAAATATCTACTCCTGCAAAATTGACAAGTTGGCTTCCACCCAGACAGTAGTCTACATAATGAGATGATGATGAAGATGATAAGTTTTCACTGTTCTATTTACCTGTCAGTACCACACAGCTGTATTGTCTCAGCTTGCCATTCAGCACTTCAGTAACATCTGCCATGCTGTGACAGCCCTTGAATAACTTAATTGCATCTTCCAATTCTTCATCTGCTCAATTTGTTTTTTTTTTGAATTTCTGAAGTGTGTCCTTGGAAAATTATTGAGAACATTTGCCTATTATTTTTCACAGTTGCATTTACTTGTAATCCCCTGTAAAAAAATGTTTTCTTTCTTCTACAAATTTTTTGAAGACTTTGTCCTTAATCTGGGAAATTTTTAACCCTGGAAAAATCCTTGAAATCAGCTTGTAGGGGATATTTATTTTCCTCTGTCTGGACAAGATGGTTTAATGTTTGCTTGTACAATAATGGCACTCTGCTGAGTAAGCAGCGGTGTCTGGTATTGACAGTAAATTCCAAGACTGATATGGAATAGCTGAAGGCTTTGTAGCCTGCATAATTGGCTATGGTCTTTCCTGAAAGCAGTGAGATGCTGGTTCATCACGTCAGGAATTTGGGAGCAAAGTTGCTCTCTGTTCAGTACGATTTTGAAATGGTTTTGTTGGCAGAGGTGGTAAGAAAATTTTAGGGACTCCTGCAAACCTATGGCGGTATGAGAATGAACACTTTCATTGAGGGGGCAAGAGTAAGAGGGCAGATTTTCATTTTGTGGGTTGCAAGATTAAAAGTGGAAACAATGTTTTTGGACAACAGTGCGGTATTCTGTCATCTCATTTTTGAACACAGACCTAAGACCTAAGACTCCACCAACTACAAAACTAAGACCTACCAACTATAAAACTAAGACCCCACCAACTACAAAACTTAAAGGAGTTTGTAGTTGGTGGGGTCTTAGTTTTGTAGTTGGTAGGGTCTTAATTTAGCAGTTGGAGGGGTCTTAGATCTTAGTTTTGTAGACACCCAAAAATTTCACATTTATCAAATTTTTGAAACTGTTCAGCTGTTGTAAATACAGGAAAAGAGCACACTTGGAAATAGTTTTGACTGTTTCCATGTTGTCTGCTACATATTGCCTGGGTAGTACCTAAAGCATTATGTAAAGTGTACCTCTGCAGTGTTATCATGGGAGGGGGGGGGGGGGCGGTATACATACACACATATACACATAGTGTTACTGCCCTGATATTGAGATATTATTGGACAGTTCTCAGCATAAAATTCTCAGATGCAGAGAACTGCCCAGTAATATCTGAATATCAGGGCAGTAATAACACTGCATTATGGTAGGTACTATTGGAAAGATATTGAAGTAGTAAATGAGATGGGAGAAGTGGCAAAAATAAAAGATTCTGAGAATCTACAGTACCTTGACAGTTGTTGTGGATGATACCTAGAAATGCAGTCATAACCCATTATTCTCCCTAATCAGAAATGAGAAATGTTGTTAGGATATTACCGTCATGTGATAGTTACTGATATCTCAGTATCAGCTGATACTCATCTGGCATCAATACTTAGGTATGAGCATCAGGACTTATTCAGTAAATCATACTGCTGGTCATTTTTCACTACAACAAAGTGTCATCTTATCTACAAGGTTGTTAGGACATAACCCAGACGAACGAAAACAATGCAACCTTCGTATACATGATGTTGCATAGGTCTAGTAATATACATTGGGTACTATCCTCATTTTAAGTGTATTTTACTATATTTTAAGTGTATTTTACTATACTAATATACTATATGAATATACCTGTATAAGGAATATTGGTAGATGTGGATGTTGAATAAAGGTAATCACTATTCATTAATGACATTTTGCAGTGGCATTTGATGATGGTCATTTGTGAAAGGCAAAAAAAATTCGGGAATAAAATCAGTAGATGGCCTCCAAACCCTGTTGAAATACTTCTTTGCCTAAGTCATGATATTCCAAACTGTTTTGCTCCTACTTACCTCCTGTATACACGTTTCTTGGTCAGCAAAAAGTTATGAAGGATGGGTAGGGTTTAATGTGATGATTTCATTCTCTGCATGGTCAAGTGGTTAGAGCATCCGACTTGCAGCCAGAAGGTCTGGGGTTTGACTCCTGGCCGGGTCATACCGAAGACTTCAAAAATGGAACCTACTGCCAGTGTGCTTGGTGTTCAGCATTTAGCAATGGAGTAGGGAAAACAAGCCAGTGAGCCACAACTGGAAAAAAGGCCGTGGCTAGCCTGACTTAAACCAATTGGTTAGAAACTGAGCTGTAAAACCTCATCTAACCTACAACCTAACCGTCATTCTCTTTGCTATTAAACTTTGCCGTACAGTCAGCGTAGGCATTGTGTGGAATTCATGTGTAAATAGGAGATAAGTATTAGAGCTTCCAGGTTTTCAAACCAGGGAGTTTGGGGAAACTTTGAACGGTTGTTCCTTTATATGTAAATAAATGCCTCAAGATCATAGAAAGTAACATGAAGTGGGCATATTGCCTCAGAGCACTTTTGGTATACTTTCTAATTAAAGCCAGGTTTGTTTTTGAAATTTGATACTCTCAGAATGTTTGAATAGCTTTCCCTGTAGATGTATTAAACTGTGGCATATGAAGGGTACAGCAAACAAAGAGCAGGCAAAGTTGAATATTGTGTGCTGTAATGTCGGCATCATGAAGAATATAAAAGCTATATGTAGTCCCATTTTTTTTCTTTTATTACTTACATTGTTATTTTTGTACCCTAGTGGTACCCCTTTAAAGGGGAGTTTGGGGAAAATTTAAAGATTTGTTCCTTTTCATGTAAAGAAATGCCTCAGGTCTGCCTGCACAAGCTTTTCAAGCTTTTTCAGACCTCCCCCACAATTAAGTATTTAAATGTTTGTATGATAAGTATATGTATGTATTATTGTGGAATTCTTTCTCAGTACAACACAGTACATTACAATGTGCAGCAAGGACATCACAGATTTCCCATCATGCACGGTATCTCTAAAAAAGCCACATTTCTCTAAAAATTAGTACCCTAAAAATGATACATGCTATTGAGTTGCCATTTTCACCTCCTTTAACAGAAAACTGTTTGCATTTTTGGAAGACTTGCAGTTGTACAGTCACTTAACAAATAAATACCTGTAAGGTATTCTCCTTTTATATCTTCCAACAGGTTGTTTACTTCATGAGCACAATTTCTCCATGACTTGTCCTCAACATAAGGTAAGTTTATATATCATGAGCTTTCTTCATCCTTACAATTGACATCTAGGCAAATTAACATCGTATATATGTACAGTTGAATGCAGCAAGTCATCCATATGTACCAAAAAATTTCCAGTCGTTTGGTGCTTCAGTTAATTACACTACTTGCAACTTTTATAAATAGACTGGCAAGTTGTATATTTCGTTCTTGTTTTTCCCAAATTACATCAAGAGAGAAGTGGTGCCTCTAACGATGTGGAAAGCATTTGAATCAGTGACTCAAAGGACTGTGAAATTTAACTTTGCCACAGAATCAGAACTTATGCATTAGACAGTTTTAAAGGGAAGAAATTATTAAATATGCATAAGTTCTGTCATTTCTGTAGTGCACCAGAGAGGATCAAGTCACATTATGGCAATATGGGAAAGTTAAGTTGAAGGGGTTTAGGGAGTGGGGCAAGGGAGTGTTCAAGACAGTATTTTGGAGCAAAACTTGGTGAACAGTCATACTGTGTGCTTACATCTGTGGATAACTGTTGTGGAAGAGAAGTTTGGCTGAAGAAGCATAGAGCATCACATTGAAAGAGAAATTTTGGGGGCATCTCCTGTATCTTTCAGTATTTCTGCAAGTCATAAAGCATGTTACTGAGTGGGAGTTTAATACAGTGAAACTGTTTAGCAGGGTGGGTAACATGTTTGAAGTTATGGGAAAGACCAGGTTATACGATGTTGCAATAATCTCCATGAACCTTCTTACCTCCATTTTTACCTTTGTAACCCTAATGTTGCATTGTTAATCTGGTATATGGCACCATAGGATTTACAGTAAGTGATTTGTAGACAGAAGGACAAGGTTGGTGCTCCATTTCAGAAAGGAACACTGGGACGTAGAAGGAATGTGTTGTTAAAGTAGAGTATGCTCAAAGTAGATGTACGACATTATCTAAATAGGCAGCAGGTAATTGCCTACTAAATTCCTAAACCTTTGAATAGTGGAGGGGAGGGGGTGGCTGTGCCACATACAGGTATCTACCCTGTTAATATAAAGGATTTTCATGTAATGTCAGTGTTCCCAGTTGTCATGTTAACATATCATGCACAGGTGTGTTTAAGGTGTAGGCTTATAGCAAGACAATAGGTACTGTTGTGATGCAATGTGCGTTTGGCATATAAAATGTCCAACAGCCAGAGAGAGGTGCTCATCACAGTGACATGAATGAAAACCTCTCTATACCTTAATTTTGATTGTCTAAACAAAGTTGATCACAATGGTAAAATACGTCCACGCCACTGTGACCATTCCTGTATCTATTGCTTTCTCCGCAGAACAAGAAACTTAAAATGCGAGAGGATCCAACGTAGAGACTCTCAACAGGGTAGCTACAAGTTCATCGGCCTTTCTGCATAACATCACCGATGTGGCCAGCATTTAGTGTCTTTTTGTACTTACTGTAGGGTTGTAAAAGAAAAAAAAAATTTTCTTTGAATTTTGTTTAACTGTTTTCTAAGTCCACATCATGCCATAGTTTTTGTGTTTTGAGTTTTTACTATCCAATGTGTTTACATGTAAGAAAATAAGAGAAAACAAAACTTGGGGGAGGTTTATTGTATTTCTGTTAGTTTAAACACACATGTGGTTTTAATATCTTCTGCTTCTAAAGGGTGCGATCAGGCTAAGCTTTGATGTTTACCTTATGTGTTCACAAAACATAATCAGATTCTTAGCTTTTGACTCGGTAGGAAAGAAAGAAAGGGGGAAAAAATGAAAAAAAAAAAACATTTTTGAAGTATGTGGCATTACATCAGAAAACAAAAGTTTTTCAAACATTACTCTATCACTTAAATTGTGAAAATAAATTTAAGCATTTGGACAGACAAGCAGGGAAGGTTATGTATAGGTGAGGTAGCTGAATAGTCAGTAGTGTATAGCTGGTTTCTTGAAAAGGCAGCTTTTGTGTGTAATTTACCTCCAAGGAAAACATCTTGTAAAACAGAACATTGATGTGGTTCTTAGAAAGATAAAAAGCATGTAAAAGAACTCTTTCAAAATTGAGAATGGATTTTGTTACAAGCCGGTAAAAGGGAGTATTCCAGTCAGTTATCAGATTTTGCGCTGTTTTCAGTTAGGCATTCTATACTCATCCTAGTGTATTCCAAGACGCTTTTACACAATAACGTTTCTTCTAATTGTCATTGTCGTGAAGACAAATTCCATGGATATGTGGTATCATCTCAAAGCAGTTTAATGGGTTGTTTCTGGAAAGAAAAGATGTGATTGGATTTCAATCCTTTGAGCCAAAATACTGTATGCAAAGTGATCTGTGGCTTCCTACATTTGACAAGGACCACTGGCTGATGGTCTCTTTTCCTACAATGTCATAAAATTGATCAAGTCTTCTTTGAACTACTTTGTTACAAACAAATGTGATTGGTTTTAACTTTCTACTCTTTCATCACCAAAATGAGAGCAGCTTTTTCTGTTCATACACAATCACCAACTAAAAAAGAGCAATTCAAGTTTCTACTCTTAACAATCTGATTAAAAAACTGAGAGAAGTTTGAGTTTCTCTTCCTACAGTACCATCAACAAAATGAGAGCAGTCTAGGTTTTGTGTTCGTGTATTACCATTATGTGAGCAATTGTTTGCATTGGTACACTTTCATCAACAAACTCTGAACACTTTTGTCACCAAATAAAGAAGATTTGTGTTTCCGTGCCTACACAGTATCAACAAAATGAGAGCATTTTGAGTTTCTGCTCTCACCCTCTCACCAACAGTGGGAGAGAAGTTTGGGTTTCTGTTCATATGCTGTCATCAACAAAATAAGGCAATCAGAGTTTATGTTCATGCATTGTTTCAACAGTATGAGAGCAATTGTTTGCATTGATACACTTTTTTCTGTTTGTACACTATTGTCATCAAATCAAGAAGATTGTGTTTCTGTGCTTACCAAGTATCAACAAAATGAGGACAGTTTGAGTTTCTGCTCTCATCTTCTCAACAACAGTGTTAGAGAAGTTTGAGTTTCTTTTCCTACACTATCATCAGCAAAATGAGAGCAATCTGGGTTTATGTTCATATGTTATCATCAACATTATGAGAGTAGTTGTTTACATTTTTACACTATCAGTGAGAAAATGAGAGCAGCTGTTTCCATTCGTACACTGTCATCACCAAATGAAGAAGATCTGTGTTTCTGAGCCTACATGGTATCCACAAAATGAAAACAATGGCTTCTGCTTCTTCAAATACTTCGTAAGCAGAAGTATTCAACTGATGCTACTTCTGTCTTTAAAGTAAAATTGAAAACGGAATGGTATAATACAAGGTAATAGGAATATTTATATTTCAGTTAAAATCAGTAAGAGAGATTTATTCAGTTCTGCAGAAAGATGATAATCCTTGCTATTTTACAATAGTTCACTGAGTTTGGAGAATAAAACAAGGCTGAAAGAAAAAGGATGGGTTGTGTTTATTGTTGTAGAAAAAGGTAGTCATTATTTAATCAAGGATTATTATTGTTATTACATTATTCATACAAGGATTATTATTTGTAATTTCCCAAGTTTAAGTACATTCCAACTAAATTGTGTTGATTGCATTAGTCAGTGTTGTATAGTGACACTTGGAATCATGCAAGTTTCAAGTATGAATAAAGGGTATTAAGTTATAATAGATATACCGAGCATAACACAAGAAAGGTATGTAGGAAAATAGTGTGGCAGCTATGTCTCTGGTCTTGTGACATTGGTATGAGGAAAAGGGAATTGGATGAGCCTTCTACTAGAAATCTCCATTTACAAAGGACAGATTTTTGTTTTTTCTGTTTTCAGAGGGGAGATAAGCAACTGCAAAATCCATCCAAGAGATGTAAATATCATTTTTACATTTGGGTCATAAACTTTTTGTGTGCTACTTCATGTTGACTGGAGTATTGGATATGTATTTGGTGTGCATATTTATTCCTCAGTGTGTATGATTATGAATATGCATTTTGTTTACAATGGGGGAAGTGGCATGAAGTGTTGTTGATTAGTAAGGATTCGTGCCATTCGTTTATGCCAGAAGACTTAAAAAAGGGGGATTGAGGGAAAAACAGTTTGCATCAACTTTGAAACAATGTTGTAGGAGATGTTGGAACTAATTTTTATTTGGGCCTTCTTGCAAAAACAGCTTATCATCTGAATACATCTGAAGTGTTTTTCTTCTCTTAATGAAATGTGTAACATTTCTGATGGTGGAATTTGGTCAAAGTTTAAGTAAATGTGAAGCCTTTCTTTTAAAGTACTTTTCATCTAATAGAGACTTACATCATCTGTTGGAGTTCAACTACAGGAAACGATGATTCTGTGCATGCATGATTTTACCAGCTCGTTTTGTAGCTACTCTTAAACAACCAGATATATCAAAAGATACAGTATGAGAAAATCCTAAGTTGCTCCCAAATTTTGAAAATAGCTTCCAAAATGTTTGTAGAGGATAATTCCAACTGATTCCTTTTCTTCTGTATTAAAGATAAGAAGAGATATGATCAGCATTACAGCTATTGATACATACTTAGTTTGTGTGAGTCACTTGTAGGTCCCTCCCAAACTGTCTTTTAAATACTGGGTTACATGCTCTGAGTATTTTCAAAACCCATTTCCCTCCAGAGTTACAGTAAATCTTTGCCAAGAAAAAGAAAGCAAGACCTGGAATTTGAGCTACATGCAAAGCATAGTAGCTTTGTCAGACATGTGGCAGAATGGATGGATGTTTGTTTTGTCTGTTGCTCAAATTCTTATGTGATGCGTTGTCATTTGACTTCGTTGTCAGACGTGTTCCTATGCCAGATGTGATTGATAGTAAAGAACTGAAATGTTTCATTCATCACAATCTCATTGTACAGGTAAGGATAGTGTAAAGACATTTGACATGTCTTACCAACTGTACAGGCTGTTCTGATCATAAATTGATATCAGTGTATGTCATTCACTTCTGGGATTGAAAAACATTAAACACTTAACATAAAAAAGAACTCGAAGTAGGCTTTTCAAAAGGAAGCATTGGTCATCAGTTTTCACCATTTTACCTGAAACCCCCCTCCACCCTCTCCCCATCAACCAAACCAGGGTCAAAGGGGCACGGTTAAATGATGTGTGTATGGCATGTAATACTTGATAAACCTAATGGTTGGTGATAATCATTCAAGACCTTTTGATATTAACAACCATGATATTTAAGGCATGTACCTGTCATAGCCCTATCCCACATAACTAATTTGAATTTTGATCTTGTTAAGGGTTCATTTGGTTCTGGAAGGGGGTTTTAATTCTGTTCATTCCAGCCCATAGTATTCAGAGAGATGTACTTGGCAGATTTAACATTTTCGATATGGTTTAACTGACTGAAGGCTGGTTCATACTCCATTACAGCTCTATAAAGCTATGAAAGTTGAAAACTTTTCACCTCTGAGCTGTGTTTGTGATTGGCCCAGAAGAGCAAGTGATGACCATGTATGGTTCTTATAGCTTTATAGGGCATGAAAATTTTGAAGTATAAACCTGCCTTGACCCTGCAGGAGATGGTCAAGCTGTATTTGTGGTTTTAAATGGAGTGCAAGATGTGATGTTATTTGTATTTTGTGTTGTTGCTGCTTAACAATCAGAGGAGGATACTTTTAAAGAAAAGGAGAAATTTGGCAAGACCAGTGACTTAAGAAACATAAATGGAAAAGCAGAGAGAACAAAACCAAACAGAACAAAAGAAAAAAGAAAGAAAAGCAAAAAACATCAATTAAGGGAACTCCTTTTTCACCCTTATCTTTGAATTCACCTAAGTTTTTGTTTGTAAAAAGTTAAAGCTTGGCTTTGATGTTCTTTAATTTCTCTCTGGAGTGATTGTACAAAGATACTTTTCATATTAAAAAAGACATTTTTCATGCATCTGTAGTTTTTGCCAGTGAAGTTTCTTTTTGTGTTGATTTAGATACTTTACCAATCACTTTGTACAAAGCTACCCATTGTTGTACCAAAAATGTACAGATTATCTAAATTGAATCTTTGTCTATAGTAGTCTTTTGTGTTTTGTATCTGACCAGTGTAAACTCTTTTTGTGACCAATAATCAGGCAATTAGGACTGACCAGTTGTCAGCAGGGGAAGTTAACTTTACCAGAGAATACTGCTGCTTTTCAAGGTGTTTCCAGATCATGCAAGACAAATTCTGGAAAAGTATGTTTGTGGAAACACACCAGATCCAGGTAAAGTGAGAATCGGATCATCCTGATACAGATTCATCTCCAGTGTTACATCTTTCTCCAGAAGTAGGAAAATATCAAAATACTTGCATTTCTGTAGAAACAAGCAGGTTAGCTTGGAAACGATGAAAAGTCACTTGTTGTACATATTATGAACATGGTAAATTTCTTTAAAGGGGATGTGGCATCCCCCAAACCAGGGAGTTGCTAGCAACTCCCTGCCCAAACATATTTAGGAATAGCCCTAGAGTTCTAAATACAGTTGATGACTGCACTTAGTTATTCATTCAAACAATATAGCTTCACTCTGGTTGGTCAATGATGCCTTGTACATTCAATTGTGTTCAATTAAGCTCACACACAGTCACTGTGTGTCCCCAAGCAAATTGAACTCAGTGCTGGTTAGGTACCGTGGCTCTGTCTTGTAGGTGTGCTAGACAGGTATTTTTGTGGAGAATTTTACTGTCTGGGGTGAGGTTAGCCTTTAAGCTGAACGAAAATTATGATTCTCCAAACAAAAGTTCAGGGTCAGTTGCATCATTGAAGTTTGAACAGGGGCAAGCAACTTCCATGAGTTATATAACACACCCAGTGCTGAAGTTTTTGTGTTTCCATGG
Organism: Holothuria leucospilota; assembly: GCA_029531755.1. NCBI lineage: Eukaryota > Metazoa > Echinodermata > Holothuroidea > Aspidochirotida > Holothuriidae > Holothuria > Holothuria leucospilota. The sequence continues at coordinate 13,951,720 of CM055968.1, read as the reverse complement.
GGAATGGTTTGGGTAACCAAGAACTCAGTTCTGACTGAACAACCATGAAAGGGAAAATGCTATTTACATCCAATTTAAGTGTGACCCATTCCCACAAAATTGGTGGGATTCCCTGTAAAGTCTGTCCATGAATTCATAATGTTGCATATTGAATTATGTAATACTTTCATTTTTATGTAGTCAGTGCTCTGAATTATTCTGCATAAAGGTTGGCACATCTTTTCAAACTAAGCTTGGGGCAACTGGTTATGCTCTTTAGGTGGAATAAGCAGCCACACCCTTATTTTGAAACATCAGCCAAAATTTACAAATCTTATCTGATTTCCCTCAAAATGTCTTCCCAGTTATGTTTTGGAACATGAATGTTGGATATTTAAGGTAAACCGAGGGCTCCTGTCAGTTACCAAAATATTGATATGTGATTATGAAGAGTCATACCATAACTTCATCTCTAAAAAAAGAAAATAAAATAAAAATAAGGGGGTAATGCTATGTCAATTTGAGGAGAGTCTAGATTGAAGTAAATTGAGTGACAATGTTTTCTGTCTGAGGCAAGGTAATGTGCCCTTTACGGCACAATCCTTCTCTACTAAAAGTCATCTCAGATTGTGTCTAAGGGAAGGAATTAGAGAGATGCAGATGTGTGAAACTTTGCACCATGCATAGTATCATGAAGGCTTAAGATGTCAGATCAAGATCAATGAAACAGGTGTTTGTTAATTCTCTGACCCAAAGGATTTTGGATTTTCTGTCATCCAGTGATACCAGCAGTTAATAAGTGCAAATACCCTGTAGGTCAGAAGAGAGACCCAAAAACTTCTCAAGCACAGTCACACTTCCAGGATTTCAAAACTGGGAGACAAGTGAAGGGCAAGTAAAATGTGAGGGGGGAGGGGAGGGAGAGGGAATGAATGTGCCACCAATTGAGCCTTTGTACAGGAGTAAACCAAGTGGGAGGAAAGGCCATGACTGGGGAAATTCCCCTATGTCCTCCCCTCCTCAGCGGCACCACTGCTCAAACAAGAGCCTCCCCTCCTTGGCAGCACCACTGCTTAAGCACAGTTTTACAAAAAAATTTAATAAATTTTGGAAACCAGCCAGACCATAGGAGTCATAATCCAATTCTTGAGTCTTTAACCAGACCCTTAACCAGCTGCTCTGGGTAGAGGTCAGTGTATATTCTTGGAGGCACTCACAAGGACCCATTATTATAGTTAATTTCAACTAAAGCTGTGAAAAAATTCATTAGAGGGCACAACTGAACTTTGAAGGACTTTTAGAGAGGTAGTTACCCCTGTAGCTATGGGCCCATCCCAAATCCTACCTAAGGATTAGTGGCTTGCACAATGCACTTCTTAAGCCAGCTTACAGTGTCTTCTATATTCCAATGTGTCTATATTCTGACACATGTAACTTGAATACTCTCACCCTAACCTAACTGTAACCAAACCCTTATCAATACATGATCTACCTTCATGTAGACTTGTCAGAATGTGGAGATGTTGGAACAAAGAGGTCGGAACAGCAAGCAGCACCCTTCTGACTGTTACAATATTTTCAGAAGGCTACTATCTACAAGAACATCAGAATAGTGGAAAGTGTGACTCAATGTACAGAGGGTATAATTACAGGGCTGTGGACATGTAAATGCTATACCTTCCTACTTGATGTAAAAAGCTGAAAACACTAGAGACAGCCAAAATTTATATCAAAATCCATCAAATATTCATCATTTTACAACACAATTACAGTTTTTGCACATTCGTTATGAATGGACTTGAGCTCCCCATGCAAATTTGTGACTGGAGTAGAAAGAGGGACTCGTGAGATATTTTATGTTATCCTTTGTTAAACCCTCCATTCCAAGAAACTGTTAAGTTGCCCTGAGGGGCATTTTTGAAGGAACTATTAACTATGTACTGGGAAAATGCCCACATTGCATATCAAACTAGAAACTGGCTTGTAAATAATTAACAGGTAATTTTAAAGGATAAATAAAAACAAATATACAGAGCAAAATGCCCAGTAATTTTCGCATAGCTATTAATTACAATTTTCTGAAAAACATCCAACTTTGAAGTTTATCTTGAGAACAGTGAAAGATATTCAAATAACTCCCAACTTGTTTTTCATCGGGGAATCCTTATAAAGGGAATCAGCAGTCACCCTATACTTTCTTTGACAGCTGAGCTTAATGTTACATATCTCATCTTATCTCCATTGCATGTATTTTTCATAATGTTTCAGAACATAAAGTGGCATTCTCAAGATTAACAAAGGGGTTGTTTTGCATAAATTTAAAAATTCAGTTAAAAAATTGTGGCCACATGATTTAAAAGAGCCATTCATGAATTAGCACACCTCGGTATACTAATTCAATTGGGGGTGACTGCGTTTTCTCTCTAACCTATAGCTGTTGAGTATAATAACTGTTTTGTTTACTTGTCTTTACACTTTAAATGACAAGTAGTGTATAAAAAAGTTGAAAGTTTCTTGAAGGTTCCAAAAGTTAAAACCAAAAATAACCAATGCTCACAAAATTGTCATCATATTGTCTCTTTGGCCCAATAAATAAATACATAACAAATGTATAAAACTGTAACACACAAAAACATGGATTTATTACAGTTAGATTATATACACTAATAAAAGTAAAGGTTTGGTCTATATATCTACCTGCAATTTAAAAGTATCAAAGTTTCAATGGAAGAGATCTGGTTCTAAAATACCAGCAGTAAGTTCCTCTGAAATATGCATATGGAGGACAGGTCAGGGACTGTGCTTCCCTTAGAGGTCTGGTGACAAGAAAATGACATAGTTGGATATTTGGTGTAAAAAGTACTAAAAACCTAGAAAACAGCCACAAAATCCATCAAAAATTGAACATTTTACAAGGTATTTTTTATTTCACACTTTTATCATAAACAAACACTAGCTTAATATGCAAATTTGTGATGTCATGAGAGGGACTGGCCAAATATGGCTAATGTTATCCTTTGTTTTTTCAACCTTCATTTCAAGGACAGTTGTAACATTAGTTTGTCTTGAAGGATTTTATTTTGAAAGCTAAAACTGTGTCCTTGAAAAATATCAGTATCACTCACCAAACTGTAAACTATATGAAGAATAATTAAGAGATAATTATTATAGGTTTAACAAAAGAAATGCTAACCCTTGGCAACACTACACATTATTTTTGCATAGGCAATGAGTTACTTCAGAAACGTTCTAACTTTGAAGAGTTACATCTTGAGAACTATGAAAGATATTGAAATAATTCCAATGGATCTTTCCTTTGGAAATCTTACTCAAATCAGGCCTTTTTGCCACCATGTTACCAGAACTTTAAAAAAAGATAATAAAAAGCCTGATGATGTATGGTGGATGGTTTTCCACCCAAGTATGATAACCAGTTTTTAGACAAGCCATTTCTCTCTCACTTTACACAAATACTCCAAAGAACAAGAAATGAAGATCTCTTAAAATCAAGACAGAGGTGACACACAAGTCTTCTAATTACTGTTCAGGCTTATGGGTGTCTACTCGACAAGAACATGAAAAGCCTATTTGAACTATGTAATCACACACCATTAATTCCCATTAATTAATCTAGTCCCTACAAATAGAGAACTGGGGTTCAGAGTTGACCTTGTTGGTAAGGCTATGGATAGTTTGTACTAAAGATTTAGCACATCAGGTTGAGTACTCAATGTGCAAAAGTCAGGGAAATAGAACATGTTAAAAGACGGGTCTAAGCTCAAATCAAGTTTTGATATGTTAGAGGGATACTTATTCTAAGCATTCTGGTGAGATTTGCATTGAAATCTGATGTCTCATTCTCAAGATATTAAGCAGTCAAAGATGTCATATTTTCAACACAAAGAGAACTTGAAGCAAGCACATATCACGTCAAACCCTCACATTAATGGTTAGTCTTTTGTTTTTCTTAAACTTTACAACCAATTTTCTCCTCCACAATCACATCATGGAAATGTGATTGCATGAGAGGCATAAGAAGTTTACAAACTTCACATTCCATGTGGGGAGTTCCTATCCCTATTAACTTCAAGGTCAGCACAACAGACTGAAGAAACAAAGGGCACAAAGCATTTCTCATCAATGTGAGGAAGTGATAAAAACCCTTGCTTGCCTCAAGCTCACTTTGGGTCACAAATGTAGTAACTTCATTTGCTGATATCTCGAGTACTACATGACCGATTTGAACGGAAGTTTCACCAATTGCATAGATTTAGTTCCTCTTTCACATATAAAATTAATTTTTTGCTAAAACCATTCCTTTAATAGCTTTAGACACTGTTTTGCATTACATTCTTTGGGTGCCACAAAATCATCTTCCAAAGGGGAACCACCACTATTACAGAAGCTACAATAGGCCAAAATTTCAATGGTCATGATAAACAAATTTCAAAATGTCACAAAGGCCAACTTGTCAGCTTTCACATGGGAACTTTGGCAAGTTTCTAGAGGCTGCTCAATTAACCATCAATATACCTTTACAGAAATCAGGGCACTGTGGTCCACTTTTCAGTGTGAATAAATTCACCTCTTTTAATCAGGAAAGACCACCAAATGTCTTTGTTCTGCTGGCCAGTTGCTCTAAACATCTACTTCATAGGTTACGGGGAGTCGGCTTATTAAAGGGCCAATTCCCTGAGAATATTAAAGACTGAATTCCACTCTTGTATGTAAGATTGGGACACAAAAGGGAAACTAAAGGCAGTCCCAGGGCCAGGACTGGGTGGGGAGGTAGGGTGAACAATAATACCATGCCACTTCATTATCCCCTGAACACCAGTTAGGAGATGTCCTTGCCAGTTGTCATCCACTATGTATGTGACAGCGGTAATTCTCAGTGATTCTGAAAGAGTTTTTCTGACACGCAGTTCGTACTGACACAGATATTCTAAACACACAGTTATCTGTTCTGTATGATTGTATGTTTTCATATTAAGTACTGCATATAAGTACATAAAATTCACAGAAGCACTGTTAATGGAAAGAGATTATTAGTACAAATGTTAGGTTTTCGAATACTGTTTTCTCCTTTCCATCTGAAACTACAAATTATCATATCCTTGCTGTCTTGGGCCTTCACATACTACAAAATGCCAAAAACAGTTGCAAAAGTCCCACTTTTTACAAAGTGAGTATATTGTGTACAGTACAGCAAAACTATTAATTGGTCACGTCACCACCATCTCAATTAAACTGTATCTAAAGTCTAAGATTTTAAAACTACGTCTTAAAAAATAAATCTAAATGATCCAACTCCCATCTGTACCAGATATTTTTGAGCTGAGATATAAAATGATGAAGTTTATTCACTCAATATAAAATGGTGGAATGCACAATAATTTGTGATGCAATTCTTGTAATACTCAAATTCATACCCTCTTTGTTTTGCCAAAAGCCTCTGCACCTTGTGCCAAAATGTGATCACTAACTGTTATTCAGTGACTTGACTTTACAAGCATTCTCCACACAACATGCTATCTAACAAAACAGGAAGTGTTTCAAGGTCATATAAACATTTCAATTTCAAAAGGAAACAAAAGCAGCTAATGTAAGTTGCACAACAAGGACATCACAAATTACTGCACAATGGACTGTTTCATATGAAGCTAATAAATTTCAACAGGTTACATCTCAGCGATGGAGTAAGCTATGAAAGTCGAAGTTGGATGAATGAGATTCACTTTCTATCCTTGTAAAAAAATATACTTACGTAATTCTAGACTTTAGGTACAGTTTAAGTATTTTATTTACGAGGAGTGGCCATGGGTGACCTGGGGGTACCCTGGACATAAGTGGAAATTGCAGCTTGCAGGGCACTGGCTCTCTGAGCCTCCTCATCCCTTGCTTGAGTGATCTCAAACTCCAGACGTCGCACTTGATCCTGTAATGAGAGTACGTCTCCTTCCTTACGAGCTAGCTCTGCCTGGTGCTTTCTTGCCTGATCTACAAAAGGTGAAAACATTCCAGATTTCAGGAAGGCAATAAATACAACCATTCTGTAATCCATGACCTCACAACATGTTCTTAGGGTCAGATTAACCAGGATACAGGGTTGGGGGTTCATGGCTACTGACACAGTGTTGATATTAGGGGATCAGGGGCCTATGGGTGGTCCAGATCAATCTTAAACACTACGGTTTGGAAATGGTTTGAAGAGCATTACATAAGGGGGAGGGGGTACCTCAGTGGAAGAAGCCTGGCAATATGTCCCTCAGATAAAATTAATGACAAAACAAATAATTTAAAGGCAGTCACTCATCACCCCATACTACAATTTCATCCTATGTATATCAAAAGTCTCAATAGGTACAGCTCTTTGATTGACATCAAATTAAAAAAATGCAGCATACCTCATATTACACAGCATGCACTGAGAGTGTTCTGATTACACATTAAGGACTTGTATGGTCACTAGTGTATGCCCTGAAGTAATAAACTAGGATTGTGTCTGGATAAAGATGAGTTTTAGTTAGATGTGGATGGGGCTAGAAGTAAGTAGGTTGGGAGAATTGGAACTGCCTGGGGTGATGAAAATCTGCCTTTAAGCCTGTTTGCTATGGAAAGGTACAATGGGTCAACCGAAAATACAAACTTGGGTAAAATATTTCCGAAAGTTGTTCCCATTTTAGGTGTTAACAGCTTCCTTGAAGCCAGACTTTTTAGTTTAAGCTCATTATCATGGGCACAAGTGGCATTTCTCAAACTGTTTGTACATATTTTTTCTGGAGAACCAAATTTTCTGCTAGCACTGATGCATTTTTTCAAAAAAAGTGTTATATGTGAGTACAAATTCATTCTCACAAGTAGAGTACAAGCCACCAGACCCTTTTCCAAATAGCAATTACAAAGGATTATGGGATAGAGTTTTGGTATGCATCCTTTTTGTTAATGCCATTTTTCTGTGGTCAAAAACAGCACATACCAAAACTCTGTCTCAAAAGGATGCATACCAAAACTCTATCCATAATCCTTTGTAATTGCAATCTGGAAAAAGGTCTATGTGCCAGAGTATGAGTCTTGAGTAATAGCTAGATTTTGGTAACTCCAATACTTTGGGAGTCATGTACTAGCAACCACAGAAGTGGTGACTTTGAGTGGAGTCTTAACTCCAACATGCAACCTTTACACTGACTTCAGAAATGCTGCATTTGCACATACACGACATTGGATTTTAATAATCTATGGATGTATTATCCCTTGAACTGTAGGAGGAGCTAAATGTTGGCTTCCAGCCTACTGAGCAATATGAGTGTTAACACAACAAATCCTACTAATCTTTCTGCTACTGAATTGCCAATGTCAGGATATGGTAAGGGCCTGTCTCCTTTTCTAGTCCACGGCAGTCGGCAGGCAACTACTCTACCCATTGTGCTCCTCCTGAATATTCTTAACAGCTCAGTGACCACAAGCAGTTCACTGAGCGAGTTAAGGAGGCAGCAGTGGGTAAAGGCTGCAAGCAGGGAACAATAGCTCTCATAGCAACCAGAAAGAGAGTGACAGAACGGCATGAATAGCAGCTTAGCTGCACACTTCGCTGGCACTTTTGAATGGCCTATTATTAGCGTTGATGACCGTTTATCTGCTCTAAACCACAGAGATTGGGGTGAAGATGCTCTTGACTTTCACAGACCAATCTAGCGTTTTGTTTACTAACTTGTGTTTTCCAACTGACATTCCCTCACGATGTTGCATGGTATTAAATTCTGAATTTTACTAATCTGTCACACTAACATTAAATTAACCCATATCACCAGTTTCTTCCTTTTCCGAATGAATTTCATAAAGAATAAATGATCTCAAAACGAATCTCTTCTGTGTATTTTTTCAACTCTCAGAAAAGTCTTCTTAAATGTAGAGTGCCTGGCTGACTTTTTGTATGAACGTCAGTGCAGCAACACTGACGACAGAACAGTATTACTGATCGACAGGTATCTATAGATTACACTTAAAAGTTAACGTATTTAAAATCAATACGTCGCATTTTTTATATCTACAATGTGCCGTTAGTTCTTGACATCGCGAGTTTAGAAATCAGACGGGGATTACTAATTTGACCATATACTTTAGCTCCGTTCGCACAAATTTTAAACAAGTCCTATCATTACCTTCTGTGGCTTTGTGTCCATGTGTGCTGTAACGTATGCATCGGAACCAAAAAAAGTCAGTTTGTCACTGCAACTTCTGTACTGTAATGTACCTCAACCATGTGTTAAAATTTCTCGTAAACTGCTTTCTTGTAACTCTTATGAAAAGTCCACCACCTACTGTACCTTCGTGGCAATGACAGTGAAAATCTTCCTAATGCATCTCCTGGCTGAGATTTCACCCGCACAGTACCGTTGAAAATGTACGGTAAGACTTGACAGACACCCGTGCACGTACGAACGTTCGTTCGATTCGTTCATTGCCTGGGTGGCTCTCTCTGTTCGAGTTGTGCATGCTGAAGCAGTTCACATGACTTTGGCACATTCCACTTTTCGCATATGGGGGGCACGTAAAATACTGGGAAACTATTTTGCTCTTTTTTGTAATATATTTACGAAACCTTTGACGTAAAAATCTTGCAAGTAGTTTGAACAGTAATAAAAAATTACGAGAAATATAAAGATGGGAATCATTTTAGTATGTAAGGTAAAATCAAGATAGAAGTAACAGGAAGAAGATTTTTTTCGTACACACAGCGCAAATACACCTTGAAAGAATGCATACGATTTTAAATCTGATGGAGTGAATTTTGCTTCAGGAAAAGTTTCTCCACCAAAAATACGAAGTTTTGTCGATTGATTCGAGACAAAAGAATACTATTGTGGTTGAAATAAATGCATACCTTATGTAAACATAACTGTATTTCCAAAATTTACTTGTTTAGATCATGAAATCATGTCATGTTAATTTTAGTGATAACTTGAAAAGTATGAAATCTAGCAACATCGAAAATCGAGCCACGTGCCATATATCACTGTGTTTATAGGGCAAACATATCTAAAATTTCCAGTAGGCCCTTAGTTTTGGAACATTATCCATCCACACGCACTGCGTGCAAATATTTGTGAGCTATCTTTTGACGTTCATTTCTAGAGATAGGGCTAGGCTATTATACAGTATAGTAGGCCTATGTTTTGTTATCTAGTATAGGGTGGCTTGATGTTAGAAACAGGAATATTGTATTTAATTCCAAACCCAGTGATCACCCTTTGCCTAGCTTCTTCTAACGATGTGATCGTCCCTCTAGCCTAGCTTCTGTACACGCTACCGCCACCCCGGAAGGAAGGCCAGGCATTTGTGTCCTGAATAATTTCTGGTTTTTAAGAGCGATTTTCGGAATTGTAAATAGTGACGTACCATTTATAATTACGGGATAAATGCATGTTTCGAACTTCCTAAATCTATGAACATTGATTTAGTCTGAAGTTACAACGAAGCACACAGATAGGCTATAGGCCATTCATTTTGTAAAATTTCATATAACCTTTTAATGATGGGAATAGTACGTAATGTGTTTATAAAAAAAAAAGATAAGAAATGACACAGACAATCTTTTTTTCATTTATTTGTGTCTTCCACTTCTTTCGATAAGCAAAGAAATGAATGACATCTCAAAGGACAGAAAGGGGCTTATCCAGAGGGAGGGTATTTTTCTCTGCAGTCGATGTCCATGAGAATATTTCCTACTGTATTTAATGAAAAGAAAAAACGTAATAAACAACTTTCTCCATCTTGCTTATGGGAACATTTCAGAGTGCATCAAATGACCATTGACCTGAAAGGAAAGAAACTTAAGCCACACAAAACTAGATGAAAAGGTCTGAATGCTTTTGCCAAGATAAACTGTATTGTCTGCAGAACAAAAGAACATAGCAACGGTGATACCAGGATCGTCCAGGCTGCTGCAGCAGAGTCAACCATGCATAGCACAAAGCCCCTCCCACTCTGCATGAAGCTGCAGGACAGCTGTGGAGCTCATTTCACGGTGTGTGCACACAGTTAAAAGAGCCCATTGTGTCCTAGTCTTGCGACTGCCGCAGACTAGAAAAAACTCCCTTCCCTAAGTCATTTGAAGGGACCCCCCCCCCCCTCCAAAAAAAAGAACACACACACACACAAATATGCAAGCCCTTTAGAACTGCAAAATAAGAGAACCACAAAAAAAATAATATTCTTACTACAAAAACAATAATATTCTTATGTTTACTGTTTTTGACAGAACTGAATGAAATTTTCTCTGTAGTCTTGACTCCAGAGTAGAGAAAAAAACCCTGGGTCCCCCCCCCCCCTCCCAATGAGAACAAAGCCCCTACAAGTATGCATGAAGACCTTCTTACCTGTCATTTCTGATTGTATCCTGGTGTATTTATCTTTAATTTGTTCCATCTCCTGTAGTTGGATCTCAAGAGATCCTAACTGTCTTTTATACTGCTGCTCCACTCTGCTGATGGTGGCCTGTGTCTCGTTGGTCTTCCCAGCAAGTTCCTGTCATGAGAACATTAGTATTATCAAATTTTGTATGGAGTGGGGGTGGGGGTTTAAGGAACACTGGGAAATTCCCCCAAAAGTTTATTCGGCCTCTCCTATTTTTTCTATCATTCGTACAAAAGCTGATGATGTACCTTTGTCAGTGAGCTGATGTCAGTACCTTTCCAAACATTAACTTTGCCCTCCAAATATGAGTGGGTGACTCTATGCCCTTTTGTGAGGACATTTATACATGAAAAGTGTAAGGTAAAGCCCCTTGCTTGCATCCCATACTTTGAACTTTAAACATTTTAACCTGACTGTCACATCAGTCAAATCATGTAGTGGGCTTGGGTTAATGGCTACGATCAATCGTTTTCGGCCAGTTTAAGGTCACCTAAGCTAAAGTCAGGAAAACTAAACAGTTCAGTTTTCTCAACTGGAGTAGCACAGTTTTAAGCAACTTAACCAATCAGATATCAGAAAGCAGTTACCAATAAGCAGTGGAGAGTGAGAGTTACAAAACTCATGATTACCTTTTTTTTTTTTTCTCTGTTCGCCCCACATTGCATACCACTAAAACATGTTGTTAGCAGACTATTACATACAGAGTTCATCTGCATTAAGTTTAGACTTACTCAAGTAATTCCATATACCAGTTACACAGTAACAAGTGGCAATACACATTTCGAGTTATGAAACTTTCCCTCTCATTTCATCTGTTTACATAACATTGCATGCCACTAAAGTATCTTGATAGTGGTTTTATGTTATGATTTCATCTGCATAAAGCTTGGAATACTTGTTCTGCATACCAGTTACACAGTAAACTGTGACAAGTGACATTTTTAGTGACACAATGTCTGTTAAATTAAAAGCGCACATCACTAAAATATGTTTTTAGAAGCTGTTATACACCAATGTCAGAACCCTTTGTTTTTTAAGCGCAAAAGTAATTTACATACAATTTTTAGTCAGATACGTGTATGTAGGACAAATTAGCATCCAGCATATGGTGACACTGGAAGAAGGACACACTGCTAAAAATGACACTGTCCATGCTAAGCCAGACATCAGGCTATCCTGTTTGCAACATGTATGTTCTCCTTTGTGGATAAATGTATAATAGGCCTATGGTTCCCTCGTCAGGTTCAAGATGCAATTGCACAAAAACGTGGGGTTTGTGCAGCTTTGGCTGATCTTTTCAAATAACATTCAAGTTTGGAGGGTGTACATTGATAAATCAACTCCTGTACTGGTTCCATACAACAAAAGAAACTTCACTATTTTGTATTGCATAATTATGACTATGCTTACAGTCAATGCATGATAACATTCTAGTTATCACACAACTCAGTAATAGCAAATTCTTTACATATCGGTCCTTTCCTTATACAATATACTTGCTATCTCTCTCTACGTATCCTGCTGTTTTGTCTCCTTCAAATTATGAAAAGGTAAATCTAATAAGCACCTGCTCCACATTTAAAATGCAGTATTGAAATCCTCATCAAAAATTCAATAGTGTTTTGTTCCGCAATACTTAATCCATCAGCTGCAGCATTTGTCAAAATGATTTCATGAGACTACAAGACCTTCTAATCCAGGAAATACTGTTTAATCCAATGAAAGGCCTTTTCAAATACCTCTCTTAACATGAACAGGCTTTTGTGTAACTTGAGGGTAAGATGAATTATTTACAAGCGGCTTTGCCTGAAATTCGACAACAGTCTCATCGTAGGGTGCCTGCTCTTTTTAAAAGTCATTAATATGCTCTTTGGAATTTCAGAGATAAGCATTCATCTAAAATTCATTACTTTAAACATCAAACTTTCATCAGCTTATAAAAAAAAGTGACCCAGTTCTGTCAAGAGTAGGGGGTGGGGCATCATAAGAGGGAGACAAAGCAGAGAAGAAGAAAATATGTGAATGCTTTTTCAAAGAAATGGCTCCTTCATGATTGGCTTTCCTTTGTTTAAATTCTTTCCCTTGTAAAGCTACTGACCTATAAGGAAGAGAAGGGTGGAGACAAAACAATGGGCAGGAGAGACTGAAACAATAGAGTATAGAAGTGTCAATCAGTGTGACATCATTTGTAGTCACTGGCTTAAAACAAAAACCAGAAAGCCAAAAGGCTTAGTGATTCCTTGCCTCTGAAAATATTTCTTAACTTCTTTCACTTTCTGGGGTTTCAATTAAAACAAAGCTTCCACTCAGTATGGGCAAACACCTGAAACCACTCCCAAAAGGCATTCCAACCCCATGTGCTAAGTATAGCTCCACCATTGTCACCTCTTGAGATATCATGTATGAAAACAGTTTACAAGGTTTTCATCATCAGACCTTCATCGACCTCAGAGAACCTCTGACCTCGATCAAAAACACTAGGGTTGATTTACTGGCTATAACGCATCCACACACCATTTTGAAAAGTATCTCTGGTTCCCATCTTGAAATAACACATTTACATGGTTTTCAGATTTTGACCTCTAGTGACCTCTGACCTCCTCTCCAAAAACAACAAGATTCTTCCTCTCAGTGACAAACCTACATATCAAGAATGAAAGGTATCCATCTTTCGCATCTTGAACTACTGCATTTATGAGAAATTTTCACAATTTTTGCTGTTTCACCTCTGGTAACCACAGATTACCTTCGTTACTTCGTTCTATTGCAATTTGTCATAACTATACATTGACAATCAAAAGGAAAACCCTATTACATAATATTTTGGAGAATGTATCCAATGTGCAAAGCAGTGTGTTCCATTTTTTTATGCTATTCCAACTATATCAAAAGAAGTCTGTTATGCTGCTCATGAACAAATTCTCTTCCTGATAAATTCACTGACCTGAGTGAGTTCGTCCAGTTTTCTTTTCAGGGCCTCTGTCTCCACTGTGGCATTGGTCAGTCTTGCTTGTAGTTCTGACACCTGGTGACTCTGTTGTGAATACTGCTGCTGTAATTCATCTTTTGAGAGTTGAACCATTCTTAGACGATCCTCCAACTGCCTTGATCTGTGTTGCTTGAATACAAAATGAAAATACAAAGTATTCAAAATTTACAAGGTACTTATGCATTACAATGTCATCTCCAATGAGGTTCTGAACAGAGAGCCAAACTAACAAGGCAAACAATTTGCTGGCTCCAAGACAGCATTCATCCTCAAATACATAAATTTACTGACCAAAAGTGTGGTCTACCTCCAAAAGTCTGTGGCCAGCAGACAAACTGTTGTCTAAATGTGCTCTTAAGTTTCAGTTCAGTTTCACAAAACTTTATTTCAGACTCATTCCATTTGATAGATGAAGAAGATGAATATACAAAATACAAATAGTAAGCAGAGACTGAGGAGTGATTATAGGAAGCTTGGATAAGCTTAAAGAGGTAATCACCCCGAAAGATTAGAACAAATAGAAAAAAACAATAAGAACAAGGTTGACAAAACAAGAAACTCTGCATAAGCAAAAACTAAAGTAACCTATGTATCATTACTGTACATGTGTAAGGCATCTTTTAAGCTTACTTTTTTAAGTATTCAATTGCATACAATTTCTTATATCATCAGGGAGAGAGTTCCAAACTCTAATACCTTTGTACCTAATACTGAGTTCAAGTATAAAAAGTGGGACAGACATACTGTATTCCTCGAGAAGCGTGAATGATAAGGATGAGTTTCACACCAGAACTGAAAATAACTGTTAAAGATAACAGCAAATGTCATAAACATGGACGTACACAGAAAAAATTTGGGGGGGGGGGGCAAAATTTTAATTTATCAAATCAGGGGAAATTTTTACTCCCAGAAAAGAGCTTAATTGCTGAATGTTGGTGCCTTTTACAAGGGTGTAGCCAGGAATTTTCCAAGGGGGGGGGGGGGCAAAACCTGTAGGCAAGCTATCTAAGCATAGCACCACCATAGTTTGGCACAAAGCACCAAGAAAATTTTGGCCGAATTGCCTCCCAGATCGCTGAACATGGCACTTCCCAGGCCTTGAGAGTTGCATCTAACCATTTTCTACTTTGAAAGCTCATGTTCTGGGAATTTTCTAGCAATATCATAAAAAATAATGTTGATGTTATTACTTATTCAAGTTTTTTTCAAATTTTTGATTTTCCAGGGGGGGGGGGCAAGTGCCCCCCTTGCCCACCCATCCGGACGCCCATGGTCACGAACCCAGTTCAACATAAACATACCAGTGGAATAACGATTACAATTGTAAATAGAAAGAGCTTTAAGCTTAGCAAATAAAGGAGTGGTACGATGTGGATGTGGATTATAGAAGATAATATGTATACATCTCTTTTGAAGAATAAAGAGTGACTAGATCCTAGTTGGTTGAGCACTGCCCCAGACAACATTACAATACGGTAAGGGAGGATCAGTGTGTTATACCACATGAGGAGAATATGTCCAGGTAGAAGATGATGCAAATGGCTCAGAATACCAACACCCTTAGACACTTTATTACTGATGTAAAGAATACGATCTTTCCACGAGAGATGTTGGTCACTCACAACTGCAAGGAATTTAAAGTGATATTACCTGTTCAAGAAAAGGGAATCACATACGGCCTAATGTTTTTCTTTATTTGCCAATACACCGACAATACTATTCATGGATGGAGTTGCTTATGTAGTGACTGAAAATGGTAGTGTGAATGGCAAAATATAAAGAAACAGTTCGAAAACAGTCAAAATCTGCAGGCTATTTTGAAAAAACCGTCCTCATTACAAATAGCTCAAACCACGCCTATCACAACACTATATGAATATTCAACAGATCACGCAGCTGTAGGCCTATGTACCAAAGTACTGTGCATGAGATTATATTCCCTCAGTTATTCATGCATTGGCTGGGAATAGAGTGATTTTGAAGGTTGTATACTGCACATCAGACTTGGGTTTTTGAAAAAAAGCACCTGTTTTCATCATACTACCCGTGTTAGTGAATTGCACCCCTAACAGTATTCAAGAAGACACTTGCATACTACGCTTGTAACGGTAACCAGTTACAACTCTATACACTTGCTTACTTCCCTGCATCCCAAGTCTTTGTCCATGAGCAGTAGGCTAGGTCTACATATCAAATAATCTACATAAACTGGACAACGATACACTGTGTGAGTTGGTAGATGTCGATAACTATGGCAAGAGCACTAACCTGAAGTATGATAGTCGAAGTCGTAAAATTGTATGGCTCTATTCGATTTCCTCTGTGAGCAATGTGCTATTTCCCTCGGTCAACTTCGATTGTTGTAGATGGTTTCTCCAAGAGTTTCCACAACATGTAAAAGAATTTGTGTCTGTTGTATCAGAACTCCCTGCGGTGTACATTTTAGCTGGGAAACGTAACAGGGAAAGAATGTCCAGGTAATAGCTCCATGGTATGACCTTGCAACGGAGGGTAAGCATCTCAGATGTCAGACTCCAAGCTGATATCGTTGACCATCGACGATTTGAATGACTCAAGAATTGTTCAATATGATTCGTCGGAGGTAGTACTTACATATTGTATCGATGGCCAGTCTCGTGGGTAAATCGAGTTAGATTTACTCGTATTTTCTTGAGTCTGCCTTCAGAATCATGCAAAAACACCCTGAGATGATCACGAAAGCTCACAAACTGCACAAATTTTACTGTCTTTCCCTTCCAGGTAGCAACCCTTGCTGATACTTAGTCCCAAGTTGTGGTGTTATCGAGTAGCTCACGAGGGCTGTAGTTTGTTACGAAATTGGTTGGGTGGGCTTCAATAGAAATTTCTCCTTTCGATTTACTACCGTGGAGCCAATAAAACCTTTCGGATATCAGCTCCATGGTACTATAGGCCTACAGTCAGTTTTCAAGTACTTAGTCTATAGCTTGAATAGCCTGTCAAGTGTTCAGTGTGCGTTCGCTAGCATATACGTGGGCATCTTTCGTTGTGCTGCCTTTTGCATATTCATATATTAGAGCACTCCCATTGGTTTGTTCACCCAGGAGTGGGACTGAATGGAATAAAGATTGTGTGGAATCATTTTCGATTTTCATAGTTTTTGTCGTTATTTTTATGATAATTGAAACAATATTTGGAACAACTACTTCTGTGAGGGATCTTTATTCATCTTTATTGTTCGGATGGACTGCTTAAACATTATTCCAACACTTTGGACAAGGCAGTGTTATGTATTTCCCTTTCTTAAACAGGTAGTATCACTTTAAGAGTTCAATATGATCGAGATTAGTAGGATACGGCTTAGAGATGGGATTTTAAAATTGCGGAGGTGGTCTTCTTGACATTGAGTA
Organism: Holothuria leucospilota; assembly: GCA_029531755.1. Classification (NCBI taxonomy): domain Eukaryota; kingdom Metazoa; phylum Echinodermata; class Holothuroidea; order Aspidochirotida; family Holothuriidae; genus Holothuria; species Holothuria leucospilota. The sequence goes on along the minus strand of CM055968.1, from coordinate 13,934,947 downwards.
ATAACCTATTAACGCAAAACCAACTGCGTACGTATACAACTTCATTTTGAACGGTTTCAATGAACATACCCAGGTCAGGACTTGAAAAGATTTGTGTCATCAGCATAAGAAACCATGCAAAGTCTGTATCTGGCTTTATACAGATCATTACCATAAATGATGAAGAGTAGCGGACCTAAAATCGAACCATGGGGGACACCTCATGCAGGTAATAGGCTTCAGATCAGAATTAACATTGTTGATTGTAACAAACTGATGTCTCTCAGAAAGGTAACTTCTAAACCAGCTGAGAGCCCTACCTCTAATTCCATAAACCTTAAGTTTACTTAGTAAAACTGTTTGATCAAAGATGTCAAATGCCTTGAGAGATCATCGAGGAAAGTACCAGAGACATAATGATATTCTTAAAAGGCATTAGTTACAATATCAGGGAAATGAATAATGGCATGGGATTTGGAGCAAACATTTAGAAAACCATGATAGTCACACTGTAAATACAACTGTGGTCAATACAAAAACTTATGTAATCTAGTGATTATGGCTTTTTCAATATCTTAGAGAAGAGATTGGTCTATAATTACTGATTTCTTTCTCACCATCATTTTTTGAAAACTGGGACTAAATGAGCAGACTTGGGAGACTCAGTAACAGTGCAATCCTCAGAAAAAGATTAAACACAAAAGTATAAAGGGGATCATAGATATTTTTTTCTTATTTCACATTCCAGTACACACATCCTTCTATGTGACCAGATTCACTAACAATTGTGTAAACTTTTGGGTAAATCAAAAATACTCAAATACTGCAAAAAGACTTTCACATTTTGTAAAGATGCATAGCATAACTGTCATATATGAACATGAGCTAATCATGTTTCATCTTGTTTTGTCACTTCCTGAACCAACAACCATGTTAACTTATCCAGCCAATGCTATAAGTCACATTGGAGATCAGACACAGTGTCCCTCAACACCAGGTATATGGCAAACTGAAGAAAGGCATGGGCATATAAAGCAACAATGCTTAGCACTTAGTATGACCTTATGACTTGAAAAACTACCAAATCTGAGTTAAATGGTCTTAACTGGAAGTCACCCAATGTAAAGATGTAATGTAACTATTAATTCTTGCTCCACTCACCCTCCTCATGGTCAGTCAAATGTGGGTCATTGATAATGACAATGTCACTCACATACACATCACTATACCAACACTGTCAGTCACCAGAGTGACTAAGGGGTAAGTCACGTCACTCCAGATGTCAGTCACTTAATTGCAACCACGACTGAGCCGCTGTGACTAAGTTGTTTCAGTCAGAACAGTAGTGTATGAAAATTGTCAGAAATTTCAGTCAAAAATACAAACTGTGCATCGCTTTGGTGGCTCATGGGTGTGCCACTTAACTTAAGTCACAGAAGTGACTGAGGGGTGCATCAGTGTACTCACTTAAAATGTGCAATGACTGACCATGCTTGGGGTAAGTGGGGTTACTCATTCAACTGGAAGTACTTATTCCATGTAAAGCCCTTGGCATAGAATAGCTGGCCTCAAGACATGACTTACATATACACAACACACACACTTGGTTATTACACCTCTATCTAAACCTACCTCTTCTTCTTTGACTTTCTGTTTTGTTTGCATAAGCTGCTCTTCAAAGTTCAATCGATCAGCAAGCTGTTGACCTTTGACCTTCCGTAGTTCCTCCTCCACTTCTTTTCTGTGTTCCTCCAGTCTACGTATCCTTTCCTTATAGGATTTCTCCGTCTCTTCATTGGCTGCTTGCACCCTTGAAACCTCAGCTACGTGTTGCTGAGAAAGCTCTTTCTGGACGTCCTGCAGTTTGTGACGCTCTCTTTGCAATTTTTCTGTTGATATTTGCATATTTAACATTTGCATATGTAATATTTGCATGTTTACCACGTGCACATTTCTGAGGAATACAGTAATGAGAGCTTTAACGAGAGCAATGCAGAGAGATTTAGGTAATAATGTAAGGTGTGTCTCTAGTTGCAAAAAGGATTCACACTCTTCTTTTTAACCTTCCAAAATTTGCCCTGTCTTTGCAATGACTGTCACTGCAGAAATCAAAACATTTGTTTCAACTTGTAATGAATATTCAAATATTGGTAACATTGTGACACTACCAGGATGATGCCATGGACAGCCTCTCTAAAGAGAATGCTTCCTCTTACAAGTTGATATTAAGGTACCAGACAATGTAAGGTAAATTTATAGGCTTCATTTCTTTTCACTGTCTGGAAATAGAACACTGCAATTTTTAACACTATTTTCTTGTGTTTTGTCCATCCCAAGGAACCTCAGAGCTGACAAAACACAACAAACATGCTGAAAATGTTGCACTCTTGAAACAAAGTGGGGGAATTCAATGCAAGACAAAACTGAAGTAATTACAGTACTAGAGATGAAACCCATGCACACATGCACCCCAAACTACTAACTCAGTTGGATGTTGTTGTAGACACCCTAAGGGTTTATTGGCTAGCAGTTGAAAAAGAAAGAACTGTTTATCACTCAAACCAAATGCTACAGTTCCCTGACCACCCCCGCCCCCCACCCCCAATGCCACAACATCCTTCAAGGGTAATTTTTCCCAGATTGGAAATCATTGCATTAACTCAGTGACTGAAATGAGCCATGATAAAACCCAAGACTTTCCCAATCATAACCCATGCTTTTCCCTAACCTAACCCATTCTTTTGCCTACCATATCTTATTCTTTTCCCTAACATAACCCATGCATATCTCCTTCAAAGTAAACAATGACACACTCTACAGTACCTTCAGCCTGTGTTGCCTGGACTTTTATTTCAGCTTGTAAAGTAGTCAATTCTTCCTTCAGGTCATACACCTGTTCCTGTAGACGGCCATTCTTTTGTTCTATATCCATGTTACGTGCTTCTAAAGTAAAGTTTTTATCTTTCAATTCTGCAATTTCCTTCACCAGTTGGGACTCTGCTTTCACTTTCTCCTGATGTTCAAAATTAAATGTATGAGCAAGGGAGGAATTAGTTTGGTAAACCTAATTAGTAGTTTCAGATTCATGCTTCTGGGGCAGGCGAATGATATTATAAAATACATATCAAGGGACTATTTGGGTACAAGAAACCTGACAAACTATGTAAGATTTTCATGGAAAGGAAAGGGCAATTTACAGGCATATTGCTGTACTGTGCAATGATCCTGCTTATCATAGCACACAGAAATCAATTAGTGGTTTGAGAGATTGTTTTTTTTTTTAAATATTGTGATGCAATCAGTTCTGATTTTACATGATATCTTCATGCAGGGGTCGAAATAAGCCTTCAACCTTTGGGGCCAGCTGGGCCCCTAGTCCATGGAATCTAGGGGCCAAATGAGAAATCAAGGGGCCCAAAACTAACCAAGAAAAAAAGACTGTTAAAGTGTACGGGTGCTTTTTATGTGCTTGGAAACGTGTAGTGTAGGTATAATTAAGGTAGGCTATAAGTACTGTAGATGCTGAAACTAGCCTGAAATCTGTCCACACCCTCTTAGACCAGTACTTAACAACTATACATGTTGCATGTAATGTACATTTTCAAAATTTACCCGTAACTTCAGAATTTATTCCCTGGTAAAATGAAGGGCACTGTCCAATTCCCGCCAACCAGTCAGTCATGAAGGCTAAGTATTTGCCTGAGCAGCCTACCCGTAGTACGGCAGGTTTGCAAATCCCCTCAGTCACTCAATCATGTTATTGTTTATTGTAATCTTATTGGATTAACCCAACATCATGCATATGTGCAGTCAATAATCTAGGCCTACAGTGTTACATAACAAGGGAGCTGCCACTGGCAGCTCACTAGCGTAACAGTACACAAGCCAACTTGCGATATTAGAATGCCACCTTGGAGGTAACTCCATGATTAGAACCCGGGGAGCTGCCACTCTAACAGCTCCCTGGTAATAGCTAATTTACTATTCTACCTGTGAGGCTATGCCTACATTACTCATGAATGACATCGGTGTGCGTCTGCGTGAGTGATCTTCCGTGTTGTGACAAAGCAGAACGTTAATGAGCGATGTGAACTGATTTCAGAAATAATGTGTTTCGCAGGTTTTTAGTGACTGTCAGGGTACGAAATACTGTACACAGGTCGTGCGAGATACTGTATAAGATCGTTTACTTGTGGGTGGAGAGGTTCATGTGCAGACTGTACAGTTATACTTGAAATATTTAGAAGCCAACCCGGGCCCCTTTCCCTGTAGAAGCTACGGGCCCGAGCGAATTTCTAGGAGCATCGGGCCCACGGGCACACGTTATTTCGAGCCCTGTCATGGTATGGGATGATACTCAAACCATTACAAAACTGATATTAGTGTTGCTGTCAAGATAAAAGCAGTCATTTCATGAACAAAAGAAGGTTCATGCAGAAATCACACAATGAAATTCCATGACTGTCAATAATGACATTAGGGTTTCCATGACTAATTTGCAAAGGGGTTTTATGTTTGAAGAGTCTATTTTCACTACACTAATCAGTCACTGCACTGATAACGGAACTCATGAGCAATATCACTGACTTCACGGTTACCACCTTTCCCTCCAGCTATGTTGCCACCCCCTCTCCCCCCTTCCCCTCACCCTTATCACAATGTCAGAAAACTCTTCAAAGGGGTAACCTGGGTTCATTTTCACACAGCCGTAGCCAAACACGTAGTATACATCACTATGGGAGGGTGGTGCAAATTCCACAACTTTTGTTGACATATCAATATTCCACAACCTCTTATATTACATGACAAAAATCACTGATATTTTCATGACATTTCATGGCAGTTTTAAATTCCAAGATTTTGTTAGGATTTTCTATGACTACACAAAGCCCCGCTGAAGTACAATTTTTTTCTAACAGTCTCTTCCACTGGATTCCCAAGAGGCGAAGACTACCTGTTAGTCCTGAATGAGCTTATCACAAGGCTTAACATGACCAGTTGACCACCCTCTCAACCTTCAGATCTCTACATTATGGGTTGGTCATGAGTGGCCCCACTGTGAACTGGCTGAAAAGAACAGATACTGAGTATGACAGAAGTGCTGCATACAGAATCCAACTTTAACTTAATAAGTTACACAGACATGATATATTGAAGTTCTAACAGTCAACGTTCATCAACAAAAATTGCAATCGTATGTACTACTGATGCATAATTGTGGTACTTTATTTGCCATCTGTGTATAAGGGAACCCCTTGAAGAATCCATACATATGGTACCCCTTGAAGACACTATACACAATGTTATTAATACACTTTCACCTATCCCCACACACATACAAATTTTCCTTTTTTTAAAGTACCCCTATAGAGTTTACAGGGGCTATTTGGGGTCCACAGAAACTCTTGTTTTTCTTAGTAGCAATTATCTGAGAGGGGCAGAGGGCAATTTTGGTAAAACCTGGTATTTTCCCACCTCAACATATGCTTGAGGGCTTATGGCTGCTGAGGATGCCTCTCAACCATTGCCCAAGTGTGCTTTCCCAATGTCACTAAAAATGTTAATGTAACACAGCTTGAAGATATGACCAGTCAGTACAATGTGCAGCAAATTGCATGGAACCATGGCAGCTAATCAAAGTTTATATGAAAGATCACTGACTTTTATAAACCATCCAATTTATACCCTTCTGAATTCCTCATATGTCATTTTGCATTCTCATTGAATTTTTCATGTAAAAAGAGAATATTATTTAGTTGTCAACAAATGAAATGTACTGGAAATCTTTGTCTCACCACTTTTCATATAGGGTAATTTGTAGTACTTAGTTACTAGCAGAAAAGTTAAAGAACAATTTGGTTGTTACTTCTATCAGAATTTTTACATTTTGCAGATTTCTGCAGCCATTTTTACTCTAATCACAAACTTCATCATCCTCCACAGGAATATGGATAAAATCTCACAAGATTACGGTGCCATTAAATGTAATGACCGACACCCTCTGACCACATCATGATAACATGATAACATCTTCCAAACCAACCATACAGATGAAGCACTTACATCTTTCAAATGTTGGTATTCCTCCAGCCTTTCTTTCAGCATCCCAGCATTCTCTCCTCTCAACCTCTCCACCAGCTCTCTCTGCTCAGTCACCTGTTGCTGGGTCAGGACAAGTTCTGCCTCACGACTCTTCAACCTGCAAACACCACATGGAGAGCAGAAGTAGGCTTGAGTAACTCCAACAAATTTGGAGTTGAGTACTCATGGACGCTAGCATCAGGTCTTCAAATGGAGTAATGCCTGATAACAATGTTATAGCAGATGATTTTTAACCCACAATGTTCCATGATGATTAAACTACACCTTTACCCTACTAGAAGCTGTCTCTCTCAGCAGCTTATGCTCTATATTATTTATGTTTGAATTTGGTAAGCATGAAAGGATTATTTGTCAACAGACTGTTATTTAAGCTTGTCACTACTTTCCTACCAAAACTTAACAGAAATCAGATGCCAAATTTAAGTGATGAGGAGCTGCAAAAGTAATGGAGTTGTTACTGTAGTACTAAGTAGCTCACCCAAGCATAATGTATGGACAGTTTAGTTGTGGAACAATGTCGAAGTGAACTCCATCCACATCATTCTAATTCAGGACTTACAAATCTACTTAAAATGAACCTTTAAATAGGATGCACTGATTCACTTCCAGGCAGTCACGCCATCAAATTGAGGAACTGGTAGCTGTGGCAGTGGCGTAGCCAGGATTGTTTGAGTAGGGGGGCACTGGGGGGGGGGGGGTACAATTTCTAAATTCCCTCCCTCTCTATATGGCTTATAAACAGAACTGTGCATTCCAGAATTTTCCACAGGGGGTGGGGGTGGCACGGCTTTGTTGTGGGGGCACATGCCCCCTCATTGCCACCCCTACCCCTACCCTCACCCCCATATCTACGCCACTGAGCAGAGGGTCTGCTTTGAGACCAAAGGAGGGTCTGTTATATGACCAAAAGGTTAGGCTGTCATGCTAGAGCTCAATACCTATTTCATAAACATTAAGTACACCACTGTCCAAAACACAAATACCATTCCAGTCCCACCAACAGGGGATGACAATGAGGATGGCCACTTTAAACACCAGGTCCAAATGAAATTTGTTTTCAATACCCACTCAAGAGTACGGGAATTTACATGTGTTACTGACACCATGACTGGCCCTCTCAATTAAAAAGAATCCAAACTGACATTGAAGGGCAAATGTAGCCAGCCATTGTTGTTGGCTAAATAAAACTGGTCCCACTTAATAGGACACTCAAGTGATGAAATCTGTTTGTATGTGTACAGAGGTGGACATTGGGTAAGTCAAATACTTGCCCCTCATGTGTGGTCTTATCACCTTGGGTACTCATGGCTTTTCTATCATTGGCAAGACAGACAAGTAAAAGCCTAGTTGAAACCTTTCAAAGTAACATCAGGACATCTGCCCTTTAATATCCCAAGGGTTTAGCCACCAAAAGTGTTGTCAATAACAAAAAAGAGGCACTTCTGGGGTCACTTTACAGGGTGATGTAATGCCATCAAACAAGTTCATAATGCCCAGATTTTGCTTTTAATTCAATAATTATGGGCATTTTCAGTATACAACTCACTGGGCCGAGAGGGCATTAAAAGCTGTCTTCCTTTCTTCCAGTGCCTCTTGCAACCTTGCAATCTTATGGATGAAATTTTTCTCATTTCTTCCCAACTGTTCACCTTGCTGATCAATCCTTCTCATTAAATCAGTCACCTGGGGTAAACAAAGAAATGTAGGTAGTAAATTATAATGAGTCCCGATAAGATGCACCTGCTGTAAGTCTGGTGATAAATAAAATTCTTGTGTCTGTTCATCACACACAGATAAACTCACAAAGTCCATGCCATCAACAGTCTGGAAACAAGGGGCCACAGCCCCTTTTGAAACCAAATACTGTTTTTGTGTGTGTTAAGGGCATACAAGAGGATCGTGGAATGGCAGAAATTGCATTGGAGTGAAGGGTCCTGTGTTAGGTTTGATATTTGAGTTTATGGGAGGGCATCTAAAAAGATCCGGAACATTGCATTTGTTACTTCATGAAAAACTATGACAGCCAATTTACATAAACCCTCAAAAAGGGTGTCAATTGACCAAAGCTCCATATAACACAGAGTGGGTTATGACAGACCACCATCCCATAAGAACTACCATTCTAATTTCTGTCTGCTCACAGCAAAATGCGAAGTCCAGCTACAAACAGATACAATTTTAATTTTCAGCCTTTTCTCTTAAACCAACCATCTATTTAAGATGATTTCCATAACTTCAGTCTGGAAGCACATGCTCATAGTATAGGATGGAAGTTCCTCCCAGAATGGGGTGGGGAACATAATAAAAATGTAACAATTTTGCTAATAACATAAAATAAGATAAAATATGAATTTTGGGAGCAAGAGCAAGCCTGCACTTGTAAGCTAAAGCTCATACTTTACCTCTCGTTTCCTCTCTCTTTTAAGTTGTTGCATTTCTCTAGATAACAGCTGCTGTCTGGTCTCATGTTTTGAAGATATGTTGATTTTATCTGCATTACTTCTGCAAGATGCATCTAAAGACAAATATAATTTTAAATGCAGGCCATGCATTCCAATGTTATATTCAACAGAAGCTTTCGATCCACAGAGACCATTTCTTTTGGATGGATTGTAAATACTGAAGAAAAACATACAGTTCCCACAGTAAACACAGATTACCACTGTCTAAGAGGGTCTGTGATTTTGGCTTCCAGTCGTAGGCCAGCAGGGTGGTGAAGAGGGGTATGTGGCTCCGCCCCCCCTCCCCCTTGGATATGTTCCACTGATCTCACCTATGAAAAAAGCCAACGAATTTTATACAAAGTTGCTTTGCTTCATTTTGATAGATTTTCATTGCTCCATCACAGCAAAGCCAAAAAGTACTATCTTTTCCAACTAAATCATTTTCAAAGGCTCTAGTGAATCCTCTGACAGGCCAAATTTCACCTGTAGGTAATTGAAAGCCTCCACTATACATTATTATTACAAAGTGACTATAAGATTACCACTGTCTAAGAGGGTCTGTGATTTTGGCTTCCAGTTGTAGGCCAGCAGGGTGGTGAAGAGGGGTATGTGGCTCTGCCCCCCCCCCCCTCCCCCTTGGATATGTTCCACTGATCTCACCTATGAAAAGCCAACGAATTTTATACAAAGTTGCTTTGCTTCATTTTGATAGATTTTCATTGCTCCATCACAGCAAAGCCAAAAAGTACTATCTTTTCCAACTAAATCATTTTCAAAGGCTCTAGTGAATCCTCTGACAGGCCAAATTTCACCTGTAGGTATTTGAAAGCATCTACTATAGATTATTATTAAAAAGTGACTATAAAGTTCTGCAAGTTTAAAGCTACTCACCAATTGACTTACTGATGTCTTGAGGAATGTTATTACCAGAGAGCTGTACTTTTACAAGAGTTCTGTTGTGCTGAAAGCAGGAAGCCAGAGCCCTCCCACCAACAAGACCAATGGTGTTCCATCTCAAATCTGTAGCAAAGACATTGTCTTTATGTGAAAGTTAAACATTCACCTCATGTTCACCAAGCATTTTATTTTCTATGAATGTCATTCACAACTACAACTACAATAAGCAGTACATAATATATTAAAGTACACACTTTTTTGTATAAAGAACCATGTGATGGAAACAAAATGACAGAATCTGATACAATAAAAAGGAAATCCGATTAAATGCTTTTTCATTTCTGGCCTGTGAATACAGGACAAATTATGGTTAAAAAATGCTGTAAGAAACATTCCACAAACAGCTTGACTCTTACTTGCTATGGGAATACAGTACTACCATTTCTCCATAGTTAAATGCTAAGTGCCCTTTAAGTAAGAATCATGCACAGTTCAATGAAAGCTTTCTGTTCATACATCATACTACAATCAGGTTCAAACCATAATTAAGTAGGTAAACTAAATTAAATGATAGGCTTTCATTTGACATAGCCATACACTGTACCTAGAGTATCCAGGGTAGCATTCCGGCAGAGGGCTTTAGCAAGCACAGTAGCCGAGTCCTGATGAATCTGGTTGCTACGGAGATCTAATTCTAGTAAGCTAGTGTTGGCAGCCAGTCCCTCAGCAAATGAAGTAAAAGATGAGCTATCAAGTCCAAGGGAATTCCATTCCAAACAAAGTCTGAAAGCAGATCAGAGAGGACTGAGATTAACATACAAAAACAAAACATTTCACATAATGATTCCCCAAACAAAAGATGGTCTACAGTGACAATAAAATTAATTACTTACAGAAAGCAAAAATGTTCTGTCTACTAAAACAAGTGCAATGGGAAAATTCATCTGTTGCAGTTTGTAATATTTCCTCCTAAAACTCCAAATTCCACCCCAGGACATTTTTCTTTTTTTTTTTAAGAAAAAGTTACACAAACAAAAAGCTTACCTTTTAAGACTATGGTTGTGTCTAAGAAGCTTTCCAACAGCCTGAGTTCCAAGACCTCGTAAATTGTTGCCCTTTAGGTCTAAACATCTGATGGCAACATTGCTAATCAAACCTTGAACGAGATTTGTCATACCTGGGAAATGGAAATCAGAACAAAATTAGGAGTTTACTGTCTTCTTCTCCGATACCTGTGAGAGTGTTTGTTTCTTCTATGTTAATTGACTGTAATGAGATCTTTTAAGTGTCAATAGGGTGCACTCACATTTGAATTGATCTTTGCTCTTTGAAAGACAGCCCCCAAGTTAGCATTTTTGCACCGCAACAAAATTCATACAAACTAACAAAGCATTAACAGCAGGCTTATCACAAACAGCTTTAATATAAAATTACTTTTTCTTGGTATAGTAGCTTTGCTGAAATTAATGATATTTATTGTCCCTTTTATATCAAAACTTTTAAAATATCAAACTGAATTTGAAGTCAACATTAAACTTGCCACAGGCATTACCTTCATCCCCAATCATACAATCTGACAGCTTTAATTCTGTAAAGAAGTGATCAGTAGCCAAAGCTTTTCCAAGGACATTGCAGGTTTGGGGGGAAAGGGAACTTGTGGAGAGGTCCAGGGCTTGAACCAGTTTTTTAGTCTTGTTTGAAGACCCTCTGATGTCCTCATGGTCCCCATGAAGGTGCTTCAGTATAGACTCTTGAGGCTCCACACGGCTCTCCTTACAAACTTGAAGGAAAGTATCTCTGAAGTTTCCTGCCATGAGGGTCGAACATTTGATTTCTGGAGAAAGTCAAGTGGGAAACAAAATTGAGCATTTACTCTAGAAAGGGACTTCACAAGGAAAGTATCCATACAAGATGCCTTCTATTACAAATCTTCCACATCTTTTCAGGGAGCTGGCCCTTTGCAGCACAGGTAGTAGTGTCTAAAAAATCTGCAATGTCATGCCATCAGGCTGGCTAAAAACAGTGAGTACTTTGACTTACCACACCTGGTGCTTACTGCCCTAAAAACAGTGTGTACCTGCCACTAGAAAAATGGTTTGTGTCTTTGGGAACTTGAACCATTTTCATCAAGATTCACTCTGTTTTTCTTAGTTCAACTTGGTTAAAACTTAAATTGTTTTACTGTAAAAATAAATGGATCAACATTGTAAGGTAAAGGAACTGGTAGTACATCTGTCAATGAAACATTTCCATTCTGTGAAACTAAGATGCCATGTGGGAAGGAGGCCAAGGTAATGCACTGAATTATTTCTGTAACGCTTCCATCATTGTCCAAGGAAAGAAGCAGGTATTTATATTGGACAGCGATATCATACAGTAAAAGACTAAATATGTTATTCTTAACTTGAAAGTAATTTGGGGGATGAAAAAGTTTCAAGAAAACTTAGTCCTGAGTCTTATTGGGATCCATTAGATAAAGATATATGTAAAGAAAAAATAGTTAAAGTTTGATTTTTAGAGAGTACCAGGGACAGTAACTACCTAGACCCAGCTAAAAGCAGTAGCAGTGTGAAAACAATTTCATAAGTTACATAAATTTATACAGTTCTGGAGTAATACAGCCAAGTTTGATAGGCCTAGGTATAAAAGTAAATGTCCTAAAGCAGTAATTGTACTTTATTACACTCATGATAAAACATATCAGTAGGCTACCTATTGTTTATGTAGTTTGGCTAGTAAGCAGCAGTGAGTTCTTGGCCAGTGATTTCTAGGCATAGCCTAGCTATCTTCAGTCATTATTATAAAAGTAGACCTAGGCCTACCTTAGGTCTTAAATTTGAGTGGCTTCTAAGTTCAAACACTTTGGTACTTTTTCAGTAAATATTAGTTGGCTCTAACTTCTACAAGTATTTTCGTTGACAATTTACTTGCATCATATTTCTGTTTAACCAGTTAACTGCGTATGACGGATATATCCGTCATGGCGTAACTTCATGTTACTGCGTATGACGGATATATCCGTCTTGTAATATGCACCGAAATACGTCATATAACACCCAGCCAGTCAACGATACACCCTGGAAAGATCGTTCGCTGTGCACAGCGAACGTTCTGGCCTGTCTGTCTGTTCACTAATGCGTAGGAGGAATATATCCGTCTTCTAACTGAGACGTTGATCAAGCACGTGGAACCCGGAAGTGTTCTTGCACGTGCTGCGCTGTTTACAATTTCTCACAGGCTACCGCTACAAGTGTGGGACCGCGTGGATGTATTTTCGTTCCGGATTTCACTGTTACAATGGCTGTGTGACTGTGTCTACATCAAACAAGCGATTATTTACAGTGTATTACTTTTCCAGTGTAAAGTTGAAATAAACGAAAAGTGGCATCTTTGCGAAAATTAATTCCGCAGTGGGATGAAAGTTACAATATATTAATTCCGCAGTTAACTGGTTAAGTAGCTCTAAAACTCCACTTTGACCGGTGAATGAACACAAACTGAAAAGTGTTGCTTGAAAAAGAAGTCACCAATGACTAAGTGTGTGGCTAACATGCAAATAAATAAGCCTAAACACACCATTATGGGTATTTTTATGATTGGTATGAAGAGTATTATCCAGCGGGAGTTGGTTTCTATCACTGCAAGTGTTAGCCAAGGGTTACATTACTATACAAATATTCCTGGCTAAGGGTAGTTACCAAAGGCCAAGAGAATGGCAAGTCATAATTATAGGCCTATTTGCATCTGAGAAATATACCCATATTGAAAAAATCACACAGTTACTTCAAATTTTTCAAAATTTATGACTTTTTACTTTTTACAATAGGCCTAGGTAGGCCAAAATAGCTAAAGCAGACTTTTACCTTCCCTCCAAAATATTTAATTTAGCCTAACGTTAGGCCAAGGGAATGAAAGTCACAGAATACCGTCCACGGCCCGCATGCGCTGAACCATGCCGCTAAAGATTTTCATTATTTGGAAAAAAATCATTATTTAAAAAACAAAATCTGCCAAAAGATTTTACCTTGATTTCATCAGAATTAGCAGTTAAAACACTTTCTGAAAATAGAAACTTGACTTGTCGTCATGGTATAAGCCTTATAAATACACAGCTCAAAGCCACTGTCAGCCGTGTACATCGTTTCAGTACTGCCAACTACTGTAACTTTTAAGTTTTGAATGACGTAGGCCTATACTGTACGTCCTCACGCCTCTGGCTTATATGCTCCGTTGGTACAACTATAGAATAACCCGCCAATAATAAACCCCACCTCGCCTCCTGAGGCGCAGTCACAGTGAAGCCCAGACAAAGTAACAAATAACTTGCATTCGTAAATGGCCACTGTGACTGTGACTGCACCTCCACTCAAAACTGGAGTCTCAGTGGACTTGGACATTTTGCAAAAAAAAATTAGCCTAACATAAAAACACATGTAATTTATTGTATTGCAAAATAAGATGAATTCATAAACGGCCACGGCGACTGTGCCTCCACTCAAAACTGGAGGCTCAGTGGAATTGGACATTTTGCAAAAAAACATTTACATAAAAACACATGTTATTTATTGTGTTGCAAAATAACATGAATTCATAAACAGCCACGGTGACTGCAACTGCACCTCCACTCAAAACTGGAGGCTTGGTGGACTTGGACATTTTGCAAAAAAATATTTACATAAAAACACACATAATTTATTGTGTTGCAAGATAACATGAATTCATAAATGGCCACGGTGACTGCGACTGCACCTCCACTCAAAACTGGAGTCCCTGTGTGCATTTAGTGCACTATACGCCGAAGATCTTCGGCGTGGCCATACGATTTCGGTCGGCGTGGCGGCTTAGAAACTAGCCTTTGTCGGCATGCAAAATGCAGTAAGTTGAGGATCGCCGGCGTTGTTGGCGGGCAAACGGTACTCCCGGCATACCGGCGGGCCGATTCAGTCAACTCCCGCTAGTATGCTCACGCACAGTACTGTGCTATATATACCTGTAGGCCTACTTGTATTGCCAATGAATGGTGTATGCATTACGTACATGTATATATACGTACGTACAATCGCTTACGGATTGCCTCTGACTTAGCTATAATGTGTGTATACTATATACCTGTACGTACATTGCCAATGTATGGTGACTGTGTACGTATCACGTACATGTATACTGTACGTATGTACGCACGCCTATGGATTGCTATGTACATGCATTGTATGTGCACAGTACAGAAAATCCAGGCGTACATCCCGGCGTACGGTCACGAAAACCTTGGCGTACCTTCGGCGTAGGCTTTACATGGAATGCACCCTGGCTGGAGTCTCAGTGGACTTGGACATTTTGCAAAAAAATTTAAATGAAAAACTCAAACACAAAAGTTACCTTGACTCGTTCTCAAAATAACAATCTTAGGGGACCCTGACACTGCGACTTCACCTTCCCATTTTCAAAAAGGTGCTTTTGCGACCATGGTGGGGTATTCTAAAGGCCTAGTTACTCCGCTCTAGCCTACTTTTTTTTAGAGCCCTGCTTTTTTTAGAGCCCTGCCAGTATACGAGATGAAGAAGTAGGCTATTCAGTCTTGTTTTGCCTAGCCTATATTGACCAGTGTTGCAAAATAATGAATAATGAGAAAAGCCTCAGGTTTTCTAAAATCACCGAACGGTTTTCTATGACTTTCATTCCCTGTGCCTTTCTAAGACTCTTCAGTAAGAGTGTGTTGTAGGCCTACTGTAGGCTAGGCCCCTAGGCTAAATCTGAATTCTGATGGAAGTGGTAGCTTTTGGAACATAGGCCTAGGCCTATGCTTAGCGGGTGCAAATCTATTATTTTCAATTCCTCGGCCAAACAAATATGCCCCATCTTGACTGTTATGCGAAAAGGTGAAAAAAAGTCAAGACTTGACATTTTTTAAATTTTTTTCACCATTTCGCATAACTAACCCTACGTTGTTCTATGGCCCATCCCTAACAAACACTGCAAGAGTACTAAACAATAGTGAACCTGGACCTCGGCCGTTCACGATTCAGTATCACTTTCACGATCCGTTATAAATCTGAATGTGAATGTGAAAATTGCTATTTAACACTAAAAAGTACAAATGTGCACAGAATACCATCATCAGTTTTAATCAAAGATGAAGTCACCACCACCGTCAACGTTCAAAAATATGTCACGGCGTCTCTTCACAACTAGCCTGTCACACATCGCAAGTTGCAGTTTTCAATGGAAAATCGAAGCATTAGTCTCAAATCACACGCTCGTTCAGCAGTCGAGATTGAGGACGAACTGCGAGCTTCAGACTGGTACTGCCTGTTAGTCAGCACATTGCTTATAAGAGGGATTTCAGTCACGTGACTTTAACCAACTAGACGCAATTTTGAAGGGCAAGACCGCGCGTCTTTTTTGTTTTGACGGGCACCTGTCCATTGGGTCACAGTAGTATCTATGGTTATGCCGTGCGCGTGTGCTGTAAATACGCTTACTGCGTGTGTGTTTTGCCCTTCACTGCCTGGGAATCCATTGCGCGTGACGTCACATGAAATCCCTCTATAGAGAAACTTCTTTGAGTAGCCTCTCATAGAAACACGGACCCAAGGACCCAAGACTGCAAGAGGCTCCCACATTTATTCAAATGTTGACCCCCTCATAAGGTCCTTCTCATAAGGCAAAGTGGTTCCTGGCTTGGTTTACAGCGCCATGTGAAATATTTCGTCTTCGAATCCCGTCTAACTTATTGCTACTTCTTGAAACACTTTATCATCATCTTTAGATGTACATAGAGACATAAGCGTACGAGGCGGGGGGGGGCAGGGGGACATATGCCCTCCCAATTCGGGCAAAAATAGTGGATCCATTCGGGCAAATGAGACAGCCGAGAAAACAAATTATGCCTTTTTGGAACCGACACAACGGTATCAAAATTCGGGCAACTTGGTCCAAAATTCTAAATCCGGGCAAATATTTTCCCTGACCCCCCAGAAATATTGACCCCCCGTACGCCTATGCATAGAGACGGCACACTATTAATGGGAAATTTTAGTCCCTTTAATTTGAATAAGTGTACCCGGGTATCCTGTTTCATGGGTGTCTCTTCTTAATCATGTAACGAAATTTTTGTTACCCGATCGAATTATTAAAGTTTTCGAGGACCGCCTTTCTCCCAGTGACCTACTTGTCACTGCCATATACTCATGTTGTAACACATGGAGCTACGTAGTAGTAATATAGCTCCATTGTCATACAACTATCGTCATCGTTCACTAGGCCCGAACAAAAGACAAGAGGAGTATATACATCCCTAATAAAACAACTCTAAACGATATAGGCTTAGAAACTCATTGTGAATTCGTGATGCATAACCACACAAAACAATTATATCACTGTTTTATATGTAGGCTGGTCTAATGTCGACACTAAACTCGCTCTACACTGTGCCTATTTTAATCACACAACAGTATAGAAATTGTGAACCGCAACCATGAAATGATTTCAGTTGCAATGTTGAGATTTCTGTTTGTTTGGAAGAGGGAAGATTGAACATCTACAGTGTTACACCGATAACTTAAAATCACGTTACTACCCTTGCTTCAAATTGACTAAAATACTGCGTGCGGTATAATCGGTTGACGAGCAAATAAAGACAACCCCGTGCTGGAAATTGTTGTATTTTGGATAATAGAAGAATCACCATGGGTAAGTAGTTGAACTGCATACAAGCATCAGTGCTAAGTAATGACCTTCCCAAATGACCAGACTCGAGTACCGGTACTACTACAAGCTCTTTTCCGGTTGAAATAACACGGTGACTCGATTCACTGTTTTGATGCGAGTGCAACGGCGGATCCAGAAGGGGCGGAAGGGCGACCGCCCCCTTAGATCGACCGAGAAAAAGTATAAAAACTAGATAATGAAAAAGATAATAAAAAAAAAATAAAATCAGACCTAAATCACACATTTTGTGGAACATTTCCGGTGTATGGGGTACAGTGAGGCATATATGACTTCAGTTCAATAGAAACTGAATCATCTCTGGCGTACCGACTGTAAGAACTGGACGCTCATTTACATGTCTAAATTCTGTGTCTACAAAATGCCTCACACATCTTCAATTAAACTGACACGCGTTGCAGACGGGCCTAGTTGGCTGACTTGAGGTGAAATGGAGTCTTTAACAGTTTAAGGTAAATTACTAAAGTTAGGTCCAAGAGTATGCCAACCTGTCTACATGAGAGGTTGACTCCACTGAAAACGGTCAGAGAATTTACTAATAGCCCTTGAGTTATCCTCTCAAAAGGCATAACCCAGACTGAGCTCGCTTTAAAGGCAATAGGCAGTCGCCCCAAAATTTTCTTTGAAAAATCGGCAAACTCTTGCAGATCTCCTCTTATTGCATTACAAGCACCTCTGAAGATGTTTTGAACATAACTCTTACAAACAATAGGTAAAGCAAGGAGAAATTCTCCTTGAATTTCACAATTTACCAACAAAAATATTGTCACATGATCAAAATAGGCCAATCATGAACTAGAGTGACAGGCTACACTCACTCTGATTGGGGTGACTGCATATTGCCTTTAAGGCTGTTGGTACTTTCTATAATACAAAATTTTATAACCTTTTGGAGGCTTCATTTCAACAAAATTTTATATTGTTTTAGATGTAAATTTTCCATAGAAGCCATTTTTTTTTCAAGACAATTCTTGAAAACATCTTGTTTCAAAGAAAATATCATCTTGAAATATACTCAGTTCCAGAAGAATTTTAGTTGTGACTTAACGTTTGTGATCCTGAGCCACGCAGGTGGCTGGAAGACACTCCCTGAGCTAGGAAAGGAAACGTACCAGCTTTACCGTACGGTTTTAGGTATGGAACAACAAAAAAAATGCAAAAAGGGTGGAGATACAAAATCTTTTACCAAACTTTGGCGAAAAAAGAAAAAAAAAGACTGAAGTTTTCTTGTCCGAAGCAGGGACAGGTGTTTGAAGGTGTACCTACTTCACTGACAAATTGGTAAAAACAAGTTTTGAAATATTTTTATAATGCAGAAGTCTTTAGCGGGGGCAACTGGACAGCATAATTAAAATTACAAATAGATTTGTAGATGTTTTATTTTAATTTCCTTTAGATATTTGTAACAAATTAGTTTTACTTTTCCTTTTTGCAC
Organism: Holothuria leucospilota; assembly: GCA_029531755.1. Lineage (NCBI taxonomy): Eukaryota > Metazoa > Echinodermata > Holothuroidea > Aspidochirotida > Holothuriidae > Holothuria > Holothuria leucospilota. The sequence continues at coordinate 13,916,365 of CM055968.1, read as the reverse complement.
TACACTGACATTTTTCATATGATTCTGTAAATAACTTTTGTATAAATTCGAGTAACATCCTTCCCTTCAGCTGGGTTTTCAATAATCGTAAACCTCTGTCCACTGACTTGAAAGCACCTCTCGCTGCCTTGCAAAGAGCCTCCCGGATTATTAAAATATAAAACTGAAGGGATCGCTGCTCATTTTTTCTCGACTCTTGGGGTACTTTAAACTAATTTTATGTGTTCAAATTGTCTCACATTGCCAGAGCTTCCGTGGGCTTCCCCCTGTATGGGAAGCCGCCAGGAGCCCTAACGCGGACCCCTGGACCCCACGCGATAATACTGGTGCTTCGCACTCGTCACCTCCGGTGCACTTCGTTCGCCCCTCTTACAGCAATTGCTGAATCCGCACTTGTGTGAGTGACACATTATAGCCAAAACCAAAAGTTATTTTGAACGAGAATCCAATGAACAGCTTACAATGCGGGAATGACCGAGAGCGGAGTAAAGGTACAACAAAAAGAATAGAGGATTTATAAACATATTTCATAAAACCTATTCTCTGTAAATGCACTTAAAGTTATGTGAACATGTAAATGTTTTACCCGGTATTTGATGTAAAGCCTTAAAAACGTTAATAATAGTCGCACTTCCCATCAAAATCCATGAAACATTACCATTCTATAATACAGCTACTGTTTTGCACCTAAATCATTAAAAAACATGACTACGTATGCAAATTTGTGAAAAAGAGACTTATGAGGTTAATGGCATCCTTTGTTTGTTTAACATTAATTCCAAGGAAAGTTACAATTGTGGCATACCACGAGGCGTTTATTTTGGAAGTAGCTACTTACCGCTTTGAAAATGTCCACATTAAAAACCGAACTAGCTGATAAGCAATTAACAGATAATTTGTAAAGAAATACAGACACTGTGCAACACATCATAATTTTTGCACAGCTAATGAAAAATCTCAGACATGATAAAACTTAATTGAAGAATTCTATGTCAGGGCTGTAACATCCGAGTCCGGACACGGACTCGATTCCAGACTCGAGGGTTTTTTTTTTTTTTTTTTTTTATCGGCCTCGGAATTGGCCCAAAATGGGAGGCTGCGGAATCGGAATTGGCCCGGAATGGGCTCAGCTGGACTTGGACTCGGAGCCGATTCCAGTCGAGTCCACAAGGATGAAAGTTTCATTAATGTTTCCTAGGCAACAGTTTTATTTAACAAGAAAATGGTCACCTACAGTCAACTAAATTACAGAGTTAGCCAGGATACCGTATAAAATTGACTCCTGAAAAGTGCTCGATTTCATCATAAGTGTAATTTTAAATAGTACAGAAAGCATTTGTATGAGGCGCTACATTGTCAAATAGCCGGACTCGGGATTGGAATTGGAAAACCTGAAATCGAAATTGGCTCGGAATGGTGGCCACTGGAATAGGAATTGGCCCGAAATTGGGTTAGGTTGACTCGGTTACAGCCCTGGTATATGTTGAGAACGGTAAAAAAATATTCATACTATTACAGCGGATTTTTCATCAGAGGATCTTAATCTACAATTGTTGAGAAATACAACTGTTTTGATTGTATTTCCACATACCTTTAATGAACTTTGAATAAGTTTATGTTATGAGTATTATATCACATATCGTTTACATCACTCTACAAATGTTGCCCCAATGTAAGATTGCCAATCACCTCTTGATACAAGCCTGAGGATGGATTTGTACCTCTAGTTTCTGGAAAATAGCTCTCGCCAGCCCCAGTGCCGAAGCCACTGATTTGGGAAGGAGGGGAGGGCTCGTGCCTCATGAGCTTCGCTTGAGTGCTCCACTCTCTTGCAGGATTTCAACCAAGTACCTTGTATGTAAGACATACTCTTCATATCTTCAAGGTAGCGTGCCTCTCAAATATTTTCAAATTGTCACCAGACCTGTTACATAATAAAGTTTTTCAAACTTATATTTCGTCACAGACGGATATGTCACAAGATTGTTACAAGGATATGTGCATTAATATCCCTATGGGTTCTATAGTAACTGCGGTTCTTAGCAGCCTGGGTAACCGATTGAACATTTTCCCTGACGAAAAATGTGCCTTTCACGTTGATATGTTGTGAACTCACTACGCTTGCGCATGAAAAGGAACAATTGAAATAAAACTTAAAAGCGCTTGAAAAAACCAGAAGTACCCTGAAATACAAGATAGATAACAATTACCTTAAGTCTAACTTATATATTTAACAGAATTACTTGACGGGTTCGACCATATTTTTTTCTGGTAGCACAAAGCAGCGATTCAGTCGAAGCTGCAACGCCAGAGACTACGACGTCTGAGACCGAGACGGAAAAGCCCGAAGCCGATGAGCTTGAAACGAAAAACGAGTCAAGAACAGAGAACAAAGAGATAGAGACCGGGGAGATGGATACCAAGACCAAGACTGCGAACTCAGGTTTGAAAGCAAGACTTCATTTAAAGGCAAGCTCGCAGCCAAGGGGGCGAGGGGGGTGAGCCCCCTACAAATTTTCTCCCCCAAATTGTCATTGCCGTAACACTATTTTGCACATTTCGCCCCTAAAAAAATTCGCCCCAAGCTACCTCGCCCCTTCGGTACCTTGTCTAGCTACGGGTCTGCTTGAGGGCCGAGGGCGAGACCTTGAAACTTCGTTGTAAATTACATAAAGAATAAGTGCAAGACAAGCATACAGTGTACAAGTTGTATGATTGTTGAGGTGCTTAGCGCTTAGTAAACACAATTCCACAGTGTTAATAACAATATTAAACGTTAACTGCTCCAAATCAATGTGAGAGAGAGGTGTTATGTATTTGAAGTAATTGTCCCACCCGGTAAGACATAGTGTCAAATTCCAAAACATGCTACGGTAATAGCGTATATTTCCTTAGAAATACAGTTCGCCAGAAATTTCAACATACTGTCTAGCATTTCGCAATTTCCCAAACTTTGAGGAATGAATTGTAGAAACCATATGAAATGATTTTAAGAGGTCATAGGAGTGTTTGGGGTGGGATAACTAGTGAGGGAATTTCCATCTAGTCAGAGGACCTAATGCCCCTTCTCCCGCCTGACTCAAACAAACAATCTTTATCAGCTCATTTCTGTGCTTCATCTACAACACTTGCAAGGTCTTGGAAAGTTCACTTTCTACGATGTGGGTGGTATTTTAACCAAAATTTTTCTGTACGCTATGCGCAAAATGATAGGGCTTTGTTCATTGTCTCGGCATTCGGTGCCTATCAAACTTATCAATCAAACGATAAAAGCTCTACGACGCTGTAAAATCATAAAGGTAAAGTGCAAAAGAATAAAGCAGTAAACAAACAGAGGTTAAATTTAAGAACATGATAATAATAAAAGACATAGGAAGCAAAAATTGTAAATGTTACGAACCTTACAATCAACAGACATTAAGAAACAATACGGGCAAGACAAAGTAAACTGAAAATTACCAAAGGTGGCAAAGCTAAACTTACAAAAGAGGTACGAAACTCAAGAACAACAGGTTAAAACAATGAGAGCAAGATAAAGTAGATTAAATACCTAAAAACACCTACCACACAAGGCCGCAAATTTTTCTCATCCCTCACCTCAACCGACCTTTTACCGACCAACTAGCTTCGACACTAGTGTGTATGTATCGGGACGAATGATTTTATTTTGTCAACCCGAGTTAAAAATATGAGGAAAAGAAATCTCTATGAGTGAGGTTTTTGCCAGTTCATCAGTAGTAAAAACGGATATATGCAGAATTTTGAATATTTTTCCAGAAAAAAATATTTTAATAATTCTGATTTTTGTGCGTGTTCCGTTCTCATACAGCGCCAGAGAGTAAAGACCAGCCTAGCTCTGCTGATGGTAACGAAACCTCTTTGAACTCTAGTTTTAACGGCGAAATCGAAAATCTCATCAGTGATGTGCAAGAATTACATGATTTGGACGAAGAAGCTTGGTCATTGAGAAAATACCATTATTCTCCTAAAGGAACGGTACAGTATAATACTAAAGACACTTTATGTTTGAAATATTTCATTTTAACGTTTAGAAAACGAAGTTCTCAATAATTTTGCCTACGTTAGACATCTGATTATGGAAGAAAGTCCATGATTCTCTTTGGTCATGCAACCGTAACCATGATTTTGAAACAAACATTTTTATTCTTAGAAAATCTGTCCTTAAGGCCACTCGGGCGCCTCATTCCCTTTTCACTTTAAGTGAAAGACATGTCGGTCCCCCCCCCCCCACCATCCCCTCATACTTAAGTTTGGGTCAAACATGTGCACCCTTCGAAGATTGCAAAAGATTTACAGATCCAACTACACTTTAAGGAGTAGCCCATATATAATGATGATCCAGTCAGGAAATGTCGCCTGCCGGGTTCGCCAATTTTGTAATGAACTTTCTTCCGGGAATTAAATTAATAATTGCATTGACTTATTTTAAATATATCCTTTTTAAGTATGTTAACAATTTTAACATATCCCATAGCAATCGACGTAACATAAGAACGTTTATTGTACATCTTTCTAGAGGGCCAACAGTCACCATAGATAGTACAGAAATTCTCCCAATACAAAGTTCTAGCCCGTCCTATGGATTTAAAAAAATAACACCTGTCTATGCGCACCACACGAAGCGAAGTTAAAGTGGCCTGTACTAGGCTTAAATTGCTCAAGGCCATATCTAACTACTACTGGGTGAGAGCTGTCCGCCATGTATTCTGTATAAGAACGTCAACAGCTTTTTAAAAGTAGGGGGACATGACCTTTACCAGAACTTATTCAAGTGCGAATAGCTAAGCACTAGCAACAAGTGATCCGGGGGCTGTTTTAGTGTCCTGGAAAAATGAGGATGCCAGATGATCTATTGTTCAATCTGAGGCATTTTACCACTGTTTTTATCCATTAGTGGCTGTTTCCAGCATTTTCGAGTTTGATTTCATTGCATCACCTATTGTAAACAGCTATGGATCCAACATGTGTCTGCTATTTTAGTTAGGCTGTTGGGAAAATTGGAGGGGGGGGGGGGGGGAGGATAAGCATGATATCCCCAACTCTTTTAAAGAGGGGGACATTTCCTTTTGTCACCAACCTGTTGACGCCCATAATATATCACAATACTGACTGCGTAAGTCACCATTTGCTATGACAGTCAAGGGCTAGTGCTTTAATTAATGCCAATGAAAGAACAGTCACTAAGTATCCACAAAAATATGGGGATATTCCTGCATGTGTTTGAAGTGATGCAATAGCCACTTTAAAAGACCTTATGCATATGACGTCACAGAAGAGAAAGTGCGCCCTCCAATGAAGGCAAGCGCGTATCATTTCAACTTACAGCCAACAAATGCCGACAGCTGATTTGTGTATCGGTGTGATGCACTTGTAAATCTGAGACGCGGGCGTGCGAAATCCTCCTTGTGCGTGCAGTGTGATTCACTGTTTGCCTCTAAAATGACGTCGCGTGACGTCAATCCGGTCAATGCTTAAGGTCTATTGAAAAAAGCCAGTGCACTTGCGACTGTCTGATGGGAAAGGGGACAAGTGCGTCACTGACGGTTTTCACAGTCAGCTTTCTGTTCGATCCTAAGTCAATGAGATATTCTGAGTATTACAAAAAAAAAACATTTTCTTTTCCCCCTCCTCTTTTTCACACATTTGTACGAAAAAAGTTACTCCTCCCATTAGAACTTTTCAAGTTGTCCCACTGGAAGGAAACTTACATATCGCATATGTATTTCTACCTTAAACAGTTAAATATCAGCAAAATGCGCCAGTAGAATAAGTTATAATTAAGAAATAAGCACCCAAATATCATCTCGATTTTTTGTCCCACAGACTTGTCGAGGCGCATACAACAGTGAAAGGAACATGTGAGTTTTGTCTTCTTTTATGAGAAAGACAAATTTAAATTTCTAAACAGGAGTTTTAATCGTATGGTAAAACCATAAACAACTTCAAGCTGGCAGACAGGCTTCGCTTAGCACGGGAAGACCAATGGTCCAAGGGCTGGTCAGAGTTGAAGATTTCGTAAGGTCTGTAAATAAAAACATGTGTTAAATTAAAAATGTTGAAAAATGAACCTAGATTGGTCCAACACCCATCTTCACGGGAAATTGTAGTACTGAAATAAAAGTGTTGAAATTTATTCACTCAATTTGAATTGCAGATTGTGGAATAATTTGTGGTGTAATTCTTGTGCTTTTCAGATTACCATCTTTGTGTTTCTTTGTTTGTACCTAAATTAAGCTATTGCACATTGTTCCAAATTACAGTCATTGTCTTATTGTTAACGAGAAATATGATTTAACTTGCAACGTGATATTCACGGTAAAAGTACTTTTCAAGATCGTGAAAACATTCTGTATTCAAAAGAAAGTAAAAGCAGTCAATGTGAGTTGAAAAAAAGGTCATGACAAATTATTCCACTAGCAACCAATTCAAAAGAAGTAAATAACTTTCAAAATTTTATATCTACGCAACTAAATAAGCTATGAAAATGGTGAATAGACCAATGAGTTTCATTTCCAGCTTCTCTGAACTCAGCCAGTATCCAGACAATGCACTGAAGAAGGGGGAGGGCAAAAATAGCTTCCAGGGGGATATTTTCTTGGGGGTGGGGAGACATACTAAACTTCATTAAGGCGATGTTAAGCTTTAATTCTCTAGAGGGGGCGAAACTATTTTCTAGGGGTGCCCCCTGCTTCCCACACACCTAAGGGCTTGCTCTGAAATTTACTTTACACTCTTGTAATTGTAGACTCGAGGTACCACTTTGAACAAACAAAGCCCCTCATCTACACACGAGAGGAAACCAAGTCTGTTTGGTTGGAGGGGCCATAATTGGTGCTAATATCACCTTTTCCGAATGAGATGTTCTGAACCATAGTATTTTTGTAATCAGGCAAGATTTTCTTAAGGTTTCAAGACCAACACCCTCCCCCTTTCCTCCACACACAAGCGCAAAAGCCAAAGAGGTTTCCAACTCCTCAAGTTTTAAGTACAAAGTAAAAAATATCTACACAGTATCTTAATTTGACCCAGATGTCTTCAAAGTTTCGTTTCTTCTCTATTAGGATAAGAATTAAAGGTGCTGTCGAAGCTCCTCTCGAACGAGTGTTATCATACATTCTGGAGCCACCGTATGGTTACAGGAAAGACTCACAAAGTTCTTATCGTGTCATCGAAAAACTTGGGTCGGTGAGTAAAATGCCTGGGTTTCGTCTCAAGTTTACAAACACATGAAGTTAGCACAGAATCCGGGAACAGAGGCGTATTTAGAGGGGCATTTGGCCATGTCCCCTCACTGATGCCGATTTTTTCAATTATACCCCCCCCCCTCCGGTGAGAGAAATCCTAGCTAAGATGCATCGTAAGGGAATGTTTATTTTAATCACTTTCTGTAAAATACATGCACCTTCAGCTGTGAAAGAGTGGAACGTTCAGATTCGACCCCACAAAAGATCGTTGTTGATCAAAAAGACTTAAGGGTCCCTGATCGAAAGACGATCCTCACATTTGGCAGACTGAGATTTGGAGCAGGCCCGTTGCCACATAGAGGGACGGATGGGAAGGAGAATCCCACAGTTTGCCCCTAATCTTTTTTACAGATGTGATTTCACCTACAGTATACAGATACTCGGATCCATCCATGCATGTGGCCCTCTAAGCATAATCACATACCGCTATAGGATGGTTCAAGACAGTACTTTCAAACGGTAGGTTAATTAGGAACAACTGTGAGTGTTGAGTACTTCGTCGGCAGAGTAACTTTATACTCTCCTGCGTTTCACAACTGCATGGGTACACATCCTACACAAGGATCCATAATCCCTGTCTTGAAATATCGTGTTCCTTCAAGTTTTTCGGTTTTTGAACTCTGATGACCTCCAATGACCTCTGACCTCCACTGAAAACAATAGGGTTCTTCCTCTCAATATGATAAAGTTTTATACCAAGTATGAATATTGTCCACATTGCTATCTTGAGATATGGTGGTTTACCAGCAGTTTTTAAGAATTTTGTATTTTCACCTCCGGTGACCTCAGATAACCTTTTCCAAAACCAAAAGGGTTCATCTTCTGCCTGTAATGCATCCCCATACCGAGTATGAAAAGCATCCATGCATCCTACATAGAGATATCGTGTTTACAAGGTTTTCGGTTTTTGACCTCTGGTGACCTTTCATGTCCTTTGAACTCCAAAAACAGCAGGGATCTTTCTCCTAATATGATAATCCTATATTCCAAGTATGAGAAGTATCCATCATTGTTATCTTGAGAAGTTTCCTTTCGAGAGATACAATTACGACAAGTCAAGAGTTTCCAGATCAAGCCTAACATCAGAAGTAACCTAACAAGTCCGGCGGGCGCTGTGTGGAATTGCGGTTTTTGTACAGAGCTGTATGCAAAAGTTCAGTGTAGGCTGTTTGGGCGTTCAATTTGAGGCTGCATATCTCAGCGTGTGCGTGCTTGAAACATTTAACAGGTTCACGCGCATTTGAAAGGGAGTTTGCTGTGCGCGTGTGTATCACCGCTAAATGTAATAAAACGCTAAATGTAATACCAACCGTAAATGTAATAAAAGTTAACGCTAAATGTAATAACAACCGTAAATGTAATAAAAATTAACATTAAATGTAATAAACCACTCACCGTAAATGTAATACGACTTTAACGCTAAATATAATAATCCTATACTTTTCGATCCTTTACAGTGTTAAACTCACCACAAATGCTGACGATGATATCCCAGTGAAACGAATGATTCTCAGAGATATTATGATTTTGTCTCGGCTGCCGCCTTATCCGCCACGGTCCCTGCCACCCCACTGCCGCCTCAGCCATCACAACCACTATCTCAGCCGCTACAGTCACTGAATATTTGGGCCTTTAGGCGCGTTCCCAACCATTTGCCGAAGCTTTGTCATCATACATGTACCTAGCTGCCCCTGTTTGCAATTTTACTATCAAACACCTTTGTTATATATAATGGCCCGTTAAAGAGCTTTTCAAGCGAGCTGTCTTTATGCGTTAAGACTTATGTGCAGCGGCCATTTTCGATTCTCAATGACTCTTTGCATTCCTTTCTTACAAATTTCTTAAGCATAGGCCTATAAGCTATTTCGAGCAATACTGTCTCCACTTATCGAGCGTCTGCTGCAGAGCCGTATATAGGGAGAGTTTGGCCAACTTCATTACAGGCGGCATCTTGCTACCCTATAAGCCATATCTCTGCAAAGGATTACGTGTAAATTAGGGTTATATACAGTGCCGGACTAAGCGTGTGGGGGTCCAGGACACGACATTGTGTGGGGGCCCTATAGTACAGCTGAGGAACACTTTACACAGTAATAGAACACCCAAGGTATATATTGTGGGGCCCCAAAATGTGGGGGCCCGGAGCACGTGCCCGGTTGCCCCGCCCTTAAACCGTTAGTGGTTATATGATCTGCCCATGTACTTGGGTAAGGCTAGCAACATGCCCACATGGAATCCATCTAGGAAAAGATGAGCTACTCCGTGGGGTCCAGTTGGGATGCCTATGTGAGCCCATCAAGATATGGCCATTTTCTCAGTGTGGGATCCATATGGTCAACCTGAGATGGAGCCTTGTGGCCCTTATTGAAAACCCACTTATGACATGTATACCAAACATAGGCCTACTGATATAAATGGGGCTCATTGTTGGCTATGTATGGATGTGTATGCCTACGTGGGAAGCCCATGTGTGCCCCATGAAGATTTGACCATATGAACCGTGTAAGCCCCACGAAAAACTCACCATATGTATGAAAAACATCAAAGTTCATTGTGGGTATATATTGTTGGCTATGTATGGGTGTATACGTTGGGCCCACATAGGACTAATTGCAAAAAAGTTATTACGTTTAGCGTTTAAGTTGTATTACATTTACGGTGAGTCGTTTATTACATTTAGCGTAAATTTTTATTACATTTACGGTTGGTATTACATTTAGCGTTAATTTTTATTACATTTACGGTTGGCATTACATTTAGCGTTTTTATTACATTTAGCGGTGATACACGCGTGCAGCATCAAAAATTGACGCACTGATTGTGACAACAGTTACTGACACGCTTTGTTGGCTGGATCGATGCTAGTCCTCAGTAACGGCCCGTGTATAGCCGGTCGCCAATAGCTCCCTATACACTTTCCTTACACCGACCCATTGAAAACACGGGGTCTTCGACCAGCACAGTGCTGGTCGAATTGATTTTCTTCTTATTGCAAAGTTAGGACCTAAAGTCTTAATAAACTACCATAACTTTTCCTTTCCATGTCTTATACTTTATATTGCACTTGTTTTTTATCACTTTAAACCTCTGAAAAGTTCCGAAAATTTGAAATAAAATCATCAACTTTGCCACTTCGTAAAAATTTACTGTAGCGTTCGAAATATTTGTTGACATCAGAATGCCGTGTGCGTAACATTGTGACGTCACGCACAACATTTTGATTACTGTAGTTCCTATAGAGCTTATGCACGTGACGTCAGCGCGTTTCAATTTGCGCTTGCTGGATGGAACTGCCATACGTAGTAGGTGTGTTAAAGATACGCGCTCACGATAGCACCTTAGTAACAATTGTTGCACAATGTACGCTTGGATGCAAAAATAGAGAAACGTGACGTAGGTGCATAAGCTCTATACTTACACATGGCAACTGCCTCTGCAAACGTTCTATAGAGGTTTTTCACTGACGTCACTGCGTTCGCGCGTCTCTCTATTTTGACGGCCAGGTGCCCAATGTATAACAATCGTAACTAAGATCCTGCAGTCTTTTGCGCATGAGCAGTGACGGCCAGTGAGCCAAATTGAAACGCGCTGACGTCACGTGAAAAACCTCTATACTGAGTAACGGTGTAGTCATTAGCATACTGATGTAAACAAAGTTCCATAGTCGCACAGTAAATTTAACGGCGCGAAAAAGTTGCAGATTTCATTTCACGTTGTTTTCACTTTCCAGAAATTCTCAGTGATTAAAAACAGCTATAAGATCCGGAGAAGAAAATTTATGGTAGTAAATTAAGATTTTACTCTCAAAATTTGCTGTGAGAAGAAAGACAATTTCAACCATTACACAGACGGCTATTTCCATAAGATGGTGTATGGTGTATGACTGTAAGCTGTAGGCGAACGACCACAGTCCTTTACTGAGGACTAGATCGATGCACGAAATTTGAACGTGGCCTTATTAGGTCATGTCACTATAATACTGCTACTTCAAACCTACGAAAGCTGGCTAGGGGCCTGATCTGGGACATATTTTCCATGGCATGGGTACACCCATGGGGTCCTCCACATACCTTTGAAATATAGCTTTTCCCTGACTTTTCTACTTGTTCTCTGTCATCCACAAATGAGGGAAACTACACTTGTATGATTTATCTCTTCAAATGACTCTTTTTTGCATAGGGAGCATCGCTGATTTACAAGGAAAAACCCGAACAAACAGTTTGTTGTTTCAGAATCGCCCCAAGGGATGGTGTATATCTTGCTGTATTAAGAATCCTGACGTCAGAGACCGCCATTTTTGCGATGAGAACTGTGCAACATTCGTCACACCCACCAAGCCAGGACGGTTACCGCGTCAGCGTACCTTTAATCGGGTTCTACGTCAAACAAGAAGGGTAAGCTTTGTCATAGCAATAGACCTTATGTATTGACGTCACACGACGTAATCTTGGAGGCAAAACAATGAAGCACACTGCACGCACCAAAGATATTACAAGCATAGATTCCAAACTTAAAATGGCGCGTTGACTCCTCATGGAGGCCAATCACGGACTTCTTATATACATGGACGGAGCATATTGCACTAACGTCCTATGCGTAAGTTGTCGCCACCGTGTACGTACACGAGTAGGCTTACCAATATGGCTGCCTGCTATAGTCTTGTGTGTAAAAGTTTGGACTTGCTCAAGTGGCTCAGTATCGACAAATTGTGTGAAAAACTTGTAATATTTTCGAAAAAATGCAAGCTCAGGTCAAATTCATCAAATAGAATGGAGAACTGTGATATTTTTCTTCCATTCATACGGATATTTTGTCTGAAATGTTGCAGATTCATCGTCAAATTGGGCAAATGGTAGTAGCCCGGCGGCCATCTTGGTCAGCCTAAATTTGTTCGAACGGTGGCGACCGTATTGATTGCGCAATCCTCTGTCCATGTATTGAAGTCCGTGAGGCCAATATATCGGGGCGGAAGTGCTGATCACTGTTCAGTCGTTTTGAAAACATACAGGCAACTGAATGTCTTACAAAAGTATTAATACTTGTTATTTCGGAATGTTGTTGCCTGAAGAAGTACTACGTCTCCATTAATTCCCACTTAAACAAGAATAACTTATTTCTTCAACGCGGCAGTCCACGTATTTACACTTGAACATGAACGCACAATGACTGGTGTTCCAAGTTCATGGACATTCATTGGTCAGTTTCTATGGTATCTTCAAGTGACGCACTTTTAAATGCGCGTTCAATTACTAACGCGCTCACAACGGGAAAGCAACTAGCGCGTTTGTTTCCAAAGCGCGCAGAACTGTGCGTCAAATATTCCGTATAATGCACAGAGAAATTTATTCTGCGCGTATAGAACGCGTTGTAAAAGTGCACCGGCGCTAACCTCTTTTCACAGTGGAATTTTCTGTGACGCGTTGATATATTTGTACGCAGATCGCGGAACAGAACGACGCGCATGTCAAATTTACACTTCCGCCCCGATATATGCGTCTCCATGAGGAGTCACTGAGCGTAACAGTGTAGGTATAGGAGTTTGGAATCTATGCTTATAATATCTTTGGCACGCACAACGTGGACTTGCGCGCGCGTGTATTAGACTTGAGCGCGTATCCGATTCGTTTATAAAATCAGCTGTCTCCATTTGTTGGTGTAACATGCAATAATATTCGCTTCCCTCCAAAGGAGGGGGCAATTTCTACTCTGTTACGTCATATGCATAAGGTCTATAACGGCCGTAAGAAATCCTATTTGAAGCAACCATAATAGTCTCTTACTATGTTTTACTTTTTGATGAATAGAGACAGTGCATTTTTAGGGGTATTGCCCTCTGTGCCCCTATGGCGATGTGTCATAGATATATTTAAATGGCACTCTTCGAGGCGAAAAATAATCTTCTGGGATCATTATCGACCACAGGCTACAATTTCATATATCAATGTAAGCAGTATACTACGGGTGTTGCCACGCGGTCTGAAAATGGGGCGAGGCTCAAATGACCGATTCGGCGAAAGTACTGGGGGCAAGGGAACCTGCAAGGAATCATCCCAGTGCCCTCCCGCCGAGCCGTTTTTGTTGAAAATGCCCCCAATATGGTGGTTACAAGCATATGTGTTGCTTATATACATACTAAGCCTTGAGCATAAGTACGCGTTCAAATATATGAATACGCCTTACAAGGCTTCTGGAAGGAATGAGCGTGAGTACTATAAGTATTGAGTACTTGATTTTCAGTTCTAAGTAGCCAACAAGTATGAGAACAAAGCCATGAGTTCGAGTACAGAGAAAATGTAATCCAGTACTTGTACAAGCACTTCGCCCCCTACGCCTATGTCCATGCTTCCCCATGCTTCATACCTAAAATATCGTGTTTTCAATGTGTTCAGCTTATGACCTCTGGTGACCTTTCATCTCCACCGAAAGAGTAGGGTCCTTTTTCTTATTATGGTAATTCTATACTCCAAGTATGAGAAGTATCTGTCATTGTTATCTTGAGATATCGTGTTTACAAGCCAAGCGTCACAAACACACATACATCCACACAGACACATACACACATACATAACTCGCCGGCGTGGTTGCAGAGATTCCTTTCGCCTTCGACAATGGATCAAAAGCAAATGATTAAATATAAGTTGTTGCAGTTGATGTATGCACGTGGCACATGCTTTGAACAAATTGAATACTAACGAGTGTTATCTGGGCTTGCGATGGTGCGCCGTTGACGGCTTGAGGTTGAACATATACTTTGGCTCAACTGGTCATCCCAGTGAAAACCCATTTTGGGATATATCAGATGTACTGACAAAACCAGTTGGGATTCGATTGGATAGCCTTGGTAGCCCAACTGACGCTAGATACCGAATAGGTATCAGACTTTCCAAGTCACACGCATCTGACGTGTGATACACGCATTTCAGCTCCTTCATACGCTTATACGCAGAGCAGTACCGATCACACACATTCCTGTGCTTGCCCAAAATGAACATGAGATTCGCGATGTTTTGCTCATCCAATTTCGTAACTAGTGGAAGCAAGGATACTAAACATGTTACGAACATGTACAATGCTGGCGAAAGTGGCTAGCCTAAAAAACAGAGTACCCCAGGAGTGCATACCTGCTTGTATTGAACATGGCATGTGGCCTATGTGAGACAAAGATGAATAGTCCAGTGACTAGAGTATACCTTTGCACTTGTGTGTATTGTTGACCTTCATTTAATTTTTACGAGAATGAGGTTGATAGTAAAAGGCAAAGCCAGTTTGGGCATGTGTAGCAAACCGTAAATCCATTCTTGATCTCAACTGTACTTCTCATACTATCAGAAACAAGAGGATTATAATAACACGTCACGTGGATTTGAACTACTGGTAGTTTGTGTAGTGTCATCATTGTGTTGAGCATCATGTTTACTCCAACATGGCACTAGAATGCATCGCAGAAAGAGAGAAACTCGAACAAAATTGGGGGGTACGAGGGGGTAAGCCCCTCGACCTCCACCCCACCCCACCCCCGTGGGGATTTGCGCACGTCTCAGAACCCATCTGATATGCATTACCATTTTTAGACATTGAGTTTTTATCAGTAATTCAGAAATTGCAGACATGAGACCCATATTTCATGACTGGGTACATGGAGCTTAGAACACTCAGGAAGTGCCGTTTCCGACCATCTGGGGTTTTTGTAAAATCAAAAATTTTCTTGTACGCTCCGCGCCAACTGATGGTGGCGCTCCGCTTAGATAGTCACACACATAAATTTCCTCAAAGGTTGGAAAGTCTGAGGTATTTTGGTTGAGTCAAAGAGAATTACCATTCCTCTTAAACGGTAACTCCCTGTCACAAGCTGTGTAAGTGCGATTTGCTGGAAGTCATAGCTTCTATTTAGAAATTTTTGCTACTCTTCGAACAGTGTTTTCAGGCCGAAAGTCAGACAAGGTACTGAAGGGGGAGAGATACCTTCCAGAGGGCAAATACACTCTTAAAAAGTTGGGTAAAATTTTTTTCCAAAAGTCCCCTGACTCTCTGGCGAAGAGCCAGGGGCGAAAACCAAATGATACTCCCAAAGGAGTTCTGCTCCCCGAGGGAGTAACAACGTCCCCAAGGGACAAACATTGACTTAACTGACACCACCATTGGGTAAAATTTGTTGGGGAATGTAGAGGTTGGTTAAAGTTTTCCCAATGTTGGGCAAAAGAACCAAGAAACTTATTGACCAACAGTTGGTAAAATGATTTATGTGAATTCCTTTACCCAACGTTGGTTAAACGTACCGCCAACTAATTCTTTTAATAACAGCTATTTCTAAATTTATTTATTCACAGTAATTTTTTTGCAAAACGTTCACTTATACTGTGGCAATTTTTTGCTAAGACAATTTGAGAAAAGTATCCGTTTTTTTTTTTTTGCTGTAAAATTCTATTGGAACACCGAGTAAGGTTTACATACCTTTCACAAGAATGGAGCATTCCAAATTTTTCAAAGAAAATTTGTGATTTTTAAAAAATGCAGGTCTATTTGAAATAAATGGAAGCTAGCAATGGTGAATTCTTGCAGCAATTCATGTTTCTCAGTTGTACAATACAACATAAAGAAGGAAAAATTGAAATATCATGAAGAAAATTGCATTTTTAATTGTTAATAATAACAAACAAGTGCCACTGGATATATATAATACCCAAACCGTAAAATTCAATTTCAAATGAACTTCCAATTGAAATCCTACTACTTCGGAGAGTGGCGCAGGAGTGTCCGTGATCACGACGGCGAAGCTCCCAGGTGGGACCTATTCTATTCAGCCAGTCTAGAACGGGACCACTGTCAGGTGGTGTCAGTTAAGTCACTGTTTGTCCCTTGGGGACGTTGTTACTCCTTCGGGGAGCAGAACTCCTTCGGTAGTATTGTTTGGTTTTCGCCCCTGGCTCTTCGCCAGAGAGTCAGGGGACTTTTGGAAAAAAAAAAGAGTGGGCAGCATTAGCAATGAGGCCTGTTCTATTCAGCCAGTCTAGAACGGGACCACTGTCAGGTGGTGTCAGTTAAGTCAAAGTTTGTCCCTTGGGGACGTTGTTACTCCTTCGGGGAGCAGAACTCCTTCCGGAGTATTGTTTGGTTTTCGCCCCTGGCTCTTCGCCAGAGAGTCAGGGGACTTTTGGAAAAAAAAAAAAAAAAAGCATTAGCAATGCCTGGGTAGGACTGTAAACTGCATTCGGTTGTGGAGCTTGTTTAAGCGTGGGGATAATGAGGTTACCTTTTACCACAACTGCCTCCAGGGCACCCTTGGGCAAGGTGCACCTGTATTTGCCGTGTGCTTTTTACGTGTTGTTGCCTTCGGGTCTGAAGTTTCCTTCGGGCGTGGGGTCGCCTTCGGGCGTGGTGTTGCCTTCGGGCGAGAAGTTGCCTTCTGGCGTGTTGTGTTGGCCTCGGGCGTTGTTGCTTTCGGACGTTTGTTGTTGCCTTCGGGTGTGTGTTGCTGCCTTCTGGCGTGTGTTGTTTTCCTGTTTGTAAATAGCCTTGTGTGGTGGGTGGGCTGGGGGTGTCGTATATGTTGGCCACAGAAATTTTGTTTTGCTAGCTTAGTGTCAGGTAACTTTGTAAATGATTGTAAGTAGTTCATGGTTGTGTTCTTGCCGGTCCGGATTTGGTTCTTGTTTTTTGATAGTGTCCGTTTCTATGCACTTAAAAAGCCCCATTAGCAATGCCGGTAGCTTTCAAAACTTGTAGAAGGTAACTTCTCTGAAATATTCCAGTGTGGGTTCTTAAAATGAGAAGTTAAATTATTCATCAATAGGTAAATTATTGAAAAACTTACCCAACTTTTGGGGATAATTTAACCAATAAATGGTAATATTTTGCCCAACTAGCCAGTTGGGTAATTTCCAGATTACTACATATTGGGTAAAATAAATGCCCAACAGTTGGTAAAGCATTTACCCAACCGAAGTTGGTCAATATTTGACCAACAGTTGGTTGGACACATAACTGCCCAGTGTAGGTCAAAAGTTGGTCAAAAAAATTACCCAACTTTTTTAGAGTGTAGTTTTCTGGGGGTATAGATGTGTTAAAATTAACGTATGAAGGCGATGGAATATCGAAAATTTTCTAGGGGATAAAATTTCTCTAGGGAGCCCCGCCCCTGCCCCCCGCCTTGGCTACGGGCCTGAGAGTATTGCGACTGCCACACGAAATAAAATATATAATTTCTAAATTTTTGTTCTCTCTTTCCTTTTGAAGCGATCTCACCGCTGTTGAATACTATTTTGCTGAGACGGATTTGGGAGGAAAACTTGGCAAAGCGGGTCCTGGAAAATCTATTGAAGACAATGTCAACCATATGATTCGCTTATCCCAATCCATCCCAAAGGTGAAGGACGGGGTCCCACCATATCAGCAACTGCTGTAGACCAGTTACCATCAACCTTTTTCAAGAAAGGTCAGGAACAAGAAATAAAGGCAAGGCTGAGGTCAAGGGCCTTCGAATAACTCAGTAGAGAAATTCTAGGCATCAACCTGTCGCCAGTTTAGTGGAACGAATTGCAAGGGAAGTGATCAAATAGTGACTTCAGAAAACAGAATGAAATAACACGTCAACATGAATCTTTGCAATTCTGCTCAACTTTGTTTTGTTTTTCTAATCAAAGATAAACCTTCCTTACAAAACGTCAAACCAGTTCGGGACGCAACAAGAGGGCCGGACGCACACAGTCCTGAGAGCCTCGGTTTAAAATAACTGTTGTAGCAACGAAGACCGAAAATCAATAAGTGATGTTTTAATAAAATACGTCTGGCACTAGTTACACCAGTTTTTAAGTAAAGTGGTTTTAATTCATATAATGTGCCAGATTTGCACTGTTTCATTTATATTTTTCTGTGTAAAATAAAAGTTTTGGAGGAGAGGTGGGAGGGAAGGGGGCTATATGGATCACGGACGATCTCAAAACAGTTGCTTGGGACCTCCTATTACGGAATTAATTGTCAGAGTGACAATTCCATGCTCGAATTAAACTACCTTCATGATTGACGCCTTTTGTTTCTTCATGTCTTTAAAATAATGCACAGGGTTGGGAAGTAACGAGTTACAATTCAGAACAAAAGTAACTCTAACCGCTAACGGCGTTACATTTTGGTCCCGTTACTTCCTCGTTACAAATAGCCACAACGGACGCAAAGTACATTTACTTTGACAATCGCCGGACTTTTGAGGCGAGGAAAGCGGCTGAATTTGAGTTGCAGTCACTTGGGAAAGCAAAGTTAAATGTTGTTACTAGATCGTAGTTTAGTATGTTTCCAAAGTCGACACTTGCAGGTTTATAATTTAGGTTCTGACGACTAATACTTCATTTCCCTGCGAAGGAAACCTCCTGTATTTCGGGACTGAATTAGTCCATGGGACATGCCTAGAAGACCGATTGAAATAGTCAACGATCTTCTCTGAAATGCGATTAACTGATAAATGTTTGTGCAATGATATCTGAATTTATAAGTACTAACAATAAAAACACAGGATTGGAAGAGGCTCCATTATTTTGGTACTGCAACAAAACTGGTCGAATTGGGAAAAATATATTCATTAGTTTTGACATTTGGCGGATTTGATTCGTAGTTGTGTGGTATGGTTAGTTAATATTGTAAACTGATTTGAATTAAATTAGCATTTTGGCTCTTATTGATTGTACTTTGATATCAAGTATTTTCCTTCAACTTTGCTTTGCTTGAAAGTCACTTTATTGCAAGTTAAATTTATATTTTCTAGCCCTCCCTCTTATTGATTGCTGATTATTCTTTGATCTCAAGTTTAATCCCTTAGCTTTAACTAGTCTCTTGATTTTAATTTGATGCCAAATCTGCCACTTCTTGATAATCCGTAAATTGTGTGATCTGTCAGCAATACAGTAATAAATAACATCCTGCTAATTGTACGTCTTTGTTGTAAAACATTGCTTCGGATTTTCTCGGGTTGGTCCCGGGTGGTCTGACTTTAAAGCCTCATCGGTTTGGGCGATTTGACAACTCGAAAACCGACATCGGTTTGGTCTCGGGTGGTCTGAGAAGAAAGCGTTGTCGGTTTCGGGTGGTCTTGGTCAAGTCCAAACCGACGATCGGGTGGTCCCGACATCAAAAACCAGACGGACGCACACCTTTACTCCCTACCACCTTGAATTGTTATCCTAGATCGTTAATAAGAATTGACACTTTGAAGACGGACCTTGATCATGAGCTTCACGCTCATAAGGAGGGCTTTGGAGTTTGGGATTGCCTATGGTGTCATGGATTTGTGTTGTCTGAACTCCCCAACCTAATTCTTGCTATAGACACTTGATCTCATTATTCAAAGTACTTATCTGTTGCTTTCCGATTGCAGCGTTTAGTGGTAACATACACAATTCATTCCACTAAAAGAAAAATAGGTAAATACCTCAGTAAAATTACACGTTTCCTCCAACCACTATAGAAAGAAAGATAATATACGGTGTAAGTTCATGATATCAAAGCAAATCCTAATAGAGAAGTTTTGTCAAATCTTCGAGGAAGAGAAGTTCACCTAGAGTTAGACCTGCGTGAGTTAAGAAAAAAAATAGATAATTAACAAATAAATAAATAAAAAATATAGATTGAGAGATTATAATCCCTAAAAAGACCTTCCTAATTGTTAAAATTCTATACATTTCAACACATGTTTGTCCATGCTTATAATTATTTTGTACTGAACAAAGGAAGGGGCACAAACTAGGTATAGAGACATGTGATGAAAGAATTTTGGGGTTTATAATTTTAGGATAACTGGATTCTGGAGAGCTCTACAAATGAAAATAATTTTGACTCTTCATGTCTAATCAGCTGGATACGGGCTTGGAGTCGCTTCAGTCAACATACGTAACAGATAATGGCATTCCAAAGTTTTTTAATAACTGTGGTATAGTCAACTGATTTTAGTGCCCTCCGATCACCTATAGCAATCTTAAAGGTGTTGACATGGCAATTTTGCACAGAAACTGCTGCAGCATATTCAGTCTCAAATTTTACTCACTATGAGGATATTTCAATGTGATGATGAGTGTTCTCGTATAAAAAAGATATAAGATTAAGAACTGTTCAAGTAACAAAACATACAATTCCTTTAAAATGACTAGAATCAACTTGCTTATATCTTTTATCAACTAAGCAGACCTGAACCGTCGAAGCAAGGGTTAAAAAACAGGCGGGTGGGAATATGTGACACTTAGCGGAGCATCGCCATCAGATTGCCATTACCCTGCAGTGTTATACGGCAACGACGTCTAGATCATTATTCATTGGAGATCTCATGTTTTAGAAATTAAAAAATCCAAAATATATGGGAAAATAGCAAATTTTGTAGGTCAAAAGCAGTCGCCCCAAACTTATTTTGAAAAAATGGCTTAATGTCACATATTTCTTCTTATTTCTCTTCCAAGTATCTTTTAAAATATTTTAAGGCATAAATATTGCATATTCAAGGTAAACCAAGCAGTTGCTCCTTGTAAATTTTACAATTGAGTGAGAAAAATACTGTCACATGATTCTCAAGAGCCATTCAGGAAATAGGATAGTCTACTATACAATCCTTTATTGGGTTGACTGCATTCTCCCTTTAACGTTCAGGGTCGTACCCAGAGAGGGGTTAAGGGCATTCATTTCCTCCCAGAGGCCTCCCCCACTGTTAAAAATGACATAATACAGGGTAATTCTTAATCCATTCTACATTTCTTTTGAAGGAAAGTCCTGCTAGCTCTTTCCCACCACTTCAAAAACCTTAAACCCCAATAAGGTCAGTTGCAGAACCAAACTAAAACTTGACCCCCCCCCCCCTCCGATATCCTTTTTATGGGCTACTGTAGTCCTATCCCCTTACATTATACTGCTGTAATGAGTTCAAAAACACTCTTCCACCACTATCTGTTACTTTAACTGTCCCTTGGTTTCTTCTATATTACTTTTTAGGGTTGTTTCATATGTATATATTTTGTAATTTTACAGTGTCTATTGTTGTTAATTCTGTTGTATGCGAGCATCCAGTTACCCTTTGTGGGGCTTAATAAAGTTGATCTTATCTTATCTGACTGTAGCTATTCCATTGTCCCATTGCAGCCTGCCATTCAATCGACCTAGCTGAAATGTACAATTTGCCATTATTTTTCTCGTCACGCAAGACGCAGGTGCAGGTTTATTGTCTAGGTACCGACTTCTTAGGCTATAAGGCCTCATAAAAAAAATAAATTGATTCTCATCACCGGCAGGGCTGATTTTGGACGTCGGGTGGATTTTTTTATTATTTTGTATTAATGAATAAAAACCTCTCGGGCCGACGTAATCCTTTCCTTGTTCATTTTTTTTAAGAAAATTTGATCTCTGACATCGTTTCTGACAGTTTTTGCATAAATATATTGCCTCAAATCATTCCGACCAAATCCCACAATCAAACGTTCCTACAGTACTTGCGACCGACTAGGCCAACTTGACAAGAACACTCTGTATTGTATAAAATAGGGCGCAGAAAGAACACTCTGAAAATTGATTTGTAATAAAAAAATAAAAAAAGACCGGGCGACGGATGTTTTTAGATGTCAGTGATGAGAATCAAGTTATTTTTTTATGTGGCCTAATATGGACTCAGCATCCTTGAGTAACTTTCTTTACGTAGAATGTCGACACCATATGACTACCAATATGGCTGCGTTCTTACCGTATGTGTTAAGTTTGGCAAGTGATTCAGTATGGATAGATTAAACTTGGAAACTTGGGGAAATTTCTAATAAAGTGTGAGTTAAGGATAAAATCAAACATCAGTATGAAGCACTTTGATATTTGTTTCTATGCATGCTTTTATTTTGCTGCTTCATCATTATTAAGCAAACTACATACGATAGTATAGCCCGACAACCATTTTGGTACACGTAACTTCTTTCGAACAGTGGCGAAAATTTTTTCACGTGATCCTCTGTCTTTGTATGTATAGTATGTCTGTAGCCTAGGACTTAACGGTAAAAAACACTTGTCTCGAACCCGAATTATGCCATCAACACTCAAAGCGATCAGTGGCGGAGCTTCCATACAGTCAGGACATAATTTTAGTCAGTTAGGGGAGGTAGATCTTGTAACACCAGCCTGCTCAAATGGACTGCTTATGCCCCGGGGCCCCGGTCCTTCAGCCCTTTTCTGCTCTTCATCATCAACTTTACAACGACTCGGGAGTACCATTTCCGGGGCCATATGGGATATCGGGAAAAAAATCCATAAGCTACGCTTCAACATTGCATGACGGCCTCGGCGTAGATAGTGTGGAATTATTGGGTATTTACCCTCTGCAGAGTACCATTGTCACCCCTGACCCAACCTTCCCTCCGATTCTGAAAGTGATGATTATTAGGTTATATTCCATGGAAGTGCCTTATATTCTGGTAACAATTTTTGGATAGTAGGCTAGTAGTTCCCCGCATCTCTCACAAAGTACACAGACTGATCAGCATTTAAAGGGCAAGAGCAGTCCCCCAAACTTATTTTGAAACAACAGCCAAATTTCACTAATTTCTTCTTATTACTCTTTCAAGTACCTTTCATGATAATTTAGGACTTTAATATTGCATATCCAAGGTAAACCAATGAGTTACTTCCCATAAATTTTAGAATTCAGTGAAAAAAATATTGTCACATGATTCTCAAGAGCCATTCATGAAATAGGATAGATACTAGACTAATTCATATTGCGATGACTGCATTTTACCTTTAAGACAATCTCTCAAAATAACACAAAGGCATTAAAGCTTGCAAAAGAAAACATACATAATTAGTCAAAAAATCAGTTACTATCAAATCTTTTTGCACATTTTGCAAACTGAACATTTATTATCAATTCAGTCAGTGGATGATGACGATTGAAACAACAATAAAGGAAACTGATTCTGGTATATCTGGTGGTTTGTGGGAGGGTGGAAAAGCTAAAGGCAAGGTTTTGTTTGTGGAGGACCCAGTTACAAGGTACACAGATAGGGAATTTTGTAAGGGGAACAAAAGGAAAAGGGTTAGGGTTTGCCTACCTGGGGCACGAATCGAGGACGTCTCAGCCGAGTAAATACGATTGTAGGCATGGGCGGCGATCCTGGGGGGATGGGGGGATATATCCCCCCCCCCCCCAATATTTGAGAAATCGCCCATTGACTTTGATTTTTCACACAGTAAATTGTTGGAAATTCTGGTCATATCCCCCCAATATTGAGAACAAATCGCCGCTCTTGATTGTAGGTGATGAGGAACTTAAGTTGTAGCTGTGCAGGTGGGTATGCTGTCTAGTGATAGTCAAGGTTTGCTTAGGTTGAAGACTAAAGAACTGGTCTGTAAGTTTAAAGGCTCTCTAAACTCATCCCAGACAGTAACAATTCTCCCTACTAGGTTAGCCCCTCCTCCAATTTAAACCAAGCCTCCTGTGTACCGTAGTATACCTCTAAGACAGAGTATACCTCTAAGACAGTGAGTGCGCAGTAGCCTTCACTGAGCTTTTAAATTACCCGAGACAATATTGTCAAGCACGGTGTGAGAGCTTTATTGGGAACACAACAGAATGTACAAGTCACTGTTGACCAACCAAAGTGAAACTGGTTTGTTTGAATGAATTTCAATCAAAGTGCAGTTATCAACTGTACTTAGAACTCTTGGGATATTCCTAATTTATTTTAAATAAAGGCAAAAAGGTTCCTACCTATCCAAATGCCTTCCTTGATAATGATGTTTCAATTAGTGACCCCCAAAAAATTGCAAATGCATTTAACACCGTTTTTACTAACCTTGGCCCAAATTTAGCCCATAACATACCCTATCGCAATCCCACAAAACTGAATGCTGTTAGTAATGCACACACGATTTTTTATCACCCATAAGCAGCAACGATGTCGTAAAAGTGGCAATGGATTGTCTTAAACCAAAGTCGGCAGCTGGTTATGATGAAATTCGCCCAGCTATAGTTCGACAAGTCATTCATCTCATTTCTAAGCCGTTATCGCATATCTTTAATCTCTCTTTTTCACATGGTTGCTTCCCAGATAACTTAAAAATTGCTAAGGTAATTCCTATTTACAAAAAATGCAATCATTGTCACTTTGTCAATTACCGCCCAATCTCTGTGTTTCCGTGCATTTCCAAAATTTTAGAGAGGCTTATGTTCAACAAAATGCAGATTTTCCTTAACAAACACAATATTCTCTCCAACAGCCAGTTTGGCTTCCGTCCAGGTCATTCCACAGAACTCGCTCTCGTTGACGTTATCGATAAATTAAGCAAGGCTGCAGCAAATAAAGAAACTTCATTAGGCGTCTCCCTTGATCTTTCAAAGGCGTTCCATACAATTGACCATTCTATTCTTCTAGATAAGTTACTTACTTATGGATTTCGTGGTACTTCATATAACTGGATAAAAAGCTACTTGACTAACCGAAAACAGTTTACCTCCTTCAAAAATGAAAAATCCGATTTGCAACCCATTATTTGTGGTGTTCCTCAGGGCTCTATTCTTGGCCCTTTACTCTTTATTATTTATGTAAACAATATTACCTCTGTTTCAAAAAAATCCTCACTAGTAATGACCGCCGATGACACCAACATATTTTTCAAAGACACTAATTTACAACGCCTTGAGAAAACTGTTAACGATGAACTGGAATTATATTGGTTTGCTTCGAATAAACTTTCCCTCAACATCAGTAAGACAAATTTTATGGTCTTCAACACGCCACCTGGCTATAAGCATGGTTTCAATATTGTTATTAATAACGTAAATCTACAAACTGCTTCCAGTGTTAAATTTTTAGGAGTCTTCATTGATTCAAAGCTTACCTGGAATGACCATATTCAACATCTCTGTTCATAAGTTGCAAAGGGTGTTGGAATAATCGGTAGACTAAAACATATCCTGCCTAAAAATGTGTTTCGCTCAATTTACTTAACTTTAGTTTATCCCCATCTCTCCTATTGCAGCCTTTCATGGTCTGGCACAAGTAATACATCATTGAATAAGTTAACTGTTTTACAAAAACGAGCCATTTCTATTGCTGCCCTACGTGATCACACTAGTTTTTTTTCACGTCACGGAATTTGCTAAAATTAAAGGACATTATCAAAGTAAACGTTGCAACATTCACTTATCGTTTCGTCAACAACTTCCTCCCTCCAGGATTTTCTCATTTTTTTCAGTCAAAACTGTTTAGTTTACAATTACAATACGCGTCAGAAACATCGTCTTCGCCTTCCAGGAAACCAGAGAAAATTATTTTCTAAGACCGGATTATGTTTTCGTGCAGTCAACATTTGGAATTCCTTACCTGATAGTTTAAAAACCAAGCCTTCTGTTTACTCTTTTAGACATAATTTAAGCAGATTCCTTATTAATCAATACTTAGTGATTATGATACTTACCCGTTTACTATTTTAACTGAAGGCCCTAGACTTTTGTATTGGATGTTTCTTTTTGAAGGGGTGGGGGTGGGTGGTGGATGGGTTCATGAGGGAAGGTACATGGGTGTTAAACTGGGCGGGTATTTGGAAGGGTAGTTGGACAGCTGTGTGCAGTCATTTTTTTCCTAAGGTAAACTCATGTTTTCTTTTCTCTGTTACGTTACTATTATTTGGGGAGCACCCTACTCGACAAGCCCTCTGGATTTTTAGAGTGCTTCCTTTCACAATATCTCGATGCTATATATATTGTCTACACTCGTGTGCATTGTTTCAATTATTATCAAATATTGTGAAGAACCAAATAAATGAAATGAAATATGTTTGGGTAGAGAGTTGCTTGCAACTCCCTGGTTTGGGGGAATGTCATATCCCCCTTTAACTTAAGTCTCCAATTACCAAGGGTGTTATTTGTGGTATTCTCCCACGTTTTGACAGGAAGATCTATTGGGGAAATATTCAGAGTTTCAACAAGTGATTGCGGAATGAGTGTACGGGGGGGGGGGGGTACCTATTTGTGAATAATTGGGCTACTTTCCTAAACAGGGGGTCTATACTCTAAAGATGGGTTGCATTTATCTGGAGCTGGAGCTAATGAGTTGGGCAGGTAATTGGTAAGTAGGGCTGTTGGCTCTCAGTTGTCAAACTACTAGTTTCAGGGTCTGGGACTTACTACTCTTGCGTTAAGAAGGATCAGGGGGAATATGCTGCAGGTTTTCAAATTCCTTTCTGGTAGGAATTTTCTGTCTAATTTAAGTACTTAAAGGTTTGTGTTAATTCCCTTGTTAAAGACCATTGTAAGAAGCTGGTGAAATGTTCCTCTAGGCTTGCCATTAGAAAGTTCAGCTTCTCTCATAGAGTTGTCGATGAGTGGAACAGTCTGCCTGAGTGGGTTGTTAATTCCACTTCAGTCAATAGCTTCAATATATAAACATTGACAAGTTCTTATTTTGACCGTGGCAGAATCTGATTGTGCTAGGCTTTACTGGGTATTTGGTTTGGTTTTAGATTTGTTTTGGGTCTAGATTGCAGGGCATCTTATGGGGCTTTTGTCCTCCTTTGCCCTTTAACTTGTTTCGTTATGTTTCGTTAACCCACTAAAATGAAATTACTGGTTGTTTACTATAAAGTTCTACAGCAGCTAACCCTGGTAATTATGCTATATTTTGTAAACGTTGTTGGGGCAGGGGGCTCGGCCTGGTGTGATGAGGGGGTGACAACTTTATACCAGTTTAAAGTACAAACTCGAGAGCATACTCCGCAAACATTGTATCCCACCTTGAGGTCAAAGACAAATCCTCACACGAAAAGTAGGGGGGGGGGGACTTCGTCACTTCGCGCATCCACTTCCCCCACGCCGATCTCAAGGAACTTTTTTAACCCTTATCTCCGTATGAAACATCCGTTTAAATAATTTAGTCTCATTCAACTTACATTCAGAGACCAGGAGTAAGAATAGGGAAGGGTTACATTATCAGGGCATGATTAACTGGAAACTGAAATAACGCCGTATATACATTACGACAGAGTCCAAGAAATGAGTCCTCTAACATAACCTAACAGGCTAAAGGACCATAAGATGCCGTGAAGTCCATAATCCCTTAACTAAAAACAACCAACCAACCAACACCACATGAGCCCAGTACAATTAGATTCTACCACAGTCATCGAAGCAGGGCACTGATGTGGAGTTAACTCTGGACGGGGGAGGGGTAGCTAGGCCAATGCCCTTTAAATGTAATGCTCTATCGAGTGAGTCCTCTGCAAACTGCATCCGTCTCATCATGAGCTCAAAGACATTTTCCCACATAAGATGTAGGAGAATTTCGTCACTTCGCGCATCCACTGTGCTTTCCACACTGTCCTCACACACCTCATATGAAAAAAACTCCAGAATGCATTTCTCGCCATTTCTCCACGTCCCTTTTGTTTTTGTTTTGAATAGGCAACTCATGTAAATAGATGGCGCCATTTCACTAGAAGTAAGGTAAAGGTTACTCAGTGAAGGATCAGGCTTGACTCTACTTAATTACTGCACAGTACTGAGCGTACACCATTCGATAACATTGGAGCCTGGAGGGGCAGGAGGAAGTTGGCCTTTACACCTTCTTAGAACAATAGTTCATAGTCGTTACCAAAATGTTTTCAGGAATTGTTTCAAGGGTGTCCAGCCTAAGCAGTTCGTCCTCCAAAGTAATTACAATTAAGTAGCATTTACTTAAATGGTTACACTTACAGTTGGTCGTACAACTTCCAACACAAGCCTTGCATTGTTGTCATAGCGCTCGTCGTTAGGCCTAGCGTAGTTAACTTAGGCGCTAGGCCCAGTAGCCTATTATTATTTAGTCTTTCGGCTTAGGCTTAACGTTTAGCTTGAGAAGGGGATATTGCAGGGCATTCCCTGGCTAGTAGCACGGATGTATGGAATATTGTGCACTTTAAGTTTTAGCAGTTTTTCACAAAACACCGAGCAAGTGGTACAGTGGTTATGATCCAGATCAGAAAGTTTGCCCTCCGCGGGGATTTATCCCCGCGCAAAAATATGAATTTCAGAGTTGCCAGCCGCGCAAATTAACAACTGCAACCGCGCAAACTTATTGGCAGCAACCATGCAAGTTGCCTCTGAAAGGCGATTTCCTGCAATATAAGAGGTAGTTTTGGCCAAAATTTTCTCAGTATGCTCTGCGCCAACCGACGGTGGCACTCCACTTAGATAGTATTTGCCGCGCCATTCTCTGGCCATTAT
This sequence comes from Holothuria leucospilota, assembly GCA_029531755.1. NCBI lineage: Eukaryota > Metazoa > Echinodermata > Holothuroidea > Aspidochirotida > Holothuriidae > Holothuria > Holothuria leucospilota. The sequence goes on along the minus strand of CM055968.1, from coordinate 13,887,898 downwards.
TAAAATCCCCTGCGCACCATTGCAAGCTTTCCAATCTGGGTTATGATCTGTGGGATCGTGGCCACTACGCGTCCGGTCGTTCTACTAGTACTTAAAGGTACTTAAAATAGGGAAGTTGATCAGTGTTGCTTGTGTGGGTTAAATGTGCATACAATAGATGTAACTAAGCTATCGATTGATACCGTAGAAAGTCCACTTACCCTAATCCATTCACCGTTATCGTCTTTCATGGTATTGTTTGCACGTAAAGTCTGTGCGATGAACTACTCTTTGTTAACCAGCCATTTCATTCAACGTGAACTGTTTACGTGAAAACAGTAGGTTCTGTTGATCAGCCGTTTCATTCGCAGTGTGCTGTTTTGCATTGCACGTAATGTTTATGTGATGCATTTGCATGTAATGTTTATGTGATGCAACTAGTCTTTGTTAACCAGCCGCTTCATGAAACGGTAAAATGACTGGAAATAGTTATAATGCCCGCATATTTTGTAATATCAACAAATCGCATGTAATATCGTTTATTTTTCTAAGTGGGGTATCAGTGATACTCCGGATCATTTCTTGACATATTTTAATTGCGATTGCACCAATTGCAAATACCTAATGAGGAGAAGCAATTACTTATCGACATGAACGATTGTGCATGTGATGTCATAAATATATTAATGAGGGGGCATATTTTGTAATTTCAACAAATCGCATATAATATCACTTATTTTGCTAAGTGGGGTATCAGCTATCCTCAGGATCAATTCCAGACATATTTTAATTGCGGTTATATCAATTGCAATTACTTACCGACATGAACAATTGTGTATTTGATGTCATAAATATATTAATGAGGGGGTATATTTTGTAATTTCAACAAATCGCATATAATATCACTTATTTTGCTAAGTGGGGTATCAGCTATACTCAGGATCATTTCCCGACATATTTTAATTGCGGTTATACCAATTGCAATTACTTACCGACATGAACGATTGTGTATTTGATGTCATAAATATAATAATGAGGCGAATAGTCATAATGCCCGCATATTTTGTAATATCAACAAATCGGGATCACGTCCATTTTCAGTATTTGACACGAAATGCACCCTTTTTTTATGTAAGTCCAGTCCCCCCCCCCCTTTTTTTTTAATTCCTCTAACTAATTGAGTAAATCAGCACATTTATGACATCGCGCAGACAATATCATATTTTTTCGTAACAATCCAAATTTAGTCCATTTGCCTTGGATCACGTCCATTTTTAGTATTTGACACGAAATGCACTCATTTTTTTCGTGTTGGAAGACTATTTCGTTAAGACATCGGCTCCATTAATATTTGACTTCAAACACTTAACTAGTGCACTACGAATGAAACGGCTGATCAAAGGAACCTACCATTTTCACATAGCCTCTTCACGTTGAATGAAACGGCTTGTTAACAAAGACTCGTTTATCGCACAGACTTTCCCTGCAAACAATGCAATGAAAGACAATAACGGTGAATGGATTAGAAGTGTAAGTGGACTTACTACGGTATCAATCGATAGCTTAATGACGTCTGTTGTATGCACATTTAACCCACACAAGCAACACAGATCAACTTCCCTACTGTAAGTATTAGTAGAACGACCGGACGCGTAGTGGCCATGATCCGATCAGTGACTTCCAGTCAGGAGGTCATGTGTTCGAATCCCAGCTTGGACATAAAAATTGTCTTCTAGTTTTTGGGTTGTAGTTTGTTGTCTGCTATCCCTTAATCATACAGTAGACATTAAACTGTGAGTTTGCTTCTCGAAACTGACACTTCCAGCTTGGCGTAATTCTCCACCATTGGAGAGTTGCCGAGTTCCCAGAAGGAAGGATAATACAAACAAACAAAAAGGCCTAGGCCAGGCCCAGGGTGCATTCCATGTAGGCTAAAGCTGGCCCCAAAGTTGCACCAAGGTGACAGCGTTCGTACGCCAACAAAACCAAAGGTGTGATTATACTACACAGTACACGGTAACATAACATTGCCTGCACTAGTACGATGATCATTCATCATGGGCTACCTGAAACAACAAGTTACACATTCTCTACTATTTAGTCCTAGCAAAGAATAATCATATTTTGTTGGTGACTTAGTGTGAATTAAGTGGAAACACTGCTGCATAAAATTTTATAGCTGCGGAGTTGACATAAAGTCCGCACACAAGTTTTTATAAATACTTAAACCGCCAAAAATCATGATAGCATGAGAGCCAGATATATGAAGTTGGTAACAGTTTAAGAGGTTCTGACATACAGTACTAAGAAGAAAAGGCCGGTCAGTTTAACCAGTGTTTTATGCAAAGTTATGGAATCTGTAATCAAGGATTGTTTGCTTAAATATCTTTTAGATAATGGGTTACTCAATCTGACACAGCATGGTTTCTTACCAAGTAGATCTTGTGTTACTAATTTACTAAGCTTTCTTGAGGATGTTTCTTTATATCTTGACTCTGGTCACAGTGTTGATGTCATTTACCTTGATTTTCAAAAAGCCTTTGATAAAGTTCCATTAAGTAGACTTGTGGTAAAACTGCATAGGTTAGGCATCAAGGGCAGTTGTACTGGCTGTATAAATTCATGGCTCAATGGTAGATCTCAGAGAGTTGTTGTTAATGGTAATATCTCTTCTTGGAAAGAAGTTACAAGTGGAGTTCCACAGGGTTCTGTTCTTGGTCTGCTTCTTTTCTAAATTTTCATTAATGATATTGATAGCTCTCTCACATCTAGTATTAGTAAGTTCGCTGATGATAGTAAGCTCTATAGGAAGGTTAGTGATAAGGATGATGCCTCCTTATTGCAAAAAAATTTTGATAAGTTATCTTCATGGTCTCAGACTTGGCAAATGTCCTTTAATGCAGATAAGTGGAAAGTCCTTCACTTTGGTCCTAAAAATTTCAGCTATGATTATAACATGAATGGTAGTATTCTGAGTGATGTGACTTTTGAAAAGGATCTGGATGCAGTTATTACAGGCTATTTAAAGCCATCTACGTAGATAGTGTGCAGCTGCTGCTTCTAGGGCTAATAGGGTGCTTGGATTGATCAAGAGGAATTTCAGTAGTTTTAGTAAAGAAATTGTACTAAATCTGTTTGCGGTTGGTAAGACCCCACCTCGACTATGCAGCCCAGGCTGGTAGTCCCTTCTATGATAAGGACAAGTTTCTTTTAGAGCAGGTTCAGAGGAGAGCCACTTGCCTTATACCCGAGGTGAAACACCTACCTTATCATGTTAGACTTAAGCATCTTGGGCTTACCACCCTGGAGTTGAGAAGGATTAGGGGGACATGCTTCAGGTGTACAAATTTCTCTCCGAAAGGAATCCTTTGTCATCTTGCAATTATTTAAAGGTTCAAAGTAATTCTCAGGTTCGAGGCCATTGTAAGAAGCTAGTTAAGTGTTTTGCAAGGCTCGACATTAGGAAGTTCAGCTTCTCTCATAGAGTTGTCAATGAGTGGAATAGTCTGCCTGGGTGGGTAGTTAACTCTGGGACACATCTGTGCACTGCTTTAAGGTTAACATTGACAAGTTCTTCCATAACTGTGGTAGAATCTAATTGGGCTGGACTCATTTGGTGTTGGTTGGTTGCTTGTTTTCAGTTAAGGTTGTATGGACTTCAGGGCATCTTATGGGGCCTTAGCCCTCCTTTGCCCTTTAACCTGTTATGTTATGTTCACAGTCTTGGCTTCTTTCGGGAGTAATCTTTGTCAGAAATGCAGATGTTGAATTCGGTTTGCCAAATGAAATTCGAGGTCTTTCCTTGTAATGAGCCCATCAGTCAGGAGTACGAACCAATGAAAGTCTGTTTGTTAATGGTTATTCATGAATAAACAACTATAGGTGCCATGCCTACAAGCTCAACTGTAGTGAAATGTACTTATGTAAACGGTGCAGAGCATTTGCTTGCATATTCAACGGATGGACTACACAAACAGCCTAAGACTAAACTTAGGTTAGTGTAGGCTTAGAACTGAATTGTAGTAAGAAACATAACCCACGCCAACAAAATTGTTGCACAACTAGCATGAAATAGGAGGAAAAACTCACCTGAAATCTTAAGCAGAACAAGAGAACGTTGCCTGGCAGAGCGAGGCAAAATACAGGTATGTGAATTAACATGCACAGCGCAATCTGACCACCAATGTCACGCAGGTTGACTGCTTGTGTGTTACAGCCCTATAGTTACATTTTTTGTGCATCAAGCACATCGTAGCCTAACATTCGTTGTCGATTAGTGCACAATGAAAGTATGGTAAGCGAGTGCAGTAGATGTACACTGGCTGCATCGTGCTGGACAGTCGTTGACATGATATGATCTCCCCAAACAGCTGATTAGTGAATATTCATAAGTGCCAACCACTGTCCACAGAGGAAATAAATTGCATATTCCACAGATTTTGAGTTATGCACTTCAGGGATGTAGCTACGGTGGGCGGTGCTGGGCGGTAACACCCAGCACTCGCCAGCACTCCAGGCAAACACAGGTCTCCCCGCCCACCACAAATCTGCCTACCAAGACCTACAACTAGCCCTAAACTTACTCCCTAAAGTAAAATGAGGGAAAAATGAAAAATTAATGGCTGAAAAATGGGGTAGATGCCATGAGTTTATGACTGAAGGGTACATCATTGTACATGTTTTGTCAACATTGTTGTGGACAATGACTGACCATGTCCGGGGGTAGTGGGGTGCATCATTCAATTGATAACTGCATTACTGTAACTGGTTTTTTACTGTTTTTGTTGTATACCCTTTTAACTATCTCTTTTCCACTAAAAAAGCGTTCTTCTGGTTATGTTTTTGTCTGAAGAGCATGAAACACCACCTGTTCTTTGCCATTGAAATTTTTCGGGAAACTCATAGTGGGACTTTAAGATCTAGTTTGCGGTACAAAATATACAGTTAATAGGTACTGTAAGTTGTACGCCAACTCGAGTGAATTTTCATGCCACTACGCCAAGCGTTTTCCTTCGTCTACGCCGAAGATCTTCGGTGTATAGTGCACAAAATGCACCTTGGGGACAAGCCTAACATGTAAGATGCCCAAGGTCAAAAGTGGCTGATTTGGCATACTTTCCTTGAGAAAAAATGATAATCATGCATCTGTCTTTCAAGTTTAATCTATGAAAGAGTAAAATCACTCTTACTGCAACAGGAATCCACAGAAAAAACTTATATCCTTGAAATATTTAAAGGGTGTGATCAATTCAAAGAAAAGTACAAAATGGCGACTTTAGGGCACTAAAGTCACCACAACACACTAATTCAATGACAACACGTATGGGATCAACCACTTTACTTTGGAAGATGCATGTCAAAGATTTATGCTGCTTGGAGGCCTTTTTTCATTTATCAAATTGCCCTCATGGATTTTTTGAATAGCAAAATGAGCAAAAGCCTACTGTGATAGTGTTTTAATACATCAAATGAGGCAGAGTGGGGGGGGGGGGGGTATGAAATCTCTTACCCAAATTTATTTTGCCGTCCCTCTTAAAAAGTGAAGGGGATTTATACTACACATTCACCCTACCCAGATGATCGTGGAGTTCAAAAACTTGCCTCATGAAAAGATATCTGAATAGCACCCTCTAATTCTATACTTACGTAGGACGTTTTTGTATGGTCACAGGGTCAACAGTTGGCGGAATCATCTTTGCGCAGATGATCATATGCATACAAAGGACTTCAAGGATTGGACAAATTAATAGTAAGCTAGTCATCTGATCTTGGGAACATATCAAATGGACAAATTTCCCAATTTAGTTAACTTGTAGCTATCAGCATGTGTCATGGAGAAAGGAATGGATGATATCTGCATGTGGTGACTTTTAGGGATGTGGCGACTTTAGGGTCTTTTACATAGGCCTAACCTACCTTCATCAACTGGCCATTCAGGCCTAGCATTGGCCTAACTGTTAGGCCTAGGCCTAATGTTAGGACCAGGCAGGGAGTAACTATAGAAAACACGGCCACTTGAGAGCTGTATCTGGGATATCATTTTTGGTGGAGGTCATAGGTCATCTGAGGTCACCAGAGGTCAATGTCTGAAAACCGTATTAGCATGATGTCTGAAGGCAGGAAGATTGGGTACTTCACATGATGATGCATTAAATCCAGTAGAAAAACCTGTTAATCTGTTGGCAGTTAAAGGTCATCTACGGTCAAAAAGCCAAATTTCCCAAAAATTTCCAAGATCAAATATGAACAAAAAAACTACTTTTTCCAACACATTGTGATAACATTTGACTAGTAAGTGAAAGAAGTGGGACATCTTGGCATTATTTGGGATATTGAAACCACAATGCATTTTTGCATTCTGGTTTGTTCCTGAAGTTACAGCAATTCTAAATACTCTAGAAATGTTTTGGGACATTTTGATTTTGCACAGAGCTTTCAAGCACAGTATGGAAGGTTATTACCAGTAGCAAATTAAAAAAATGAAGAAAACTAGGGAAAATATACCTGTACTTATATGTTATGTAAATCTTTGACATTTGAATTTTTTTGAAAAATGGCAGTATACAATTGATTCCTGAGCACAGGTACACAAATCCTTTTCCTTTTCAATTTCAATTTCAATTTATTTATTCCAGTATAAATATATAAAATATTTATAAAAAGGAGTAATAAAATAAGATTAAAAAATACAATGATAAGACAATATATGTACAGAAAGTTAGTTCACATTAAAACCTTAAAAATCTAAGAGTCTAAAAATCTACAACAAATCGTTTTTAAAATGTTTTGGATTGATTAAAAAGGGCAGCTCTGTTAGACAAAGGAATTCTTGAATAAAGTTATTCTGTACTTAGGTAAAATGAATGGATTTCTTAGGTTTTTTTGTTTCTTTGATTGCACACTGAGGCTTTTGAGATAACTATGTAACGGGTGATTATGATCATCATGAATTTTTGTGGCAATTCTTTATAAACTCATTTTTGGCAGAGAGATTTGACAGTCAGTTTGAGATAATTGAAATCTAGATGTAAGATCTTTGCAGAATACTTTAAAAAAATCTTAAAAATTCTATCTTTGTCCTTTCGTAAAATAAAATGATACCAAACTGGTAACTACGCATAATTAGATGTGGGAGTATGACAGATTTAAAAACACTTTTTTTCTTTAGCCTCTTTATTAAAGAAAGAACACAGTATATGCTAAAATCCAGACATAATATAGTAAACTTTGCTTAAAATACTGGAAAATATGATCAGAAAAAGTCAGTCTTTCATCAATACATACTCCTAAATATTTGGTTTTTCTAGTACGTTCCACCTCTGATCCTTCTATTTTTTTGGACACATTTTTTGTGATTAGATAAAGTAAACCTTCATGCCTTGATATTCTTGTTGGTAAAACACCATTTCCTTTGATTTCTTAGGATTAAGTATTAAATTCTTTCTATTGCACGTTGAAACAATATTATTTACAGTCTGTTGATATTTCAATTAAGTTGATCTCTGGTCCACAGTGTTTTCTTGAAATGTTACTTGACAACGCAGTATCATCAGCAATATTTAAATAATTGATGCATATGCATTAGACTTAATTTTCATTTGTATAGATTAGTAAATAGTAAAGCAGATAAAGGACCTCCCTGTGGTACACCAACCCTTAATCTCAGAAGCTTCTGAAAACCCTTTGTCAAGTTTGAAACCTGTCTTTCCCATCCCTGTAAAAAATTGTTTTTGTAACCAGTGAAGTATAGCCAAGGCTCATCAATAAATGTTGCTAGATCTTGTTAATAATTGGTTCGGTAATACTGTGTTGAATGGCGCTAGAAAAAGTCAAGGAATAGCACCTTTGAATATAAGTTTTTGTTTTTTTTTTTTTTTCCTTATTAATTTTCATATTTAAAACAATATTGTGAATCAGTACAAGAATGGCATCAATACAGGATACTCCTTTCCTATATAAAGCAAATTGCATATCGTCTCCAACTTTTTCTATATAATCCATTAATTTAGGGAGAAAAATCTTCTGTAAACCGTTAAAAGCAATACTGGCAAGATCAATTGGCCTAAAATCATTCACACATGAAGGAATCTTACTTTAGGAACAGGGGTTGTAAGAGCATTTTTCCACAAGCAAGGTATATCACTCTTTAATATACTTTCTTGAAAAATTTACGTATATATACGGGAGGCGAATTCAGTATGAAAAAATTTAAAAACCCACCAAAGGCAAATCCGTCAGAACCACAGGCAACACCGTTTTTTACTTTTTGAAATTGTTTACTTACTTCATTCAACGTTTAATAAAGGAAAATGGCAGGCAGCAGGAAAGTGGAGAAACTAGAAGTTTATCCTTATTCACGTGAACTGTTAAACCGTTCCAAAATAATCACTTTAAATCACTTCCAAAATTTTGAGTCTATTGTCATTTTACACTCATCCTTTGGCCCTCTTATAGATTTTATTACAGCCCCAGAAGTCACGAGAATTTTGCTTTAATCCACCAAACACTTCACTTCCGTATATCATGGACATACTTGTTTATTGTTCTTTGAATTTTATTTTCGCAGGTTTATTATTTCGATCTTCAATTGCTTTCTGTTTTTTTTTCCTTTTCAAGTTGCTTATTCTACCATCAGCAGGTATTCTCTTCATCATGTCTTTAGGGTTCTCACGTTTCTTTGGTATGCATACATCTCTTACAAAGCAAATGTAGCTTGAAATTGTTTCGGTGAAGTCACTTAAGGTTTCACAATTTTTCTTGAAACATCTCAATCAGTAGTTTTAAGCATATCTTGCATGTTCTCAATATTCTCTCTTGATAGATCCCTGTTCACTTTAGATTTTGGTTTTACAGAACTACGATGATGTTCAGAATACTTTGGGGTTATTAAGATACTAAAATGGTCCGAAGTCGATACTGGGTATAACCTCCTGGTAGCATAATAATCTCCCTTTTCTGGAAGCGATCTTTGTTAATCTGTTGTGGTTATGGGAATAACCTAGTATCTTGATGCAAATTACCTATCGAAAAAAGATCTTTGCTTCCATTCTTTCCACAGAAAGCTGTTGTTTGCACTCTCCTCAGAAGCTACAGCAGCACAGTTAATGAAGCCTCACTAAGTGTAACAGTAAGTATGAGGTTCGACTACTTGTAGAGCGTACATTTTGTTTGGTCCATGCTGTATACCTGCCATGTGCTCATCATTTCCCATAGCTTGAGCAATATTAACAATTACAGGGATCATGGGTGTTAAAAAGTTTCATGGTGAAAACTTTAAAAACACAACCTTAGCACAAAGGCCTGCTGTACAGTATTGGAAGACTGATAATCACATTTTCCATTTCATTTCTGATTCCAAGAAAATTTTGTGAATAAAAAATTGCCTTAGTGCCTTAGGAGAGTGATGGTTATGGATTTAATGATTAATAAATTATTTTACATCTATAGTTGGCATGTAAAATTCATACTAATGTATTGATTTTTGCCAGCTATTGGGACATTTTTAGATGGCATTAGGTAGTACGGACCATACCTCAGATCCCCTTAACCTGCACCCCACTCTCTTGACAGTGTCAATATTCCCACATGATTTTCTCCTGTACTAAAAAGGATTTGTATACAGTTAGCATGAATGTCAGTTTAGGTTCAATGGTTAAGGTGCTGCTTGCCTTAAATATTAAGGCCTGCATCCCTTGATGTTTGCCAATGCCAAAAGATGTTATTTGATAGAAGTGAGAAGTTAAACTTTGTTTACAAGGATTCTTCAGTATTAATTACTAACAATGGCAAATAGCTTATATGGTTACTTCCACAGCCATATAAACTTCACAAACTTGATGAAGGCCCCAACACAGAAACAACACTGACAAGGGATGATGCCCTTAAATACTACAGGGAGATGCAGGTCATCAGGAGGATGGAGACCGCTGCTGGCACTCTCTACAAATCCAAAGAAATCCGAGGCTTTTGTCATCTTTACTCAGGACAGGTTAGTGATTTGAACCTTAGGCTACCATATCAGTTAGAGCTAAACATTTCTCCATTAACTCATAGGAACCTATGTATAGTTAGAGCATGGGGTCAGAGTGTGGTACTGGTGTTGAAGAATTTAATCTTTGGTGAACAAAAAAACAGTAAGAAACCTATGATGACATGACCCAGTTGTTTTGCATTGATAAGCCGGCCACACAGGAGAGAAATTAGCAAATACCTGGTTTGTTACTTTCCACAGCTAATTTCTCACCAGTGGGGGGCAAGCTTAAGTGAGGTTTTTTCCTCTTGCTGCCATTGCTTCATATATCCAATGTGTTTTATGTTCTTGAAACGTGTGGCACTTTTCTCACCATGTACATCAGGCCTCAGCACTTACGTATTTTTACCATTGCATGTGACAGACTGAAGTATGAGAGAAATAAGTCAGTGGACAGATTTGATTTCTACTCTCTTCAGTTGAGAGAAGAAAGTCCTCAGCATTTTGTTTCCCCCTTATTTCTGAAATGGCACCTTCTGTGGATCTTGGCACAAGAAATCATGAGAATCATGTTCTTCTAATGGGAGAAATCCATGTCCTCTCTCAGAATCACATAGTTTAATGTTAGTTAATGAAATGGTACCTGTTAATTTCATTTTGTTTTCTTCATTTCAGGAAGCATGCTGTGTGGGAATTCAGAATGCTCTCACCTTGGATGATGCCATCATCACAGCCTATCGAGCTCATGGCTGGGCATACATGAGAGGAATCTCAGTACATGGAATTCTGGCTGAACTCACAGGTTAGTTGACAATGCAGTGACAGTCATTTTACTTGGGGACGGTTTGGGGGAATGATCCTACAAGTATTGTCTATGTGTGTTCCCATATTTCTTACCCCCCCCCCCATCTACAGTGGTGTTCCGTCGAGGTTGACACCACCTGACTATCTCGGCGATAAGCTACTATAAATTACGATAATGACGATCCGGCGATAAATTTCCTCCCCGACGATAAACATGAGACTTTAGCCTCCTTTCAGCTTGACGATACGCCGGCGATACTGACCGGCTATTCATGAACAGATTAGATCGATTTCCTTTGTTAAAATTATCGCCGAGTAGCGTCGGATAATCCCGACGATGAAGCAGGATGTTGCCACAATAGAAACACTGCCCTGAATATAGTTCGGTCTAGCGTTCCATCAGAATGTGTGTGACAGTTTTAGCATGTGGGTGAAATGCACTCAGAAAATAACGAAAGTTTTTATGCGTAAAATATGAAAGCAATTCGACGTGATTGACGGTATGGTGGTAATTTTATACTCTTGTGTTGATCGCAAATTCGCAGCGTAACTGCACATTTAACCGGGAAAAGAACGTTACAAACATGCTATCATATTTGACATACAAAGTAGTACCGCTGTTGCATCATGCGAAAAACCAAGATCATCGTTTTTGCTTTAAAAAACTATAAACTTCAATGCCCGATGTACAGCGGCATGCCTACGTATCGTGTATCGACAATGGGAAAGTCAAAAAGAAAGTTGCGTTCTTACTTATTAGCACACGCAGTGTGTAGGTCTGTAGCATACAGTTTGCTACGTACGAATTTTTTCCAGTATAGTAAGACATACCCAATTGCCCGATGGATGATAAAATACTATTAAAGTACAAATGGGGTGCCGTAAAAATATTTTCCGACTAAATGGTCTTCACAAAACTAAACTATGAAGCCCCGTGCCTGGTACCCAGTCTCTCCTCATTAAAACATTTTAGCCTGTTTTCTCCCCCAAAATTTATATAACTTCTTTCCAAACAAACGCAATCCTGAACAGTTTAGATTCCTGAAGACCTACTTTTACTGGCCCCAAAGGTAAACTTTCCAAAGCATAGAAGAAATAAATTTGAAATTGAAAAAAATTGCCCCGCCCGCCGTTATCGGAGACTAACAGTTTCCGAGTCCGATTAAAACTAAAAAACGGCAAATTTCAAATTACCAAGTCATTAATTAACGATACAGTAAAAATTATGGCTTACCAGTTCTGTACAAGCACAAGACATTTTTTAAGTCCAACGAAATAAGCACCGTAAATATTCCAATTACGTTCCAGAGTGAAACATGCCCAGCTGATCGATCCAATTCATAGAAGAGGCCTTCTCGCAGTATGACTTAGCCTACCTTTTCAAACTCCCCCCCTTTATACCCAGACCTTTCTCCTTCCACCCTTCCCTTACCGAGAAAGACCTAATGTTAGGCCTAGCTCAGTTGCCTGGACCTTGACTATAACCATGGCCTATTCCGTGAATTTGTAATACCGCCAGATAATTGCTATGGATAGGCTCAGTTTTTGCCAAAATTTGTCGCGATGTAAAGATTGAACAATCCTGATTTGGGTTTCAAGTGAATTTGAAAATGTTTTGACCGTCCAAGAGCTGAACGTGAAGACGGTCCCTGAGGACCCAGGTATGTTGTTCAGCATTATACCTAGCTGCTAATGCGGTATGACTAAGCTAGTTATGTGCTGCGTGTGTATGTGTAGAACATGTTCAGACACGCCTGGGCCCTAACTTCGCATATGCAAAAACAGTACAGTTCGTGTATAGGTATTTGCAGCTAGCAACGGTCCAGCTGGGTACGTACGGCGGGAACTTCCAGTGCAGCGCATACAGTTATCACAATGCTTCGAAGTGTTCAAATTAATTAGTTGAAAAGACAGTGCCGATCAGCTCATGCATACTTTGCCGGAGTCAGGGGACTTCTCGAAAGTTCTCTCACGAATACCGTACATTGGTATATGTACTACAGGTACATGTAACCGTGCATGTAAGGCAGAATATTGCAGGTGTCAGGGGACTTCTCGAAAGTTTTCACCGGAATACCGTACATTGATATACTGTATGTACAATATGTAGCCGTGCACATACAGGCAGAATGCATATTCCAGGTGTCAGGGGACTTCTCGAAAGTTCCCACTAAAGCGCGGTCTTTAGAAGTGGAAAGTTCACCAATGGATAATTTATTTTAACAGTATTACATGTGAAACAGGTCAAATTGGAAAAATGAAGATTAAAGAAAAAAATATTCTCCCTCTCTCCAATACCTGATAATGTTCAAAGCTGAAAAATACAGCACCAGAATGCATCTAAGGACACGTAATAATTTCTCAAAGGGGAGGGTGCCACCTACTCTTGTTGACCGGAAAATTACGTAGACGGCAACAGCTCAGTTGAGACCGTGGGCTGAGAAGTGCGTCTACTTGCCCCCCCCCCCCCCCCCCCGTCCCACATGCAGATGCATTCACTTAAGGAGCCAGTAGTAGGAACTTTTACTTTCTCTCATATTGACTAGCAAATCTCTTTTTGCCCCGATCATTCTAGAAATCAGCCTCCAGGCTGTTAATGTTACCTTGGCGTTAAAATGACAAAAAAGAGAAAAAAAACAACAACAGTGAAAATATTTCTCGCCTATGGGAATCGAGAAGTTTTGTTGGGGCCTGGTCACATTTACGCCCAACAATAATTAACATCGTTTCGGTGGACAATACATTACCGATAGTGATTGAAAATATAGGACAAGGTCTAGTCAGGTCATACAGCGCCGCAATGTCTAGACAGTTACACATCGCGTCTACTCGTGGTGGATGATCAAAGATACCGCCGTGAGAAAAACATGGTCATTGACCCAAATGTGCAAAGTGTTCACGTATGATTGACAGATTCTAAGAAATTTTTGAACCATGGGAGAACGGGGCTTGCATTTATGTTTTGAAAACAAGTGACATTTTACACCAGACATGCGCTAGTCTGTACTGTGCTGTATGAGCAGTCATTGCCAGAGTATAGCTTCTTGTTGTTTGATTACACTGTAGGGGCCGCGGCCCACCGGTTGAGAAGCGCAGCTGTAGGCTATATCGAAGTTAGTCAACGTGTTGTAACATCCGCCCATATTGACGAGGCTGGATTGATTTAATCGGATTTAAGTTGGATCATACAAGCTTTTTTTGTGTGGAATATAAAATCTTTACTAATGGTAAGACACATTTTTTAACAATAGTTTAAATCCCCAGATTTCCTTAGGCCTGCGGGGGAGAAGATGCTCGATCCCGCTTAGAGCATACAGAAGTTACTAAAACAAACTGCCGTGCCCCCCTCCCCCACCACCACCAGTTAATCCTTTTAAGCTGCTCAGTGTGGTTTGCCGTATAACCCTCAGGAACCGTTTGAGTTGACATTGGCAAGTGAGAGTGTGAAAGTTGTGAGATATATTTATTACCAAGCAAGGGTGAAATTATGGATAGCTGAACCAGGCGCCGCTTTCAGTCAAAAAGTGTCTCCTGGTTCCCTGTTTTTGGTGCAACCAGGGGAAACTTTTGTGTTTACCAGGAGACAGTAACCAGCTTCAATGATGTACGCACAAAAGGGACTTCAAGGATTACGGTTCAAGGATTACGGGCGCTTAACAAGTTACGCCGCAACAACGATCTTGAATGCCGGTATATGGCCCAAACACCAGTGTGGGGGGGGGGGGAGTTGTTCAGTTAATGTGTCGGAAGGTTATGAACCACCTTAAGGTAAGTTCACACCAAAACCGAAATCTGCTGCGATTTGCGGGCGGAAGCGGCATTTTTTTCGAGCACGCAACTAGGCGCAATTCTATTTCAAAGAAAATTTACAAAATCGCCCCATTCGTTTTGAGATAACAAATTTCGCCTCCCGCCCGCAAATCGCAGCAGACTTTCGGTTTTAGTGTGAACGCACCTTTAAATGGGCTCAGAAGAAAGAATGTTCTGTTGTACGTTAAGTTAAAAAATACGGAAAAATAAAGTAAAAAAAGATCTGAAAATTTAGATTTGCGTACGGAATTTATGACTTCATATAAACAGCACCTAAAATGTCAAACTTCAAAAATTAGATGCGAGTAATTAAAAGTACCGTACGTGCAACAAAATGGGCGACCAAGTATAAGTTTATTCCTCTGAACTGAAAACTCCACAAATTATTTATGAGATGACACGTGAAATGTTGCAACAACGAATCCGAGATGCCAATATATGGTAGATTATTTCATGTTGTACTAGCAATACAAGTGAGAAAACTCTAAAAACAAAGACAAATTTCATATAACATGGGACATGCCGGCAAACGCATTTATTTTCGTTTAGCGCTTAGTCCACAGTGATCATCTGGGGATCGGGTAAAAGTCATGAAGCGCAGTACAGCTGTGCTTGGGCAATATTGGAAAACGGTAATTTATTTTACAAAACGCAAAGTAGCAAAATGAGGTTAATGAGACGGCAATAGTATTTTCAAAAATGTCAAAATATGAGGTTTAGGCTGTACATGATTTCATGAAAAATTTGTTCTGCTCAGGTTACGGTAACTGAAAGATCATCACGTTGTAGTGAAGTGCCAGACAGGCCTATTAATGCAACAACTAATTTTCTTTTCGCCCAACAAAGTTGTGCTACGTACTGCTGCAATAGCCTAGCCATCTTGCGCGATGTACACGCAGTTCATTCACAACAAAGTAACATCGAGTATACAAAAAACAAAAACTAGATGGCGAATGCTAGCTTATTCGCTAGCATAAAAAAACCTTACGATGCAATAAACATGTTTGTGTATTCACTAAATGGGCCCTTGTTACCAACTATTATTCTGCACAGCCATCGGTGGCAGGGGCAGAAACCGCAGCCTATTGTTCGTCTCTATTGAGCTCTATTTTATTGCCGACGGTAATGCAGATTATCCGACGTTGCCAGCCGACGATACTCGCTCTGCTTGACGATAATAAGATCTGCTTGGGCGTCTTGCCCGAAAAAGTGTTGCTCGACGATCCGGCGATAAGTTACTATAATCTACGATGAGCGTCGGTAAAGCACCGACCATACTGTCAACCTCGACGGAACACCACTGTACCTCTCTAACTCACCCACCTTTCTGCAAGAAAAGTTGCCTATGTAGCAGGCTGTACGGCATATGCCTTCTTCAGCCATATCCCTACCGCCTGCCCAAGTGAACACCGAACAAATGCTTTGGATATTCATAGAAATATGTGGCCCAAAGACTGGTTGATTGTAAGTGAATATTCAAAACAGTGCAGCATCTGGTCCTGTTTATATCATGCAGTTGCCTATGCCACCCACACTGTTGATAATGTCATTGTAGTACCCACTCCCTGGTTGTACAGGTGGTTCTGCAACACAGTAATGATTGGACTTTTCAGATTTCAGTCCAAGTTTTCATTTTTACGACTACTTGAGTACACACACTCACTCAATAAAAACAATAGCATTAGTATTGAGAGAGAACATTAAATGAGTCATATCATGGTAATGAAGTTTGCGTCCAAAATTGGACGCAATCCTCTTCACTTTAGCAGACGGTGTTTGGGAAGACTTAAAGAGGGGCTGAGCAAATAGAGTCCACTCTGCAGGGAACAGGAAACATGGATTAGGCCAGATGAGACAGGTATAAGGCTTTCATACTTATATGCCACTTAACATTTCAGCTCATAAGTGGAGAGGAGAGGTCCTTAACAAAACTAAAATGTCATTGGGACTTTTGACATATGTCTATTTTTATTGCAAATGGAACTGCACTTCTTCAGCTGATGTGGTATTTCAGATTTACACAGATGGCACAGGTAATGTGACGGTTACTTATTTCTTGCATTCACAGGTCGTAAGACTGGCTGTGCCAAAGGAAAGGGTGGTTCCATGCACATGTATGCCAAGAACTTCTACGGTGGTAATGGTATTGTTGGAGCTCAGGTGAGACATTACACAGTCTTCCCCATAGTAGTAACCTCCCAGTGGGACATATCAGTGTTACGCTCTCACCAGTGGTTATAAAAACTGCCCTCTCCCTTTCACTTTACCACAAGAGAATAGTTTGGTGGTGTGTGTGCATTGCATTAACTTTTGCTCAAAAAACTTGTTGCTTAGTAACCACAAAACAAATTTAGCCCATGATTTGTAATCATAAAAGTCTGGGTCTGCATTGTTTCAGAGTTAATGAAAAATGAGGAAGCAAAATGACAAAGTGTATATTACTCATGTGAACGTTGTGGACAATGTCAGAAAATTGACCTACATTTTAGTATGTTCTTCCAAAATGAGAGTTGTTACATACATAATGATCTGGGTCTTGGAAAGAAATTGAAGTCTTGAATGTTGTTTTCCAGAAATGCTTAGGAAGCCTTTGAGCATGTTTACTGCCTTAATGCAGGTATTTTGCATTCTTTATTGCATAAGGAGATGCTGTAAATGACATGATAGTTTATTATTTCTGTTGCCAAAAGGCAAAAGGGTGATTACTTGACCAAAAATTTCGTTTTGAATTTCAGTTCCAGTGCAAGTATATTAGCCATATAATAGCAACTCCTGGGAAAGTGCACATTGATACAAGTAGTGTGGATAGTTTGACCAACCTCAATGTGTCTCTTGGATAACTATTAAAATCACCTGCCCAAGTAGTGCTTTCATTGGAAAGTGACATCAAAGGAAAATCTTAAACTGTTGAAATATTTTTGCTGGTTTTCCTTAAATTCTGCAGGATGTTTTATATTTTAAGTGTTTCCATTGTTATAACTGGCTGATTTAGGCATCTTAAATGGTGCAGGAATTTCCTGCAGACAGTTATTCGTTTGTGAGGTCATCTGACTAGGGTGCAGGAGTCCCTCGGTTGGGCACCTTAGGGTACACACTTCTTCCAAGCCAAATCTTTGTTCACTTTTCAACTTTGCTAATGAAGGATTTGTCTATTTCTGTGCCTTTTAAATATTTGCAGGTGCCCCTTGATACAGGCACTCTGCTACCTACAAATGGTTTTGTTCACTCCTTGCTAATAAAAGATTTTTCTCTTTCTGTGCCTTACTTGCAGGTGCCCCTTGGTGCAGGCATTGCACTAGCTCACCAATACAGGAATGACAATACAGTCTGTGTGACTCTGTATGGAGATGGTGCTGCCAACCAGGGACAGATCTTTGAGGCTTTTAACATGTCCAAACTCTGGGACTTGCCATGCATATATGTGTGTGAAAATAACAAGTATGGGATGGGAACAGCAGTTGAACGGGCAGCGGCCTCGACAGACTACTACACGAGAGGGGATTACATACCAGGCATATGGGTGAGAACTTGCTTAGCACAGGGCCAATGGTTGAGACTGTGCATGCCCAGTGGAGGCTTAGTGAATTAGTTATTAGTGACTTTTTTTAACCAATCCAAGTCATGCTTTAATAATTGTGGGAATGGGTTATTATCCTCCACCATGCATAGAAAGGAGTAATGCGCTGTTATTTGTGCCATTGGCAGTACATTGCTTAGAACTTGTGGGAGGGGGTTGGGGGAGGTATCACCAAGTGGATGTTTACCACAGTTCTGCCTCATTGCCATAACATGTATCCCAAGGTGGGAAAGTGGACCCATGCTTATGTGGCTGTGTTTGACCCTCCTGGAATACCTTCTGTGCTAATGTGCCCTTCAACCCCTATGACTGGCCTCTCCCTCTCACTGCTTTTAATGGAGTAGGGAAAACAAGCCAGTGAGCCACAACTGGAAAAAAGGCCGTGGTCATCTCGACTTGAACCAATTGGTTGGAAACTGGGGCGTTAAACCTCATCTAACTAACCAACTAACTCACTGCTTTTAAAATGGATATGCACAATGGATAATCTATGTTAAGTACATGATAATCCTGGGTGTCTTACTTTGATTTGAGGCATGGAACTGTAACTATTAATAGGAAGGATACATAGCTCTGTGGTGTTGCTTGTCTTGTCATAAATTTGATGACAAAAACATCAAATTTACAAAACATAGGGAAACCAAATTGCTGCTTGTTAAATGTCAGTTTGTGTATTAAGTGTTAAATGTAGCATTTTCCTGGGAGGTGGGAGGAGAAACTGTTGAGAAAAACTTAAATATTGTAAAGTCTGTACAAATAGCCCTGCAAGCATGTAAAATGTGGTAATTGGTTTAAGTGTGTATGGTTGGTATGAAGGTTTGGTTTCAGTGTCAAATGGGGAGGGTGGGGGGGAATAAGTTATTGAGAACCAAACATTGAAAACTAAGATAATTGGTACATCTCTCTACCTTGACCCCACCAGATTGATGGAATGGATGTGATTGCTGTCAGGGAAGCTACAAAGTTTTCCAAGGAGTACTGTCTCTCTGGCAAGGTAAGCAATTTGTGAATAGAATTTTGTGTGGTTGTAACTAGAAAGCTTGTACTAACTTCAGGCATTAAGCCTGTAGCCAGTGGAGTGGGGGGGGGGGGGAGGGGACAGAAATTTATGCCCCTTTAAATAGCCTCTGCCTTAATGCATTTTAGAATATGTAGCCCCTTTAAAACATATTTCCCCCTCCCGAAACCTATCTTGTCCCTTCCATACCTTGTCTTGCTATGGGCTTGTCAGGCAAAAGTGCTCAGCTCCCCAGTTGAAAGTAGTCCCATATTGAGAGTGTTTTTCAGGGTTTTGAATTAGTGGCTTTCATAAAAGTTTCAAAGGGAAATATTGTGTTTATATGGTAAAGAAAATTTTCATGTTCTTGTAACCATGATTTATATTTGTAGAATGACAGGGTAATATAAACTAGGATACCCATGTAACTTTATTTTCAAGAAAGTTGTCACAGAAAGATAGTCGCTGCTTTGTAGCCAGTGAATTAGTTATTAGCCAAAATGTTCACAGTTTCAGAATCATGCAGTCTTTCTTCATAATTCCTGTAATGTGTAATGTTTTGGGAAGAAAATTTGGTACAAGAGTTTATTAGGTGATGCTGAGTTGTTAAATAATGATAAAGCTATTATCTGTCTATGCCATGTTAATTCAATGTTAACACAATATTTCCTTTTAAGAATTTTGGATGTTTTGCTGTCTTCAATCTTCAATGCAGTTTAGCTTTCCTCCTCAGGTACCTTGTTCATTTCCCCATCTGTTTTTCTTCAGCACTTGTGTGTGCAAATGTTTTTTCCTTTGTAAAAGAACATACTTGAGGGTTAAATCTTTTTTGTATGTTAGGTGCCATTTCATGTTCTCTGTTGTTTTATTTTTGTTTTTGACTTGCACCAGTCATGCATACAAGTACTTCTTATGATGATGAATATGCATGAGTATTTTCTGCAGTACCCTCAACACTGCACTAATATTAATGGATGTCATTCAGTGATACCTATTATTAACACAGATCTCCCTCTTCCCATGATCACATAGATCATACATATATCCTAAAGTTGACCTTATTCTAGTTAAAAACACCTGGCTTTACTTCCTTTATGCTTAATGCTTCCCTTTGTCTCCCTCTTGACCTATATCTATTTATAGGCCTTACAGTGAGTAAGCCTATTGTTGACTTCAGCCAACTAGATGATTTCTCAAGTCTATCATTATGTTCTTTATACTTAACAAAAGAACACCTGTGCCTTAAAAATGAAGCACCTGGTTTGTCAGTGGTTATGAATATTCATACATGTATAGAATTATCAGACAGACTAGGAAAAGAAAGGTCAACAAACTTTACAGTGACATTATTTGATGTGTAGTAACTATTGTTTTGGAAAAAAAAAAAAAAAAAACTAACTGTAATTATATATGACATTATGGCTTATAGGGCTCTGAACTCATGTTGTGGATTTATTTCAGTGAAAACCAATACAGTCATTATTGTGTGCTTGTGTGTGTATGTATGAATGTGTGTATTTCAGGGATCATCTAAGTTTTTTGCCATTTTCATTAGGGTATCAATTCTGTATGCTGCTGGGAGGGGGAGGGGGACTGTCCTCTAGGCAATTTGGAGAAAGTAATAAACAGTAGCATCCAAATTTATGTTTCGATACATATGACAGTGATTTGAATATTGAAGTTGTTTATTTTCCAATAGTGTTTTCTTTAATTGAAAACAACAGCCTGGAGTATATTATAAAAGACCATGCAAAAGTCATTAATAGTTCTTTTTTGGGACATTTTGTGTGATGTGTTTCAAAGCCTGAGAGCATTATTTCACCCTTACTTAACTTAGCAGACTGCCAGACTTATTCACTTATCAATTGAATGATGCACCCCACTACCCCCGGCATTGTCAGTGAAATGTGGGTCATTGACCAGTGACAGTGTGACTCACATGTCCATCACTGAACCATTATTGTCAGCCACCAGCATGACTGAGGGGTGAGTCACATTTACCTCAATTGTCAGTCACTGTTGTGACCAAGGGGTGGATCATTGTGAGTCAATTGTTACACTCTGTACAGGGATACCAATTGGCATTCTCAATTTTTCAGTCAAAATATGACCCACATGTGACCCACATGTCAGCCAAAATTGCAAATGGTGCATCAGTTTTGTGACTGAGATGTGAGTCATTTTACATTAAGTAGTCAGTCACAGAAGTGACTGAGGGGTACTTCATTGTGCAAGTTTTGTCAGCACTGTTGTGGACAATGACTGACCATGTCCAGGGGTAGTGGGGTGTGTCATTCAGTTGATAAGTGCATTAGTCATCATTTTGCATACCTATCCTAACTCCTAACATTGGGTGGCTAGAAAAAACAGTACAGTTTATAGTGATACCAGAGATGCCACTTTTCAGATTTTAATCTGAAATCAGATTTTTTTTGGAATGCTCATCAAAAATTCAGATTTTTTTGACATCAGAAAACACTTTTTTGATTCCCAAATTTTTATCAAATTTACAAAAAGAGTCTGCTCTGTTGCATGATCAGAGAGTTAGTCCAACATAAACCACTGATAGTAGCAAATGTATTTGGTGTTCCAAGTACCTTATGCAGATGGCACTGCATGGAGCCCCCTGTGGGCTGGGGATTGTAGAATATGCCCATGGTATTCCCCACCTGTTGTAAGAGGCGACTAAAGGGGAGGACTTGCACTGTATTTGAACAATATCTGAAACCGAACTTTAACAGTATTTATCTAGTTGACACTATATATCACATTTGTGTTGGTGTGTCATTAAATCTTATCTAACTAAGGCACTGCATGGAGAATCATTAAGTACTGGACACACTTTGTATACTAGTTTACTTTGATTGCCTATTCGGCAGTTTGACACCTTTACAAAATTTTCAGATTTTGGGGGTAAATGCTGGTAGCATCTCTGCTGATACACATCAAGAACTAAGTCATGGACAAATTTTTTACCTTAGGTGTTGAAACTTATAGTTGCACCAATTGGGGGAGGGGGAGAGGAGTGTGTGCCTTGCATTCTTAATACCTGAGAGTTGGGCTTTTCCTTAATATTCTAAATTATTGTCTGGTGAAGCTGAAAAATTAGTGAAGTCCACCATTACTAGACTGAACATGCTGTGGAATCAAATGTAATTTTCCTGAGTCTTCAGACTAAGTTCAAGCAGTGTTGTTTATCCATTTTGTGTTTGTAGAACAATTCATTCAGTTATGGAGAGTGATTCTGCATTATCAAGTTGTGGTTTCTGCCTCATGTAATTATTAAAA
Source organism: Holothuria leucospilota (assembly GCA_029531755.1). Classification (NCBI taxonomy): domain Eukaryota; kingdom Metazoa; phylum Echinodermata; class Holothuroidea; order Aspidochirotida; family Holothuriidae; genus Holothuria; species Holothuria leucospilota. The sequence goes on along the minus strand of CM055968.1, from coordinate 13,865,473 downwards.
ATTACAATGATTGTATTTTCTCATCTTATTCCTCAGGGTCCATTGGTGCTAGAAGTGGAGACATACCGTTACCACGGACACAGCATGAGTGACCCAGGCACAAGCTACCGCACCCGTGAAGAGGTACAGGAAGTCAGACAACAGAGAGATCCCATCAGCAGCTTTAGGTCAAGGATAGTGGAAGCCAATTTAGTCACAGAAGCTGAATTGAAGGTAGGTGAAGCTGTCTTTTGTTTTGATGACAATAGAAACCTATGCAATGGCGATGGTGTTTGTGGGTATGTATGTGTCAGTGTGTTGTGATTCTTTGCTTATAAACAAAATATCTTAAGAAGGGTCATTCAGACAGTTCTCATATTTAGTGTGTGGATGAACCATATTGACAAGAAAAACTGCTGCTTTTGATAGGGGTCAGAAGTTACCTGAGGTCACTAGAGTTCAAAACTTTAATGACCTTGTCAGCACAGTATCTTAAGAACTAAGACAATGAGAGGTCTTGTCATATTTGTAATTGTAATTAGATGATTCCTATTAGTTTTTGTAGGAGGGTCGCAGGTCACCAGTGGTCAAATAATGAAAACCTTTTAAGCAATCTTGTCTCAAGAAAGATAACATTGACAGATCTCATACTGTGCATGCATGTGATCATATCTTAAACTGAGTTGGTGAAAAACATAAGTGGTGTGATGTAATGCATTCATAGCTTGTTGTGTTGATTGGATAGGTGAAAGTATCTACTGTGTAGTGGGAAATTTTCACAGGGGTTAGATTTTCGTGCTTTTCGCGACCAAGTATCTAATCGCGAATTTAAGACCCACGAAAATACTTTCATTAGTTTGTACAAGACTATGTTGGTTGCCTGCAACAGCGAATTTTCCACTCTGCTAATATGTGAACAAGGTACAGATTTGCCAAAAATTAACCTCACAGAAATTTCCTGCTGTACAGTATTTGATAATGCAGCCAGGAACCCAAGGCAAAACTTTCACTTGGTTATATAGACTTACAATCTAACCTCTTCACTTTACACAAGGGTTTACTATCAAGCTCCTTAGTAAGTATTGTGTATGAACTGTTCTTATACTGATGTAAAAACATTTATCCTTCATGACTAAGAACAAAAAGCTGCAGTAAAAAGTTTGCTGCAGTGTGAAGTTTGCTGTACTTTTTATTTAAGCTTTGTGTTAGTACAATATGCACAAACATTAGCCACACATATGCTTTTGCGGTGCATCATTTGTACTCTAGCATAAATTATAAGTCAACATTAGTCTAGGCGTTACTGTGATGAACATGAAGTGTGTAAGTAAAACATCTCATGATCATAGTCAAATGAAATTCTGTCCTATGTCCTAGTTTGGAGAACAAAGTAAATGGTAAGAACATGGCCAGAAGATGTCTGGCGAAGGGTTATGTTAGGCTTTGTCAGTGTTAGGCAATGTGTTATCCAGTGTGTGCAACTTGGACATAGGCCATGAAGCAAAAGTTGCTAGTGTTCAGGGTAAGGTTCCATTCCATTGGGGAAAATGTTGTAATAGGTCCTGAAGAGTAGTGCTCATGGTTGGCATCTCTTCTTATTCAAACAGGATGTTGACAAAGATGTTCGAAAGGAGGTTGACGATGCTGTTGGCAAAGCCAAGAGTGACCCAAGACCTGCCATTACAGAGACTTACACCCACGTTTACCACAACACTCCAGGATACAGTGTTCGAGGATGTGATGCGTTCTCTGTCCACGCCTCCAGCTGAATAAAAATAAATCCTCACATATCACTTCCAAGCATACATTTGCTGCCTATGAAGGAAACCAAGAAGCAAGTGGCACCACCTCACCAGTAATAACCCAGAAAAAACACTGCACATACCCATACCTTTCCTTGTGTCTGTAAGGCTTTTTTAACATGGGAAATTCCTTTTCAAGCCAAACTGTTTTACTGACATATCAAGGGTCATCTGGGGTTCCTACTTTGGGTTATATGGTGTGTCGTAGGTGGCATATCGGTGGGGAATAAAAGTGGCTGAGCATTTCTCTAATTTACAGAACACAAATATTGTAATTCTTGTTTTACTGTAAAATTGACAATGACTGTCTTGAGGCCATTGTAAAGGGGAAGTGAAACTTCGTTTTGTGTGAGCTAAGCTTAAAAGTTGAAGATATGTCAGTTCAGACTCAATTGTGTTGTTTGTAATGTGGTACTGTGGTTATAGAATAATGAAAATGTGACGTATATCCTAATATTCTGTTTAAAAGCAATGTCATTTATTCATATCATTCCCCTTTCAAAAACTCTTCATGTTAGCTGATGAATCAAGAGATACATCATTTGACTTATTTAGGGTCAAACTGATGTGAGTAGACACCTGAAAGGAAATGAAATAAATCCCAGTAGTTTCAAATGATTAGGATTTGTAGGTGGTGGCCATTAACTTCAGAAAGAGGAATAGCTTACATGAAGTATATAATGTTAAATCTCTTTTGCAACTGATTTGACAAATAAAGAGAGTGCCCTATCCTGTTCCCCTGGCTTGCTACAGGTCTCTGTATGGAGCATTGTCTGCACGTTAGGACATTTGAGAGCAAGATTTCCACTTAGTCTGCCTAAATCCAGTGAAGTTCCTACAATGTGCCTGTGCAAGAATGTCGGACATAAACTTTTGTTTTACACATAGAAACTTCAGCTGTTTGTCACTCTGTGGTGAATAGAATGTTGCCAGTGTCTGTAAATTCTAGTTGCACCTCTGTGTTGAGGGGGGATTGAAGAGGAGTGTTGTTTGCGGGTAAGTGGAGAAGCCTTTGGAGCATGCTGGTTTTTTTTTTCTTGTTTTTGAAAGTTTGCACAAGTAGTGATGAAATTTATCTAAGACTTGGGTGAACCACATTGTCATGGGGTTCAACTCTTTTAATATACAAAAATTAATCCTTGTGAAGGTTTACTACAAATATTCAATATTCTCATTTGAGGAATGTCAAAAAAATTTTGTTATTCAGATTTTTAGTGACCTATTCTGCTTACATATTTGCCCTACATTACAGTGTATTTGAAAGTCAAGAATAGCTTGGGTCTATTGAGAGAATAAAATATCAGGTGTGAACTTCTAGATGCTCTTATATTGTGTACTCTTTCTTAAGTGTTTCTTAGAAACAATTGTGATTTTAGTCAAGGCTTACACCTTAAATATTGTATGCATAATAAAACAATTTCATTTAAGTGACATTTCTCATCGAAATGCATAAACACTGCCATGTTGGAGGAATAACCAAGACAGATGTTAAGATATTTACACAAGAGACCAATCTTTGGCAATGATTTTAAACAGTGCACATAACATACCATGTAGGTGCACTACCTTAAGTTTAGTGGCAGTGAAAAATTCACATGCAAGCACTCCACCTGTGCCTCCATCATGGCCATTTGAACAAAACATGGCAAAACATGAAAAGTGTGTACAGGTTTAAACATACAAAGTTGAAACAGTAGTCATAACTGTTCAGTTCTATCAAGTTGGCAACACAATGTACAACAACAAAAGCCCTAGTAATGGAAGCAGTATTTCATCTGCTGAAATACTGAACTGCAATACCCCAGCTCATGGTACCTTTATAATCATGACCGTGTCATGAGATGGATCATATCAACCAAAGAAAGAAACCAAAAGGATGAGTTAGAAATGTATGCCCTTTTTAGAGGGTATGTGCCTCCAACTATCAAATTACTCTTTTGCCTATAGTTTCAACTGTCATATGCCCCATTTTGACTACGTGTTTGGATCCCGATACATCAACTTTTAGAAGTGTCCTGCTTTGATTCCTTGCCAAAGGCAAAAGGAATCTATGCAATCAGAATGGTGTGTTGGTGTTTGTTTGTGAGGCTTGGCTTTTAAATATGATATCTCAAGATAGGAATGGTGGATACTTTTCATACTTGATATACTATGAAAACGTTGGATATTACTTGTAAACAATATCTCAAGAGAGGAATGATACACATTTTTCATATTTGGTGTATTGAATTACCATGTCGAGAGGCAGAACCCTATTCTTTTTGGTAGAGGTCAAAGGTCATGTGAGATCATTAGCAAACATTAACTAAAACCCTTTTAAACACAGTATCTCAAGGTAGGAATGGTAGATACTTTTTCGTACTTGATTTATAAATTTATCATATTTAGAAAAATACTATAGTTTTTGGTGGAAGTCAGATGTCATGTGAGGTCACCAGAGGTGAAAAAACTGAAACCTTGTAAACAATATCTCAAGGTAGGAAGCATGTTGCCTTTTCATACTTGGCATGTGGATGCCTTACATTCAGAAGATGAATCCTATTGTTTTTGGTGGAGGTCAAAGGTTATATGTGGTTACGGGAGGTGAAAGCAGTGGAAATTTCTAGTAAACACAATATCCCAAGATGGATACCTTTCATTCCCAAGTGGAAAGTCAAGTGGTTAGAGCAGGCCAGGGGTGCCCTACCTTTTTGGAACCAAGGTCTACTTTTCAAGTAGCCAGCCTCCCGAGATCTACAAAACATACACTGTCATACAGTTACACATAGAAAAAAACTTTACTTTTTCATTTTTCCTACACCCATCCCGGTCGACTTGGGATCAGTCTGCGGTCTACCAGTAGACCACGATCGACTGGTTGGGCACTCCTGGGTTAGAGCATCGGACTTGCAGCCGGAAAGTCTAGTGTTCGACTCCGGGTCATACCAAAGACTTTAAAAATGGAACCTACTACAATTGTGCTTGGTGCTCAGCATAAGTAATGGGGTAGGGAAAACAAGCCAGTGAGCCACAACTGGAAAAAAGGCCTTGGCGAGGCCGACTTGAACCATTTGGTTAGAAAAACCTCATCTAACTCTATAACTCCATTCGGCAAGGGACCACTAAGCATTTGGGCTCTCTGGTGTAATGATGCTGTGCAGTCTCACTGGATGCAAAAAATGTCGGTCAACTTTGAAGTTGTTCAAGACAACACTGTGCTTTCATGCACTGCTGATTTTCATGATTACACCTGCAGTGGGAGATAACAGACAAAGCTCTTATGAAAAAGCAGCACGAAATGTTCCTTTGTGCGGCGGAAAGGCCATTGTCAGTCAACACTTTACAAAATGGAACTTCTTTTACTTTGTCACTTTTTGACATGTCTGGGACTTTGTTAGTGTACCCGCTCATATATTTGTTAACAGAAAAGCACTTCCGCCTACCCTCCCCAGTTTTGTAGTTTTGTCACTCCTTCAACACAAATGAAGAATAGATGTAGAAACTCTCAAGACTCGGCTTTACCGAACACAGACAAACTGAAAAAGGATCTTTGTACTAGACCACTTTGCACCCTATGGAATGATACCAGAGTGTTCATAAGTCGTGCTCCAAAGGTAGGGGTGGCGCCAGGATTTGCCCGAGGGGGACTAGACTTCCCGCCGGGGGGGGGGGGGCAACGACCTGAAGCCCCGTCAGCCCCGATGCCGTCTAGGGGTTGGTGAGGGGGAATTTGAAGAAAACCTGTGTTTTAGACCATGTCATTGCGGGGCATATATTGCATAAAATTTGTATATTCTAGAGGAACATAGTTCCGCGCTGATTTAGTGTTTTTTCCCGGAATCTAAACTGTGAATTTGCAAAGCGCACGAAGCGCGAACGCTTTTTTGGGTAAGCGTGCACTAATTAGGCTGTAATTATTTAAAGCTTATATGGGTCAATTGTCCGGGCAGTTGGGCCCTATCGAGCATAACTTACATTTACTTCCTTCCTCGAGTCTCTAGCCGTACCGCACGACAGTCAGAAGAGAACATTAATTAGGTTTAGCGAAATGAGATGAAATTCCCGATATTTACATAAATCCATGAATTCTGCTTATTACGTTACTTAAAAAGGACGAAAGGTTTTGTACTATATTTAGCTATAAGTAACGGAACTGAGGAAGAGTGTGCAAAGCGTACCGAAAATTTTGGGTTTTATCGCAGAAATGACCCTGGTCACTGTCACGAGTTCGTTCTGGATTTAACATTGCTTAATGTGAGAGCATTGACACGGCAGAAAGAGTACACAAGTCGTAGTTGTTACTTGACGAAACTATAAAATATATATTACAGAACTGGCAGTGGCGTAGCCAGAGGGGGGCACGGGGCAGAGTGCTCCCCCCCCCCCAGAAATTTTGGGGACGCAATGGGCGATTTGAAAAAATCAAGGAAAGCAAAAAAAAAGAAAAAACCACGAGGAGGAGGGAGGGATGGGAAGTTGGTAGGGTGAAGTAGGAGTGGTAGGGATCTAGGTCTCGGGGATGAGTAATGGCGGTGGAATCCGCAGCAGGACGGACGACATTATTTTATGCAGGACGCATTGGCAATAGGTCCCCGAAATGTCAATCAACACCTTGGATATTAATGATGTCATCTCGTCTGGAAACAGTGTTCCGGATTTCTTCTCCTTTTTCCAACAGATTATGCCGTGGGGACTGAACCCTAGCCCTTTTTTCGAACTCTGATCCTGATTTTGAGACAAAATAAATAAATCCCGAAAAAACTATTGGTTGTCTTTGTCATTTTCACTCGGAGGGCGGGCCGTCCTTCCAGGGGTGGCGCCAGATGGGGGACAGGGGGGATATTTACAGTTTCGTCGGGGTGTCTTACTTGAAACCGTATTTAAATTTTACCTTTTTATCTAGTTGATACTATATAACACATTCGTGTTGGCGTGTCGTTAAAGCTTATCTAACTAACTAACTAGCTAACTAACTAACTAACTAACTAACTAACTAACTAACTAACTAACTAACTAACTAACTAACTAACTAACTAACTTACTAACTTACTAACTTAGTTAATACGATACAGCATGCAGTCCTCGAAGGCGACAGTCGCCCCGACGGTTTACCTGTTTTTTGCTCCCTAGAGGACAACTTCTCTGATAAGAACCCAAAATTTTTGGCGCGGTACGCGCGCTGTAGGGTCACTCCATTTTCTTCAATATTTCCATTCCACATAGCTAGATGGCACAAGTCCTGTCCACCTTACCAAGTAACATGTAGGCAGTGTACATAGCTTATGAAGAGGTCGTAAATTTCATCCCATATCGCAATGCCTAGTTGCTGTTCTCTAATGTGTGTCATGCTTTGCGGTCAGTTGGTGAGCGAGTCCAGGTGGTTTCGATACAATGTATGTTATCCCCCATACGGTCTTCAACCCCTACAGTTTCCTTTCTTTCTTTTTGTTTTTAATGATTAGATATGTTTTTTGCGTGCTTTGCAGTTCCACGATTCAGATTCAAATGAACGATATCAGTGCGCAACTTGGCTCTTGAAGTATTAAGTGATGTTATGCAAAATATGCCCTGCAATGGCATGGGATAGTTAGGTTCCTTTAAATCCCTTTCTCGCCATGCACCCCTTCGACGTAGTGGGTTGTCGGAACTTGGGGTCGCTGGCATGGCCCTGCCTCCGTTCGGGAAAATTGTGTCGCCACCCATCATTGGTCGGTTTACTTATTTTGGCTTTCAAAAGGATCATTTCTGAGATAAAACATACAGTTTTCGTTACACTTTGCCCACTCTTCCTCAGTTCCGTTATTTATAGCTAAATATACTCCAATGCCGTTTCCGTAAACCTAGTTAATGTTATCGTATATCTGTCGTGGGGTAGGACTAGTGACCCGAGGAGTGAAGTAAAATGTAAGTTATGTCTGGTAGGGCCCACCTGCCCGAACAATTGACCTTTGCAAGTTTTAAATAAGTACAGATTCTCTTTAGTGTAGGCTTATCAAAAAAAATTTCGCGCGCTTTGCGCACTTTGCAATTTCACAGTTTAGATTTCGGATAAAAACGGTAAATCTGTTTCTCTAGTATGTACTAATTTTACGTAATAAATGCCCCGCAATGGCATGGTATAGTACACAGGTTTTCTTCAAATCCCCCTCACCAACCCCTCGACGGCATCGGGGCTGTCGGTGATTGGAGTCGCTGGCCTCCCCGTCGGGGAGTCTTGCCCTCTTCGAGCAAATCCTCGCGCCACCCCTGCGCCCCTCTTAAAACCCCTGTGGAGAACTCTGGAATGGGATCTAGTATAAAAAGAAGCACCATTTTGCATCTATGCCCTTCGGGACAGCAAAAAAATTCCCCTCCCCTAGGACTGAGGTCAAGAATGGGGACGATGAGTCGACTTTGCCCCCTCACACCAAAAACCTGGCTACACCCCTGCATGGAAACCGTCCCCCCCCCCAAAAAAAAAATCTGGGCAAAAAATGGGCTAAAAAATTCAGGGAAAAAAGAAAAATTCATGGTACAAAAATACATGGCAAAAAAATGAAAAAAGTCGCTTTAAGGATTTCGCTATTCGCGCAAAAATAGTTCTGATCATGGTCATGGTTATCCCCACCCCCTCCACACTTTTGAGAAGCTCGTGGCGCTCTTGAGTAAGGCGTCAAACATCTGTGACAGGCTCGCCCGAAGTAGTTTCAAGCAAAACGCTGTTAAATGCATTTGAGCTATCCAGAATTGGGAGATAATACATTACATTACGAGTACGGTACTCTAGCTTAAAGCTGTTTTGTACAAGAATCGTATATATTTAGTTGGAAGAGTGAGGGGAAGACAAAGATAACATTTGGGGGAATCTCCTCTGCTACGCCTTTATGGAACGCCACTTAGGGTACTCTCCCCCTAGTCTGGGACTTGTTGAGGTTATGTTGTAAAAGTAAACAGCTTTGAAGTAATTCTAGCATAACATGAATAAATTACTTCGAGGATCATTTATCTGCCAGTGAAATGCACATTAGTTGCATGTACATTATGTACAGCGGCTTATCCATAACTTATTTCTAGGGCGAAGTATACAGGTTTGATGATTCTATGAAGGGCTCTCGAAGGGTGGTGATGGGAAGGGTAACCTCCTACGATGTGTGAAAGATTTTAATTATCATTGCACAACTTAGTTTAAAACTAGCTCGACATTAAATAGTGGTAGCCTATGAGGGGATTTGCAACCAATCAAGTGTACAGTTTTATCTGCCCGAAAATGCTACGGAAGAATGCACCCTCTTTCCCTTAGATTTGCAACTGCATATTAAATACACTCATAGACAAAAACAACTGCCTATAAAAAAGCCTATGGACTTTACCCCATCCACCACAGTGGATTTGGAACCCACCGGGTCACTGCAAAGTGGCACGCAAAACCGATTTTAATATAAAAATACATGTCTTAAAGAGGACAACTCACAAAACAAATAAGACAGAATAGGCTTTTTCGATTTTAGATATGATCATTTATTTGTTATAACAAGAGGCCTTTATTTGCAAATATGGTGGCTTGTATTAGTGCGTTACGAAGATACTCTTCGGCATAGCTATGAAATTCTTTTTAAATGTTTTTTAACATAACGGGGCGTGTTTTCTGTGGTTAAAAAAACTGTTTCAACTTACTATACCCATATTATATCTTTTAATAGATCCACAATTTTGGAAACAGCAAGCCACTGAATTCATAGATTTCTATTAAAGCAAAATTATACAACTTACAAAGAAATTTATAGAAAATTTCCTTTTTTCTTTGTGTTATCATACATTAAACAATTACCTGAGACTCTTGGAAGATAATATTTGACTACCGATAACTAGCAAAATACTTGAATGAAACATTTCTGTTTGAGTGTTCTCGAGGTCTTATTCATCTTTGACATCCTCATCATAAGAGTACTTCAATCTATGATTACTTGATCCTTTTGATCATCGATATTGTATAGGTAATCCTTAAAGGGAGAAGCAGTCGTCCCAAGTTTGTTTTTAAAAATCTATTAAATCTTACAGATCTCCTCTTATTTTGCTCAAAAGTATTTTTCGGTCTGTCCCTATATAAAGACATTGAATACTGGAGGTAAATCAAGGAGATATTCTGCATGAATTTTACTAATAAGTAACTAAAATATTGTCACGTGATTCATGAATTGAATCACGGGGTGCACTAACTTAAATTGGATGGGGATGACTGCATTTTTCCGTTAAGTCAGCTTCATCCTATCTAACGAGAAGCTTTATAGATTACACTGTCGTCTTTTGATAGAATACTATTAGTTTCAGATTTTCAGTTGAGCGTAACATGCTAAATGTGGTAAATTATCCCCCATCTCTAATAATTACTAGAAACCCAGAATGCAAAAATGCATTGTGGTTTCGATGATTCATACATACCTACAGTATCATGGAATTACAGTAGTATGAAAATGGCTGCAAACTTTTTAAGGCCGGACGACCGATGACCCCAAATGACCTTTGACCTCCACCAAAAGCGATAGGGTTCTTCCTCTCACCAGTAGGCATCTACATACTATGTATGAAATTTATCCAAGCTTTCTATGTCAAGATATCATGTTACCAGGTTTTTGGGGTTCTGATGCCCCCTGACCCCAGATGACCTTTGACCTCCACCAATAACAATAGCATTCTTTGCATTAACATAACTCATCTACATACTATGTATGAAATTCATCCAAGCTTTCTACCTTGAGATATCGTGTTATCAAGGTTTTTAGAGTTTGACCCCTGCAGGTGACCCCAAACGACCTTTGACTTCCACCAAAAACAATAGAATTCTTCCTATTCCCATAATGCATTTACATACTAAGTATGAAATTCATCCAAGCTTTCTATCTTGAGATATTGTGTTAACAAGGTTTTCAGATCAACCCCTGGTGACCTCAAATGACCTTTGACCTCCACCAAAACAATAGGGTTCTTTCTCTTCCCATAACACATATACGAACTAAGTATGAAATACATCCAAGCTTTCTACCCTGAGATATTGTGTTAACAAGATTTTTAGAGTTTGACCTCTCGTGACCCCAAATGACCGTTGACCTCCACCAAAAACAATAGGGTTCTTTCTCTTACCATAAAGAATTGACATACTAAATATGAAATTTATCCGTGCTTCCTATATCAAGATATCACATTAACAATATTTTCAGAGTTTGATCCCCGCTGACCCCAAATGACCTTTGACCTCCACCAAAAATAACAGGGTTCTTTCTATAATGCATCTTCGTACTAGGTATGAAATTCATCCAGACTTTCTACCTTGAGATATCGTGTTAACAAGGTTTTCAGATTTTGACCCCCAGTGACCCCAAATGACCTTTGACCTTCACCACAAACAATAGGGTTCTTCCTCTTTCTATAATGCATGTAAGCATTAAGTATGAAATTCACCCAAGCTTTCTACCTTGAGATATTGTGTTAACAGGGTTCTCAGAGTTTGACCCGGTGACCCCAGATGAACTTTGACCTCTACCAAAAACAATAGGGTTCTTTCTCTTTCCATCATACATCTACATACTAAGTATGAAATCCTTCCAAGCTTTCTTCCTTGAGATATCGTGTTAACAAGGTTTTCAGATTTTGACCTCCAGTGACCCCAAATGAATTTGACCTCCACCAAAAACAACAGGGTTCTTTCTCTTTCCATAACGCATCTACATACTAAGTATTAAATTAATCCAAGCTTTTCACCGTGAGATATTATGTTAACAAGGTTTCCAGATTTTGATCCCTGGTGACCCTAGATGACCTTCGACCCCCATCAAAAACAATAGGGTTCTTTCTCTTAATATGGGGCATCTATGTATCAAGTTTGAGAACTGTCAGGGTTTCCCTTCTTGAGATATCGTGTTAACGAGCAAGTGTCACAAACACACACACATACACACATATGCACACATATACATACACGCGCCAGCACAGTTGCATAGGTTTCTCATATCATCGAAACCAAAAAGTCTATATCAAAATGCCTATATAAAATAATACCATGCAACAAGCAGTAATTTCTGTGGAATAAAAGCAAGTGTAAACAGAAAATGATGTGAACACAGCCAAACAGGCAATTAGGCCTACACTGACTTAGCCCGATGGGCGGACGAACTTTTCCTTCAGCTTATCTCTACGAACATTAAGAGCTATTACCGACCTGAAAATAGCTCCATGTGCGATGATATCAAAGGAGGGTGTGGCAGGGCAAGGGGACGGCAGTCACGGTGCCACTACCCAGGCTAGCAATGAGTTAATGTAAGAAACTGAAAACATGATAGAACTAAATTCATAAAAACCAAAGTCGGAACGGACTGTCATTTAGAAATTTAGTTTTCAGAGCCACTTTAAATTAATAGGCCTTCAACAACCATTTTGTTAATTTTGCATCAAGAATGCACACCTGTGGGCACTACCTTTTCCTAAGGTAGTGTGACTCACATCCCCTTTCTGTAGTTTGTAAAGTTCTTTCATTAGGGTGATCGAGGGCATACTTTGGATCATGAGAGTGATCTTACAAAACATTACGTTGAACTTAAGTTCAGGCTCGCACGATGGGCAGGGAGGGGGCATCACACACAGATTGGTACACCTGCAATAATGAGATATCGTCAGGAGATTTTTACCAATTAATGGCATTCCTTATAGACATTACCGGTACTATAGCATAAAACAATAAACATAATAAACACTATGGGCTCAATTTCCGCCCGCCCGGCTGTCTCCGATACTACCTCACACTGACGTCATTTTGGAGCAAAACAATAAAGCACACGTGCACGATCGGTTAGTTAGATGAGGTTTAACGTCCCAGTTTCCAACCAATTGCTTCAAGTCGAGACGACCACACGGCGTATTTCTCACGCACGTGTACGTATAGTAGACTTAAAGGGGAATTTTCATGATCCCAGACAGTTCCAATTCTCCCAACTATGCATCTTCTAGCTCCTCCCATAACTGTATGAGGCTCTTCCTTGTGCAAGAATAAACCTGTTTTATTGCTTAAGGCCATGTCCTGGTGAGCACACAAGGCTACAAAATGTAATAAAAGTACTCTCTCTGCCTTGTGTGGAATGTGAGCTACTCTGCATCTTTCAAATTTTCAAACTTTGATGTCAATCAAACAGCAGTCACCAACTGAGAATTTTGATATACATACACTAAAAATATACTTTGGGGTGATGACAGTCTGTCTTTAAGCGCGTATACGATTGGTTGACAAATCAGCTGTCTGCATTAGTTGGTGTAAATTGCAGTGATACGCCATTTTCCTCCAAACGAGGGAGCACAGGGAGCACTTTCTGTAATCATATTCATAAGGTCTATTAGTCAGGTCTTCTTCGATGTTCAAAACTATTTACTTGCAGGCTGAAGGCCTACAGTTGCTTTTAGCGCATCTGTACATCCGTTTTTATTGTAATTGTCGTACTGGGCTCTAAGTAGTGTTAGGTTGAAATACCCCTGCAGGTTTTATCTGACGAAAAGTGGCGAAAGACGGTCGCCGGCCATGATCCAATGTCGTTAAATATTTCAGACAAGTGCATGGCAGATTGAGCTTTGGGCGAGCTTGACCATCCCCATGAAACCCTCATTGAAGTCCCTTTCCACCATAATGACGACCAACGCAGTATCCGAGGAAACAAGGGCAGGGAACTCTTCGAATGTAGTTTTTCTTCAGGTTTATTACATCAGCATGTGCTGACAAAATAACTAAAAAAGGATTCCAAATATAATAGAAACCTTTTGCAATATACCTTGAAGTAGACCAAAATTTACTAAAACGCTTTTAACAATGCCACATAATCAAAAGTTATTTTTTTTTTAGTTATTCACTACTCCAGGTAGAACAGCTCGAGTGCAGACTATTGCTCCAAAGCCCCACCCATTCTTGTGAATGGTGGGAATCGAGGGAATTCTCAAAAAATGAGTACATGCACTCTAAATGAACTAGAAAACAATCTCCAACCACACTAAGTGGTATTAGAATAGCAACTGTACAACCAGTTCAACAGAGAGGGAATATACCTCGGTTGGCGGTTTTTCCTCAGTCGGCAGGTGTGCGGGTTCACACACACACCCTCGTTTTCCATCGTGCAAGATTACCTTTCACACACACAGGTCTGCCAACTGATCACAGCAAAACTGAGGTTGTTTCTCCAATGGCAATTGTATTATCATTCTGAGAAACTCCTTGATTGGATACCTCGTTTTGATAGAAGGTATCGTGACGAACGTTTTGATAGAAGGTATCGTGATGAAATATCTCGTTTTACAATTCGACAACGCATGCAACCCCTACGCCTATCGTTCTTCATTGTCCCACCCCTGTGACAAACCCCCCTGTGCAAAGACATCATTCATCATTAGTCTGACTCTATAAAATAACAGGGTCAAATTGTGATTTTTGTGATGTTAAGTGCTCTTCCAATACTATTTTTGCTAGTGCCAAAAATCTCGTAAATACACCGGTGCTTCCCGAGCTTCTTCCCCTGTTCACCTTCCGGGCGTTGTTAAGACCGACACAATCGGCAACTGCCCCACTCTTAAAATATGCAAATCATACATACATGCCTGACTTTCAAAAAGGAGGCCCGTGGGATTTTAACGCAGGAAATTTGTATACGCCGCAAAGAACACCCAGTCCCCGGGGAAATCACTTGATCGTGAAACAGCAATATTCTGAGAAAGATTGCAGTATTCTGCGACTATGACGCAAGACCATACATGCAGATGGACAAACTTTTCTCACCAGACTGACTCGAAATCACAGACTTGAAAATATAGACATAAGATAACTTGACCAAAAGTGACACGTTCTAACAAACGTATAAAGGTGCGTTCACACCAAAATCGAAATCTGCTGCGTTTTGCGGCGCGGGAGCCACAAAGCAAATCACTTTGTACGTATTTCTATGGACCCGTTCACACCAAAATCGCGTTTCGAAAAGCGTTTTGCGGGAAACGCGGCGGGTCCCGCATCGATCGATCTCAGACTGATTCAAAGCGGGAATCGTGCGATTTTCGTTCGGAGAACAATGGTAGGTCGCCTTACAATAGGGTTCTTAGCACACAGGTGTTTTGGAGTTTTCATTGTACTGTGCAGATTGCAGAGCATGATGCCTGAGAAGGATGTTGGAGAGTTAAATGTTTGAGAGTCGGAGCTGAAAGAAAATTCCGAATTTTTTGTGACAAAATTAGTTCTAATTAGGAACGCAATGGGTTTTAGGCATTACATATAAAGTGAAATAACCAAAATAGCCAGATCAGTCAATTCTTGATTTGTTAGGTTAGGCTAGTGCTAAGTATTATCTCTATTCCCATACTGTATGATTTGCTGTATGTTTTTGCAGGGTGACTTTTTTGGAGGGAAAATTAAATAATTTTCATTTATGCAGGACGGAATGAGTCGCACCCTAAAGTTTCGGTCCATGGGCTGTAGTTCAATGACATTGATGGGTAAGGATCTAGAGGCAAATACAGGGGCTAAGGGTAGAAGCTTGAAGAAGGTATGGGGTATTCACAAAATTGCGAGCATTAGAATGAAGTATTTCAGTACCTTAAATGGCTTTGAATAGTTAAATAGGCCTAGGTAACAAACAACCCCTCCCCCTCCCACCACCACCACCATTTCCCCCGTTTTTTTACAAATGCCAACTTTGGATTGTTGATGATGTTGGATCGAGCTTCTTGGACGTATAAAATTGGGGTTATTTCATGAAACTTTGACATAAATATTGTACTTAAGTTGTCTAAAGAGGAAAAAGGCGTATACAGTAACAATTATCTTAGTACTGTCGAAGATTGTGCCACGCTGATGCGCGACGAAAAAGAATCATACTTTAAAAACTGCTTAAGGTGTTATCTCATTTTTCATTACAAATAGTATCCATGTCGTCTCCTTCCCTTCCCATTTCACTAAACAGTTGTTGATTTGTGAATTTTGTTTACCAAAACAAAGTTAACATTCACTTTTTTAATTGTTGATATATTTTTGGCCCGTGCATGTACAAAAAGAGCCAGCAAATGTCCCACATGATCGTCGGCGTAGGCTATATTTTACAAGTGACTATCAAGGCCCGCTGCGGGAACCGTCGCGTTTTCCCGCTGCAGTGTGAACACTGTGTTTTGCGGGAAACGCCGCGTTTCCCGCGGCGGGAATCGCGCGTTTTTGGTGTGAACGCACCTTAAAGGTGCGTTCACACCAAAACCGAAATCTGCTGCGTTTTGCGGGCGGGACGCGAAATTTTTTTTCTCAAGACAATTAGGGGCAATTTTACACCAATGAAAATTTTGAAAATCGCCCCATTCGTTCGGAGATAACAAATTTCGCGTCCCGCCCGCAAAACGCAGCAGATTTCGGTTTTGGTGTGAACGCACCTTAAGGCTTTGCAAAATAGTCGCCTCCCCAGTAGGGGTAGTCAATGTACCTGTCCTGAAGGGGGCGAGATAACTATTGGGGAACGCAATATATTTTTCAGGGGGCGAGGTATAGTGTGATGCGTTGCGACAATGGTAATTTAAATTTCCAAAGGAGGGCGAAAATTCTCTTAGAGGGTCGCTTCCCTCAGTCTGTCTGTCACCCCCTCCCCTTTAGCTAAGGGCTTGCATACTGCAAGAATGGAACGATGTATCGATTTACTTCACACTGACCGTTGACTTTTGTCTAGCCTTAAATGATTACGAAACAATCCATGTTTCTTATCTCGAATGTCGTATTTACCGAATCCCCTGGATAAACTTACCACAGACGATATCAGGAGGCAGCTACCTTGATATGCAGCCTTAAAGGGAAGAGTTTAAGCCAAAAATAAATTTTCATATGTGAAAGAGGAACTAAATCTAAGCAATTTAGTGAAACTTCGAATCAATTCGGACATGTAATCTCCCTCCTCAGCAAATGAAGTTACTACATTTGTGACCCAAAGTGTGCTTGAGGCAAGCAGGGGTTATATATCACTTCCTCACATGGATGAACAATGCTTTGTTTCCTTTGTTTTTTTTTTAGTCTGTTGTGTTGGCCTTGAAGTTAAAAAAGGGGTAGGAACTTTCCATGGAGAATTTGAAGATTCCCGTGCCATGCATTCAATTCCGATAACTTGGGATTTTGGAGGAGAAAATTGGTTGTAAAGTTGAAAGAAAAACAAAAGGGTGTCGATTAATGTGAGGTTATGATGTCATATGTGCTTGTTTCAAGTTCACGTTGGGTTGAAAATGTGATGACTTAAACTGATCATATCTTGAGAACCACACATAGGATTCCAATGCAAATTTCACCAGAATGCGTAGAATAAGTACCCCTCTAATATAGTAAAACTCGATTTCGACCCTAAACCCTGCTTTTAAACATGCACGGTACGACGGCGACGCTCTACATGTGGGAGCCACGTTGGTGGAAATACTGTAATTGGGTAAAGTTTGGTTTTTATGTAAAAGAGCTTATTGGACCATGTAAGAAATGTAATTGGATGAGTATAGTTGCCGCATAATCGGGTGAGCAACCTTTCGGTAATTTCCCATTAACTATGGCCGTACGGGACTGTTTTTCTGAGGGAGGGCAGTGATTTTTGCCCGACTCCAGACCTAATTTAACTACCCAATTTTCCGCCCGACCGAGAGAAAATATCTGCCCGATTTAGTCAGATTTCTGACTTTTTGGGGGCGGCCGCCTCAGCACTCCCAACCCGTACCGCCATGCCATTAATCAACTGTTGTTTGACAAACTTTACCCAATTTCAGTATTTTTCCATATGTTTAGCTCAGCTAGTGCCTGTAATTTGAAAGATATCTGATAAGATCCAATGGTTTTCATACTTCACTAACACCTTGTTCAAAGTTATCGTGTTTAGGGATTTTTGACTCTTCATCATTCCTATGACTTATTTCAATTACGTCTTCTCGGTTCTGATCAACGACCTTTTCTTGCTCAAGAGTGTTCTGTTTATCATGATTTCCGTCACTGGAACCCTCATCATTAGAGTTTTCACCCTTGGGGTTATTGGCTTCATTTTCATTAACTTCATTTCCGTCGTCTCGTCTGGAGTTTTGCAAAAGCTGTGAGAATACCATTTTTTGATGATTCGTTTGCTTTTTTGTGTTTGTTTCTGGAAGATGTTCGTTGTCTTTACTTACATTAGGCCTTTTGTCGTCTTCGTGATAGTCAGGGGCAATATCGTCATTTTCGTCAGGTATAACGTCTTCTCGTACATCTTCCGTGTTCTTATTTTGACTTTCCAGGCCCTCACTAGAACCATGTTGACTTCCATTTTCATCAGCTGAGGACTCCTCTTGATTCTGTACAACCTGTGCAATTGTTTCTTGGCTATTTGTTTGATTACCAGTCTCCAGAATGAGAGATTGATCTGTTTTCTCCCTATCTAACGACTCTGTGGAACCTTGTGTTAACTGTTTATTCAAGTTTTCCTCCCCTTTTTTCTTTGTCTCTACTGGCTGTTCATGACAAGGCCTATTGAAGTCCTTCCCCTGATCATTTCCTTCATTTGTCTCTTTACTTTTGTTTGCTGTTGACGGCTTAAATTGTTTTTGTTCGTCTTTATGGTCCCTCTCGTACAACGGCAAAAACACAATGTAACGTAAAACAAAAGAAATCAAAACATGAAGCTTAACAATACCACGCAGGATTCCACATATTTGGTTTTCTTCATTGATGGTCGTTCTCGTGCAACAGCAAGGGTACGGTGTAAAGTAAAACAAAAAGAACCCAAGAATGTTTCCAACAATACCACCTAGGATTCCGAGACCAATCTCAACACCAACTCTTTTGGAAACACTCCAGTGTTCACCACGTATATCTGCTATTGCTCGTCCAAGATAAACGCTAAATATACACACACAGATAACCATTATTAAAGACTGAAATGCGCTCCTTGCCAAAGCACGTAAAAATGCTGGAGAACATTTAGATGTGCCACCTTTGCTGAAGGATTCGTTCTTTGTATCATATTTGTACAAGATCCAAACAGTCAAAAGAAAGAAGAAACACTCGAAAAAAATAAGAACTGAAGCGCCTAGCAAATCTTTACCTATTTCTGACCCCAGTATCTCGATCGTTTCAGAGAAAAAGACAGCTATAGCAATATGAAGTGCGGCAATGACAAATCGAGCTATCCAAGTACGCATGCTTACTTTGTACTGAAATAGTTGATTGCATTTATGAGAACCTGTCTTGCAAAAGGTAGCAAAATGCTCGCAATTATCCATCAGCAGGTTGTACCTGTCTTCATTGACTTTCTTTTCTGTGTCTTTTTTGGCTGGCTTTTTTCTTGATTTGGTCTTTTTCGTGTCCTTTGGGGCTGTCTTGTCTGTTGATTTTGTCTTTCCTATGCCTTCGTTGGCTGGATTTTCTACCTTCTTTTTCCGACGTGCGTTGGCCCTTAGCAATACCAGAGCGGGAGGGTTTTGGATCTCGACTTCTTTAGGGTAAACAACTTTGTACATTGGACTGTAACAACAATTACCGCGAAGATCATATTTTCTTTTCACGGTTTCCTTGATTCCGTCGAGAGTCCATTCGATGACGGTAATTTTGTCCGTACCTTTCTTAACTTCTTGACTTACAATAGCGTGGTGCCAATAGGAAGGAAATCTCAGCCACGCTATATGGTCTCCCTTTTTCAATTTGTCAATATTCTTCCACGGGACAAAGTAGCCCGTGTCGGAGACTTGTAAACAGCAAAATTTTGGAACGTAATGATGTGCGACAGGTTTGAAATCACAATCTGGAGCAATGTTTACGTCAGAGTCAAAATCTTTTTTTATCCACTCTTCTTTGCAATAATGGCAAAACGCTCCTGCAACACCTATAAATGACATAAAAGATGAAAGTTGACCCATTGTAAGCTTTGGTTTGTCCTTCAGTAGTACTAAAAGACTTTACAGTATCCCTAGTTCGCTGCTGACATTGTATGATATCCTGTTTATTACATTAAACAAATGCTGATTTCGTATACATGTATGTTTGTGCTTATATGAATGTGTATATGGTAGACCAATCAAGCAGTTATTCCGTAATAGCCCAATGGACCTGGCAAAGCCACCCGTCCAACCGGGGACAACTCGATAACCATAAGGTTTTTAGTCATAAGGGTCACTGTTCATAAGGTTCTGTGGTCAAAAGGGTCATTTTACATAAGGTTCGTTATTTATAATAGAAAAAGGGTTAGTTATTCATAATAGAAAATGGGTCCGTTATTCATAATAGAAAGAAGGGTTCGTTATTCTAATGTCAAAATAGGTTCGATATTCATAATGGAGGAAAGGGTTCGCTATTCGTAATAGGAAAAAGGGTTCGGTACTCATAATAAAATGTATGGTCCATTATTCGTAACACACAACGGACAGGGGAGGATCAAGGGTTTTTGAGGCGTGGATTCCAGAATAACGAATTTTTCTTCCATTTTACAGGCTAAAATGGGCTTTCTATTGCCATTGGGAATAGAAAATTCTCAGTCTCCTATTATGAATAACGAATCTTTTCTCTATTATAAATAGCAAACCCTTTTCCCCATTATGAATATCGAACCTTTTCTCCTTTTATGAATATGGAACCTTTTTTTTGCTATTATGAATATCGAACCTTCTTGTATTATGTAAAGTGAACCCTTTTTGAAATTATGAATAGCGAACCTTATGAATAATGAACCTTTTTGATCCTTTATTTTTAAGAATGATGAACCTCATGAACAATGAACCTTATTTCAGTAGAAAAGCAAATTACGAATAACGACCCTTATGAAAAATTACCCTTATGATTAAGAAATCTTATGAATAGCGGGTATATCCCGTCCAACCATACGTGAACTCTTTGAGTAGACCTTCTTATTTGCATCACCTTCATTATTTACGTGATATACTCTTTAAAGTTCAATTCGACGCATCAACTGCGTTGATTGTCATTCAACACAGTGTAAAAATAGCTATTTTTTACTTCAAAGAGCATGCGTTTTTTGTATCTAAAACACAATATTTTATTTTTAATTCACATGCTAAAATGTACTATTGTCTATTATTTCAAAAACTTGTTGTGGAATTTCGAGCACAGCTGTCGACTAACTGATGATCAACCCTTTGCCGATGATGGATTGCATAGTAATGTTAAGCATTTTTTCTCAATGCATGCAGTGCTATATATATATCTGTATTTCTACCCTATCTAGTATATGCACACGTAATTTACAAACAGGTACGCCCACATTTTTGCACGAAGCATCAAGTGATTTCAACAAAAAGTAAATAAACAGATAAAATAATATGCTAAATTTTGACAAACAAAATGCCTTATACCAGGTGTTTTTAACACATCTTCGTAGCAGCTCCCTCTTTCTAATCAACAAGCTTAGCCCTGTGCAATTTCTCTTTTGAAATATATCATATAAGGGCTACTTAAATTGAAGTTCAACGTATAGTTCCGTGTCACAACAAGAGCAGATGCAAGTTTTTCAAAGGACGAGTTCATTTAAGAGCGAAGGGCCAGTGACTGCGAAGGGCGTGACAAGAAAGCTGCATGAAGGCCTAAAGTCGCCATGACAGGTCTGGGGAAAAGGGTTTAGAAAAGCAGCTCCCTGATATGATAATGGTTTGGTCAAGTGACCAATAGATGGCAGGTCTGGGTAGGGAGCTGCCACGGAGCTCCCTGGTCTGGGGGCCCTTTGCCATTTTTTTTTCTGAGTTTAACGCTGTGAGTGGTACAATCGTCCTTAGTGTGTTACTTCCAGTTTAATTGACTGCTTTCAAGGATTAAATAACAACTTCTTGGGAGGTCAGTGAAAGAATCTAATTTTAATTTTTGTTTTTTGTCTACTGTATTTCGACAAATGTCATAATAGAAACAATAAAACATTGTACACTGCAAAAGAATGGAAACAAAAGATTTTCAATATGATAACGACAGATTTCCCCAAGACTAAATGAAATAATTTGTAATGTTTTCATTCTATCAAGACAATTATTTTTCTTCAAAATATGCAATTCATCATCCAAATTAAAATTATAGTAAAAAGATAAATGCGTCAGGAAATGTGTTATCATATTTACAAGAGAATATATAGTGTTAAGCGTAAAGAGTGAGGAAATTAATAGGGTGGTTAATATTGACTTAAGACCAAAAAAGATATCTGTGGCAGAAAAATTATAACCATTTCTAATACACTTCTTTCTTGAATTTTCTAACACAACTTCTCTCGAAAAATAAATGTAAGAGGGTTTCCTCTTTAATGCCACAGGGAAACGTAAATATCAGACAACTTCATTATGTGTGAAGCAAATGATAAACCCCAAGAGTTCTGTGTAAAAACCGTATACCTGCAGATAGATAGCTTTTATGTTGGAAATTGTCTTTAATGGTAAAGGAAAAAGTAGAAAAATTAAAAATGAATCCAAATTACTACAAATATTTAATTGACTCCGTTTCGCAATGGTTGCCGGATGAATGGATCATTTTCCTGCTAAAGTTCGATAAATGAATGGAAAACCTTTTGGACTGTTTAAAGAACAAATAAATTCATTTTCACTTCGACCAACAGTAGAGGGATCAGAAAGCTTATAGCGTCTCATTGTAGGATAGATAGGGCCCGTAAGAACTATAAAGTTTTAACATACACAATATTTTGATCACAGAGTTGAAAACACTCTTTTATCAATTTTTATGAAAGCCATGGCCGTACTGTCCAGGGCTGAGGGAGGCCTCCCCCAAATGTCAGAAATCTTACTAAATCGTTCAGATATTTTGTCTCAGTCGGGCAGAAGGTTGGACAGTTAAATTAGGTCTGGAGTTGGGCAAAAATCACCGCCCTCACTGAGAAAAACAGTCCCGTACGGCCATGATGAAAGCATTACTGAGGATGATCCCTTTCTCGGAGCCTTCTGTGGGACAATGAAAAATGAAATTCGCCCATGCCTAGCAAATACTTTACAGAACACATGACCTATTTTGAAGCATTTTTAATGAAATCACATTTAGACAGAAAAGAACAGCTAACAGGTCGGAGATGAAGATCATAAAACCATTTCCATTGACACTCTCTGCCATCAATGTAACGTTAAACCCAGCTGTAATTCGCCCATATTGAGACCAATGGCATTTATAGCTGTAGAAAGCTTAATTCTGTCAACCTTATTACTCCATAAGAAATTGTATAAACACTTAATTGTACCAAAGCAGAAAGCCCAAACGCTAAGATATTCCTTTCCGAAAGGGGGTGCTTTGTTACACTGAGGTTCATCTCTGGACTATACCATTTTATACGATGTATTCACAACTCTTGACCTCTGTTGACCTCACATGACCTTTGATCTCCACCAAAAACAATAGTGATCTTCCTCTCCATATGATAATTCTATATCTCAACTATGATTGTTGATTTCTATATCTCAGCATCATTGTTATCTTGAGATGTCGTGTTTACAAGCTAAGCATCACAAACACACACACACATACACACCCACCCACTCGCGTGATTGGATTTCTTTCACCTTCGATAAGGAATCCATAATCAGGAGCGGATTGTTTAAGACGGTAAACAACAAATACTCATTGAGAAATTGCAAAAGTATTAATCACTCCCCGTTTTTGTCCAGAGGTGTGGGATCTCGAGATGACCATTGACTAAGCAGCCTTTTTGATTCCTTGCCGAAGGCGAAAAGAATCTATGCAATCACGCGAGTGTATGTGTGGGTGTGTGTATGTGTGTTTGAGACGCTTGGCTTGTAAACACCATATCTCAAGATAGCAATGATGGATACTTCTCATACTTGAAATACAGAATTATCATATTAAGAGGAAGATCCCTATTGTCAGCCTTTGACAATTTTCGGAGAATAGTGTAGAAATAGAATTGTTTGTTTTATTCATTCGTCCAGGGTTTAAAAAGTAGAGAGAATTTCTTTCACCATACTCATACCAACGAGCTCTCGAATTAGCAATGACAACATGGAGTTTGTAGTCATGGAGACGCTCGAGCTAAACTCTAGCCGCGTCTAAGGATGACTTCACGTAGTCAGTAGGGTTTTAGTAAAACAATACTTCATCAGGACATGAGATCTCTTTTACTAAACTAGCCTCGTAATGTTTACGTTCCTTACGAGTAAGCTGTGAATAATGAATGGTTTTTGATTGAACTGCAAATTTAATATTTTCGCACAGATCAGAAGCATGCAGATGGGAATTGCCACTGATGACCTGTGCTTCAGCATACTTCAATTGTTCAATGTAATAATTGTCCTCCAATAACATTCAACTTCCAATATCCTCGCCCCTTACCCCAAAGTATCTTTAAAGAACACAGTAATACATGAATGATTCAAAAAGCATCAGCATTCAGCCTGTCAACAGTCAGTTGCAGGATTTTATAAAGGAGGGGGTCCACCAAGTGCCGAAGGCACGAGTGAGCCGAGAAGTGGCGATGGGAGATGGTACAAAAGGGGTTCCCCCTCCCAACATGGGGACTTTTCGAAAATTCACATGAAATTGTGCAATTTGGTGACTCTTAAAACGTAAATCACAAACACTAAAATAACTGAAATTATGTCCCATTCAGAAGCATAGTCATCAACTTTTCAGTTATAGCCCCAGTGGCGCCGCCAAAATTTGATGATTGGGCGGCGCTACAGAGGGCTACAGAAGATAATGTCGTAACCCACCCCAGATAAACCCAGAAAGTCGGTGTATGAGCACATATGTGTACCTACAATATTTTGCTCCCGGGTGGACCTTTTGTCACCTAGTGCGGAGGTGCAGTCCGAGGAGGGATTTAACAGGAGGGGGTGGGGGACCCTTTGCCAATTTTTTTTTTTTCGTCAAAGGTAGCTTGGATGTCAAACTGGTACTATCTTTGACAAAGTTTCTTACTAATAATATGTTGAAAAATCCTCATACTTTGGTGATTTTTTTTTGTTGGGCGTAGGAATAACCGTTATTAAGTGATATTTGCCTGTAGCATGGTACCCCTCCAATATACAGGTACCATGAGACCGGCATAGAGCCTCCTGAAAGCTATGGAGACATACGAAGGATCATGATTTTGATTGACATTCAAATGATACTACAGGAGAACTAACCAAGCACTTTGCCAAAATCATACAGTTTTAGGCCCTAATAATTTTGAACGAGAATCCAAATGAATAGTTTCCAATGGGGAATGATCGAGAGAGGAGCAAAAGTATAACAAAAAGGGGTAGAGAATTAATAAGCATGTTTCATAATGCTTATTCTCTGTAAATGCACTTAACTACCTTTGAAAAGGCCTGAGCTTTTGCAATGAATAATACACTACGAATCATGTACATCACCCTACAAATGGTGCCCTAATGTAAGGTTGCCAGATTATCTACTCTGGACGGATGCAAGCCTAAGATTGGACTAATACCTCTTGTTTTCAGAAAAGAAGTTCTCTATAGAATACTGCCATGCATTATCGTCCTAATAATGGTCATTAGACAAGGAGTGTAAACCGTAGTAATAATGCGCAAAGCGAGTCGAAACTTCGTAGAAGAATGCTTGTAAAACCCTATCCGAACCTTCGAAAAAATACGTTTGGGATTAAAGAAAAAGTAGAACTAAAGGTTAAAGCGCGGAACGCGTAAAATTTGGATAATTTGCAAAGGATTTACGAAGTTTTGATAGTTTGAGACCGATTTGTGATAGAAAATGAACGGATCAGCATAGTAGAATTTTTTCACTGTTAAAATAGGGGGCCCAGACCCTTTGGGCCGGACCCCTTGGACTCCAGTATCTGCCCCTGGGTAGGGGCAAGATGACGTGAACAAAGGAACTAATCTAGTCTGCATCGTGTACCGGAATCATTAGATGAATGCCATGTGAACAGATCATCTTTGGGATTTGCATTGAAAATTGTGAACATTTTGTGATATTTTATTACGAAACCTCCAGTCATCAACATAGGGCCATAAACATTAACAAAAGTAAAAATATTGTTGTTTAAGCTGACCATCACAAGTATAAATCTACCATTTTGGTCTATTTCTTTATTTCTTTCTTTTCCCCTTTTTATTCCAATGCAATCGGGGGTCGATTATGTTTTAAAATTTTTGTGATGGGAGAGGGGGTCGGCTTGAAACTTAAGTGCTGAGGGTCGAACAGTGGCGTGTCCAGGGGGGCCCAGCGGGCCATGCCCCCCACCCCCTTTGAAAAATGAGGAAAAATAAAAAGTGCGAAAAAGGGGAGAAAAAATGAAAAAAGAAAAGAAAAGGAAGGGCGAGAAAAATACACAATAAAGTTTGGGCGGTCATGATCGGAACCTCGACCGCCTAGCTCCCCACATGGTCTGAACGTTAGACTTGAATTGTTATAAGTCAGCAATTCCTGCATTGTTTTTACCTGTGGTAACCACTTAACAATGTCTGTTTCCCTAGCCGGTTTTACCGTGCCCAACTTTATTGTGTATTTTTTAAATTGTACGTTTGGCCGTGTCAACAATCAGTTGCATTTTTGCCACCTGATGAAGGGTTTAGACCTGAAACGTCGTGGAATTTTCACAAACTTTGAGCACTATTTACTACTTCTTTTTTTACCTACCTACTCCATAAGTGATACGCAGTACTTTGACCCTTTGACCTTATATATATATATATATATATATATATATATATATATATATATATATATATATATATATATATATATATATATATACATATATATATATATATATATATATATATATATATATATATATATATATATATATATATATATATATATATATATATATATATATATATATATATATATATATATATATATATATATATATATATATATATATATATGTGTGTGTGTGTGATCGAAATGAGTTTTTAAAATTTAGACTTAGCCTACACCTTTTTGGCTCATTTGCGTAGAGCAGGAGTGTTCTGGTGGCAATAAACAGTCGTTTTGTATTCAAGTACATTAATTTGCTCCTGTCTGTGGGCAACTAGACATGAAAGCGTTGTTGCCTGTCAAGTCCCTTTCTCAGTGCATTTGGCAAAGATGAGGTTGCCTAGGTACCACACAAAGAGGTAAATAACGCTAAATGCAATGGTCCCTGATTATAGGATATTCCTCAAGCGCTGAAGTTGATCAAAGTTTTTCCGATGTATCTCCAGCTAATACCAACTCCCTGATCTCATCAGGGACTTTGTGTCAAACAGCAACTTTCTTATTTCACCTAGCTCGGTTATCTTTTATTGTTTTTTCACCAATGGCGTCAGCACGAGGGGGGGGGGGGCATGGGGACGTGCACCCCTAACTGATGTCCGAAAATTTTCCAGTGAGCCACAAAGGCGTTTAAGTTATAGATTTCTGTAGGGTGGGGCGAGGTCTCTTTCTGACTCACTGATAAATCTATTTTAATCTTTTTTTATCCACAAGTCTTTCTCAAACTATCACAATTCTCGCAAATCCTTCTCAAAGTACCACAATTTTCGCTCGCTCCGCGTATTTACAGCCTCACCACATGGCTGTGTTACCATCAATACCGTCAAACATATGCGTATTATTCAATGGTGGAGTTCTACAATTATATAGATTGGTCTTGTGCATAAAAGTCATTATGGAGGAACACTGCATTGCAAGAATGCAAAGTAGTGGAATGCAGGGGAGACACATTTTATGAAATTGAAAGCTTATACGAATTACTAGGCAAAAGGCTCGCGGCACTCTACTGGCAGATGCATTTCGCTAGGAATTTAAATCGTCTCAGTGCAAAGTCTGCACGCAACTTCTGTTATGGAAATGATGCAAAACTTCGGCCCGCTTCGCGCGCACGTCACGGTACACACTTCATACCTTGAAACCATTACTGGGGCAATCATATATTACTTTGACCAAATACTTGTTCGAAAAATAGTACATCTCCAACCTCTGCAGGGACCCTGCATCAATAGAGTATCTTAGAGTAATCTAATATCATGAGTAGCATGTACGGTTGCATTCGTAGCAATGTAGTTCTATTTGTCGTTGTACATTTTTATAACGAGTGCAATGCCAAAGCCAAAATGCCACTAAAGAATGAGAAATTATCATTCATTAATAATGACTTAGAAGGTAATTAATTCAGATTTGCCAAAGATACCACCATTTTGCATCTAAGCTACCTTATCTAAACAAGGATTTTTCAAAGGGAGGAGTTGTTAGCCTTCCACTAAGACCACACATTTTTCCTTTACAGTCAATCAAAAATAAGAATTTACTATACTGTGAGTTGTCCAATACATAATTAAATATTTGTCAAAAATAGCATTATTTTGCATCTAAGCTATCGTAAATAAGCAAAAATTTCGCAAAAGGGAGGGGTATCCCCTCCCCATAGACCTCCCCCAGGACATCACCTGCACAAGGTGACAAAGGAAGGATTTGCCCCGAATGGAAACGACCACTGATGCGAATATGCACAATTTACCGACTTCCTAGGTTTATCTGGAGTGGGGTTAAGGCATCATCTTCTGTAGTGCCCCCATCATCAACTTCTGCCGGCGCCACTGTTGTTACGGTATATTATCGGCAATCCCGCGAGGCTAGGTTGCATCATCTTTCTTGCATATTCAAGTGTAACAAAGTCTTCATTTTGGAAACACAATGGTTTCCTTGTTTACCCAATACACATAGCATGTCCAGTTTAAACTGATCTGTGTTACAGAAACTGTAACACGTGTTACGAGAACTGTTAATGGTACGATACGGCTATGAAAATTGGCTGCCTTGTTTAATGTGTTTTTTTTTTCAGTTTTTCAGTCCATTATCATATGTTCTGAGCATTTTTAGTGACAACGATACGTTACTGTACATTTCCAATCGATAGTTGTATAGCTTACAAGTGTTTGACTTCTTTAACTTATGAGACAAATGCATAACTATTCATTCGTTAATTTGTGCATTCTCTCCAAGCTGATTAAACTGAAGAAACGAGAAGGAAAAAGTTAGTCATCTTGTCCGCCTACATGTATAGCAGGAGGGATCATCGCAAAAATAAAAAGAACAAAAAAAGTTACGACAAACCTAACGTTTGCATGCAAAATGGTGCAATATGTTTTAATATTTTAGAGTACTATGAACTTTCAAAACAAGTGATCATTTCTTCACTGTGAGAATAAAAACAAAGTTTCGAAAATATGGATTACATATTATTTTTTAATGATAATCAAGTTTTTAGGGTGAGGTATTCTATCCTAAACCAATACAATGCTACTATGATGGATATAAATCATCCAAAGACATGAACGTGGGCATCCTCATGAGCTAAATGCCATGGACAAACGAGTTATAACTCGGAGATTGCATTCTCTTGAGGTGTAACCAGCAAGGTCTTTTACTGCGAGCGAAGAAGACGCAAAGCCATTAGTGTGATGTGGGGGTGATCTCCAATTTCTCAATTAAATCGCTTTTGCAGAGATTCCGGACAATTTACAGAGAAAATCTTGCGTTCTCTAGATGTAATTTGAGGAGCTAATGAAACATTTTTGCTAACGATGATTGCAAATAGCTTATATATAGGTCTTAACCGAAATGTTTACTCTGCAAAGAGGTCTCTGGTGTGGTAGAAGCCCCTCCCTGCCATCGCACGATCACGTGTCACAGCCCACCGTAGTGGTGGGGCCGGGGTTGAGTGGCAAAGCCTCATAAATACAGAGGTATTTACAGACTTTAAACTATTGGAGTCATGCTTTCAACTGTCTACAATTGGATGTGCTATGTCAGGCTTCAAAGGTCGTAATTTATCACTTTGAGTAGTGGCAACAGTTCGTGAAATTGATAAGGGGTGGTTAGTTGGAAAGATGGCTGTCGAAAGGGGTTGCAATTTTATCGAAGCAATAATTCCACTTAAGCTGTAGTAATGAGGCAACTACACTCGAGTTGCACAGAAGGAGATAATGAGACAGATTCTGTAGATAGGCTGCTGATAAATTACTTGAGCGTTTGGGTTATCAGTTTGGTATTTGGACTGTCTAAGCAAGGACCTACATCTAATTAGATAATGACCCTCATTTTAATGGCATCAGATCACAAAACACAAAGCTGAGTCCCTCCCCCGAAATCAGGGTTGTTCCCGTTACGCTTTGAAAGTAACTCGTTATAGTTACAGTTAATTCCGTAAAATTGTAACTCGTTACAGTTACTAGTTACAATGTTGAAAAAGTAACTAGTTACAGTTACTTTTGACTAAAAAGTAACTAGCTACATTTCAAAAGTAACTCGTTACTTCAAGGTGAATATACGGTACCTCGGTACCTGAAATGGAGGGGGGGGGGGCATAATTAGATAGTAAGACGGGGGCACATGAGACGACCGACACCTCATTTGTGCCGGTTATCCTTAGGTGTTCCCCAAAGAAAGTCAATGAAGCTAGCTGATCTTCAATGGGCATTGTCGCACAGGCTCCTAATGCTCAACATGAAGCAGCGAATCATGATACTGTGTCGGAGCTTACGCAAACTATTTGTTAGAGGAATATGGTTATAACCAAAACTTTTCCAGTTACCAAAGTACTTCTTTGAGGGTTGAAATCTTTATACTCCCATCACACAGTCGGCTAATTTAGAGAGGTTAGCGGCTATGCCGGAAAGGGGAAGAGCGTTGTTTCAGCAGTAATTAAAGTCTTCACCCCTCAAGGGCATAAATATGGTATAATAAGAGGATGAATACATTTGTTAGCAGTAAAATTTTAAAACCTCACCGCCAAGGTTGGGCTAAGTGATATTTCCCCATAAATTTCAAGTTTCACATTGTGTCGATATAAAACAGTGCATAGAAATGGTGATACTATGCAGTTTATACATGCAGATCATGTGCACATAATTCACTTTCCCTTTACAATAGGTAAAGCTTTAAGTCGGACACTTCTCTTTCCAATTAGCTTTGTTAGGATACTTTTAACGCCATTGACCATTTCAATATTCTGCTGTTTTTTTATATTAACCGTACTATTATTCCAGTGTAAGGAGTTACGGACATTGAAAAGAATATGATATAGCCTAAATTCATACGTTTGATTCAAATAAAGATACCATACATGTTAAATTAGATGCATAAATGGTACGGTGTTTACCAACGCTTGGCACCGTATAGATTTACTGGGCTCCAACGCAAGAGTCCGGATTCGGTTAGCTTAATGCCGGTCTCAAGAGCGTTTTTCTAGATTAGGAATTTGCCCGGGATAGAAGGTTCCGGAATCGAAATTTTTACGGAATGTGATGTAACTGGACTCGGACTCGGAGTTCATTCCAGCCGAGTTCTCAAATATGAAAGTTACATTAAAAGTGTTTAAAGTTCCATTTGTGTACAATGTACAGATCTAAGGTATTGTCACATACAATCAACTAAATTACTCAGGAGGCCAGGCTATGGAAGTGAGTACAAACGATGACTTTGTTAATTAATGGTGGACATGTACGATAGAATTAAAACATCTGTATGTGTGATATGATATACATTGGCAAAAAGACTGGTCTCGGAATTGGTGCCATTGGAATCAAAACTGGCAGAAATTTGAGGATCCTGAGTAGTACCATGCTCGGAAAGATTCGGGAATCTAGAATCGCAGTTAGCTCCGACTCGGATAGGGTGAACACGGGTCCAGCCCTAACGTCTCAAGAGGCAATGATTAAACTTTCAAAGTAAGCTGGTATTTGAATGCCCATGGGCCAACCCGTTTCTCACGGTACACTGTCTCCACTGTGTCCTCTAAAGGACAATATGAGTAAACCAAGGCCCAGCTGACTTTACTTAGAATACATAAAGTCAGCTGAGCCTTAGAGGACCGTTCAGTATTTTTCAAATAATCGCACAAATCGGTCTCATGGATAATAAGCATTGATCTGTCTAATAAGTATTTTGACATACAGATCAATTTTAAACTTATTTCAATCAGGGAGTTGCTATTTGACAACTCCCTGGTTCAATAGACAATCAAGTGGCCCGGCCTGTAAGCCTGCAGCGTGTGCATCTAATATCAACTTCTGATTCTAATCGTGAATAAAATTTGATGTCGGTGAGGGCGACGTCGATAATAGCGATGAATGATAAATAGCCTATATCGAAAATAATTTTACATTTTACTACCAAAGTGTCATCAATTTGAAAATTTTCTGTTATTCTGTTATTAGCTCAAAGAAAATGCAATTTGTGGTCATTTTGACTATTTGTAACGGGAAAGTAACGGGACCCAAATGTAACGCCGTTACAGTTACTTTTACACAGAATTGTAACTAGTTACTTGCTCCGTTACTGAAATGCAAATGTAACTCGTTACAGGGTTCCGTTACACAAAATGTAACTCGTTACAGTAACGGCGTTACTTGTAACTCGTTACTTCCCAACCCTGCCCGAAATCAACTACCAAGTGTTGAAAGAAATCTCTAATTCAAGGTGCTACAAATGCCGACAGCTATTTTGGAAGCTTTGTGCGGGGGAAACCCGACCCTTTTCCCACTGCTTACACGGGACGCACAGAAATGTATAGTGGTATAAATCTATGTTTATCAACCATCTCGTTCAAAAGTAACGAAAAATCATACTTCTTCCCTCCGCTTTGTACTCTTCCACACCACCTGGACATCCAGTCTTCTTGTGATGATCCCAGATCATAGTTCCATAAGCACTTAGAGAACTGTGCGAACTGGAAGAAGAGAAGTACTAATGAGAACTAATAGCATAGCAATACGACTTGTTTCAAACAGAAGGCAGATACTCATAGTCGTAGGTGTATGGGTGGGTGTCTGGGACAACTTAGTTCCCTACCCCCTGAGTAAAGAAAATGTCAAGTTTAGGGGAATCAAATTTCCTTTTTCAGAGGAAAATGCATGTCATGATTGTTTGCCAGTTAGGGAAACTTTCACAGAAAATACATTATACCCCATTGGGAAACCTCTTTCCATACGCCTATGAAGAAGATGAATTAAAATTTATGAGAAGTTCCTGAAGGTAGTTTTAAATGTAGCATTATGACAGCTGTGATGAATGCTGACGAGCACAAAGGGTAGTCGGGGGAGGGGGCTGGAAAACGGGCACCCCAAATAATTCTCAGTTTGAAGTTGTTTGTCTTAAAACTTCCAAAATTACCCTAGAAAATACCATATACTCTGAAGGTAAGGTGTAGGGAAACTTTCAACACCCCCCCCCCCCACTAATTCTGAAGACCTTCCGACGGCACTGGTACATATGCTAGCAGTCTAAAGGATAGCGGAACTTTCAACAGAATCTTATATCTCAAACATCTTTCTGCCACTCTCATGCAGAAGTACATCTCTAAAATACATAAATGGTTATTAGATGTTTCAGTTGTTCTTATAATTACTTCCAAGCATTTATAAAGCGTACCAAAGTTCAAATTACACTTAAATTACTACAAAATAAGCACTTAAAGACAAATAAGAAAATATAAACACTTAAAACCGACATAAAACGTTAATAACGTACAAAAGAACACAAAAAGTTTAAGAAATGTTTAAGAAATGCGTGCAACAGGAAGTGGTCTTGTTTTCCAAGATGGGTTTTTAGTAATTTCTTGAAACAATGAAAAATTCACATCTCTGAATGAAAACGAAGCAAGTATCAAGTGGTACGTAAGGTATGTGTATAGCTCAGAGGCGGTCATGGTCAGGGGGAGGGGAGAAATATATCCCCTTCACCAAAATGGGTACGGGTGGGTTGTGGTACAGGTATCCCCTTGCCCCGGAAATCTGGGCAAAGACATTGCAATAATGACGTAATAGTAAAATTAAGGGGATTAACCAAGAGAATCATGATAATATAATGAAATAATTTTTGCAATGGAAAAGAAAGTAAACGGTACTAAAATGGCTTCAAACTTCCATTGTTCGACGTTCTGCGGGCGCACCCATTGTAGACCACCCATTTATCTCATTATCACTTCCTGCAAAACCATACAACACCATTTGAAAACAGTTAAATTTTTTTAATGCTCACAATTTGTGAATAGCCTATCCCAGTTTCAGGGGCTTCACAGGTGAGATCTTTAAAAATACAAAGGAAAAGCTTTTGCGATGTAGAATGTAATAAAACATTACTAACGTAGCCTTAAAAATGCCATTTTTCGGCGCACTTCGCACATAGCGAAATTGCCCATTATGACTTCCGGCACAGGACAAATGTGTGGGATTAATGTCTTGGAGGGGCGTAGCTAGGATGAAATTTTTAGGGGGCCTAGGTACCAAATGGGGGGTCACGGCTTTGATCGTGGTCCTTAATTCTTACAAATGTTATTAGGACACACACAATTTTGGGGGCCTAGCAAAATCTGGGGGGCCAGGTCTCCACCCCCCCCCCGTAGCTACTCGTCTGATGCTTGAAGTTGAATGGGACCCCTAACACTGTCCGTACTTTTCACCCTTAAGACTCTTGAGTCACTAATGCAATCTACCTTTAGTCTACCATTAGACTATCATAAAACAAAAGAAAACGTCAATTTGTGATTCTTGTGGTCTGTTAAGTGGGCGTCCAGTGCCATTTCCAAGATATTTACATGCTTTATTACAATGCCGCCAACTAATACATTAGAACTTCGAACTCAGGGGGTCCACCTTGTTTAGTGCGTATAAAACTACATTCACACACCGAGCGTTCTTACAGCTAAGTTTTTCTTTTGCTCAATAACATAGACGTAGGAGCCCAAGTTGATTTGGGGGAGGGGGGCGGGAACGACTTGCCCGAAAAATATAACCAAAATTTCCCCGCGCACCACACACGTTCGACATGTTAATGTGCATATTATATGGGCATTCATCGTTTATCACACCGCATGCCAATAACATACAATAATTTGCCTTGTTTCTACCTTCTTTATTGATTTTAATTTTGGTGGAAGTCGTTGATCATCCGCCTGGGGGAGGGGGTTCCCCCTCCCCTTTGAAAATTTTTGAAAAATTTGGTGTCCTTACGTGCAATCTGGTGCCACATATGCTACCTTTGAAGTAAAATTTGTGTTAAAACATTTACGTATTTTAGGTAGAAATAAATTTTTTTAAATTATTAATACCCTTTATCTGCATCATTGCATTATGTTTCTTTCAGTAGGTGCCCGAAAAATTCTCAGCATTTTGCCCGAATTTTCTCAAAAATTTTTGGTTGGGGCTGCAGCCCCGGCCACCCCCCCCCCCGCCTCCTACGTCTATGCTCAATAAATATTCCTTCTTACGTTATTTTTTAATGTTACTTGGGTCATTAGCTTAGTTAACAGATTTTCTGCTTTTCTAGAGCCCTTCAAACTGTCAAATGATTTCTTGTAGATTTGTTTTGTATGTCAATGTTGCTTATGTATCCTTTTGAAATCATTTCTGAAAAAAAAAATGAATTGAATTGAATCATCCTCTCGTCCTCCACCAGGACCTGGCCCGTGAACCCCAACATGGACCCTAAGACGAACCCCTGGATGACATACCCTAGGGAGAAGAGCCCAACGCAATCAGGGGACCTTCAGCGCTGTTCGGTCATTTGAACTTGAAGATCCCTACGTGACGAAACCCTGGCTTTGCAGCTTACATATTTCCCTACACTTTCGAACACGGATCGCCGCCCCCGTTTTAGCTGAGATCTTGGGCCCTGCCGACTTTTTTGAATCGAACAAAAATATTTTCACGTATGTCGTTCAAACACTCTCTAACCGTTTACACTGAAACCTAACGAGTAAGAAATCGTTTTTGTTTTATAGTTGGTTTTATATTTTGAACCATTTATACCCATCCATGGAGATTCTTCATCGGGGCAGGCTCCACAAAATCTGAAAATTGCTCTCCGAGAGATGACTCAGATGACACTGGACTTTTTATGCAGCTCGCCAAATGGAGAGTTGGTTTGGAAACTTTTGTCGAGGCCTATGCCTGGATATAGCGGCCTTTTCATAAATGTGGCCAAATATTGTCACTTGAGCTGTATGTTGTTATTCCTTTTCCGGATATTAAAAGATAAGTATTGGTGATGAGGAAAAGAGAAGTATTCTTCTTCTCCCGCTAGTGACATGCAGAATTAAAACGTTTCATAGAATGCGGTCGTATACTTACGACAGGTGATTCATTTTCTAAAGGAACTGAGAGGAATAAAAAAAAATGATCCACTTATCTTCAACGCCTTTTTTTTTTCTTTACTTTTTTTCAGAACTAAGGTAATGCGTATAACTGTTACAAAAATCCCAAGCTTCAAAATTTTTGCAAAAATATGTAATCCCACTATTGACCAAGTTGTGATGAAAATAAAAAGTGGACGACAGGGATACAAAAGATCTTGTAACAAATTTCTTTTGAAAAAGATTTCACAATAGATAATTGGTTATCAGTGATGCACTATGGGTGCGCATGAAACGCCCAAATTAATTCGTCATCATGGGCGTAAATCCCGGGGGAGATGGGGGGGATATATCCCCCCCCAACATTTGACTAGGGGGGATGGCCCATGTAATCATCCCCCCCCCCCCAATGTTTCAGTCTACAGATACGTGTATGATGGAAAGTATATTTTATTCTTCATTTTCGTAAGAATTTTTTCAATCTCGCTTCACTTTCTATCACAAATGTTTCTCAAACTATCAGAATTTTAGCAAATCGTTGGCAATCTATCAAAATTTTCGCGCGCTCCGCGCGCTTCCATCCTTACGTCAGTGTCACTCATATTATCAATATCTTCCGATAGCAACTTTCGGAGAAGTACAGCAGCTAAAAGTTGAAAGTTTACGAATTAATAGGTAAAAGACTGGCTTATGACAGTGACATGTAGGTTTGTTTGGCAATTGAAAGTGTCTCGATGTAGAGTCTGAATGCAGGCTTTGTAATCAGGTAATTGAAATATTATTCGTCACTGTTTACACTCCAT
This sequence comes from Holothuria leucospilota, assembly GCA_029531755.1. Lineage (NCBI taxonomy): Eukaryota > Metazoa > Echinodermata > Holothuroidea > Aspidochirotida > Holothuriidae > Holothuria > Holothuria leucospilota. The sequence goes on along the minus strand of CM055968.1, from coordinate 13,828,849 downwards.
GTCATGACCATTATTAAGGTAATAATACACGAAATTGTTCTGATCACGACACTTTTCCGAATAACACAGATACATCTCCAAACATCTGTGGGGACCTCGCATCAATATGGGATCTTTTAATCTAATATGTAGCATGATGTAGAAGGTTGAAAGTAAGTATCTGCCGTTACATATTTTTCAAACATTTTTACCAGAGCTTCGCCAGTTCGCGCTGAGCCATTATCGGTATAGATGGTGATTGTTAATACACTTATGACGAAAACAGCACTCTGTGACGCTCTTATTAGTCCTTCACCCCTTTTGCTACATGTATCAGGGAGGTCTAATATCAACTCCCTGCACCTATACTCTCCTTCCCTCTCATTTTCCATTGATGGCAGCTGTTCATCGGGATTTTAGTTCAAAAGTAGTGAAAATACGATAGTTGAAAAGTGTTCGGCGTCGTACTCTATATTATCATTTGGATGTCAGGTAGTATACGCATTATGTCATTGCCCCCCGCACCAATTAATATGATTAATGCAGAGCTTCCAGGAGGCCCTTTTCAGGTATCGCTAGCCTTAGCTGCCCTTTCATAATGCACAATGAAGGAAAGGACATATTTCGTAATAGCTCAAGAATGTTTCTGTGGACTCCACACACATATTTTTGTGTAAAAACTTTCCAGAAATAGAAGCCAGTAAAATAGTCAGAAGGGAGGGGGCTTCAGGAGATTTGTTGACAACGTATCTGTCTCTTTATAGACAACAAATTCTCCTCTTTTACCTTATCAAAAATTAGCATTCACTAAATTATGGACATTTTCCGGCCATATATGATCAGTTCCAAAAACATCTCAAAGATAGCACCATTTTGCATCGAAAAGACCTTAAATTAATTAAAAAAATCTTAAGGGGAGGGGAAACCCCTTCCCCAGGACGACATCTTTATGTCGTGACAAACGAAAGATCAAAACTGCTGCATGCAAATGCAGGAACGCATGAAAAATAAAGGTGTAATTTACGCAGACTTGGGGGAACTGAGGTATTATTACGACATCATCTATGGTGCCCCCAATCACAAAAAACCTGGCGACGCCACTGATCTCAAGCCAACTTGCAGGTCTTGTAATGATCTCCGAATTCAAAAACCAGTTGTCTGGGATGACCCTGTATGTTGATCCCTGCCTTTGTAAGGATAACAGGACATTGTTGCTCTCGTACAGTTTCAATCCAGTGCAGCTTATCAACAAGTTTTGTGCTCAAAATAGCATTTCCTTAATGTACAAATATACCAACAGCCTACCAACATTACCGCTAAACTTAACCGCTTAAAACAGTCTTCCTGGCACTACTGAGACATTAAAACCCAGGAGCTTCCGGGGGCTTCGCCCCCTGGACCCCCACCAGGGGCCCTAAGGCGGCCCCCTGGACCCCACCCGTCATGAGCTCGCGCTTCGCGTGCACATTTTCCACATTTCCGATAGTTCACCCACCCCCCACCCCCAAAAGTTGAAAAGAAATCTACGCCCCTGTTCGTCATTAAAGAAATTTTGTGTAAATATAACGCCCTTTCAAAGGCTTTAAACTTTATTAAAGACATGGTTAATACAGCCTATTTCCCGTTTTATTTTACACGACTAAAGGGCACATGAGGGCCAAGAAACACCATTGGTAAAAAAAATTGGTGTTGAAACAACCACCATCTGTGGATAATATCGAACGAGTACAGCAAAGTAATGTGTGGAAAAGAAGCATGTCACTGGTACGGGTAGGACCTACGTTAAAGGTAAAAAATGCTTGCCGATATTTTCAAAGCCTTGTCGACACAATTGAAACTGTTATGGTACCATCACACCGCATAAGTGCACGGGACTAGAGATAGTTGAGCACTCTTGCCCGAAATTTTAATGAATGTTGAATGGTTGGATCAGCAAGTGTTAGTGCCTTTTAGATGTTCCTTTTCGATATGTCGTCTTATCACATTTGAGGCATAATTATTTTATCAAAATACTCTGAAACTGGATAATACAAAAGAGGAAAGTACCGTTACCGTATATATCACAATGGGCAATTTGAAACAGATCGAATCCGTTCGATCTCTATCGGCACCAGTTGCGACTGCTGCCGATCACCTCTCTCGCACCAGGGAGCTGTAAGAGAAAGCTCGCACTTTGCAAGCCTAAGATCGATCATGCGATAAACAGTTATCCGTGCTTATCTAATTGAAAAAATGCTGCGTTTCAAAATGAATGGTCGCAATCACAGACGGACGGCAGACACAGCAAAAGGCACCCTAGGGCAATCGCAACTATACGCATACCGATAGTCGCAACTCTCAAGGTAGGTAGCTTAGTTTACGCACACCAATTAGTTATGCCAGCCCCGCAACCAAAGCAGCAAAAGCAAAAAGAATGCAAACAAGGAGTCGATCCATCAAGTTGCAAATCTCATCTCCCTCACCTATTCTTTAATTTTATGGTTTAAAGGGAAATACTGCGTTTTTTTACAGAAAATTTTCATCTTTTTAAAGCAATATTAATAGATACAGTGTGATAGACAATTCAAAATAAGGCAGTACGGTAGCTTTCTTTTCAGAAGTAAGGCTTTCACAGGAAGTATTTGGGTTATTTGTTGCACAAAAGTAATTTGTTCACCCAGACTTTCAAAATTCAAATGATGCATCATCTGTTACCCTTGTAATGTATACTCTCGAGGAAATAAAGCTATAGCTATAATTTACTGGTGAGACTGAATGGTTTAATAATGATTTAAAGTATTTTCTTTGTATGTTATGTTGGTGCATTTTAAACGCATTATTTCCCTTTAGGTTTACAATATACTGGCACCCAGATAGCCTAATGGCTAAAACCCAACTTTTCTTTGACCCACGACCTTCGGTAGTGTTATAAAGCATGTAAATATAATTGACTGACTGGTAGGCACATAAAGCGTATGGGACTACTGTACTTTCAATTGGAGGGATGCAAGTTAGGGGGCGGGATGAGCACTTTTGTCCCAAAATTTAATGCATGTTTGCCCAAAAATAGCACATATTTTGCACGATAATGACAATTATTCTACCTGAATAAAGGGGGAGGGGTTGCAGCCCTTCATCGGATTAATCCAAATGCTGGTTATAATTAGCTAGTGGAATTGCATCGTTGTAACTATCTGTTGGATAGCTTTAGTAGAATTATCGTTTCAGAAACCTTTGCAATCGCCTTCGCTATGCATTTCTTCCATCAACTGTCACCATCCTCATCATCTATCGATCTTTAGATATTATTTTAAATTTGCAATCATCATCGGCCAAAATATTTCATTACTTCAAATTAAGCAAGGATGACCAGACACAGAACTCTCTCTGGAAATGGACCAGAATGACCGCAAAAGGCACTAAATTTAAGAATTCTCCTGGAAGACCCCCAGTCTCAGCCTCTAGTTCCGTGCCTTCCGTGTTCAAGGTTAAAGGCTCTGCCCCCACACCTTACGAAGATACAGCCTCCTTGGAAAATTGCTTCCCTGATATTTTTCTGCCGACGCCCATCGTTATGCCTGTGTATGAACTACACATAATATGAATTCATTGAATGTGAAAGGTATGCCTAAACCTAAAACATTGATCGCCAGTAAAAACCTACATTGTAACCTACAGTTTTGAAACTACATTTTGATGTTTTCACATTAATTAAAAAAGATGGACACTTCTTCTCAAGCCTTCGAAACAAGAATAGGTGGTTGGAAAATGTAGGAGTCGAGTTAAAGTTTGTGTAATGGATAATTTTGCCATTATAAAAAGGAAAGCAGTACAATAAGATGTCTTAAAGAACTGTTTTTGCGGCTCGCTTTGTGCTGACCCGATGGAAGCATTCGTCTCGTTACTTCTTCCAGTAGAACGTCTTGAGTCACGTTCCATAGCCCCGTGTAAACCCCTCTATTATTACTGTTCCCACCTACAAGCTCTCTGCATCGGAAAATTTACCTGTTAATCCGGGTTATAGGCTATTATAAAAATAGTCTAATTGTTACTTTTGTGATCTGTTTAGCGCTCATCCCATGCCATTTGAAGTTAGCCAAATTCTTCATTCCGAAATGGCCTTAATTTTGTGAATACCTCAGAGCTTCCGCTGTCGGAATTTGCCCCCTGGGCCCCCACCGGGGCCTCACTCCTGTACCCCACCAGGGACCGTAAGGCGGGCCCTAGACCCTTACGCTTTCGAGGAAGCGCTTTGCGCTCCAGTTGCATCTGTCCCGCCCCTTGGAATTTAGCCCTGGTTGCCCCGCCCCCCCCCCACACACACACTTTCAGACATTAAAACCCTGCCCTACCTATAAAGCTACTAACAACGTACGAAAATTTGTTGCTTTTAAATCCTCAAGGAAATTTAATTTGTCGTTGGGGGGGGGGGGACTTAAAACTGCAATCCGAACTCAACAATTATGCAAAACACGACGGAAAGTAAAGAATGTACCGTATGTCAAATCAATAAAATATACGTTTCGTTAGTTCCATCATTATCGTTCCAGTAAAATACAGCAGCAGAATCGGAATTACCTCCCAATCGGGTAAAGTGGACTCAGATACAGCCCTGATACCTTGCACACACGCGCACGCGTGCCCACATACACACGCCATCCATGCAAGCGCGTAACCAGGATTTTAGGCTAAATCCTCGGGCTTAGGCTTAGGAAGAATTTATATTAAGCTCTACATGTTGTATATATAACGTAATATATATATATATATATATATATATATATATATATATATATATATATATATATATATATATATATATATATATATATATATATATATATATATATATATATTTATATGTCCAGTTTAGTAGATCGAAGTTAGAATGTGTAGGTCGAAGGTGAAACCAATTCTAAGATAGAGCGTAGCCCTTATATTATCAAAGAAGGTATGGTTGAAAGAAAATACCAGAGAGAAAAATTGAACCGCACCGAGGGTTTGAACCCGCCATCAGCTGCCCTCCGGGCAGCGTCTGTAACCACTAAGCTAACACGGCTCGTGATTTCCAGACGAGACAAAAGGCTACAAATACCCCGCGTGACTCAATTTTCTCTCCTTGTTACCATGGTAGATCGAATGTACTACTATTTACCTTCGACCTATATATATATATATATATATATATATATATATATATATATATATATATATATTATATATATATATATATATATATATATATATATATATATAACACTGTCTGTTTTCCTAGCCGGTTTTACCTTGCCCAATTTTATTGTGTTTTTTTAATTTGTACTTTTGGCCGTGTCAACAATCAGTTGCATTTTTGCCACCCGATGAAGGGTTTAAACCCGAAACGTCGTGTACTTTTTCACAAACTTTTAGCATTATTTACCACTTCTTTTTTGACGTATATATATATATATATATATATATATATATATATATATAGATATTTCTGCAAAGGATCGGAGGAAGGGGAAAGGTGGCGTCAGGTGGTACCCAACGATATGCAGCATCCGTAAGCCCGATATGGGTCAGGAGAGAGAATGAGATGAGTGACATGTTCGAGAAGAGGGACGGGAGTTAATTTGGAAAGAGAACAATTAGTTTTATACATTGTCATTCCGTATCATGGTTCACCTGGCACCAGGTGTAAAAACTGGAAATATTGAGCTTTTGATGATTTGTGTTTTTCAAAAAATATGTGACACAGGGGGCATGCATATGTAGCCGGCACAAGTTGCCAAATGTTTTAGGAAGTTGCAAGCGAATCTATCCTCAGAGGGAAAAACTAAATGTTAGAGGAAAAACACTTGGTCGGGCGGCTGGTAATTATCAAGGATAAACGTATTGTGCCGTACCCCACCACCCTTCAGACCAAGTGGTTCACATCTTCTAAGTATTTCGCTTAATGCTGTCAGGCAAAGGTTATGCATTAGAGGTGCGAACAAGCAGGTTTCACAGACCACGAAGGTCGCGGGAAATTTTTGTGTCACATTGAAGAATACAGACAGGACAGCCGACACCGGTTGGGCTCTGATACAGCATACAAACACGGCCGGCCTATGGGGTTGTCGGAAGAAGAGGGAGGGGGGAGAATTACAATGAAGAGCATCCCCGCATGGCATACGAAGGCCTACCTACCAACATTCAGAAGCGTATTTGAAGAAACTTGCCAAAAAGGCTCTTGCTGCCCGGTGAACACCATATCGATCCGGATCGAAGCCATGAACGGCGTGGACACATAGGTATTATGTGAATCAAGCGCCTTGAACTAGGCTTTGTTGATGGAAGTTTAGGTAGGTTGGGATCACTTACTTATCCGTGCAAAAAGACCCAGGAACTCGAACCGGTATCCGAAGATTTATGTTCAGTAGACCGACATATGAGTCCTAAGTTGGAGACCCCCGTCAGAAAGCATCCATTTTTTTCAGTGGAATTCCTTGTTCAGTAACGCAAGGGGGAATCTTTGCTTATTAAAAGCAGGATAGTGCTGACTCTTGTCGAGAATAACATTTCAATTATCTGCCCATCTGCCAGTTGAAACGATAAGATTCCCCCACCACCATCACACACAACTTTATAATACCTACAACAGAACAACAAATACAACAGGAGAATAGCCGATACAACCGAGGATGAATTATTTCATAGTGGGAGGATGGGATTGCTTTATGTCCCTCTATGAAATCGAACAAGTTATTAGAAGCCACGAAACTTTGTCGCGCGCAAAGCATGCCAAATAATTGGGGATTATATTAAGAAAGCTGTTTTTAAGAGCAAAAATTAAATCAAGCAAACCGTTGAGGTAACTGATAGCGGTTCGAAATTCTCACACTTTATCTTATTTACTTAAACTCTAAAGATATGAAAATACATCCAGTCGGTGGGGCCAGCACTGAATGTAAGAGCATGTAGACCTTAGCCTTCTGCAGGTTCATACCCATGATGGGGTTTTGGAATAATTTCAATAATTTCACTTAACCAGGGAGTTATGGCAGCTACAGTTACCAACGATGCGTGCGCGGGAAGAGCTAGAGAAAATGAAGGTACCAATATAGTTTCAATGCTTTACCTAATTTGCAAGGGATGTGTTATCCATGTTTAAATTTCCTTCTATGTTCCCCTCTCCCTCCCTCCACTACTTTGCCTTAATCAGCCTGATAGTTTGAGCTGGCCATTCCCGTCAAAGTCCCGGAAGGGGAACTCCTCCTTCCTCGACACACTCCCCTCCGTAGATAAGCAAACGCCAACACTACCATACCAATGGCATCGTCTTGAATTGTGCTAATAGACTGACAGAGTAGCAGAGTTATCGATTGCGTAAATGAACGATGATTACCTGCTTTATAGATGTAAAACTGGCCAAGTCACAAATATATGATGTAATACTAATTTTTACAAATGGAAACTTGCAAGAAAGAGGGCAAATTTAGATCAGGTTTTTGCATATGCAGTGCTTATATAGGTGCAATTCGGAGCAAAGCGCGGGCAGTACTTTTTCATCTCTGTTACTCTCTGCGCATTTAAAGGGCACTTCCGTATTTTCCCAAGGGTAGTCTATATTCCAGAAAGGGTGGGTAATAACTTTAAAGTTTGGCAGGGTGTTCGCTCATGTTACACAGAGGATTGCTGGAAAGGTGCGGTTCGTCTGAACCCTGATCCATCATCGAATAAAGCTTCTTTTTAGGACTGCAAAGGGAAAGGAGTTCGATCTTGATTAAGAGTTCACATGCCTGCCATCAGGTGGAATAAATATAATTGCCTTTTTCGCCTATTGTGTTTTCTTTTGCTTAGTGTGGCAGTTCATTTGGTCATGCTTCCGCAGACAGGCATATTGCAAAAGTTGTTTACCTCATTTTTTCTTCTCCTTGTGAATAATTCATCTGCTCCCAATTTAGAAAATAAATCCAACACGCACCACAGCGTTCAATTATGACACAGGTGCTAGGTCCTATGTTAGGGGGTCGCTCAAGACAAATGGGGGTTTTGCTGAAAGGAGGGGTTCGTCCGAACCCTCTGAACCCCCTGATTACGTGTCTGCCATCGTGATTGCATGAATTCCTGTCGCCTTCGACAGGGAATCAAAACGGTTATCGAAAATTTAACTCAAGGAGAAGTTCGCCTTTGTTTTATTAAACTTACTTTGGTCAGTACTATCGTTATTTATCGTTGCATTATACGTCAAAAAATTGCTATCTTGAAAATTGCTATTGGCTAAATGAAAATCAGTTACCTAAAAAGAAAAGTACATAACGGTTTCATGAAACTCACCTTTCACCAGGACCATCGATACTGATAGATGGCTCCTCAGGAACAGGATTTGCGCCATTTTCTGAATTACAATCGGTCTCATTAACAACAGAAACCCTAAAAACAAAGGAAAGCAGACCGTTTTCATGAAACTTACGTTTGTCCGGTAACTATAAGATTACTGTTCGAATGTACTACGTCAACAGAATGTGTGATATTTTCTAAAGCGTTATTAAAAACAGTCAGCTGAAAAACTAGAAAAAACGAGAGCAAGTAAATAACTAAAACCCTAAAAGCAAATACAAGCAAACCTGCAAGAATTTATTAACTTACCATTGGCCAGTGTCATCGCTATTGCTCCTGGTGAGCACTTCGTCAGCAGAAATGTTACTATTTGCCATGATGTAATTGGCTTTACTATAATACTTACATGCTTCTTTCCGAATATCTTTACAAAATGAAAACACAAGCAAGCATAGAGTCTGAATCTTTGCAACACTGAAAAATACGAACACATTAATTTTCGGTATTCTCTCAACTATCTTTCTGATCACATCCTCAGTACCCCAAATAATCGTTTAGGGGTCTAATGTATGTTATCTAGACACCTGAAATAATTAATGGGGCTTAATTATCACATGTTCAAAGTTCATGCTATATATTACATCTGTACATTGACTTTTGGTCTGGGTAAACTCAACGTAGGCCTATGTGAGGTAGTTGACTCAGGGAGTTGTTATTTGGTTACTGGGCCGGGAGTTGTTATTTAGTTGACCAAATAAAAACTCCCTGGTTAGCTCATCAAAAACTCTCTTCACAAAAGTTACTGGTTTTTTTGTCCCTTGTAAGCCGGTTTATACTTCAGTGTAGTACTGCTTTCTGTAACTAAATGAAAAGCCGGGTGCGGATTTTGCGGGGGGTGGAGGTAGGTTGGGGGTAGGGGCAGGCCCTCAGCCAAGCAGGGGCACTGGGGGCTGTACCCTCCCGTGCGGACCACTGTGCCCCTTTGGAAAATCGATCGAAAATAAAACTTTTCTGTTTGTGAACAGTGGCCCGGCACGCCTCCAAACGATTACTAAGCAAAATTTAATATGACCCCAAAAGTGTTTAAAGATGAACTTATTTTGTTTTCTGTAACAATTTTCCTATAACTTCAACAAATTTTTTCGCACTGAGCGCGTTTCATCTTCAGTTCTGTCTTTCTTTAACGCATATTGTACTTATTCAACGGTAAAGGTTCTACAATTATTGGTCTTCCGTATAGGCGTGACACGAAAATGCATCGGTGCGAACTTCTATCCTCTTTTTCTGTTCTTTTGGAAGGTTCTTTAGTCAGACTCGTCATCGTGTCAAACATTTTGTAAGAAAAAATACTTTTCAGTTTCGTCGTGGAGACTTAATGGGTAAGATAAAGTATCAAATCCCCCCACGACGACCATGCAGTCGCCCCCATCAAATTTCTTGGTTCTTCTCTTAAGTGGTGCAGATTCTTCAATAAAACCCCAAACTTTTCCAACTTTTTCTTAATGAAGACAAAACTTTCCAATTCTTTTTCAATATCACCCCAAATTTTTCGGCGCGATTAGCGTGCCTTACATTTCGAGTTCGCCATCCTTTCGGCAACCCGTTGCATCTGTCGGGGCTAAGGGTAGCTGACCCCCAGTCTTGGCGCTTGCCCCCCATGGGCAACTCCTAGCACCACCCCTGGCTGAGCCTGCATGTAGGTTTTTCCATGGGCGTTGATTTTCCCTCAAAATTTCCGTGCGCTTCGGGCGCAATCCTCACAATCGACGTTGTACCACTCGTAAACATTATTAGCACAAAAATACCAGTGTACTTTACCAGCACACACTAGGTGTACACCCAAAGTTAGAAGCGGGCATCAATGGGTTTTCATGTAGCAATCCAATACTTTGAGAAACATTTGTAAGATGCCAGTGATGACTTTATGGTTTGAATTTAATCGAATCACAAATTAATTCAAAACATACCTCTTCCGTTCATGATAATTGTAAATTTCATCCTGTTGCAAGCTGTTCATGCAAAATTTTGTTCAAGGTAAAAATACGATAACCGTGAACTGTGAAGTTTGGTGTATTCTCAGTATCATTCGGAGGTCAGCTCAAAGTTCCGTGCTAGTGTTCCCATTGTATAAATGTCTTAGATATACTGGACCACGCCAGGACCTTATCGAAGCCCATGGTCCCTTCGCCGTCCGAAAAACAAGCACCTCTTCATCTACGCTTGCGGAGCTGAAGAAGCATCATCGTGATTATAGCCTCGTTCCGTTCACTTATGAGACTTTCCACGTCTCTGTATAGCAAGAGCAGGGGAAAATTGTCCCAAGGAAAGGGAAGTTTTCGCGCGCACCTGCACACTTAGGTCCAATTTCTTTAAGATATCCGTGTAGGCTTGCGATATCAACCTCTGTGGTTGATGGACCTACTAGCTACAAACATCTTTTTGGTGCCCCCTTTGCGGTGGGTTCCTCCTATGTCAGAATTCCTGGCTACGGGCCTGTTTAGGGGTCCGGCCCCCTCCCTGAGAAAAAAATGAAAGAAGAAAAAGAAGACAAAAGGAAGAAAAGAGCATAACATTAACACACTTGTCTTATATGAAACGTATTCAGAATGGGTTGGGTGGAGCTCTGGTTAAAAGATTAGGCTCGCAGCAAAAAGAGATCAAAATATGCGTCCTATTCACCGGGAATTAATAACTGTAGTTCAAATCAATGGTCACAGAAACACAATCATGCATCATAAAAGTAAGTACCAAGAAACTATGCTATGTCATGCGACAATGCTAGCTGAAATAGCAACTGTTGCCATGGTAACGGTTAATGTCCTCAAGTTATTAGACTCAGGGTCTAACCCAAGGTGGGATATCCCAGGGTGACTGGAAGTCCATGACTGAGGGAGGGGTCAAAACGTGTCCATGTGTGTTGGTATATGCGTGTGTGCGGGTGTGTGTGTGTGTGTGTCCGTTTGTTTTTTAAATCTTCAAACTTGGTGGGAAGGTGCTTTAGGTGGAACCCTTGTGGTGGTGCACCACCATTAACTGCTGCTAGGGATGCACCGGATTCAAATTTTTGGGTCCGGCCGGAACCGGATTTTGCCCGAAAGTATCTCAAATCCGGCCGAAAGCCGATTTTTCACTTGTAAAGAGAATCATTAAAAATAGCACTGCGGGCAAGTGGGGGGGGGGGTCTACGCAGGGGGGATGGTGGTTGACTTTGTGGTATTACTACAGTAGGTCACTACGCTGGTGTAGTGTTGCAAAATTTAGACTCTAGAATGATTCAGACAGAAAATTAATTGACAAAGTAAACTGATTGTTTAAATTAAATACTGCAAAGTTTTTTTTTGAACAAATTTGGTCGTCGGAGTGACAATAAATATAAATGGAAGCATTTTCTGATGAATGTCACTCAGATTGTGCATACTGTCAAACAATAGCTGACAGAGATTTTAAATATTGAAGTATTAGATTATTAAATATTCATGCATTATCACATTTGCAAATGTGGGTCCTGTGAGATAACGGGACATAGGCTAAGTCTGAATTTGTCTTCATTGTTAGCTCCACTAATTTTGGACATGCGCATAAAGGCTAACTCTAAGACTAGAAAATGCATATTGTGTCACTGTCAGTGCCACAACTGAACTATAGTAGCGCCGCCTAAAATGCACTATTCACCTTAATGAGGCAATTTCTTACTATGTAACATAGAAAAAATTGTAACACAGATAAAAAGCCTTTTGCAAAGATGTTTAATTCATCTAGTGTTAAACTACCCCTATCTTTTAATGATGGAGGTAGTTCTGGCTAGGATTTGAGAAAAAACCGACCGGAATTTTGCAAAGATCTAGCCGAACCGGAAACGGATAATTCTTCACTAGTCGACCGGACCGGATATCCGGTGCATCCCTAATTGCTGCCATTGACGGGAGTTGCAACACACTAAACTGGGCTTATTCTTTAGCCTTTTATTCCTTGCCAGAGTTTTCAACCCTAACAAGGTACACATCACCCTTGAAGCTCACGAGTTGGTAATTGCTGGCCCATCGAAATTTTTATACCATGACCATCGAATTTTTGAGCTAGAGGCTCCGCCTGAATATTAAAAGTGTGATCCGTCTCCCTGCAGAATACACCAAGATAGAAGATGGCTCCACTTTCTTCTGAAGCCTCAAAATCATATACAACTAAAGCAGTTTTGACCATTTTTGCACAATGTAGTCTTCAATTTAAGCACTACATCATGCATTACACAAACGATCCAACTATTTTAGGCACCTTACGCAGAGGGGTCACCCTTCGGCAAAATTGTAATTTCCTGTAATGGTGGTGCGCCACCCTAAGAGTAGGTGAAGTTTGTGTACCAACCCCAAAATGAGAAGCATGACCCACTGATCTTCCTGACTACAACTTTATATTTGGCTTCCATTTTAAGTATTATTACGGGCACAGGACACTTTCCAAAAAAGACCGCAAATCGCTTGTACTACACACTGAACACAAAAATTTTACACAGTGCATTCATGCTTTGGGGATCTGAACTCTGGTGAACAATAATTCAGATCAACACTGTTGCTACGTATCAGTATCACAGTGACCTCTTAAACCTGTGCACACTGTGCTGCAAGTAAATACTGAGAAAATGAATATTCGAGGATTGTAGATGTCAGTGACTTCAGGGGAACAAGCTGAATTGATGGACATGTTCACTGCTTCATGTGCTGTATTTTCTTAATTGCGCCAGGTGTCAACATATGATAACAAAAGTGGAGAAAAAATATTCAGGTCTACAGACGTCACTCAAAACATTTGATTTATCCCGATGCCTGCAATAAGATGTACATTTTAAAAAAGAAATTAACATTCATACCTCCATGTCAGTAGGCCGTAAACCAATCAAAAGAGTGTGAAAAGTGAGGGCGCCCTTTGTTGACAGTAGTTATGGCCGCTTCAGTGACATTGAACTGTCTTGGAACATGGTCTGTTGTTCTTTAGTCCCTGCATATTTTCTGGAAAAGATGGGTTCCTTCAACACACAGACTGTTATGTCAAAATGTCATAGCATCATTTTGGAGACATCATTTATGTCATAGTTCATCTGTGAGTGAGAAACTACTATACATACTATCAAAGATGTACCCTCCATCACTGGTCTCCTTGTGGTGGCATATGGTGCAGGGCATCACACTGAAATGCTGCACTGAGTCCAACGTTGGAACGGTTCTTGATTTTCTTACACAACCATTCATAATGATACAACTGCAGTGCACTTCTTGTCACTCCCACTATGAGTCAACATCATTTACACAGTTTTGCCGTCCTATATTTCTCCATGTAGTGTGGCTTCCATCCTTGAAAGACAGATCCGGACTCGGGCCTGTACCTTCTGGGCTGAGAAATGATAGGGTAATGTCCTCAGCCATCTTTCTTCCCCCCCCCCCCTTCCCACCCGGCAGAGGGTTCATCTTAAAATAAAAAGGGCAGTCACCCAATTGCAGTGCTTTAGTACTCGAGACCGGTCTCGAGTCACGATTTTAAGGACTCGGACTCGGACCCGGACCCGGTCTAGTACAGTTCGGACTCGTGACTCGACTCTTAAGTTCCCGAGACGGGGCTAGAGACCGTCAGAATTTGGGAATCACTTTTATGCAATTAATCCATTGTCACATAGTTATTACCTTGTCCTCTGCAGTTTCTATACAACTCTAGGCGTGCGTATTTGCAATATGCGCTGTACAGTGCAGATGATATTCTTAATAGTCCTACGTACATGAGGGTCCTTAATTACTTTCGCTGGTGGCCCACATGTTTAATGGGGAAAACCTCACGGGCCACAGCCAGATGTGTATCCATGATTTTGCCTCTATGCCGCATTTTGAAATGGTTAGCGTTCCACCTGAATGCGTGGTGTCTAGGGGTCCTTCGAAAGGCCCGGGTTCAGAGCAGCACCGAATTGAATGAAAAAGGGGGAAACCCCGGAAGCTCTGAGGGTATTTACAAAATAGTGGACAAAAGCCTGAACAGTTATCTATGCAATCTGTAGATGACATTGACTGTGCACTCAATTGATGATCACAAGTATCACAATTTGACCACTGGGCCCAATCCAGGCCTGACAGAGTGAGTGGCAAATAAATCATATCAGATTAAGGGGCGCAAATCTTTTTTGAAAAGTGTATGGCTGGAGAGAAGGTGGTTTGGCATGACTTTATCTGAGCGGAGCGTCACTATTAGACCGTCAGCTCGGTCGATTTAATCACATGAAAGAGACAAAAGGTTTGATGATCTGATGATGTTAGGATATTTACAGATATTAAATTCAGTGGATGGAACTATAAACTGGTGTTTTCTTTATCCAGTTCCCTCTGATTATGTAAATACAACATATGCCTATATCGGTTCAACTGTTCTGTCGCATTATTTTATGATAAGCCATCCCTTTCATATCAGTAAAAGTCTCCCGTTATAGAAACAATAACTTGTTCTTCTGATATTAATGATCAATATTTCAGTTAATTATTGGAATAGTTTTACCTCAAATAAAACTCACTTTTGAGTATCCCAAATTAGTATTAGGAATATAGTACAGGCTACGTCTAAGAAATTGCTCTAGAATGATGTCTTAAAATACATCGTGGAAAGTAAAACCCATGGGCTTCCGGAGGCTTGTTTCCTTGGCTCCCATCGAGGCCTCGTCTCTGAACCTAACCAAGGGGGGGGGGGGCTTGTTTGTCTAGACCCCTCTCCTCCACGCGTAGTACTCGCGCTTCTCGCTCTGAGGCGCCCTCAGTTCCTCAGTTGGTTTTTGCTTGTGCCCCCTGTGAAATTGTTGTGCCCCCAGTGCCCCCTTCAGTTTGGAAAGTCTAGCGATGCCACTGAAAGTACACGACCATTGCGGGGGTCTGGGGATCTACCCGGGAAAAGTAGGGGGAAAAGAGCTCTCATATGCGATTTCCTAGGCTCACAGAGCCTTAAAATCATAACTTCGAAAGTGAAATTTTCAGCATTTCAGTATTTTTCTCAAGTGGGCCATTTTCATTTACGGTTTGGAAATATCAGGGGGCAAATGCCTAAATTTAAATAGTTCGTGAAAAATGTTTGATAGAAAAATGATATACCTCAAGCATTCGTACCTAAAGACATTTCATCTCATTTCACATTTCACCTGCAGAAAATTTCTTTAGAATCACTTTAAATTTCGATTGAAAACCCTCACTATTTGTCGTTAGTATACCTCTTTGGCAAAAAATTTGCTGAATCCGTGAGGGGCACAGTGGTCCGCACGATGGCTCATCCCTTGCCAGCCTGTCTTATTTGATGATTCCAGAATGCCTGTGTGGTGAAAATTTGGTATCTCAATGCCCCTAGATTGCAGAAAATTTCACTCTGTAACACAGATTTGTTACTACAGTTCAATATAGCAAGCCGTGCCCCCTCATCCCCCCACCCCGGCTATATCATCACGTTCACGCCCATAGATCTGCAGACTAGGATCACTTGCTCAGCAACTCAGCTCTTTTCACAGATGTAGCCATCCGTCTTGCCAACAATTACTTTCTTCAACTGGAAGCTCCACCCAACCTCAGCTGAAGGATATATTTTGATCACCGTTTTAGAATATTTTGTTGATTTTTCCTCTTATCTTTCTTTCTTCTCTGTTTCTCTTTTTTCTTCCCTTCTCATTTTGTTTTTCGCTGCCGGGAGGGGGTCTCGAGTTCCCCCTAAATCCTTGCCTGCCTGACCATGTAATTTTAGCATGTGATCATCGTGTGAAAATGGGATATCATAGTATTATTCTGCATAATGATTCGAACTATGTTTGTGTACTTCATTGCTTTTACCAAAAAAGGTTAAAACTGTCAAAAGGCTGTTAAGCTATATATTTTTGTAGAGGTAGGATGAGGGTGTTTTTTAGAGCATGATGAGTGTAAGCTATTGTGGTGGTGGTAGTGGTGTGATATGCACATCAACTACCGTGGCGCGGATTTCACAGTCAGCAGCTGCTGACCCAAAATTTTGGAAAATTGGGCCCCTTGTTGTGTCGATGTGTCTCTAAAGTCTACAGGTGTTTGTTAACTTTTTTTAAGTGCGCCCACAAGACAATTTTCGTCATGATAATTCAGAAAATTATATCTCGAGTAAGATTAACCCCACAGCCATGGTTTACAGCTTATTTTGTTAGAAAAAGGATGTTTCTTTCCATTTATGCAAACTTTAAATGAGAGTGTGGTTCTTCAGACGAAAATTCCGACGTTTGAAATTTGAAATTTCCGAGTTTTGGAAAAAATACTTTGAAAAAAATCCTGACTGTCCCCAAACAACTACAAGTAAGAAGACTCGATCTCTTCCAAATTTCCACAGCTTTCAAAGATGCAGGAGATAAGTTACAGAATCTCAGAGATGACAGTAAGTTCAAGGCGTTTGTGGACAGAGCCAATGAGATTTGGAAAGACATGGATTTGGAAGAAAATGACGTTAACTTAAAAACAACAAGAATCAGTCAAGCGCATGTCCGGAGGGACTGCTAGAGACAAAGGTCCATCTGATCCTGCAAGCAAGTTTAGAGTTGACGTCTACTGCCATGTACTAGATCAGATGGCCGGTGAGATCAGGGACCGAGGGGGGGGGGGGGGGTTTCCCCCAGTTTCCAGCACATTTGGGTTTCTTGATCTTCATTTTTAGGAGAGTTTACTGTTGAATTAATTGATCAAGTGCATTCCTTCATTCCTTCAAAACACTGTGCTTCAGCCAAGAGAGAGATAACCCACGTACCATTCTAGATGCTCACAGTTTCTTGTTGACAGTGAGATCTCTGATGAATTTTGACAGTTTGAGATATTACTCAGCCGGTTCCTTACACTCCCTATCGGAAGTGCTGGGGAATCATTCATTTATTTGAAGCACATCAAATCTGCAAATAAGTTGCGACAAGAGACCCATCTCAGTTTAGCAGTATTGGCAATAAAGAAGGAAGTATCAAACAGATTGGAAATGAAGGATGCCATCAAAGAAATTGCAAAACGAAAGCTTACAGAGGGGGGTGTCTTTGGCTCTTAAGTTGCCTTCCTAAACCCAGTCATATGAGCCCATGAGTGCACGTACACACCCCAAAATGGACTAGATGGGTGGAATAGTTGAACAGCGTGGCTCTAAAAAACACAAGCACAACTGGTTTTTTTTCATATATAATTTTTGACATGTTAGTCCCATTATTCTATGTTTGAACACTGATATAAACCCTTACCATGTCATATATACAAAGCAGTGTCGGATTTTTAAACGGAATCAGCCTGATGTTTGTATCCAAAATGGGTCGAATTTTGCACTTACGAATGATGCCAGGATGTAGCATTATGTAGAGAGTGTAGAGTCACATAGCCTATAGTCAGCCTGGTAGCTCAGCAGAGAGCACAAAACTGAGGCTAAAGTAAGTTCGATGTTGCATTAGATGCATCAAAATAAACATAGATCATCGAGGGATAGTCGTGTTTTCTTTGGGCTGAATAATTTGATTGTGTATGCTACTACTTCTACTACTACCACTACTTCTACTACTACTACTTTAAAAGAAAATGGCCGACTCTCCAAAAACTCAGTGACGTGTTCGCAATGAAAAGATAGTTTCGATAAAGGTCTATAGGTAAAAGGATGAAAAATTGTATAGGTGTGGGAAATCAAATATGAGTGGGATAAGTGAGGGCGGTGTTGCCTCAAAGATTGGAGACTTAAGAGATGGGGTGTGGTATTAGGTAACCTACAATGTCTTAGGTAAAAACGCGTCTAGCGATAGCATACCATGCTATGGCTTGTTACTTAACAGAGTCACAAAAACATTTGAACTCAAACCTTTGGGTCTCCTATTAAAACATCACTGGAAAGTCATGCTTAATTATTCTTTGCTGGGTAATATCAGGGAGTCAAATAGCAACTGCCTGGTAATATCCTCCCACATCACTCAAGAATTTTAAAGTTAATTCAAGCAGGGAGTTGCTATCAAATAGCAACTCCCTGATTCAAGAGATTTAATCTATCATCACGGTTTAATTTATCCCGAGCATATTGGTCTGCGAACACGTCACTGAGTTTTGGAGAGTCGGCCATTTTCTTTAATTTTTGTTTTCTTCTCCATCTTTGATGTGAGACGGCCTTGGCTGGTACATTTTGAATCCTAGACTATCCTCAAGTTGTGCAAGCTGTTCCATTAACCGGAAAAGCAATTCGCTTAATCGCTTCTACATACGCTCTGGCGGCTCCACCTATTTCGGTGGAACTTTAACACTGTTTACTCTTGAATTCGTGATACAGACACATCAGTGTACCACATACGGTTAAAATCCAAGGTGCTAAAGATATTTTTGCAACTTTTTCGTGAATTATCACCTGAGAACGATCATCCCTGCATTTCAACTTACAATTGAGAATATATCATCAAATATTCTAGTATCCTATTCACCTGTCTCTGTCATAAGTGCTGTTATTTGCCTGCCAGGCGAATTTTTTTTTTAACTCAAACTAGCACAAAATGACTGCATCTATCCTAGCTCTCAAAATGTTGATTTGTCTACCACCCGTGTCAGCCAATCAGATTGCGTATATTACTGTATTCTCTTGCACGTCCAAACTTGGCTTGCGAGCGATACTCTTATAGGCCTACAATCACTGCCACATACCATACTGCAAAAGATTGTATAATGTTATCAAAGATAAAGACCTTCACATTCCAAATACTTATACCAAAACTAGACGTAATCCCACCGATAATGCCGAAGAACTGCTTGACCCTATAATCGCTCCTAGTTTCTTAGCCAATAAATATAATTCTACCTATACCTTTGAAGAATCAAACTTTAGTGATCATTACATCCTTGTTTCAAAATTTAATATCAAACCGTTATCAGTAACACCACTACCTACTTTAGGAATCCTCAAAATACTGACTGGAAAAATTGCCAGAAATCAATAGACGATAGTATAACCCACCTTAATGAGAAGCTGTACAAAATGAAAGCAAATGAATCCAATATTAATGAACTGGTCGAAGACGCCACCAACCTTATCTCAAATTCCTTCGAAAACAACTGCCCGCTTTCTAAACGCTCTCCTACCACTACCTGGAAAATTAATAATAACATTACGACCCTTATTAAGGCTTAGAGGAAATTACGTAGACGCTATATGATTGATCATAGTCCTGACACTAAAAGGCAAATTAACAGATTGAATTATGAAATTAAGAAAGAAATCAAAATACAAAAACTCAAAGATTGGAATAAACACTGCTCTTCAATTAATTGTGACACCAACCCCCGTAAATTTTGGCAGAAAGTTAAATTAAGTCTAAACCCCTCTAGAAACAAAAGTGTAACTGAATTAATTGATCAGTCTGGTAACCGTATTACTAATGAGCAAGACCAAGCCGACCTTATGGCCAGTACTATATGCAATCCCTTCATGAAACCTATTCCTCACCCTCTTGTGACAGTAACTTCAAACTCCAGGTCGATAACTTTATTAACCAAAATCCAGGTATTTTTAACCCAAATTTCGATAACAAAGTTAGCGTCTATCCAATCACTTCTCCTGTAACCCTTGAGGAGTTTAGCAACTTCTGCAAAAATAATTCCTCCCCTGGTAATGATGGTATAACGTACATTTTAATTAAGAATAGCCCCCTCAGTTTGCGGAGTTTTCTATGTAAATTATTCAGTCTTCTAATTCTGGTAGGCTATTTCCCACTCCCCTGGAAAAAGGCTAAGACTATCCTTATCCCTAAACCCAAGAAAAAACCCTTTACCCACAAAACTTTCGCCCGATTAGTCTCCTTCCCTGTCTAGGTAAACTTTTTGAGCGAGTTATTCCAAAAGGGTGAGAAATCATCTTGAAAACATCCAATTCTTTAGTAATAATCAATGTGGATTCAGAACCAAAAAGGGTACCTTTAACCATCTTTTTAGATTAATTCACCACATTAAAATTGGCTTTTGCCAAAGTAAAATTACCTCAGCTATCTTTTTAGATGCTGAAAAAGCCTTCGACAATACATGGCATAATGGACTTAAAATTTAAACTATCTTCCCTTAATTTGGACCCTTGCATTGTTCGTTTAGTCTCCTTCCTTACAAATAGGTACATGCAAATCCACTTTAATAACAAAAGTTCTGTTTCATTCCTCTTACAAGCTGGTACACCCCAAGGTTCTGTTCTTAGCCCCCTACTCTACATTATCTATGTATATGATATTCCCTTAAATAACCCTAATAATTGTAATTTGTCCCAATTTGCTGATGATATAGCTCTCTGGTCCACTAACAAAAACTCTTCTTTAGCGACTGAAAAATTACAGGAAGCCCTTACTGATATTGAAAACTGATGTAATAAATGGCGAATTAAAATTAACCCCACAAAATCTCAACTTATTAATTTCGGTACAGTTAGCAAAAGCAGAACAGATAATATGGTAAATAGGACTAAGGTCACCCTTTTGGCAATACAATAAACAATACTAATGGAATCACCTTCTTAGGAATTGACTTTGATAAACATATTACCTTCAATTCCCATATTACGAGGATTTGTAGCAAAGGTGGGGGCGTTTGACCCTTTTAACTAACTTAATTCAGAATAGTAATATTACCCCTCTAAAAGAGTCCTAATCTATAATACCCTTATCCGACCAATCTTTGAGTATGGAAGCATCTATTTCCTCTCCTCTTCGGAATCCACAATTGAAAAATTAAACAACACTCACATTAAAGCTTTAAGGATAGCCTATAATATACCCTCCTATATTTCCAAGACTCATGTTTTTAATACCACTTATGAAATCCCTCTTTTTGACCGACTTAAAGCACTTAACACAATTTTAATTAAAAACTTAATCCCAAATGACTTAATTACTCGTAATACCATAGTCCAGCTTCTCACAACCCATAGGAAAAACAACACTGTTTGCCCCCTTGATATTCTTAACTTTACTACCTGGGAGGAGGTGGAGAGCCTGGTCGAGGGAGGGGGTGGGGGCCCGACAGGTTTGTTTAGGAACCCACCGGTTAGAGCACTTGCGAGTTAGTACCTGGCTGTAAGGACGCTTTAGCTGGGGAGACAGTGCGGCCGGGGTGGGGGGGGGGGTTTAGTGTACTAGGTCTAGTTGGTTTTTTCCATGGTTCTTTTGTCCAGACCTCGCCAACCGCCTCCTGCCCTGTTCACCCCTTGTTTATCCTTATCCTTCCAAGTCTTCCCGGGTGCCATTGTCATCTACTCTCTACCATAGTTCAAATTGTCCAAGCACGAATAAGAGGGGTTCCCCCTCTCGAACGGATCCCAAAACCACACATACACCTCATACCAGTATAGCGTTAACGCCTCTTTGCCAAAAACAGGCATAACCCTACCAAGCGTTTGAGCTATACTTCTGATTGCCAAATCACGATTTATCCCACACTTGATCTCTTTACAATTTTACCATATAATCATAATTATTTTAACAGGACCTCCGACACACCTGTCAGCCCCTCAAATATCACCGGGGTAAGGTCATATCGAAAAGGGCTACCGTACCGTGACTTTCTCAAGCCAGCCGCTACAAATCTTAATCGGCCTACCAGCAATCTGAGAAGTTACTATTATTCATTTTGACACTTGGGATTTTACCATAAATTCCACTTGTTTCATTTGGATAATATCCCTCCTCGTTTATAAGTGACATCCTGTCACCATTGCCTACTAATTACTATATATCCTGCTACTGATGAGCCCCGAAAGTAATCTTTCTGGGCAAAACGCGTCTAACGATAGCAAACCATGCTATGGCTTGTTACTTAACAAGGTCAAAAAACATTTGAACTCAAATCTTTGGGTCTCCTATTAAAACATCACAGGAAAGTTGCTTAATTATTCTTTGCTGGGTAATATCAGGGAGTCAAATAGCAACTCCCTGGTAATATCCTCCCACATCAATTTTTAAAGCTTATTCAAGAGATTTAACCTATCATCACGGTTTAATTTATCCCGAGCATATTGGTATACGAACACGTCTCTGAGTGTTTGGAGAGTGGGCCATTTTCTTTAATGATTGTGTATTGTAATAAAAAAAATCATTATTGTGTACAAGAATTTACGATGCTTGAATCGCTTGTTTGATTGTCATTGCTTGATTTGCTGCTGCTGCTGCTACTACTACTACTACTATTACTACTATTACTACTACTACTACTACTACTACTACTATCACTACTACTACTACTACTACTACTACTACTACTACTACTACTACTTCCCTTATTCCTCCTACTCTTATTTCTCCCCTCCTCCTCCTCCACCACCACTACTATTACCACCACTACAATTATGGAGATTTACCTTAGCAATATTAATCATGAAATGGATGTCTTTCTTAATATTTTGATGAAAGTAATCTCTCAAATTTCACCATTAAACAATATTATGTGT
The DNA here is from genome assembly GCA_029531755.1 of Holothuria leucospilota. Classification (NCBI taxonomy): domain Eukaryota; kingdom Metazoa; phylum Echinodermata; class Holothuroidea; order Aspidochirotida; family Holothuriidae; genus Holothuria; species Holothuria leucospilota. Next base: position 13,806,145 of record CM055968.1, on the reverse strand, counting down.
TCTTTATGGGTCTCAGTCAAGTTGCATGAAGCTTTTGACAGGGCCCTTTTCCTTAAATCCGCCGCTGATCAAACTACATATCCGCATCGTCCAGATTAGTTTCGTCTTGTTTACTCTCGTGAATTTCTGCTTCCGTCTCAGGGCTAACATCTTCGGTAGATGAAGGGAATGATTCCTCGACGATTTTAAACTGTGTGCTATCTGTTTCACTTTCCCCTTCCTCACCTTCTCGACTTGATTTGGGGGTCTCTCGTCGAACATAAGATGTATCACCATCGATATTTAATTTAATTTTCGAACCCGAAATCGTTGTTTCACGTATCTCATCATCTTGGAGAATATCATCAGGCGACTTTTTAAAAATCACCTTTTCGTCTTTGGCATCTTCTTTTCTTCCGGATAACCGACCTTGGTCATGATAAGTTGTCTCGCTGATATCACTAGCGATTGCACTTCTTTTAGGTACAGGGGTACTCCCTGTAGATTGAGACTGAGGGTGTCCCTCTTTTCCTTCTTCCACGTGTTTAGTTTCTGTACCTGCATCTTCTTCTCTAATCACTGTGCGGCAACAAGGGTAGGGTATAAAATGGCAAAAAATAAAGCCGATCATATTTCCAATAACTCCCCCTACAAATCCGAGCCCCATCTCAATACCAACTCTTTTCTTGACACTCCATTTTTTACCATTTTTGGGTGCTACTAGTCGCACAACGAAAACACCAAACAGAGTCACAAAACCAATTAATGTAACAGACTGCATCAAGCTCTTGATCACAGCACGTTTACATGCTAAAGTACAGCCAGATTGGTTACTTCTCTTGAAGTTTTGTTTCGGGGTATCAATTTTGTAAGTTATGAAGATAATCATCAGGAAAGTAAGGCACTCGAAAACACAATGGATTGTAAATCCTAACCAGTCTTCATCTATATGTGGGACAAACCACTCGAACATCTCCGAAAATGAGACCACGAACGCGATGTGAAGGAAAGCAACCAAAATTCGAGCAATCCAAGCATGCATTCTCACACTGTATTGGAAAAGCTGGTTGGATTTATGAGATCCAGTTTTGCAAAAGGTAGCAAAGTGTTCGTTGTTATCCACAAAAAGACTGTATCTAATATCAAGGCTCATCATCGTAGAAGCTCGTAACATGACCAAGTCAGGAGGATTTTGCTCCTCTATTTCTTTGGGGTATACGAATTTGTACATTGGACTGTAACAACAATTTCCGAGTAGATCAAATTTTTTTTTCGTATTTTTACAGATTTTTTTTTGGAATCCACTCAATAACATGGAGCTCATTCTCATCTTCTTGAACATCCTCGGTAACAATGGCGTGGTGCCAATAAGAAGAGGGCCTGAGCCACGCCACATGATCTCCTCTTTTCAGTTTGTGAATGTCCCTCCATCGGACATAGTGACCAGTGTCAGAAACTTGCAAATAGCAGAACTTTGGAACATAATGGTGTGCGACCGGTTTCAAAGTACAATCGGGGGCAATATTTTTGTTAAGATCGTTCAGTAGACATTCTTCTTTGCAAGATACGCAGAACGCCCCTTGAATTTCTGTATTAAGCAAAAGATAATTACCAACAATTTGAAACAGGTCACTTGCTTGAATTTCGAAATTTACCAATCAACCGACTGATCAATATGGGTAAGTTCAAAAGTTAGAGAGAAATTTGAGGTTTTATAAGATTTACATGTATAGGCCTTGACATTTCACATGGGCGGAGGGTTTTTCCCTGAAATTTTCGCTGATGGCAAGCAGTTGTGACACGAGTTTTCCCTGATAGCCACATATTTGGCTTTGCAGGGTTGCAGCTCCTTCCTCCGACATCGCCTTCTACACTTATGTTCATATGTAATTATTTTTACAGTATCTATAAAAAATGAATAAAAAAGCAAACAAACAAATCAAAAAATAAAAATAAATCAATAAACATTAAACAAAAATAAATAAATAAACAAACAAACAAAGGAATAAACGAACGACGGAACGAACTAACGAACGGACGGATGAGTGAATGAATGAATGAATGAATGAATGAATGAATGAATGAATGAATGAATGAATGAATGAATGAATGAATAAATAAATAAATAAATAAATAAATAAATAAATAAATAAATAAATAAATAAATAAATAAATAAATAAAAAAAGTTGTGCTCGCCAACTTAAAGTTGCACGTTCAATTACCTGCTTGCCATCCCGGAAATAATTGCTGCGTGCATGGGGTGATATACATATTAGAAAAATATCCTCAAAAAGGGGACGGTTGCCTCCCCCCCCCCCCCCACACACACCCTTCACTACGCACCTGTTCCATATTGCCGGAAATGTAACTTTCCGTGCCTTACAATTTACATCTGAAAAATTTGCTTTGAGCATTTCGGGGGCAGGGGGAAACTGACCCTTCTCCCGCTGCGTAAGGCCATGAGTTCAAAATGACAAAGAAGGAAAGTGTGGGGTCCTCCCCTAAGAGAACTTTAAAATTGAAGATTATCAGATGTGAGTTTCTTGCTTATGGGTATTAACGTAATTACTCAAAATGCATTTATCTGTTGATGACGTTGTTAAATATTTTAAAGTCAAGTGGCTAGCCCCTTGACCAAAATATTATGTGCTTGTCAATATGAACAAAACAAAACAAAAGAGTAGGCTATTCATCGATCTGAATCCAGAACTCCTTACACACAGTCACACCCGTCCCCCTTCCTCCTCAGTTGACCTCAAGTTTTCGGGACATGACTGAGAAGTACTGATTTCAGCGAAGTGCTACCATAGGCTAGCGCGTAACGCTTAGAAAATTTTGGGCAAAAATTAGCTCCTATACATTTTCGGAAATAAACCTTCCAACTTGCTTAAGTGCAGGGAGGCAGGGTCCCTGGGGTGGGGTCTCCAGGCACGATAATCACTACTGAAAACAAAGTCAACAATACATTAAAAAAATACGAACACTCCTCTAGGACATGTATGTAACCATGTACCGGTATTATTATAGTATTATGCACTTCGGCAAGTTTACCGTGCATCGAAACCCACATGACATGCCTCAGTAGCAGCTTTATTGGTTCATATAATCAGTAATTTCAAATTCACGAAATTTCCTACCACGTAACGTTTTAGATTAGAGAATTAAGACAGGTGCTGCAGAGTCTATATTTTGGTGGGAAGAAATCAAGTCAGGATTTCTGTATTAACTCAGAAGCAGATGTGAAAGCTAAGCTAAAGAGGTGACTCGTTTATGGAAATTTCCGGGGGGTAAGAGTCATAATATCGGGGGCCGGTAACCTACAGGTTGCCTCGATTGTAGGGTAAATCCGGCCCTGAAGGGCAGATATCTTTAACTCGCTCCCAACATTTGTTCTGCAACCTCAAAACGTGCATTTATCTTAATCTGCAACATTGCATAGACTGGAAAGTGTCATTTCCTGGTATCGAAGAAGCATTTTCAGCCTTAAAATATGTGGTACGCTAAGCGCCAACTGATGATAGGGCCTAGCTACTAGTGTCAATAAGCTTTTCGCAAAGAGATCTTTTCAGCCCCTTTAGTTTCTCCACCTCGGGCCTTTTACATTACACGTCGCAACACTATAAGATACGATAACTAGAAAGCCTGAAGGCTTCGTGGTTCCTTGCCGAAAGGAAATGCTTTGTCGCACTGAGGTTTATCGATCAAAGTTATCCTTGTTGATGTTGAGATATCATGTTTTAAGGCGTTTTTCATACCAGGTTTCAAAGTTTGACCTCTGTTGACCTTAAGAGACCTCTGATATTACCAAAACAATAGAGTTCTTCTCTCGATATCAAAAATGTATATCCCAAGTATTGATAGGTAACAGAAGACGGAAACTAAACAAGTAAGGGCTTAGCACTTTCCACTACACTATCAATACACACGTTAATTGTAAGCTGTTTTTTGATTGTAGAATGGTCATAGCATTTCATTTCATTTATTTATTTTGTCTATACATACATACATACATACATACATACATACATACATACATACATACATACATACATACATACATACATACATACATACATACATACATACATACATACATACATACACATACACATACACACATACACACATACACACATACATACATACATACATACATACTTAATTTACAAAGAAACAAACCATGATGTAGTATAAACAGGACACTAGAAAAAACAAATCCTTGCCACAGTCCATCATTAGGTAATTAAAATTGGAATTACAAACCAATCTACCAGAGTTGTGCGTGTGAAAAGATTGTTGTTCTTTATTATCCTTAGAATGGTAGAAATGTTGTTCAGCCCACCCTTTTCGTTGGCCACGAACCAACACAATATGGAGGTACTATGGCTCACTGTTTATTCTGGACAGAGCGTGTTTACGAGCAGCTTACAAGGTTTTCATGGTTTCACGTCTGGTGACCCCAAATGACCTTGGAACTTCACAAAAACTCAAAGGGATCTTCTCTTAACATGACAAATCTATTATCTATATGCCAAGTCTGAAAAGTGTCCATCATTCCTATCTCGAAAAAACGTGTTTACAATTTTAGGTCTTTTGACCTTTGATCCCTTACTCAAAATCCATATATGGCCCAGATATGGAATTTCATATCTGGCCCAGATATGGAATTCATATCTGGCTTGTACAAGAATTGGGCAGATATAACTTGATATAATATAAAGGCCAAATATGGCCATATATGGCCCAGGTAAAGTTTCACTTTTATATGGCCCAGATATGCCCCATATATGGCTACTCCATTTCTGGCCCATATATGGAAAATCCATATATGCCACATATAAAGAGATTTATATCTGGCCCATATCTGTGCCATATATGACCCATATAAAACTTTATATGGCTCACTCTTTATATGGCTCATATCTGGCCCATATATGGAAATTTATATCTGGCCCATATCTGCACCAGATATGGAATTTATATCAGATCGGATAAAAACCATATATGGCCAGATAAAGTTCTATCTGGATCAAGCCTTTATATGGCACAGATCTGCTCTAGTTATGAATCATAGTTAGGACTTACAGTCCACACTCCTCATGGAGACTTTGAACACCTTTTTTTCCAAAAGTTTGAACACCAGAAAACAATGTTTAGGTGCTCCATGAATTAGAATTTAATGTAAGTATTAGGTTGAATTGACTTAAGTACATAAATTCAACTTATTTCATAACAGTGAACAGAAAAATGCCTTGAAATTTCCTATTTTATGTAATCACAGTGATATGGGCTTCTTATTTTAAACTTAATTACGTATTTGACTCTAAATTTTGTTTACTGCGTGGTGCATATTTTACTTTCAACTTCCTAAATCATGAAAAATGTAGGTTTAGATACAAGCTCAGCCCAAATATGCAAATTATTTGCCTAAGTTCACTTAGTACACTGCGGTATTAACAGAAGTGTAGCCACAAAATAACTGCAATGTCTGGGAAGGTGATGCTGTATCCAAAACATGTCTTAGTTTGTAACAAGCATAATCCAAGAATCAAATCAAATAAATAATAAAACAAACTAACAAAATGCTCATTTGCATATCTAGCATATCAAGTTATATCTGGCTTTATATGGCCATATCAAACTTTATATACATATCTGGATCACGGTTATATCAAGTTATATCTGGCTTTATATGGCCATATCAAACTTAATATGCATATCTGGGTTATGTTTTAATCAAGTTATATCTGGCTTTATATGGCCATATCAAACTTAATATACATATCTGGATCACCATTTTATCAAGTTATATCTGGCTTTATATGGCCATATCAAACTTTATATACTTATCTGGATCACGATTATATCAAGTTATATCTGGCTTTATATGGCCATATCAAACTTTATATACATATCTGTATCACGGTTATATCAAGTTATATCTGGCTTTATATGGCCATATCAAACTTAATATGCATATCTGGGTTATGTTTTAATCAAGTTATATCTGGCTTTATATGGCCATATCAAACTTTATATACATATCTGGATCACGATTATATCAAGTTATATCTGGCTTTACATGGCCATATCAAACTTTATATACATATCTGGATCACGATTATATCAAGTTGTATCTGGCTTTATATGGCCATATCAAACTTTATATACATATCTGGATCATGATTATATCAAGTTATATCTAGCTTTATATGGCCATATCAAACTTAATATACATATCTGGATCACAGTTTTATCAAGTTGTATCTGGCTTTATATGGCCATATCAAACTTTATGTACATATCAGGATCAAGATTATATCAAGTTATATCTGGCTTTACATGGCCATATCAAACTTAATATGCATATCTGGGTTATGTTTTAATCAAGTTATATCTGGCTTTATATGGCCATATCAAACTTTATATACATATCTGGATCACCATTTTATCAAGTTATATCTGGCTTTATATGGCCATATCAAAGTTTATATACATATCTAGATCACAGTTTTATCAAGTTATATCTGGCTTTATATGGCCATATCAAACTTAATATACATATCTGGATCACGATTATATCAAGTTATATCTGGCTTTATATGGCCATATCAAACTTTATATGCATATCTGGGTTGTGTTTTAATCAAGTTATATATGGCTTGATATGGCCATATAAAGTCTTTAATCAACCAGATATTTCCAGATATAAAGCCAGATATGGATTTTGAGTAAGGGAGGACCTTACATCACCCCTAACCTCCATTAAAAGCAATCGGAACCTTCCTCGAAATATTGCAAAATTATAGGCCTATATCCAATATGAAAAATATCTATCATTGTTATCTTGAGAAAACGTGTTTTTAAGCGGTTTACAAGTTTTCACGTAAATTCAACTCTGGTGACTCAGATGACCTTTGATCTCCACCAAAACAGTACGGTCCTTTTTAATAATATGACAAATATATACGAATTATGAAAAGTGTCCAGCATTCCTATCTTAAAATATCGGGTTCACAAAGCTTCGGGTTTTGACCTCTGGTGACCTCTGGTGACCTCTAACCTTCACTGAAGAGAATAGGATTTTCCTCTTAATATGATAAATCGATATTCCAAGTATGAAATGTGTCTACCATTGATAACTTGAGATTTCGTGTTTACAAGCAATATAAGGATTCCGTATTTTCACATCCAGTGACCTCAGATAACCTTTGACCTTTACTAAAAACAATAGGTTCATTTTATGAGTATAACGCAGTTACATGCCAAGTATGAAAAGAATCCATGCTTTCTACCTAATGATATCGTGTTAACATGGTTCGGTTTACTCCCTCTGATTATCTCACATGACCTTTGACCTCCTCAAAAACAATAGAGATCTTTCTCTCAATATAGTAAATTATATGCAAAGTATGAGAAAACCTATCATTACTACCTTGGGATATCGTGTTTGCAAGCCAAGCGTCACAAGCACACATACACACACATACACACCCGCACATGCACTGGCCAGCGTGATTGCATATATTACTTTCGCCTTCGGCAGGGAATCAAAAGAAAAAACAATTGTCACAATAGTGTCGTGTCAGACTAGGTCCCTTTTTAAAAGCTCCCCCTTCCCCCTATTTGAATTTCCTGAAGACTAACATTCTCTGAGCTTATGCTCTCACTACCACGTAGTCGTTATGAGCTTGTAGTCCTACTCCCCCATTAAGTAAATTGCAACGAGGTAGGAGATGGAGAAAATTTCATTTCTGTGAATAGGTGGCCTTTGGAAGCCACAAACTTATTACAGTATTGAACTGCAGTTATTTCATGCTTAGTCTTATTCTCTGATTCACTTTTTCTATGAAGTTTTTATTTTTATTTTTACAGCCCTCAACTTACCCTCTTTAGTGTAACTTTCCACGCATCCAGTGCATCCGGTCTGCTTGTGATGTTCCAAGAGGTGCTCTATATCATTTCCACATACCCTAAAGGAAGGTACATATAGATCGAAATAGAAATTTAGGACCATAGAAGAATATAATTAAAATTGTCACGTGACAAACATGGCACCGTCATCACCCATCTGCAACACAGTAGGTAACCCCGATATTTTGCACATGCATCTCCCGTGCTTAGTCAGAGTAGCCCTGAAGCAAAGGGTCATGGGTTCTGCATGGGGCAAGAGACGAGCTGAAATGAAGAACGGCAGGCGTTACACTGACTACTCCAAGGACATTCTTGTGGTCAGGGTAATGGCGAATAAAATGGCAGGATTTTTTATGTGAAATCATAGGTGTAAGAGTCAGGAACTGGGGGGGGGGGAGGGAACTGCAGCTCCATAGCCACTCTGGCATTTTCTTTGTTTTCCCGAGAGTAAGGAAGCTGCCAGTTGCAATGGAAGCTCCCTTAATCTTATCCAGCCTTTGCTGGATGACAGTAACGGAAATTTGTATGAAAAAGTGGGATGGGGTAAGGTGGGGGTCTAATGGGCCCTTGAGGCAAAAGTTACTGTGTGAAAATGTGAAAGTCGATTCCAACATCTCCAAAAAGTGCCGGCATATTTATCTCTCTATCCCCAGGGATTTCTGCCTGTGCCCAACGAATTGGTCAACTTGAACGTTCATATACGACAAAGTAATAAATATAATAGTTGATTAATCGAAAGAGTTAGATAAGGTTTAACGTCCCAATTTCCAACCACTTGGTTCAAATCGAGACGACCACGGCCTTTTTTCCAGTTTTGGCTCACTGGCTTTTTTTCCAAAAGTCCCCTGACTCTCTGGCGAAGAGCCAGGGGCGAAAACCAAACAATACTCCCGAAGGAGTTCTGCTCCCCGAAGGAGTAACAACGTCCCCAAGGGACAAACTTTGACTTAACTGACACCACCCGACAGTGGTCCCGTTCTAGACTGGCTGAATAGAACAGGTCCCACTTTGGAGCTCCGCCGTCGTGATCACGGATACTCCTGCGCCAGGTAAGTATGTGGCTCACTGGCTTGTGTTTTCCATACTCCATTGCTTATGCTGAGCACCAAGCACAAAGGCAGTAGTTTCCATTTTTAAAGTCTTTGGTATGACCCGGCCAGGACTGGAATCCTAGACCTTCCGGCTGCAAGTCGGATGCTCTAACCACTTGACCACTGCAGTCGACCGTGTGTGTGATTCTAAATTTTGTGTACAAGCAAACTCATAGTTCGAAATGTCTGTTGTGCATGATTCTTGGCAGGTATGTTGTCCCTGGGGTGAAGTTGTGCCCTTTTGCTTTTTGCGCCAATACCATGCATAGTAATGAGCGGGCGGGGCTAAATGTAAAAAAAAAAAATAAAGTGGCAATATCTCCCAATCGGGATGGCTGATTAGCTTCATATTTGGGTCAGGTATGCTAATTGACAGAGTAAATAGTTGTTTGGGAAGGTCTTCATCTTCATTAATATTCATTAGTGTGCAGGGTTAGTTTCGAAAATGCTTGTGTAGAAGCAAACTCATAGTAGGAAAGGTCTGCTGTTATGAGACTAATTAGTATGTATATTGACCTGGATCTAAATTTGTGCCTTATTACTTTTGGTGCCAATGCCATGTATAGTAATGAGTGGGCAGGGCTAACGTAAAAATCTTAAAATGGCAATATCTCACAATCATGATGACTGATTAGCTTCATATTTGGCAATGTTATTTGCAATAGGCTAACAGGTAGAGGTGGAAGCCTTTTCATAATAGTTCATTATCTTCGTTAATATTCATGATCGAGTGGGTGTGGTCATTTTGATAATGGCTGAAAATGCGTGTGCACGAGCAACCTCATAGTGGTAAGGTTTACTGTGCATGACACTCCTAAGTTATGTTGATCCTGTTGTTAAGTTGTGCCCTATTGAGTTTAGGGCGAGTATCATGCATAGTAATAAGTAGACAGGGCGAAAACGTTAAATCTTAAAATGCAATATCTCCTGATCAGGATAATTGGTTAGCTTCATACTTGGCATGGGTATGCTGCTGTTGCCACAAGTATGAATAGATTTTCTTGAAACTTGGTTCTTACTATTAAATAAAGTTTTTTTTTTACTGTGTCTGGTACATGTGGGGTCAAAGGCTATGAAAGGGTTATATGGGGATATAGTTTGAAAATAAGCAGAATGCTCCTCTGTCCACATAGCAAAGGACTTGTGTAAAAATTCACTAGTGTAAATTTTGAATAGTGTGTCTTATAGTGATTCACAAGAATTTTTAATAGATGAGTTGGGAAATTACATTTTGCTGTACCATGTAGTACCACACATCAAGTCCACGCACATTTTCGCACAGGTACGAAGGCTTTGAGAGACTGTTGTTTTTGTCTTCCACAATCCTTAACTTATGATTATCCCCATGCAAAGCCCCTAGAGTTGGATAAATGGAGCTGAGTGATCTTAAAGTTATGGTTGCATGTAACCAAGAAAATCTGTTTTCACTTGGCAGTTAAAGAAGAAAAACCTTCAATGAACAATGAAGGATCCCTTTGAATTATTTCAATATCTTTTACCGTTCTCAAGATATACATTTGCAAATTTTTATCATGGTTTCTGAAGTAACTCATTGCCTATCAGCCTATGCAAAAGTAATGATGTAGAATGTTGTATAGTGTTAAGATTTCTTTTGATAACCCTGTATAAATTATCTCTTAATTACTGATCAGATAGTTTGGTAAGTGATATCAATTTTTTGCCGGGAAACAATTTCAACTTCATAATAAATTCCTCAGAGGATAACATCGCTAAAAGTGTCCTTGAAATGAGAGTTTAAAAAACAAAGGCTGACATAAGCCATATGTGCTATGTCCATTTTTCAACGTCACAAATTTGCATACTTAGCTCTTGTTTATTCATGATACATGCGTGAAATAGAAATTACCCTGTAAAATTTTCAGTATTTTATTTGATGGATTTTCATGTCACCAGACTGTGGGGGCAGTAGATCGTGAAGAGGACAGGTCCTAATCACGAAGATTGTGCAACACGGTAAGATGAAATATATTCGACATTTCATTGTGTACCCTGGCCTGTTGTGTGCAATATATGCTGTAAGCCACCTAAGAGCAATTGATGATACCCCAACCTGTGATTCAATTGCTTTCAATTATATGCCATCTGGCCATGGTGTGGTCAATAGTGCCGTCAACGTGGGGTGAGATCAAGCAGCACAAGAAGAGTAACATTCTGGTCATCAAACTGAATAAGACTAATCAGAAAGTGATTCCTGCACCATGACACTGTCTGTATGCAGACTGATTGACAGGAAGCACGTTGTTTCTAGCAATATGTCAGGACAGCTGCCTCACGTCAGTGAGAAATGGTTTTCACGCATAGTACCGTAATGCTTAAAATCACAATGGAAATAAATTTACTGATATGACAGAAGCTTAAACTCGACACTAAATAAAAACTTACGACTTTTTTGAACCATCGTCCTCCCTGGACTTGTCACTTGCAGTGGAAGCCATGTTGTTTGCTATATTGCTGCGACTTAAATCATGTTTATCCATGTCCTGTAGAGCTTTGTAATGAGTGCTTTGGTTACATTTTTGGGAAAGATGCAGGTAGGGTTTTACAGGTAAAGGATTATTATACGTGTCAGACTGATCCATTTTACAGGTAAAATTGAATGCTAAGTATGGCACCTCTTATTTGTTCATACTTAAAAAGACTTGCAATTGGTCTCACAGTTCATTTTCAAAGATGGGGTGTTCTATTTGTGTGTGGGGGTGGGTGCGTGTAATGATACAAGTCGCACGAAAGTTGTTTACAAACCAAACTGGACATTTAAGTCCAATTAACTACCATCAAATGGCACTGGATGCCAACTGAACAGACCACAAAATCACAGTTGGACCATATTTTATTATTGTAGCCTAGTTCGGACTGTATCTGTGCGATTTGTTGATGTACAGGGGTTGTGGGTGTGGACGATGTATGATGTAAGGGGTTATATGGCCCTTGGAACAATACGGTACTTTCCGCTCAAGCTGCTAAACAAGAATGAAGGAGTCAAGTATTGGCGACGGGATGGGTACACACGAAATCGCGCCGAAAATTGCATCTTTAAGACATTTTACATTTCAAACTTTAAAGCCAGTAGCCAAGGAGGGGGAGGGGGGGGGACAAAGTGAGCGCATTGCATATCGTAAGTAGTAGGTACCATACATATGCCCGTAGCTAGCAAACGACAAACCATGGAGATGTACCACACGGAAAAACACGAACCACAATGACCGCGCGCCAAAACCCAAGTTTACTGAACCAACGACTAAATCAAACTTATAAGGTGTTATATAAAACAATAATGATTTTTTTTTTTTCATTCGTGCAATAGTGTAATTTCATTCGTTGAAAGATTTAACGTTCCATTCAACTCGGCCTTGCCTCGTTGAATAGAACGTTCAATTTTTCAACTCATGAAATAATTCATACTAGCACACTCATAAACATTCATTATTAGTATACTAAAGAATAACAAAAGCCTACAATTAAATGTCTCAACGCTGCTTTCTTCGGCGCGCACCCGTTTTAAATATTGTTTCGGGATTCGGCGTTACTTCCTATAGAACATCTTACTTGTCAAAGCTTCTTACAACCTCTTCCATTATCATTGAAACCACCAATGCACCGGAAGTTCCCCCTCCCACAGAAATTTTCAAAGCTATTTTTTTACACTACCGACCTGTGTAAATGTAATAAAGGGCAGACGCTTAGCGAAGGGGGAGGGGTGGGACAAGAGCCCTCTCTTTGAGGATACTTTTTTTTATTACTCATGACGCTAAAAAGTCTGGAAATGCGATTTTTCCTGCGCGCTTCCCGCGCACCCACTCTAAATAATAGGTGTCCCATTCTTAAAATTATTGTTCCAATGCCCTGGGAAACCCTCAAAATAATCCATTTTCTCCTCCTGACTGTTAGTCATACGGAGTAAGAAAGTAGGCCTAATTGCAAAAAGTCAAATTGTGATTTTGTGGTCTGTTAAGTGCCCACCTTGTGTCATTTGAAGTTGAAGCTAAAATGCATCATTTTAATGCCTACAAACTCGTAAATACCTCAGAGCTTCCGGGGCTTCGTCCCCCTGGACCCCCACCGGGATTCTGCCCCTGGGCCCCGCCAGGGGCCCTGGGGCGGGCCCCTGGACCCCACACCGTTAGGGGGAGCGTTTCGTGCTCCCGTGGCGCCTTCGCCGCCGTTTGGCAGTCTTCCCGGGCTTGCCCCCCCCCCACTTACAGACATCAAATAGGGCCCCTGATTTTAGCAGAGGGGCCACTGTTAAGAAAGTTAACGGACATTCTGTTTTAAGGATAATTAAAATCTATAAAGTGAGGGTACGTGTCAGTGTCTCGGGTTTGCTCTCTGAATATTAAAGAGCAAAATAAATTGTCTTTCAGTCTTTCTTGATAGACTAATCAGTGATTATTTACATACAGTTAAAGGCTCCTCAGGTCGACTACTTTCATATAAACTGCCAAGTGACATATCCGAGGGAGGTTTTTAGGGGTCCATGTTACTACAGTTTCTTGAACAAGTAAACTTTTACAACCCAGGGAGGTGTACGGAAAGTGTAGCCATAAGCCCGTTGTCTTTTGAGGATAAATGACCTTCACATTCACCTTCAGAGACGCCACTATTCTGCTGATTAATCTGACAAATTCAAGTAGATTACATACAATGTAATGTCTTCAACCATTCTTCATTGGAATATTTCCACTAACAGCTTCAAACTACACCCTATAAGTCGATGGAACGTCCATGTTGCCGAAGAAACTGACGCTGAAATAACTATAATATTTCAATAACCCTGATTACTTTAGTGTAGTGTTTTATTCTGTAGCGAATCAGGTTAATCCTCCCTTGCAGTCCATGGTTACACTTATCAGCACAAGAAAACTATAGCATTTCATAGTTTGCTGCACACTACAAATGAACTTGACAAACTTACTATTAACATCAGACAATTTGTCAGTAAGCATTTCGGGCGGGGCGCGATTGGACGTCTGAAAGTGTGTGGGGCAAACCCTGGCAGAAAATCCAAAGCGCCGAAGGCGCCGCACGAGTGCAAAACGCACCCTTGAAGGCATGGGGTCCAGGGGCCCACCGTTGGGCCCCTGGAAGGTTCCAGGGGTAATGCCCCAGTGAGGATTCAGGGGGCAAGGCCCCCTGAAGCTTTGATGTATTTAAGGAGTAAAAATCATTAGAATGAAACATTTGGCTATGTTGAAACGCATCGGATGTGCACTCAATAGATCATAAAAACTCATTTTGACCATTTAAACAATAAAGCCTTACTCAGAATAACAGGCCATATTTATGACGAAGTGGCTTTAGCTTGTACGTGGTTACAATGATAATGCAAGAATTTGTACCAATCTACGGAGCACGCAAGATGTTCTACAGGAAGTAACAACGAAACAGTATTTATAACAGATGCACGCAAGGCGCGCCGAAGAAAACATGGTTATTTAGACATTTTTTGTAGCCTTTTTTATTGTTTTTCTTTATTTTTGTAAATGCAATATTATCCATTACGTGAAAGATTCTTCTACTTTCCCCAGTCACCTATTCTTTCTTTTATGTTTAATTTTTTGTAGATGATCTGGAAAATGGGACCAGTGTTCCAGTGTTTCTATGAAAAATACCACTTTAAATTACAATTTGGTGAGGACTGTCAAAGTTGAGAATTATCTGGTTCTTGATATATAATAATTTCCAAAATCAATGAAAAGTTACTATGGTTAGTTCTTCAGAGACATAGCCATGGGCGCCCTCAGTACGCATGCGAGGGCAGCAATTTTTATTAAAGCTGCATCTTCGTAAATTGTGGCGAAGCTTTTGACCGCGAGGGCCGAAGGCTGGGGACTGAGGGTCCTCCCTGAAAATTGTTCGTAAATCTGATGACTTTTGCGGAAATTCTGGAACATTTCTGAACAATATTCTACGTCCCAAGGTATAATTTGAAATGTTAATAAAATATTTTTCTTACGATGATTGCAAATTTGAGATAGGAACCGTCGGTTAATTTAATGAGGATGGTGGTACTTAGAGGTGAATGTGAACAGGGCTGAAAAATTTATTGAGAATAGCGATTCCCTATATAGGGGTAGGTTTCTGAATTGTGTATGCAAGGATATTTGAAATTAATGTTTATCTTAATTTTACATTGCAAAATTGACCATTGTGTTAAAAATTCTCTTATAATTTCTCTGGTCTCTCTTCCTTTCGTTTATTTTTTAAATTATTTTTATTAAGTTTTAGGGTCTAGAAAAGGGGACAAGTTTTCCCCGTTTGCCCCGCCCCCGTAATCCAGTCTATGCCTGTGCGAATAATTACACGTAAAATTCCCAAAGATGTTAATGGTTTTAAGCAACCGGGACAAGGAAATACTCCCCCTCCATTATCAACTATTGTCAAGGTACTGATTACCAGTGTTGTAGTACCCGTACCCGTACCCGTACTCGTACCCGTACTCGAGTACAAGTTTCCGTACTCGTACCCGTACCCGTACTCTTGACCTGGTACCCGTACCTGTACCCGTACTCATGGCCTGGTACCCGTACCCGTACCCGTACTCATGACCTGTGCCCGTACCCGTACCCGTACTCATGACCTGTGCCCGTACCCGTACCCGTACTCATGACCTGGTACCCGTACCCGTACCCGTACTCATGGTCCCGTACTCACACTACAACGTTACACTGTTATGTGTAAGGTAAATTTAATCAGTTGTAAAATTTTGATCATATTTTTTTATCTGGATGATAATTGGATAGTATATGTACCCCATGGGGGAGATGAGTTGTTCATGCTGCAGTAGTATACATGATGATGGGTATATATACTTCATGTAAGACTACCTCAAACTGAGGTGAATAGACAACTGAAGGGAGATGAATATATAGTCTGAATAGCCTGAATGATGAACTCATTAGAACTGAACCATAAAACTGCACCAGTCAATTCTAGCAGAACTGGTACCGCGTGTACAAATCTATAGTCTTGACTTACTACAGGTCAGGGGCGTAGCTAGAATGAAATTTTTAGGGGGGCCTAGGTATCAAATGGGGGGGGGGTTGTCACAGCATCGATCGCCGCCCTTAATTCTTACACATTTTATTAGGATGCACAATTTTGGGGACCCCGGGACCCGTAGCTACGCGCCTGCTACAGGTGCATTCTACTAATACTGTGTGATACAGCATACACTGTGGTTAATACTACTTCAGATCATGTAGGTCTATAGTGCAACTGGGGTCAGATTTGAGGAACCAAGATTTGTTGATGTTGGCAATATCACATAGGCCTAGGCCTAAGCCTACAGGCCTACAGCCTACTCTCCCAGTTGATCCCCATCCACTACCTGCCCTCATATACCCTCATCAAATTATACTACAAAAGTCCTTGAACTAAATTAAGTTTACTGAATTTAAGCTCCATTCATGTACGTGACTGATCTGTACAGTTAGTACTGCAAACTTCATCTAAACATCAGCAGAAACTATTGACCTAGGCCATGCTGTTGTTTGTTTACATCTGATCTGGATAAAACTTACAAATGCAAGAATTACCCCCTTTGTTGCAGTTTAACACTAAGCCTTCCCAGTCTACACAGCTGGTATAGCCTTTTTGTAAAATTTGTTAAAGAGACAGGATGCCAAAAAGTATCACCTCCTTCAGAGCCCATAATAACTTTATGGTTTGAATAGGAGGATTTTAGGAGATTCACTGACAATGTACTGCAGTTAGGCAAGGCACAGACCTATGTTCATTGTTTGCATTGTGCAAGGCGTGTAACAATCAATAGGCACATATTGTACCAGTGAATGGATTAGGCTAAACTTTTTATCATATACAAAGTGTAGTTTGTATTTTCCTTGAATCTTTGGAGATTTGTATAGTCTCCTCTTAAACTCTTAGACCCAGCAAATCTGACTGCTTTTGATGTAAAACTGTTAATTGGCTTTGATTGCACTGTAAATAGATAGGTGGTTGCTCCAACACATCCTTGGTTCATAGAACAAGTCCTTGGTTCAAGTTGATTAAGCTATTCAAGTATTGCATGACCATCAGCCTTTAGGATGACAAGGTGTGAAGTCCAATCACACAAAATGGCAGTGAATTAGCTATATGTTTATAGGCATCAGAAAATAATACTAATTTTCCAAAGTTATAAGTAAGTTTTGTGTACTTGAAATCAAGTAGTGTAACAGGTATGAAAAACTTGCACTAAATTTACTTCAAACCGTAGAGATGATGACGTGTCTAGTACAGGCATCAGCAGGTGCAATTGTAAGGATGTATGGACATATTTTTTATTTTTTATTGGGGGGGGGGTGGGGGTGGGGCTACAATATGTAGATATAATTTGCAGCCGGCTGGGCTTTAATACGTTTTAAGCTAACATTTCTGGGGATATCTATGTCTTCACTATTAGCCTTTATGAAATTTGTGCAATTTTTGAGGGGCTATGAAAAATTTGGGGGTACCCCCAGAGAAGGGCACCTGAGTACCAGACATATTGCAGTGGTTGTGTTTTAGAACTTTGTACATATTCCAGATACTGCATATGTATATGATACTCATATAGAGTGGCTGCCAAACTCATTACTAAGTACACCTAATTCTTCTTGTACTGATGATAGTAGCTGGTGGTGCCTATAAATTATAATTATACTCATGACCATGTACTTGCACCTATACCACCTGGTCAAATCCTGTACCCATGCTCATACCAGCTTATCACGACCTGGCACACATACCATACCCAAACTCAAAACCACGTACTCAAGACCAGTACCCGTGTCCGGGCTCATGACCTGTTACCTGTACCTGTACCAGCCCCCATCTGTACTCATATGGCCCGGTTCCCATACCCGTACCCAGACCCATGACTTGGTACCCGTACCCGTACTCGATCATGACCAGCTGGTACCTGTTCCTGCACTCATGCTCCTGTATTCACACTACAGCGCTGCCAATTTCCAAGGATTTTACTGCCTATTTATACTAATAGGATGGACTCGGACTTGGCTCGGACTAGGTGGACTCGGTTACAGCCCTGAGCATTTCCCCTTACTCAAAATCCATATCTGGCTTTATATCTGGAAATATCTGGTTGATTAAAGACTTTATATGGCCATATAAAGCCATATATAACTTGATTAAAACACAACCAAGATATGCATATAAAGTTTGATATGGCCATATAAAGCCAGATATAACTTGATATAATCGTGATCCAGATATGTATATAAAGTTTGATATGGCCATATAAAGCCAGATATAACTTGATAAAACTGTGATCCAGATATGTATATAGAGTTTGATACGGCCATATAAAGCCAGATATGACTTGATAAAATGGTGATCCAGATATGTATATTAAGTTTGATATGGTCATATAAAGCCAGATATAACTTGATATAACCGTGATCCAGATATGTATATGAAGTTTGATATGGCGATATAAAGCCAGATATAACTTGATAAAACTGTGATCCAGATATGTATATTAAGTTTGATATGGCCATATAAAGCCAGATATAACTTGATATAATCATGATCCAGATATGTATATAAAGTTTGATATGGCCATATAAAGCCAGATATAACTTGATATAATCGTGATCCAGATATGTATATAAAGTTTGATATGACCATATAAAGCCAGATATAACTTGATATAACCGTGATCCAGATATGTATATTAAGTTTGATATGGCCATATAAAGCCAGATATAACTTGATATAATCGTGATCCTGATATGTATATAAAGTTTGATATGGCCATATAAAGCCAGATATAACTTGATAAAACTGTGATCCAGATATGTATATTAAGTTTCATATGGCCATATAAAGCACGATATAACTTGATATAATCATGATCCAGATATGTATATAAAGTTTGATATGGCCATATAAAGCCAGATATAACTTGATATAATCGTGATCCAGATATGTATATAAAGTTTGATATGGCCATATCAAGCCAGATATAACTTGATTAAAACATAACCCAGATATGCATATTAAGTTTGATATGGCCATATAAAGCCAGATATAACTTGATATAACCGTGATACAGATATGTATATAAAGTTTGATATGGCCATATAAAGCCAGTAATAACTTGATAAAACTGTGATCCAGATATGTATATTAAGTTTGATATGGCCATATAAAGCCAGATATAACTTGATATAATCATGATCCAGATATGTATATAAAGTTTGATATGGCCATATAAAGCCAGATATAACTTGATATAATCGTGATCCAGATATGTATATAAAGTTTGATATGGCCATATCAAGCCAGATATAACTTGATCCAATGCAATTCCAGATATGCAAATAAAGTTTTATATGGCCATATAAAGCGAGATATAACTTGATATGCTAGATATGCAAATGAGCATTTTGTTAGTTTGTTTTATTATTTATTTGATTTGATTCTTGGATTATGCTTGTTACAAACTAAGACATGTTTTGGATACAGCATCACCTTCCCAGACATTGCAGTTATTTAGTGGCTACACTTCTGTTAATACCGCAGTGTACTAAGAGAACTTAGGCAAATTATTTGCATATTTGGGCTGAGCTTGTATCTAAACCTACATTTTTCATGATTTAGGAAGTTGAAAGTAAAATATGCACCACGCAGTAAACAAAATTTAGAGTCAAATACGCAATTAAGTTTAAAGTAAGAAGCCCATATCACTGTGATTACATAAAATAGGAAATTTCAAGGCATTTTTCTGTTCACTGTTATGAAATAAGTTGAATTTATGTACTTAAGTCAATTCAACCTAATACTTATATTAAATTCTAATTCATGGAGCACTTAAACATTGTTTTCTGGTGTCCAAAGTCTCCATGAGGAGTGTGGACTGTAAGTCCTAACTATGATTCATAACTAGAGCAGATCTGTGCCATATAAAGGCTTGATCCAGATAGAACTTTATCTGGTCATATATGGTTTAGATCTGTTTCTGGTTTAGATCTGTGTTATATCTGCCTAAATTTTTATCCTAACTGATATAAATTCCATATCTGGTGCAGATATGGGCCAAATATAAATTTCCATATATGGGCCAGATATGGGCCATATAAAGAGTGAGCCATATAAAGTTTTATATGGGTCATATATGGCACAGATATGGGCCAGATATAAATCTCTTTATATGTGGCATATATGGATTTTCCATATATGGGCCAGAAATGGAGTAGCCATATATGGGGCATATCTGGGCCATATAAAAGTGAAAATTCACCTGGGCCATATATGGCCATATATGGCCTTTATATTATATCAAGTTATATCTGCCCAATTCTTGTACAAGCCAGATATGAATTCCATATCTGGCCCAGATATGGGCCAGATATGAAATCCCATATCTGGGCCATATATGGATTTTGAGTAAGGGTCACTATAGAACTAGCTGGCCCCGACAGTTAATTGGTATTAATAATACTTAGCCCTGCAATCACGCTCCATTAGACTACTACACGGCGCAGTCCTATTGAGCTTAGTGTGTAGGGCCTGATTGAGGACTAGGTAATACTGTACTGTACCACTTATACTATACTGCATAACAGCATAACATGCAGACTAAAATTTATGACTGCAGTTCATTCCCTTCAGCTCAAACTATAGGCTAGATCATTCCAGTCCCCTTCGCGGAAATACTGTTTACAAAATTACAGCACTTGACTATAATGTTAGGCTAATGTTAACCAAAATGAGTCGTCCGCGTACTGGTGTATGGCTACTCTATGCACCTAGCTTGTTGACAAATTAATTGACTCTCTGAATGAGCTTGCACAGTTTCTTTTATTTCAAGAAATAATGATTCATTCCCTAAAGATGGATCTTGAATAATCAAAACAGCTTACCGCAAACCAAGCCGATAGCATGTCAGCTGAAAAAGTAAGCTGTAGGACCCACAGTAAGTAGATATACCACAAAGTCACTGTGTTCTGTGCATGTGGTACATACACTTACAGTGTGTAGTGCAATGAATATGTGTGCAGACGACTGTGGTCTTGCCAACCACAAGCAGCAGTCGCAATTCAGTAACGTCATTTTTTTGTTTACATGTGCATATTTGTGTTGCAATTTCTCAAGCCACTACACTTAAATGTATTGCCTACGTAGCAGGCTGAGCGGCATATTCCCTGGCAGTCATCCAGGAGAAAAAAACAGTTGATTCCAGTTGAATATTGCAACTGGTTTTAACTGTGTCCAACTGGTCTCAACTGCTTCCAACTGGATTCCTTGGTAATCCCAACTGTATCCAACTGGTCTCATGTGTTTCCAACTGGACCATGACAAAGTCCCATCTGGAAATTTCGAGACCAGTTGGACCCAGTTGCTTTGTACTGAAACACAGTTGGGTTTTGGAAATCCAACTGAAACACTGTTGGGAAAAGAGTCCAGTTGGAAATAGGTATAATAACTGATGAGTACAGTTGGATTCCAGCCATGTACCTGTAGTGTCAAGTTGTGAATGAGAACAGCACTAGTTGGGGGTATCAAGAGTTGAGTTGTCGAGTGGTTAAGGTGTTGTTGAAGTATTGACCATTTACTCTTACTATATTTTTTATTTGTCTTTGAATTTTAGGCTATTTTATTATTAGGCTAGTTATATTCTTTACCTATTACTTATATTGCATATAATTAGCTACCCCGTGTTCTTCTACATCACACTCCCGTCCCTACATTACCGTTCATACAGTTTGAACCTGGTTTTTTAACTGAGCTTTCTAAATATATATTTTATGTGACTTTTCCAGTATTTTGCATTCAGTGAAGAAAATAACTGGTGCAAGACAACAGAAGTTAAATGAAGCCTTGGACTGAACGGTCCTGACTATACATGTATTCCATATTACTGGATCGCCTATATTAAATTGACATGAAACAACACATGGAAATGGAAGTTCATTTGTTTTGCATTTTTGGTATGAAACAGTTGGAAAATTCAGAGAACAGTTGAGATCAGTCAAAGTTGAAAATAGTTGGAATCATTTGAGAATCTCTTTACCCCCCAGTTGAATCTAAGAAAGAAAAAACAGTTGGAAATTCTCAACTGGTTCCAGTAATTATTGTTACCAGTTGGAAAATTTTAAATGGCATGTCAAACCAGTTGGAATAATTTCCAATTGGTTTCAACTGTTTCCAACTGGTTTGAACCATTTCCAAATGGTCATATTCAACTGGCTTTACCTAATTTGCATAATCGAGCTAATATGCATTTTATCAGCTCAGTCCTTTTGTAGGATGTTTTGTGATGGTTCCATTTTTAAATTTTATTTCCAAAATTTGCAATTAACACATTTTAACAGGTAATAACAGGGTAAGCCTATTACTGATTTGTTTTTATCATTTTTGTAATGTTAAGTATATCTCAATCTCTACATACTAAATACATAATACTTGACACAGCATAACAATGTCTTTACATGTAATATATTAGATGTTTTGGACTTGCCTCAAAATGCTTAAAAAAGGTCCCGGTGGTGTCAGTTAAGTCAAAGTTTGTCCCTTGGGGACGTTGTTACTCCTTCGGGGAGCAGAACTCCTTCGGGGGTATTGTTTGGTTTTCGCCCCTGGCTCTTCGCCAGAGAGTCAGGGGACTTTTGGAAAAAAAAAAATGCTTAAAAAAGTAATGCTTTGAAAAAGTAATGCTTAAATGCATTTCGAAGTTCACCAATTACTTCTGAATTACCCTTCTTTGAGCCACACATTCGTGGCTTAAGGGTGCTCATTGATTGGGTGTAACTGGAAAAGGGTTCCTAGTTGAAAACAGTTGATCCCGGTTGGAAACATGATCACAACTGGAAACAGTTGTGAATTTTTCCAACTGATCCAAAAACACAGCTTGGAAACATGGTCACAACTGGAAACAGTTGTGAATTTTTCCAACTGGTCCAAAAACACAGCTTGGAAATTTTCCAACTGCTTCCAGTTGGAACCAGTTGAAAATTCCCAACTGTTTTTTTCTTCTGGGATATATATATACGCTATCCCTGGTTTCTGAAACCCAAAAGAGAGATTGAGCCAACAGAGTCCGCTCTGCAGGAAAATTTGAGTGGTGCGTTAGCTGACTGGTGTTTTAGCATAGTCAGCAGTTTCTGATGGTAACTAGACGGTTCCCCAGATACACGATTTTAGCATGGGCCACTCCCCACCACACAATATCCATCCAGCCGACTTACCAAACCTGACAAATATCTCGACTGAGAATTGAATCCAACCTTAATCCTTATATCCTCTAGATTTGCTTGCCACTTAAATCAACTATAATAGGCTTTATAGGTCATTCTGTGTGTTAATTTTGGATTGTCCATGGAGGAAGTTGCTCTGGGATTACATACACTGGGTGGTGGCCAGGTTCGTTCACAGGGCATTGGCTTGATGGGAAACTTTTCAAGGTTGGAATTTTCTTGGAAGGAGAGCAATATGATGGGGGTTTGAGTCTGTCAAATATCCAGTAATAAGTAGTAATGCAGTAAAGGCTTGGTACCATGCATATTCAAAACTGCACTCATGAGTTGGTACCCGTACCCATACTCATGAATTGTACCCGTACCCGTACCCGTACTCGTACCCGTACCCATGACCCTGTACCCGTACCCGTACCCGTACTCATGATTACTTTTTCCTCGGACCCGGACCCGTACCCGTACTCATGACTTGGTACCCGTACCCATACTCGTACTCATGACCTGGTACCCGTACCCGTACCCGTACCCGTACTCATGACCTGGTACCCGTACTCGTACCCGTACTCATGGTCCCGTACTCACACTACAACACTGCTGATTACCGTGTGAAAACACTAGCGAAACTGCAAATAATGCATAGCTTTGCGCAGTGGCAGAGCTATAGGGAACTTGGTCAGAGCGGACGAGAATGGCTTGCAGGGGCGCTTTAAAGCAGGCAGATACCGTATGCCTCAACACGATCTAGGTCATGGCTTTTCAACCTTTTCTTTCAGATTTCCCCACCACGTAGAAAATTGCTTTCCCATTTCTCCGCCCCAAGTATTTCTATCACAACATGTTTTCCAATCCCTTCCTTTCACATTCTAGTATAAAGGCAACTAATATAATTCACTTAATGGTCATGTTTTTATCAGGTCCAGATTCAAGATTTTACGTAAAACGGACTTGCTTTGTGAGGATAAAGATTAAATCTGCTAGAGCCACAGGCAAGAAACATAACTTGGGGAGGGGGGGGGGGGCCCTTACTCAAAATCCATATCTGGCTTTATATCTGGAAGTATCTGGTTGATTAAAGACTTTATATGGCCATATAAAGCCATATATAACTTGATTAAAACACAACCCAGATATGCATATTAATTTTTGATATGGCCATATAAAGTCAGATATAACTTGATATAAACGTCATCCAGATATGTATATTAAGTTTGATATGGCCATATAAAGCCAGATATAACTTGATAAAACAGTGATCCAGATATGTATATTAAGTTTGATATGGCCATATAAAGCCAGATATAACTTGATAAAATGGTGATGCAGATATGTATATGAAGTTTGATATGGCCATATAAAGCCAGATATAACTTGATTAAAACATAACCCAGATATGCATATTAAGTTTGATATGGCCATATAAAGCCAGATATAACTTGATATAACCGTGATCCAGATATGTATATAAAGTTTGATATGGCCATATAAAGCCAGATATAACTTGATTAAAACATAACCCAGATATGCATATTAAGTTTGATATGGCCATATAAAGTCAGATATAACTTGATATAAACGTCATCCAGATATGTATATTAAGTTTGATATGGCCATATAAAGCCAGATATAACTGGATAAAATGGTGATCCAGATATGTATTTGAAGTTTGATATGGCCATATAAAGCCAGATATAACTTGATTAAAACATAACCCAGATATGCATATTAAGTTTGATATGGCCATATAAAGCCAGATATAACTTGATATAATCGTGATCCAGATATGTATATAAAGTTTGATATGGCCATATCAAGCTAGATATAACTTGATAAAACTGTGATCCAGATATGTATGTTAAGTTTGATATTGGCATATAAAGCCAGATATAACTTGATATAATCATGATCCAGATATGTATATAAAGTTTGATATGGCCATATAAAGCCAGATATAACTTGATATAATCGTGATCCAGATATGTATTTGAAGTTTGATATGGCCATATAAAGCCAGATATAACTTGATTAAAACATAACCCAGATATGCATATTAAGTTTGATATGGCCATATAAAGCCAGATATAACTTGATATAATCGTGATCCAGATATGTATATAAAGTTTGATATGGCCATATAAAGCTAGATATAACTTGATAAAACTGTGATCCAGATATGTATATTAAGTTTGATATTGGCATATAAAGCCAGATATAACTTGATATAATCATGATCCAGATATGTATATAAAGTTTGATATGGCCATATAAAGCCAGATATAACTTGATATAATCGTGATCCAGATATGTATTTGAAGTTTGATATGGCCATATAAAGCCAGATATAACTTGATTAAAACATAACCCAGATATGCATATTAAGTTTGATATGGCCATATAAAGCCAGATATAACTTGATATAATCGTGATCCAGATATGTATATAAAGTTTGATATGGCCATATCAAGCCTGATATAACTTGATATGCTAGATATGCAAATGAGCATTTTGTTAGTTTGTTTTATTATTTATTTGATTTGATTCTTGGATTATGCTTGTTACAAACTAAGACATGTTTTGGATACAACATCACCTTCCCAGACATTGCAGTTATTTAGTGGCTACACTTCTGTTAATACCGCAGTGTTCTAAGTGAACTTAGGCAAATAATTTGCATATTTGGGCTGAGCTTGTATCTAAACCTACATTTTCATGATTTAGGAAGTTGAAAGTAAAATATGCACCACGCAGTAAACAAAATTTAGAGTCGAATACGTAATTAAGTTTAAAATAAGAAACCCATATCACTGTGATTACATAAAATAGGAAATTTCAAGGCATTTTTCTGTTCACTGTTATGAAATAAGTTGAATTTATGTACTTAAGTCAATTCAACCTAATACTTACATTAAATTCTAATTAATGGAGCACTTAAACATTGTTTTCTGGTGTTCAAAGTCTCCATGAGGAGACTGGGTAGATTTGCCCAGTTCGGTTTGGGTTCCCGAAGAGAGTGGACGTTCCCGATCCCCTGCCGGGCTCGTTCGATCTTTTGGGAAGTTTTGATCTCGTTACGTGTAGATAGTTGTATATAGTTATATAGTTGTATATACTGTAAGTAAACTGTAAATAGTGATTTTAATGTAACAAGTGGACCCCCCCCCCCCATGTCCCCCCTGCGCTTGGGGCGTGTTGTTGCCTTCGGGTGTGTTTGTTGCCTTTGGGCGTGGTATATTGAAATTGTGTTTTTGGGTCGTTGGTGGTGGTTTCTGTTGGTGGTAACAAAGACTCCATGAAGCCGTACCGGAGCTGCAGTGTCCTCGCTGGTCGAGGGATTCGGTCTGGTGTTCTGGGCGATTTCGGTGGTTTGTGTTGTTGTTCCGTTTTTTGGTTGTTGGCCATATGTAAGTGATCCTTTCGCCGGTCTGGCCGTGTCCGTTTTTAGCACGTAAAAAGCCCCAAGTCTCCATGAGGAGTGTGGACTATAAGTCCTAACTATGATTCATTGCTAGAGCAGATTTGTGCCATATAAAGGCTTGATCCAGATAGAACTTTATCTGGCCATATATGGTTTAGATCTGGTTCTGGTTTAGATCAGTGTTATATCTGCCTAAATTTTTATCCGATCTGATATAAATTCCATATTTGGTGCAGATATGGGCCAGATATAAATTTCCATATATGGGCCATATAAAGAGTGAGCCATATAAAGTTTTATATGGGTCATATATGGCATAGATATGGGCCAGATATAAATCTCTTTATATTTTGGCATATATGGATTTTCCATATATGGGCCAGAAATGGAGTAGCCATATATGGGGCATATCTGGGCCATATAAAAGTGAAACTTTACCTGGGCCATATATGGCCCTTATATTATATCAAGTTATATCTGCCCAATTCTTGTACAAGCCAGATATGAATTCCACATCTGGCCCAGATATGGACCAGATATGAAATCCCATATCTGGGCCATATATGGATTTTGAGTAAGGGGGGGGGGGGCAAAATTTTTGAAATTAATGGCTGTTAGATGTACTTTTTGGCATCTGGAAATCAAGATAACAACACAAAGAACCATACGTTTTCATGAAATCATATATCATGTATTATCATGTGACCGCTTTGCAATAGGCAATAATAAAGCGTATTGTTGGGAATGTCCAAGACGGAAGGTCTGCCTGGCCCTGTAGAGTACCTTCTTTCTGAAAAATAAAAGTAAGCTTTATTAGGTGTGATTTTCTGGCATTTAAGAATGAAGAAAGTACGGAAAGAAGCATTTCTATGGCATTATCATGCAGTTTCAGATGACCACTCTATATTCACGGAGTAAGCGAGCCGGTTATCATGCCCATGTACCCTTGAAAATGATCACTTTCAGGAAAGCAAAGAGGAAGCTGCTCATCACATATGAGTTCAGTATTCTAAAGCCATTCCAACTAATACAACAGTCTATTTTATTTTAACCAGAAGGCTATTTCAAATGTGTTAGGAAATAGTTTGTGGGAGGTACTTTGGGATCTGCATAGACTATTTTTATTGTTCATGTTGGACGGGAGCAGGGCTAGTTTAGCAACACTTCTTTTCGCGCCCTCCCCAGCATCTTTTTTGGGACTGAGAGGCCGGTGAATTAAAGGTCACTCTGTGTATTTTGTAAGCTTCTTATCACATCTGGTTGGGATGCAATGACCTAAGCAAAGCTCAACCATACTTTTTTGCGAGTAGCGTGTAGACAAGTTTGGGCTAAACCTACCTCCAAGATCACAGAAGATGACCCTTCTCATATAGTACAGATAATGGCCGCTGTTTAATTTTGTTTAAAAATAACACTAATAAATCATGTTATTCGAAGCAATGCCAATAATGGTGAAAAAGTGAAGTACGGTAAAAACCTAAACAGGGCGCCGACTGGCGATTTGAGTCCGTTAGGGGGGGGGGGGGGCGTATGGGATTGGGCAACACTGGTCACCGCTTTGCTTTTGTAAACATGGACGAAGAAGTGCAAACGATGGATTACTACAATGAGTGAGTTCTTGTTTTTACCGTTGGTGCATTGGCCACGAAGTTTTTTGTTTGGCCAATTCGTAGCAAGAAATGCACAACAAAACTGGATGCCAATTGATTTTAGCTGGCGTTTTCCTGAAATTGTCCTGGCTACATCCGGTCAAAACACCAAACAAATGTTCGTGCTGAGCAGAATCGATTGCTTCGGACAAAAAGAAGGTACTGTACTTTTATTTCGGATTTTCTCCCACATACTTTGATGAAAGGAAACATAATCTTCAAAGAAGAATCTTCAAAGAAGATTACTGTCAAGGTTTTAAAACAACTGAGATCAGTAATTTTTTATTTTCTGTTTCTACCAGGAGTAAAAATCCTTTTAACCTGGAACGGTCAATATTTGATTCAAAATTGCCCCATAAAACATCGTTTTTGTTCATATCGATACTTCTGAACAAGCTCTGGGCATGAACAACCCGTGAACGGCTGTGGTTTGGGGCAGTGGGCACAAATATCAAAAACCTTAGAAGAAGAAGGGTTATGGCCAAAAATTTGAAAATAAGCTGTGTTGACTCCATATAACCATCGATGAACACAAAATTTTAGAAGTTAGATTTCTGCCAGTGTGAGACACATTCCACATCAACTGCAAATTTCAGATCCATGGCCCTTAAAATGGTCGAGAAAACGCAATCGAAAGGCAAAAATCTCTGAACGTCTCGCCGAAAATTACTGTCGGGATCGCATTACTTCGGCTAGTTTTCAGGAAAACAAGGTTTCCACTTCTCTCAGAAGATGTTACAAGTTCCATGAGATTTTTGGTAATCATAGACCGGCACTCACTAAAGCGACCGCTCGGAAAGGCTAAGTCAAGATGCAGACAAGGCCATTGGTGAGACTTTCTTATTGTCTGAGAGGACATGAAAGGGACACAAAGGTTTAATGATGAAGGGTCCGAAAGACCCTTAAGTCAAGAACAGGACGGACACAGGTAGCACCCGTTTGAGTTTCACAACCCCAAGAACAGAAGAAGGTCTAGTTACAAGGCTCAGAGGAGAATGCCAGAGGACTTGAGTTACTAAGTCTGTGAAAAGATTTCATAGGGCACTCGACCGATCGCAGGAGGTTGAACAATCCACCAGAAGGTTTGGGCAAGGTATGAAATGTGAAAACCTTTGATCATTAGTGGCAGGGCTGTAGTCAAGTCCACCAAGCTCGAGTCCAAGTCCGAGTCCAAGTCCATGAGGTCAAGTCCGAGTCCAAGTCCAAGTCCGAGGGCTCGAGTCCAAGTCCAAGTCCGAGTCCAGTGTTCTCGAGTCCAAGTCCGAGTCCAAGTCCAAAATTGTGAAAACAAGTTAAGTACAGTATTTTCCGGTACTTGGCTTTGAAAGCTAGCACTTAGCTCAGTATGCTACGACAAACTGACCAAACAAATTAGAAAAACCTCATAGCAAACTGAATGAAATTATCGTAAGAAACTTATCAATTACATGTTCACAACTGCAGTACAATAAACACTGCAGCTTATGATATCCTCCATAGACCTAACCCAGGTAACAAAGTGTATATAAGTCTAAACTGTTGCCCGTTTAAGAGGAGCTTGCTGTAGTAGTCCCTACTATTGGACCCAATCACGCCTTTGCTAAATTGAATCCATCTAATCTACGCCCCCAAACAAAATTACAAAACCAGTGTTCTCCGCAGATTTTCAAGAGAGGCGGCGACTACGTACATGCAAAGAGCGTAGGCGATCGCGAATCATGTCTTGTGCTTATGTGAGGCACTCCGCTGACTAGCTGTCCTTTTGACAGATCCTACTCAGAACACATAGGCAAAATTTTACAAATTTATGACTTCTTTTGTTTAAGAACATGTACCGATCGGCATGCATTTGAAAAAAGCAGTAGCCTATTGTCAACTTTTTCGGAGGCGGAGGCGGACTTGGTGGGGGCAGTATTTGTAGATTTGTAGGGGTCGCTATTTCAGGGGTCGGCAATTTCCACTCAGGGCGGGCCGCCCCCCCCTAAAACCCCTCGTGGAGAACACTGAAGACATGCTACCAGATACCAGCAACCTCACCTCTCTCACCTCATTTCCACAAAAGACAGACACATATACACACTTACACACATAAAAGAGTCAGCAACAATCCAGTTTTCTGAGCCTACCAATGTATTATCATAATGGTATGCACATGCATGCAATTTCTTCCTGATGCTGTCCCTAAATACTGTATCACAGACCAAATTAAGTGGTTTTAAAGGTGCTGATGAGGAGCTGAGAAATTTTCCTAAAACTAACATCTTTTCATGGTACAAGTAATCATAACCTACAGTACAGTGGACCTACTACATCAAAGAAAACTATCGGCTTTATTTCACGCACATACCATTTCTTTTGAGAGAATTATGAAATTAAAAATAATAGGATAAAGAAAAAGGCTGGACTTGATGGACTCGACTTCAAGTCCAAGCCAAAGTCCGAGTCCAGAGTGCCCGAGTCCAAGTCCAAGTCCAAGTCCAGAGAGCGCGAGTCCAAGTCAAAGTCCGAGTCCAAAAAAAGCGGACTTAAGTCCGGACTTGAGGTCGAGTCCGGACTCGAGTCCTCCAGCCCTGATTAGTGGCCTAAAATTGTCCAAACACACGTAATGAAACCATTTCGGGTCAAAATAGTTTAAATGTACCTGTTTACTGAAACAATTATTCGGTAAAATGGCATAGCCAAGATTTAGGTAGAAGGTCGTGACCTTTTGACCTTTTTGAACTCACTAGTCACGTGATTCAAAAAATCTGTATATTAACCGAAAGACAATTATACGGCCAATCATTTAAGCGGGTCATTTGTTATTCTTGGGTTTCTTTTTGTGATGCTCATTTTACTTCCATACTTCCCCTACCCCTATTTTCTCATCATTTTGGCAGATATCCCCTATATTTTCCAAACACAGACATATACTTGAACTTTTCTGTTCATAAAAGTAGTAGTAACCAAACAGAATCGAGTATTTGGATGACGTCATAGATGCGATGAATATTCATGAGTGTTTGGTTGTGACTAATGAGAAATGGGATGACTTCATATGATGAATAGGAATAACTTAAGAAAATGCCAAAATTCTAGAGTTGAAAGGTTCAGCCCCAATCCATCTGAGTAACCTTCTGACGGCACCTTGGGGTGGAGTATTCTCGGCTCCATCTATTGTGCGGAGAGTTACTTCATCAGATCCCACGACTCTTAAACTGAGCTAATAATGTAAATCAATAAACTTACAGTACTAGCACAGGCATACGTAATACTTTTCCGGAGGCTGAGTTGTTTCGCTAGAAAGAAATCTATACGAGTATGAAAATATGGGTAATCAAATGCGTTTTGTAGATCATCACCAAACACCTCAAACGCCACCGTAAAAAATGAAACGTGACCCTCTTTTGATTTTGTTCAAGTTTTGCTTATGAAGCCCGTAGCTGTCCAAGTCTGAAAACGATTGCATTTTTCCAGAAGGGATCCTCCATTTAGCCACGTTGTAAAGCAGGTTAATTGTGCATTTTATCGGTATCAGTTCTAATTTTGCAAGCAGTTTGTAAGTTTGTACTGAGACAATGAGTGTTGTATAGTATAGAGAGGGCGCAACATGGGAAGAAGATTTAAAGAAGCATTGGCGTAGCTGGGATTTTTTGTTTGGGGGTGGGGGGCTCATGGGGCGGGAGATTTTTGTGGGGGAGCTGCCGTTTACTATCTAAGCGGAGCGCCACCATAGGTTGGCGCGGAGCGTACCAAGAAAAATTGAGATTTTAATACATCCCAGATAGCCGGAAATGGCAATTACCAGGCTTGATAGCAGCCGTCAAGAAGTGCAATTTTTGGGAACAAAATGAAAAGTTTGATTTTATTTTATTCTCAGACACATTGAGTTTGTCACAATCAATCTCATTCAAAATTCTTCAAAGTGGGTGAATTTTTTGCCATGATCGCCAGTGGGGGCTCTTGGGGGGCGGCGATTTTGTGGGGGGGGGGGCTCGCATGTGAAATTGGGTGGTAATATCTGTTGTTACTTTAGCTTTAAAAGTATTTCAACGGCCCATTTGTGTGGAAAACATTTAAGACTTCACAAAAAATATCACTTACCTCAAATAACCGAGCCTATAAATGGGGAGGGAGGGGGAGGTGGACCCCGTGCAGCACCACCAGACATGGTATTACTACCATCAGCACTATAAAAAGAGGTGAGTGCTTCGCCCACATTATTTGATAACAGTGGTGCTTCTATACCGTACATGCAGTCAGTTTTCCGGTCAACACAAAAGAAGAAACGGTAGGTGGTATGAGTCTAGTGGCAACCCCCTGTCGTGGGTATTATAAGTGAAAGTCATAAGCAACAAGGCTACATATGGAGGGGGACGAGAAATGGGAATGCATCCTCATTCGGGTTGAAAGTTTAATTTTTTTCTGGCAATCTGTTACATTCTACTTTTCGGGTCGCACTTGTGAGATTTAATTTCGGGCATAAGCGCCAATCTCCAATTACTCTTAAAGTAGCCCAGTATAAGCTTATGGTGAAGTTGCTGCATACTTTGATTATCAATGTCAGTATCAAAATGTACAGTCTGCATTGCCATTTTCGCACCGCGCCAGTCCCCCTCCCCCCCACCACCACCCCCCCACCACCACCACGAAGACGTTGTAGAGCCGCCATTCAATGGCGTTTTGCTTTGAAGCCCACATAATTGCGTCTTAATTAAGCTTCCCTCGAAAAAGTATGACGGGAAGTATTACCACATTGCTCTCCAGAAAACGAAGTTGCCATTTGGTTCCCCTTATCACATCAACCTTCAGAGTGATAGATAATCTAGCAGGGCCATATCCGCGTCCACGTAATTTGACTCCTAGCCAATTTCGATGCCAGTGTCACACAATCCCTTCCAATTCCATGTCTGGCCATTTGACAATGCAGCATACCATACACACATGGTTTTATTTTGATATTGTTTAAACATTACAATGCACCAACATGAATGTAACGAAAGTAGGTGTAATCATTATCAAACTTATGTAGTCTCACCATATACTCAGCAGTAGCTTTATCTTCCTAAAATACTATTCATTTCAAGAGTTTTGGATGTTGCATCCTTTAAAATTTTGAAATTTTTGGCCAACAAATTATTATTGAGCTACAAGCAGGCGCCTAGCCAGGAATTTGCCAAGGAAGGGGCGAAACCTGTAGGCAAACTATCTAAGCGTAGCAATCGTTTGTGCGAAGTGCACAAGAAAATTTTGGCCGAAAATGGATTCCAGATCTCAGGAAATGGCACTTCCCAGGTCTTGTAAGTTCCATCTAAACATTTTGAGTTACTAGCAATATCATAAAAAAAAAATCATTAAAAAATGCAAAAAATATGCTCAAGGAGGGGGAGGCGTCCCCCTTCGCCCCCTCCCCTTGGCTACCCGCCTGGCTGCAAGTAACTGAATTTATGTCTATGAAAACCTTATTTCTTGGAAATGAAGCAACTCTTTTTTATTTTGAATTAGGTATCATTCTGTATCTATAAATCGTGATGAAAAGTTATGAAGATTTTCAGTAGCACAAATGCAATATTTTTTTTTTAATTAAAGGTCAATTTAAGGAATTAATTTCATGGTCTGACCTACCCTGTAATGTTGCTGAATCATTTTGAACATTCATTAAGCCTATTAAACTGTGCACTAATCTCAATGTAGTCTAAGCAATATACAAGTAAAGTTTATTTTGTGGACTCGGCTAAAATCGGCTCCAAGTCCGAGTCCAGCTACTCTAACTACAGGCGAATTCCGATTCTGGGATCCTCCATAGACATTTTTCCAAATAGCAATTGCAAAGGATTGTGGGATAGAGTTTTTGGTACGCGTTGTTAATGTTAATGGCATTTTACTGTGGCCAAAAAGGATGTGTACAAAAATTCTATCCCACAATTCTTTGTAATTGCTATTTGGAAAAGGGTCTATTCTGGGTCATTCCTGAGTCCAGTAAAAACAAGAAAAAATAGGGGCTCGATTCTGGAAAAAAGATCCGCGTCTGGGATCGTGCGTGTGACAGCCCTGTAATCTAGAATGGGAAAATTCATTTAAGTTCATTCTTATCTTGAGAGTGGTTTTAATTTGTATTTCGTCTCATTCGTGAAGACTCTGTGTCATGCTCAATCAATTCCTATAGGAAATATCATGATCTGAAATTTCGTCAAATTCGTGACGACTCTGTGCCATGCTCAATCAATTCCTATAGGAAATATCATGATCTGAAATTTGTTCTTTATTTCGACTCCTACTTATGGGGTTTATTTCGAGGATGGACACACGCTTTGTTGACATCGTGCATAGTGTGAATGTAACAGGTCAATGACTCAAAAAAAAAGGTATATTTCTCTTCTTCTCGTAAATGTTGATAAGACTATAGTTTTATCTTCAGTGGAGGCTGTCCGAGGAGGAGAAAACCCGTGCCCGAAAGCACAAAGGCGCTCATGCTTTGACCTGGCGTCCACATGCAGGCGAATTGTTGAATATCAGAACATCAAGCTATTCAATATGAAAAACAAATGTGGGGTTAAAATTGGTATTCGACGGTGGCATCAGCAAAGAGGAAAGAGCCATGGGTCATGCCTACAAACTACTTCCCTCCATGTCTTTCCTGAGAATGAGAAGTTTTGTGTAAGAATATACCGCCTATATTCAGCAACTGAATACGACGTTCATTGCAAAAACTTTCAAAAAATGGTGGCTTTGCTCCACTATAACGCGCTCCCCTCATCGGTTATTGATTAATAATTAAGATACCTTTGTCGTGGTTCGAAGTTATGTCCTCAACATTTACTATTGCTATGGATGGAATGATTATAATAAAACAAAACATGCTGAAATAAAAGGGTAGACCTACCCTGACATACATTGTTTTTACGTGTGGGTTCGACCCAGGGTAGCAACAGGCGCGGATCCAGAAATTTTGAGGGGGGGGGCCCAAGATGGAAAACTTCATGTGCACCGAAGGTGCACCACGAGCGCGAAGCGCGAGTCCGTACGCGTGGGGTCCAGGGGCCCGGGTTAGGGCTCCTGGCGGGGTCCAGGGGGCGAAGCCCCGGAAGCTCTCGCAATATTGCATTTTAAGAGCACAGAAATCGGCTCCAGTTGTTATGTCAATGGGATTTTATACCTTTTCATGTTGCATGGAATTTGATGTGTATGGCTCAGTATAAGTTACTATATGTACCGGTACCTGCAGAAGTTACGGAGAATCTAAGTTATCTTAAAACTGACACGCCAATATTATGAGCCCGTGTAGGTAACTTGAAATGATTTTTGCCATAATGAGTGTTTTTTTTTCGTTATACGGTATTCGGGTATAGGACGTCAGATGAAACAATTGCGCGCGAAGCGCGCCGAAAATTTGAGTTTACATTTAAAACCATTGCTATGACTAACGGTGTCAATTCCCTTTATGTGTGTCTATCAATTAGAAGGTGGGTTCTGTACTAAGTTTTCAGTTCTCATAAGAAGAGGAGGGTGAAAAAATGAATATCAGTTGTTTTACATCCTTACAATGCTGACTCTGAAATCACGTTTACGCACACGAATAATTGGCTTATGGTAGGAACCCCACCGATGAGTAATGCGAATACGTTTGGGACCTTATTGATAGTAAAAGGAGCAATTCAAGGCTAACGGTGTGCAGATCAAGCAAAAATCAAGAAATATTGAGAAGACTTTGCAATCATCGTGAAAGATTTCAAATGATTTTTGGTAAAAAGTGATAAAAATAAATCCATCACTCAATAAAAACGTACCTCTCTCCGTGAGTGTAAACAATTGCGCGCGAAGCGCGCCGAAAATTTTCGGTGTAGAGCCTCCCGGGAGCTCTGCATTAATTGTACACTGAAAAGGCGGACCAACAGGACTCTCACAACCTTACATCCATATGGGAGGAGAGATGATATATCACCTTCTTTATGGACTTCTGAAGGGTATACCCTTCAGAAATCTATGACCGATGGTGTCGGCGGGAGTTGGTGATTGGGGGAACCGCAGATAACTGCTGAACCGTGCCTTTTAGGCAGTGGGATTTTGTATACGCTATATACAAGAGTGGGAGAGCCTTTTCTTATTAGTACATGAGAGTGAAATCCCAGGAAGGGGTTTACCCTCCCCTTTGAGAAATTTTTGTTAATTTTAGGGGGCCTATATGCAAAATGGTGGTATCTTTGGGTCATTCTAAAGTGATTGTATGTTTAGAAAATGTCCACAATTTAGTGAATTCTAACTTTTGTTCGGGTGAAAAAGGGGAGTAAGAGACGGTTAACATATTGTCTTCAAACCTCCTTAAGTCCCAGGAAAAATCATGGCGTGGATCCATCTCCAAAAGTGTGTGTGTGTGTCGGGGGGACTTTCACATTTGTGAATCGCCGTCCTGGTGGCGCGGAAGAAGCAGTTGGTGGTAGTCAGAATTTGCGTCACGGGGAGGCAATTAGTTTTGTGATCTTCGGCATGGGGGAGGGGTCTAAGGGAAATTTTTCTAGAACTGAATGCCCTCAGATGCAATTTGGTGCAACAAAAGTGTACGATTTTTAGGTTATTTTTCTTCTAAAAATTTCATTTTCCTAGGCATAATTGCAGTCTGTTCCATCATTTTTGAAAAAGTGAGGGGGATTTTTGACGATGTCCCCTTTTCCAAAAAGTGAGGGGGGCGCGTCCCCCCCCGTCCCCCATGATCCACGCCCATGGGAAAATTGTACACGCAATTATACCTGCGTGGAGTCCACAGAAACATTCTTGGACTTTAATAAAATTTTTCCTTTACATTTGAAAAGGATATCCAAGGTTGACAGAGAACAGTATAGAGCCTCCCGGGAGCTCTAAATTAGTTACAGTATACAAAAGAGGGACCAACGGGATTCTCACTACCCGATATACATATGGGAGGAGATATGATATATCACCTTCTTTTTAGGTATAGCAAGAGGGATGGTGGACAGGCAAAATTCGTTTCAGAAAAGATTTTCGTCATTATTGAACGTCGCGGTAAGATGTTTGGAAAATAAGCAACGGCAAATACGTACTTTCAATCTTTTTTTTTTTTTTTTATCCAACTGTATTTAATAGTTTTCACAATTCACAATATACACTGTAAATCATTGTACATTACAAAATAATAGATACAAAACATTCAATTCGATGTCAACAACATTTCCTAAGGTCTAAATGAAATAATTCTGTAATAGCTTCATTCTATCCAAAACATTGTTCTTTTTTAAAATATGCAGTTCAACATCCAGATTAAAATGAAACTTATAATAAAACTTAAAGGGAAACAATTGTACAGCTTTCTAAGCAAGTACAACATTTAGAACACATTTTTCCAAGCATTGTGATACCATTAGCAACTAATATAACTCAATATCTTATTTAACACGAATTTTTCAAAAAAAAATTTGAAACTCACTAAACGCCACTGCGTAGGCAGTCATGATATTGTGAAATTACCCACAATGCAATGGAACTGTGATGTCACACCTGCACCTCGCCGCGGGTTTTACAACAACTGCTTGTGTAGTTTGTAAGCACACACCTACAGTATTCACGGTAACGTCAAAACTATCTTTAATTTTCAAAAAATGTAGCGGTTAAATTTGCCATTAAAATCCAGAAATCTGTACATTACTATCTAATATCATCATACAGCCTTCTTCTTACTTGTTACGTATGATTTTTAACCAGTTAAAAAGTTCGAGAAAATCCTTCACCCTACACTAAGTGCAGCTCGAAATCCATATTGACTCTAAATGGTGTATCACACACATGCATGGTACGGTACTGACCACTGCACTGCATCGCCGTAGTCCGAAGGGATTCGATCATACTTGTCAAAACGTTATAGATTTTTCTAAACTCTCAACAGCCAATCTGCCAACAAAAGTTGTAAAATTCAAAGTAAAATATTCAAACAATGCACAGAAGTCTCTTACCAGACAAAATGCGTCTGATTGAAGCTTACTCAACCAAAAAGAAATGCTGTGCCTGTTACCGATAGCTCGAGGCAGCCATGATGGGAACACATCGCGGAGAATGGTTAGGCTTGCTTCCGGCAGACTCAAATACAACTCTCGACTGACATTTCAAGGTGTTGCTGAAAGAATGAGGCCAGTACTCCACCAAATATGCAATAATCGATATCGTACTTCACAGTGTCTACGCAACATCCTCATTATATGCACTAAATCAGAAAATATCACACTTTCGTCTCGAACGAATGCTTGGCCCTCGCGAACACGTATGTGTTTGAAGGAGAATAGTGTTTCCATAAGTTAGACAAAAATTTCCCTCAGTGGATCAGAGTTTCCTTAAGTTTTCATGACTACTACCGAAGAGTTGAATCTCTTAATGTTCTTATGGTAACATAAGAGTAAAAACAGATAATCATCATTTACGTATAGAAATCTTTATGAAGAACTATCCAAACACCGCATAAACACAGCCCTTCAGCGTGATATCATGGGCTCGGAAAATGGAACCACTGAAACAGAGTATTCCTTGATAGCATCCTCTTGCAATACTACGAAAAATAAATGGGCAAGAACTATTTAGTATTTTCAGCTGTGGGGCATAAAAATCCCACAGAAGTTTTTGTTATACTTTCTATATTTTTTATGATTTAAAATACATAATTTTGAAATTTTGAACCACCACTCAGAAAAATTAAGAAGGCCTATTTAAATTTATTTGAGCTGGCAACATTTTGCTCTGGAAATCGTGAGGTGCAGGTTGTACGTCAGCAATCAGCTGATATCTAGTCGTCTTCTTTCGAATATGTCTGCGCGCATGCCAGCAAGCGAGGGAAATTTGAAATATATTATTCATAATAAAGGTTTCATGTAAGGCCCACCAGGTAGAGATTATCTGTAGTATTTATATGTATACTACACATATGTAAAGGGTCAAATGGCCACTATAGTTCCCCTTTAAATGCATCAGGGACTGTATTTTCAAATTTACAAGAGAAAATATAGTGCTTAGCATAGAGAATAAGGAAATTAATAGGGTGATTAATATTCGTAAAAAGACCAAAGCAAATATCTGCTGCACAGAAATTGTAACCATTCCTGATAAAATTAGTGGATACT
This sequence comes from Holothuria leucospilota, assembly GCA_029531755.1. Lineage (NCBI taxonomy): Eukaryota > Metazoa > Echinodermata > Holothuroidea > Aspidochirotida > Holothuriidae > Holothuria > Holothuria leucospilota. The sequence continues at coordinate 13,766,805 of CM055968.1, read as the reverse complement.
TCATCCCAAAATTTTTGACATGATTGCAATCATAAAATAAATGAAAAAGGGTTTCTTCTTCTGTGGAGCAGAAGGAACAGAAAGGTTCAGACAATTTCATTTTGTTAAGCAAATAGTTAACTCCTAGAATTCTATGTAAAAATCGTACTTGCAAATAAATAACTTTCATGTTGCGAACGGCCTTAAAAGGTAAAGAAAAAATGGAATGCCAATTAACGTTATTACAAAAATTACATTGATTCCATTTCGCAATGGCTGTCGGGGGAGTGGAAATTTTTTCTACCAAAGTACGATAAATAAATCGAGATATTTTTGGGTTGATTAAAGAAGAAATAAATATATTCTCACTTCGACCAACAGTAGAGGGATCAGAGCACGCATAACGCCGCCACTCATTCGGAATAGCTTTTAAAATACCAAAATAAAGTGTAAATGGGAAGTGGGGCACATTAAATTTGTTCTGAAAATCAATGTAAGATAGATAGGAACCATCAGATCTATAGAAATTTTTAACGTACACAATATTTTGATCACAGAGGCCTTGGTGGAAAACAATCTTATCATCAATTAATATGAAAGCATTATTTAGGATAATCTCTTTCTCAAACCCTTCCGTAGGAGAATAGAAAATGTTCTCCGCCCAGGCCTCGCAAATTTCTTTACAAAACAGATGGTTTATTTTGGAGACGACATGTTTGTTGATATTACATTTAAACAAAAAAGAACGGCCAAAAGGTCGAAGGTGAAAATCAAAAAAACATTTCCATTGGCAGTCTCTGCCATCTATGTAACGTTTAACCCAGCTGCATTTCAATGCGTTGATAAAAGACAGTAAATCGACCATATTAAGACCGCCCGAATCAATGGTATTTATTACAGTAGAACGCTTAATTTTATCAATCTTACTATTCCATAAGAAGTTGTATAAACACTCATTTACTTGTACCAAAAAATCAGATGGTGGATTATTCAAAACGGTAAACAGGAATACTAACTGGGAAATAGCAAAAGTTTTAATCACAGTAATTTTACCAAAAGGGGTAAGATCTCTAGATGACCATTGGTTTAGCAGCCTTTTTAACCGTGACAGTTCTGGTAAGAAATTGAGCCTAAAAAAGTCATCCTCATGGTTAGAAAAACAGATACCAAGGTATTTAATTGGCCCAAGTGAAACGGGAAAACTGAGGTCAGAAAAATATCGTGGAGGAGAGTTTACGTAATCCCCTAGTGGAAATAGAAAAGATTTTTCAAAATTAATCCTAAGGCCCGAAGCAGTAGAGAATGCGTTTAGTATCTTAATAGATTCGGTTAATGAATTGAAAGAGCCATCTGAAATCAAAACCGTATCATCTGCATACTGAGTGATTCTGATATCTGTTCCTGAAATATTTATACCAGGGAGCTGTAAGGTACAGCTCCCTGTTTATACCTTGAATACCATGGGCATTCACAATCATTGCAGTAAGAAACTCTGTACAAAGAATGAATAAGTAAGGGCTGAGCGGACATCCTTGACGCACACCGCTAGATATTTGAAAATACTCAGACAGATGGCCGTTGTTAAAAACACAAGAAAACGAATTCCTGTAATAAGTATGAATCCAATTAATGAAATCAGGACCAAAGTTGAAATAATGCAAAGTCTGTGTGATAAAATTCCATTCAAGACGGTCAAAAGCCTTTTCAAAATCTAAGAAAATTAAGGCACCATGAATATTGTGTGTATGACAATGATTAATAAGGTCAATAATCAATCTTATATTTTCACCGATATAACGGCCCTTTAAAAAACCCGTTTGCTCATTACTAATTAAATCAGGGAGTACCTTGTTCAGACGGTTAGCCAAGCATTTTGCTCCAATTTTATAATCTGTATTTAAAATAGCTATCGGTCTCCAGTTTTTAAGTAATTCGGATCTTTTGAAGGCTTGGGAATCAAGGAAATAACAGCTCGACCTTGTTCGTAGAAAGGGAACCCTTTGTAAAAGCAAAATTAAGGGACTGAACAACAATATCCCCTATATCCTCCCAAAAAGTTCTATAGAATTCAACTGGTAAACCGTCTGACCCAGGCGTTTTATTAAGATTCATTGAAAAAACAGCTTCACGGCACTCATTCAAACTAAAAGGACCTTCACATATATATACACTTGATTCTCAGTGAGTTTTGTATACTCAAAATGAATATCATTAAAGAAAGATAATACATCATCATTGTTAATATGCGACGTATAAAGGTTACTATAAAAGTTTTTTGTTTCTTACAAAATATCATGCCAGCATGTCAGCCTCCGACCATTTTCAGAGAATAAAGTATTTATAGAATTATTGGTTTTATTCCTGCGTTCAAGGTTTAAAAAGTAGCGAGAGTTTCTTTCACCATACTCATACCAACGAGCTCTCGACCTTATTATAATACCATAGAGCTTATAGTCATAGAGACGTTCCAGCTTAGCCCTAGCCAAATCAAGAGACGACTTAATGTAATCAGTAGGGTTGGAACAAAACAATTCTTCAAGATACGATATCTCCTTCAATAAACTGACCTCGTAGTCTTTACGATTCTTTGCAGCTACCTGTGAATAATGGATGCTTTTTGATTTAATTGCAAATTTAACATTTTCCCAGAGATCAGAAGCATTTAGATGGGAATAATTGCTAATAATCTGTGCTACAACACTCTTTACTTGATCAATAAAATAACGGTCCTCCAGTAAGGACACGTTCAACTTCCAGTATCCTCGTCCGCGTACACCCAAAGTACTCTTTAAGCATAACGTAACACATGAATGATCAGATTTAAAAATTGAAAAAGCGTCAGCACTATCAACTGTAGGAACAAGGTGACGTGAACAGAGGAAAAAATAAAGTCTACATCGTATACCAGAATCGTTAGATGAATTCCAAGTGAATAGACTACCCTTGGGATTGCGTTGTCGCCAAATATAAACAAGATCATAAAAATCCATGAGGCGGATAACTTCAGAGCGGGCATTAAAATTGGTTCTTTGTAAACCACCCTGTTTATCTAATTGTAAATTAAGAACAAAGTTAAAATCCCCCACCCATATAATAGAAGAACACTGAAAATTTTGCAAATTTTGCGAAATGTAGTTAAAAAAAACGTGGGTCATCAATATTAGGACCATACACGTTAATTAAAGTAAAAACGTTGTTATTCAAGCTAACCTCCATAATAATAAATCGACCATTTCGGTCTATTTCTTTCTTCAGCACAGAGTAAGCCAGGGTAGGCTTAGTAAGTATGGCAACACCTCTACTGTTATTATCCCCATGAGATAAATAAAGCTTACCGCCCCATTCACTACGCCAATAAGAGTAATCATTTGGCAAAGAGTGAGTCTCTTGCAATAAGATAAAATCATACTTATGCGTATGAAAAAAAGCAAAAATCTTCCTCCTGATTTTATAGTTTCTTAAACCCCTTACATTGAAAGAAAGAAATTTCAAGTCAGCCATTGCATCTAGATGAATGTTTAGATAAATTGCTCGAGCTCATCCATGTAATAATTTTGAAAACGTACAACGAATTATAAACGGGTATACAGTTGGCATTCAATGAAATAAGGGAAAAAAGAAAAACAAAGTCATAGAAAGAAAAAAAGGAATTCTAAACTCCGCCAAAACGATGAAAGAATCAAGGACAAAGCCTAGACGGAGAACATAGGGTCGAGAAAAAACAAAGACCTACAGAGGGAGCAAGTCAATGGTTACCAGCACGGTCCAAATGCTTGTAATGTCGGCATGAAATGAACCACGGGCTGCACACGTAAGATCGAATGAAAGGTAACTAAAAGTATCACTACACGTCATACTTCTAAGTAAAATGTTCAAACCACGAGAGGAAACGCTACTTGAAGAACCAAATCGTGCAACGGTGTAATGGATCAATTGAACGAGTATGGTTTACCATCATTACTTCGCCATCTGCCGGCGAAAAAACGAAGTTTCACACCTTGTTCGTATAACTCTTGTACCATCTTGGAGTATTTTCTCTTCTCCTTTAAGTCAGTACGAGTGAGATCGTCTACAATGAAATAAGGTTTGCCAGCGAGAGAATTTCTACATGACTTCATGATAAAGACTTTATCTTTATAAGAGAGGCAACGTACCAGAATATGAGGTGGTTTCCCTGGTCTATCTCGTCCATCACGATGACACCTCTCTACAGAAATATTTGGTGCATTCTCAAAGTTTGGAAGTACAGTTGAAAAAAAGATATCTTCACAGTTCTCATTTACAGCAGTAGGGATTCCGACAATACGAAAGTTGTTACGACGTGACATTCGTTCTCTTTTTTCCAAAAGTCCCCTTACTCTCTGGCGAAGAGCCAGGGGCGAAAACCAAACAATACTCCCGAAGGAGTTCTGCTCCCCGAAGGAGTAACAACGTCCCCAAGGGACAAACTTTGACTTAACTGACACCACCTGACAGTGGTCCCGTTCTAGACTGGCTGAATAGACATTCGTTCTAGTTTGTTTATTTCTGCATAAGAGGCACGCAAGGAATGTTCAGTAGATGTTACCTTCTCTGACAGTTCTTTTATACGATTATCATTTTCTTTCATAGTACCCTCCAACTCGTCTATACGTTTGGCCTGAAAATCAACGGCATTTCCCAAATTTCTCTCAAGATCTAAAATACCGTCTTTAAGATCTTTTAACGACTTTTCCAGCACCTCTTGAAAGTTTGAAATAGCGTCACGCCAGCCACCTTGATCATCATGCGTTAGGCTAGGTTCCCGTACAAGGGTGTGGCTGCTAGCCAGTGTCCTTTGCTTAGAGCCTCCAGACCTCGTATTATAAGGAATTTGACTTTGAACAAGGTTAGGTCTCTCCTTTCCAGTAGGTGTAGCCATGTCCAAAAAGTGCAAAAAACCCCAAACAGACTTTCACACGAATCCTTTCAGTATAAAAGTACGAAAACAGAGAAAATTTAGCAGCCCGATACGAACAGTGAGACTAGCTTTTCATGCCGAGAGCGCCCTCCGTACTTTCAATCTTTCAAATCATGTGATAGACTAGATTAGTCAAAGATCCCATAATGATGAGAGCCCTACAGAGAAGAAGATGTACTTTTTAGAAAAATGTTGCCTTTGAATAATTTCTTGCGTCATAGTATTGTCAATGGTATATATAATCGGGTGTAAACCCTGTCGTATGCGCGCGAAGCGCGCCGAAATTTTGGATAAAATATTAGTCCATGACAAAACCTGCATTTCAGAACCTGCATCGGACACTGTCACTTTCCCACCAACCTATGCCATTCAGAAACGAATCTTCTGACTGAGAATTCTTAAAAAGCACTTTTGCTCCTTTGTTCCCCCGTGAGTAGTTACCGAAAGCTATTGATAATAAGGACAACTCTGACACAAGGCTTGACGCCAGCGGAGCGTGCGAAAATTTGGAATTTGTCAAGAATTTCCAAAACTTATGATAGTTTGAGAACAGTTTGTGAAAGAAAATGGTTAGAACAAATAAACCAGTCATCAAAAATACATCTCACCCTACACCCTCCACAGAAATCTGTAGCTTAAACGACTTTTGGGACCATTTTAAAAATTTTCAAGAATCGATGGGGGAGGGGGACACACGTCACACATTGCCCACTGTGCCGACACCACTGTCTGTAGCTTAAAAGCCTTTTGAGTACATTTTAAAACTTTTCAGACAGTTTCGAAATCGAATGGGTTATGCACGCCGCTACTTTGCCTGCAACAGCTGGTGCCACTTTGCACAATAGCACGTCACCTGACAGCTCGTCTTCTGTATTCATTCTGCAAGGTCTGTATGGCGAAAACTTTGCCTCTCAATCCCTCTAGATTACAAAAAATTTCACTCTTTAACACAAAATTGTTACTAAATTTCAGTGCAGCTAGCCGAGCCCATACTACATATGTCACGATGTTTACTTATTTAGATCTTAAGTCAAGGACTATTACTCGGCTATTCACCTGTTTTCGAGCATTGTAGCTCTCCTTTCGTCGCCAACCACTTTGAAAGATATGTAAAGAGATAATCCAGCGATAGCTCCACCCAACCCCTACAGAAATATATACTTTGAATACGTTCTTAGACACTTTTACTCATTTTTTGCTCTTAATTTTTCTTTCTCCTTTTCTTTTTTTTTCCTTTTTCTTCTTTTTTTTCTCCTTTCGTTTTTTTTTTCGTGGCGAGGGGGGGGGGGCCGGGCCCCCCAGGCCCCCCTGGATCCGCGCCTGGGTAGCAAAACAGCAATACGGGACTTAAGAAACTGACACCCTTTTGAGATGGCGACTCTTAAACCCACGATTTACAAAAGCTGGAAGGTTTGATGGCGGTCAAGAGAGGAGAAACGTCTTTGGTATTTGACTGACTTTGCCAGGGCCCCATCGAGTTGTGGACTGTTCCCCGAAACAGGGAGCTGTCTTCCAGCTCCCTGCCCGGAATGAGGCCAAAGGCCAACATCCCAGTGGGCGACTGAAGGATTCGCCCCCGGAAGCTGTGAAGTATTTACGATATTGTTGACACGAAAATAACGTACTGTCAGTCAAATTTTAGCTATCTTCCGATTACCTAATAACCTTAAATACGAACTAAAAAGATTGCAAAATCAGCCTTAGCCCAGTTTGTATTTCGATAATAAATAACGGGAGTTCCCTGTGATGCTGAAAGGGGCTTGTCCTGTGACGGGAGGAAGAGGATGGTAGTGGTGGCATGGGGAATTAAAAGACTTGTGCCAATCATGCTGTCCAACAGGTAGATATAATGAGAAGGCAGAAATTGGCGCACCGGAAAACTGCATTTTTGAAAACGTTTTAAAGTTTTACTTTATAGTACATTGCCAAAGTTATCTATTTTGTTACAGTTACCTACAAGTGTCACTTCTGTCAATAAGTCATGTTTACGGGCTGCCAGTGGCGTAGCTAGAGGGGGGTGGGGGCGGTCGCCCCCCCCCCACAAGGCCTCTGTCGGAAATAAATAAAAACAAGTCATTTGAAACACTTACAACACTTCTTATGCATTTAAGCAGAATTACACACCGATATGTCAACGTGAAAATCAAAAAAAAAAAAAAAGTCCCCAGAATTTCGAACAACTATCAAGATGATAATCTGTCGAAATTTTTTTGCTTTGCCCCCCATAAAAAATGTCTAACTACGCCACTGCGGACTGCGAGGAAGAAAACTACATTCAAGGTTAAATTTGCAGGACGATTTTAGCTATGACCCCTTCGGTCACCGCTTTCACTGTCATTCATGGGAATATGAGGGTCCTTGCACGAAAAATTGAAATTAAACACTATTACAGTAGATGCGAGTTTGTGGCATCTGTGAAGAGAATATTAGACCTACTCAACTTGTTGACTCCATTCATCTCCTTTTTGTGCGAACCAATTTGAGAGTTCAGCTAGAGAAAAGCTTTTGGAATCTTGTAAAGCCTTGGTTTAAATTGAGTATCTATTTTTCTAAACGTCCCCCCTGCCGCACCCTTGGCTCTCAGCGCTCCTCCAAATTTGTGCAAAAGCCCCCCCCCCCCGAATCGCCCCCGGCTGGGAACCACTGTTCTAGATTAACATTTGCTAATTTTCGCGTATTTGCTATAGTTGATGTGGTGAAAAAGTGGGGGGGGGGGGCTGAGGCCGGGAAAGCCCCCCCCCCTTGGATCCGTGCCTGTGATGAGAAAGGTAAGTGGAGAAGCCTCATTATCCCATACCATTGCAGGAATATTTTGGATTATATCACTTAATACTTCAAGATCCGAGTTGCACATTAACTGATAGTGTTCTTTGAATCTGGATGGTGAAATTGAAAAGCGTGCGAAGCGGGCGAAAATCTTTTATAGGCTTACACATAAAGCATATGACGAAACGAAAAAAAAAGAACTGTAGAGTTTGTAGACCGTATCGGGTGTAACATACATTGTATCGAAACCACCTGGACTATAAGATGGAATAGCCAAACTTTGCTCCGTAAGTCGCTCACCAACTGACTGTACCGCACGACACAAACAAAAGAACACCAACTAGGCTTTGCAATATGGGATGAAAGTTACGACCTTTACATAAACTATGTGCCCTGCCAATATGTTACTTGGAAGGGTGGACAGGACTTGTGCTATCCTGCTATGTTGAAATGGAACTATTGAAGAAAATAGAGTGACTCTACAGCGCGCTTAGAACGCCGAAAATTTTGGGTTTTTATTAGAGAAATCACCCTCTTGAGAGCAAAAAAAAAAAAAAAAAGAGGTAAACCGTCGGGGCGACTAGTTGTCGTCGGGGACTGCATACTTTCGACTAAGACTCCCCGACGAAAATGTAAAACTTCCCCGATAGGGGGCCAGCCTCCCCCGACGGGGGGGGCATGAACGCCTCCCCCACCTGGCGCCTATGTCGACTGGGGAGGGGGTTAAAATACTGCATGTTGTGTTCCCCACATAGTTGCGGGGCGACTGTCAAAAATCAGTGGCGTAGCTAGATATTTTTTGTGGGGGGAGGGGGCGGGGGAAGCAAAAAAATTCCGACAGATTATTATCTTGATAGTTGTACGATTCGAGATTATGGGGACCTTCTTTTTTTTTTTTGCTTTTCGGCCTGGCAATTTTGAGGCCGACTTTTGATTTTCACGTTGACATACCGATGTGTGATTCTGCTTAAAAACATAATAAGAAGTGTTGTAAGTGTTTCAAATGGATTGCTTTTCTTTTATTTATTTCCGACAGAGACCAGAAATTTCCGACAGAGGCCTTCGGAGGCTTTGTGGGGGGCGACCGCCCCCTGCCCCCTAGCTACGCCACTGTCAAAAATAATTTGCCAGAACAGATGACGGAAGTCGAATGTTTGCTTTTCATTTGCGACAGCAGACCAGTCCAAAGATGTCAAAAAATTGAACCGACTGACATTGCGTTATTTGACCTGGTGGTGATTTTACATGGTAATTTTAAATGAAACAAACACCGATTCGTCTATTGAGACTTCTGGTCAACTCTTGGCTGTGGACTTTAAGATTGTTTTTTTTTATTTCCATCACTAGGGCAACACCGTAAAAGAAGAGAGTATTCGAGACCATGAATACCATACCATAGCGAAACGTATTTACCTACTTTCTCTTGTTCATGAGAGGAGGATACTAGCGGGTGGAGGGAAGGTTTCGTAGATGTAGCGTTTAGGGAGTGTGAACAGATCATTATTTTGTAAGACCAAAAGACTAGCAGTGACCTTTTGGAATCGATATTAAAACCCATTACCAATACGTTGCATAAAGCGCTAGCTAGTATTACGTAATATCTGCGTGTTTTGTATTACTTTAAATGCCCTAGCACGCCACACGTGGTTCCAAGCGAAAAGTGATTACAATACCTGACTGTCACGAAGGCAGTAAGACATACTGTAGTCACATTTTCTGTAAGACGACTGCACTGTTGGGGTTTCGGGGCGGGCAATATAGGCTATCGTAGGCACAAGTCAACTATGTTGCCGAAAGTTTCTGCGATACATGGCTAGACTTTTACGGGTGGATTGATCGATACTGGAAGGGGGTAACCAAAATCTCCTCGGAATTGGACAACTGTCATTACCTGGCTGGTGTGAAAAATACCAATTTTGCAAAAAGGGCAAATTGGGATTTTGGGGGGGGGTCCGGACGCCGGCGCCCCCCCTGGATCCGCCACTCAGGTACTCTGCGAATATTTAGGGTACCAACTGAAAGAAAAATAATGCAGTGATACAGCTAAAGTTAATCAATAGTTTAAAGAACTTCCTTGGTAATTACAATAAAGTTCTGATTTGAATTGCACAGCACCTATATAAACTTATATTATGATCATCAGTGGTATATTTAGGCAGGCTATTGGGCCATCCTCCCCGCCACCCCAATCACTGATGCGGATTTTTTAAGTACCTAAAATACGTAAAATTTTGTAACACAAATTCTACTTCGAAGGTAGCATATGTGGCATCAGATTGCAGGTAAGGACATCTAATTTTTCAAAAATTTTCAAAGGGGAGGGGCACATACCCCCTTAGACCCCTCCCTCAAGCCGGCGATGATACAACATAAAGCATACCCCCAACCCCATGAGAGAAATCCTGGCTGCATCACTGATTATTATCATTATCACTGTAGCGACTTTCCCCCTAACTATAATCAACATGGAAGGGTAGGTACACGGCAAATGATTGTATCTAATTGGCATGCGGTGTGATAACTGATGCATTCCTATATGATATGTACATTAACATGTTGAACGCGCGAAGGGCGTGCGGAAATTTTTGGTTATATTTTTGGGCAAGTCGTTACAGCCCCCAATATTAACTTGAGCTCCTACGCCTATGGGGGAGCCCCCACCCCCCTCCTTAGCTACGCGCCTGGCACTACAGTAGTCGAAAAGAGAAGGCGAATCTCGCCGGTGAAGTTCGTCCAAGCCCACTCTGGTATAGGGTTCTCGAGCATGTGAGCCAATTGGCATGACCCTTCAAACGTTAAACTTAAATGCAGCAACCGCACAGTTACCTATCAGCAGTAGCGTAACTGAAAGGGGGCAGGGGGGCCGTCGCCCCCCTTGTCGTCCTGGGATGGTCTGTCGGTAAATTTGCTGATCTTGCACATCTGCCCGGTGTGGACAGCGACTATAGTCTCCCCGACGGTTTACCTGTTTTTGCCCTCAAAAGGACAATTTCTCTAGGAAGAACCCAAAATTTTCGGCGCGCTACGCGAGCTGTAGAGTCACACCAGTTTCTCCAATAGTTCCATTCTACATAGCTAAATAGCATAAGTCCTGTCACCCTTGCCAAGTAACATGTAGGCAGAGTGCAGAGTGCACAGTTTATATAGAGGTCGTAAATTTCATCCCAAATCGCAAAGCCTAGTTATGCTCTCTTGTGTTTGTCATGCAGGTGGGGTCAGTTGGTGAGGGACTCACGGAGCAAAGTTTGGCTATTTCGTAGGGTTGTTTCGATGCAATTTATGTTATCCCCTACAGTTTTTAGTTTTTTTCTTTTTGTTCTTAATGATTGCGTACGGTTTTAGTGTAAGCCTACTAAAAATTTTCTCGCACCGCTTCCGTGGCACGAAGTTCGTGCGCTTTGCAATTTTCGATACGCTTTACTCACTCTTCCGCAGTTCCGTTACTTAAAGCTAAATTTAGCACAAACCCTTTCCATCTTTTCAAGTAACTTAATAAGTAGAATACATGGATTTATGCTTTCTTGAGGATGTTTCTTTATCTCTTGATTCTGGTCACAGTGTTGATGTCATTTACCTTGATTTTCAAAAAGCTTTTGATAAAGTTCCATTAGGTAGACTTATGGTTAAACTGCATAGGCTAGGCATCAAGGGCAGTTGTACTGACTGGATAAATTCATGGCTCAATGGTAGATCTCAGAGAGTTGTTGTTAATGGTGATTTCTCTTCTTGGAAAGAAGTTACAAGTGGAGTTCCACAGGGTTCTGTTCTTGGCCCGCTTCTTTTCTCAATTTTCATCAATGATATTGATAGCTCTCTCACATCTAGTATTAGTAAGTTCTGTGAGGATACGAACTATAGGAAGGTTAGTGATAAGGATGATGCCTCCTTACTGCAAAAAGACTTGAATAGGTTATCTTCTTGGTCTCAGACTTGGCAAATGTCTTTCAATGCAAATAAGTGCAAAGTCATTCACTTTGGTGGTAAAAATTTCAGCTATGATTATAACATGAATGGTAGTATTCTGAGTGATGTGACTTTTGAGAAGGATCTGGGTGAAGTTATTACAGGCGATTTAAAGCCATCTAGACAGTGTGCAGTTGCTGCTGCTAGGGCTAATAGGGTGCTTAGATTGATCAAGAGGAATTTCAGTAGTTTTAGTAAAGAAATTGTACTAAATCTGTATAAGCAGTTGGTAAGACCCCACCTCGACTATGCAGCCCAGGCTTGGAGTCCCTTCTATGAAAAGGACAAGTTTATTTTAGAGCAGGTTCAGAGGAGAGCCACTAGCCTTATACCCGAGGTGAAACACCTACCTTATCATGTTAGATTTAAGCATCTTGGGCTTACCACCCTGGAGTTGAGAAGGATTAGGGGGACATGCTTCAGGTGTACAAATTTATCTCTGAAAGGAATCCTTTATCATCTTGCAATTATTTCAAGGTTCAAAGTAATTCTCGGGTTCGAGGCCATTGTAAGAAGCTCGTTAAGTGTTTTGCAAGGCTCGACATAAGGAAGTTCAGATTCTCTCATAGAGTTGTTAACGAGTGGAATGGTCTGCCTGAGTGGGTAGTTAACTCCACATCTGTGCGCTGCTTTAAGGTTAACATTGACAAGTTCTTCCATAACTGTGGTCGAATCTAATTGGGCTGGGCTCGTTTGGTGTTGGTTGGTTGTTTGTTTTCAGTTAGGTTGTATGGACTTCAGGGCATCTTATGGGGCCTTAGCCCTCCTTTGCCCTTTAACCTGTTATGTTATGTACGGTATGTTATATCGGGAATTTCATCTCATTTCGCTTAACTTAGTTAATGTTCTCTTGCCAGTGTCTGTCGTGCGGTACGGCTAGTGACTCGAGGAGGGAAGTAGGCTGCAATGTAAGTTGTTCCCGATAGGGCCCAACTGCCAGGACAATCGACCTATATTTATAAGCTTTAAAGACAGACTGTCATCACCCCAAAGTATATTTTTAGTGTATGTGTATCAAAATTCTCAGTTGGTGACTGCTCTTTGATTGACATCAAAGTTTGAAAATTTGAAAGATGCAGAGTAGCTCACATTCCACACAAGGCAGAGAGAGTATTTTTATTACATTTTATAACCTTGTATGCTCACCAGGACATGGCCTTAAGCAATGAAACAGGTTTATTCTTGCACAAGGAAGAGCCTCATACAGTTATGGGAGGAGCTAGAAGATGCATAGTTGGGAGAATTGGAACTGTCTGGGATCATAAAAATTCCCCTTTAAGTAAGTATAAATTCTTTTTAATGCCGGCTTACCCCCCCCCCCCCAAAAAAAAAAAAAAAAAAAAAAATCGCGCACTTCGCGCTTTTTCACAGTTTAGATTCCGGAAAAAACATTAAATCAGCGCGGAACTATTTCCCTCTAGTTCATACAAATTTTATGCAATATATGCCCCGCAATGGCATGGTATAGTACACAGGCTTCCCCAAAACCTCCCTCACCAACCCCTCGACTCTATTGGGACTGTCGGGGCTTCGGGTCGTTGGCCCAGGCTCCCCGTCAGGGAGTCTGCCACCGTCGGGCAAATCCTGGCGCCATCTCTGGGTGGATGGAGGGGTCACGGGTGCGGGGTGCCTTGTTAAGTGATAACCCTCTGGAAGCGTCGGTACATTGACTTTATGCTGTCGGTACATTTACCTTATTTTTATCCTTGCCCCTCCCCCATTCTATCACCCCAGTTACGCTACTGCCTGTCAAGGCGCTTTACACTAGTCTATACTTATCTTCTTCAGTCATGTGAAAATTGGACTCGAATATTGCTATTTTGGTGACTTGTGACTTCATTTGTTATCAACGAAAGTCAAAAGCTCGTCGAGCGACTGTCTGCATTGACGATTTTGCGTGAATTGCCGATAATATCAGGATCATCAGTGTTTTACCGTGACAACTCAGTCTTTCAGGAATATGACCTAGCACACTTGAATTTTGAATTAAAAGAACTCTTACCGCGGTTCCAAGCCAGAATTTTTTTTATCTCGGATTGTCAGATATTACCTACGCGAGCGAAGGTCCCACCATGGTCCATTGGGCATAGTTTGTCCAGGGAGTTGGTCACAGCGCAATTTCTTCAGTCAAGATACCTGTTGAATTATACCTACTGCCGCCAACTTACGGCCTTTTGCACGGCATAACCATAAAAAGACATTTAGTCAGCCATTTCCAGAAACGGAAAAATCTTAAGATGTTCAAAAGTTTCCGTCCATCAAGTTTTATGGCCTGGGCCAAATGACGACGATTGCCCTGTTGGACATTTGTGAAAGTTGAGCGATATAAAACTAACTTTACTTCCGGCATATTTGACGTCATGGGTGTGGTGTAAGACCGCTGTAGTGTTTGGGAACTAAGACAACGTTGGCTAAGCAATAGTCATTGTAATATGCTGTGCACTTTACATATCTCTACTAGTACAACTACTTTCATACATAGTAAACCCACGTAGACGCACGAGAGCTATGCGTATGTACGTACCTTACGTACGTATGTACGATAACTGGTACCTGTATCATGTGACCATCACAAACTTACGGATTAATTTGTTCTCAGAGATTTACGGTCTTCATTAAACTGAGGGAGGTTAATTTGACGGATATTTATATGTCTTAAGGAATATACAGATAGTGGTTTCTCACTAGGTTTTGAGTTGAACAGCATTGACATTATTTACCGATCGAAAGATCGCATGAATTGAGTTCACTTGAGTGGCACTTGCCCTGAGCCAATGTCAATATGAATAGGCTAGCCTAACATTTATGGTGTTTACGCTATCCTATACATCGTACTAAGGCTATATATTGTAGCCTGTATGGTTTTCAACGAAAGGTAGAAGCCTAATGTTACAAAGCAACATCAACACGGGACAACATGGCAGGATCAGTGTTTGGCTGCTGTCTTTCTGCAGAGGAGAAAGACCAGCGATCCAAAAGCAAAGCAATTGATAAGGATATTCAAAAACATAAGCAACAGCTCAGACGAGAAGTAAAGGTTCTCTTGTTAGGTGCAGGAGAAAGTGGCAAGAGTACATTTTTGAAGCAAATGAAAATTATTCATGGACAGAAGTTTGATGACACAGATCTTAAGGAGTTCCGCACTATAATATATGGAAATATTATTAAAGGCATGAAAGTCTTAGCAGATGCACGATCAAAACTTAATATACCATGGGGAGATGAGAATTGTGAACGATATGCAAACACTGTTTTGGGTTACGACAGTAGCAGAGCTTTGGAGCCAGCAGTTTTCCAACAGTACGTCCAGCCTTGCAAAATTCTCTGGCAAGATTCAGGCATTCAAAGTGCATTTGATAGGAAAAGGGAATTCCAGTTGGTAGGTATCTGTGCAGGATTCTGTTCTATTAATGCACGGTATTGCCCTTGAACAATGCTGTTTTTTTTTTCCATATCAAGTTGAAGTGGAAAGTGTGCTAGGCCTATAAGGGCTCGAAATAAGCTTGAAAAAGGGCACAGCCAAAATGAGCAAATTGGCTGTTAGTCTATGTTATTTCATAGGACATTGAGGGGCCATCAGTAAGGGCCCGACAGCCATGGCTGTTGGTACTGCCAGTTATTTTGAGCCTTGTGCTGTGCATGTGCAAGATGAGACTTTGGTAACTGGCACTTGGCAGGGTAGGCGAAAACTTTGCTACATGCCTAAGTCAGGTGAGAAAGAGTTCACTTTGTGCAGGCAAGTATCTCGTGATTTTTACCTTTTGCGTGGCAAAGACTTCCTTTCACAGAAACCTGCATAGCTTAAGGTGATTATGTTTTTACCATAGGCCTATATAGGTAAAGCTACAGGTTTGCGAACCTGACAAAGTTAAGATAAGAGAAATTTTCGTCAACATGTAGCCTATTCATATTGACAAATTTCCAGTTGCCTGTGCTGTGGTGGTTGCTTACTCTGCACACATGATCAGATTTGGTTTGTACTTAGTGTTTTATACAGTCTTCAGTCTTCAGTAAAGAACTCCAAAAAGGCAAAAATGCCATCACAGAGTAACAGTCAACAATTGAAAAGCCAACAAGGGAGACACAACCACCACAAAAAGTGCAAAAGTGCTAAATATATATACAAGACCACAAAACTGGGAAACCACTAAGTAACGAGTGCAAGTAAAAGCAAACGACAATGGCGCTAATGAGCTGACTGGGTGAGGACCCATGTGTTTGTAGCAGGGTCTCTGATCCAACTAAAGGGGAGGATCCAATTGGAGGTAGCAGCACGGAAGGATGAAACAGATGGTTTAATAAGAATTTGTTGGGGAACAGTATTCCAAAGGCAAACACTTCTAACAAAGAACTGGTATTTGAACGCCTCGGATTGCAGGGTCTGTATGTAGTTATAACAGTGGGCATGTCTAACAGAAGGGGTAATAATAGGTGGGAATGGAATGTTCACAAGGTTGTTCCTAATTTTGTAAAACATACAAAGATCAGCTAAGGCCCTACGATGCTACAAGGGTTGCCATTTAAGGGTCTGAGAAATTTTTGTTGAAAGAACCAGATGGCAAATACCAAACCTTCCAAGCTAGCTGCACAGGCCAGATATCACATGGCAAACTTTCCATCTGGTCTAGGCATAGCTATGGTAGAAAGCATATCTGACTGCTATTAACCATGGCTGTCTAGGGAAAGGCCACACACCTGGAATCTCAAAATGTATCATATCCATGTACGTTCGTAAAACATTATTAGGCATTCTCAGTACTGCACTCATCACCTACAGCTAAAATTCGTCAGTGTACATACCATCACTAATGGTACAATATTGAACCACCTACATTGCATAGATTCCTGTGAATTAAAGTCATTGCTACGCAAAATGTGTAAACCACCGGGCACTTGCCTGTGCAATATGAAACTTTCCATTCTGGCTGTTATACTCCTCTACTACAGTATAGTCCTTATGCAGAGTGAAAATCAAAATTTTTCACCCCTCAGCCATAATGTCAAGGACCTATCGTACTTTCAAATTACAGTACAACGATTTTCACCAAAATTTATCCATCAGTTTATTTGTTAGTAGATCTCCATACTTGTTATGAACATATCCATGGTGACTGACGTCACCCTTCAATAGATTTTCTCAACCTTTTGTAAGATGAGGCCCACTTTGGATTTTGAGATTACTGGAGGACTCTCTTTCCTGATTTATTGAAAATGGATGAAGTTGCACTGAACCGTAGAGCATGATGAGACAAGTTTCAACAATATGCAACCTACTGTATACTACTAAAATTCCATCTGTGTTGGATGACGTAAACTATATCAAAAATAGGGCCAACGATTTTCCGCGATCACGGAAAAAAACGGAATTTAACTTTTCTGCACGGAATTTCACAGAATTTACCAAAAATTATCAGGCTCAAAATACATGTTAATTTTTGACAAAAAACCGAGTTATTTTTCTTCAAAATCATGTCAAGTGAATGCTTGCATATACCCAAGACATACAGTACACAGACATTTTACCACCTGAGATGGTGGCAAATGCACCTTAAAATCATCAAAACCCCATGAAGTTACGATCAGAAAACAAGTAGGACATTTATGAAAATCGGCATTTTTGCCAGTATAGGTTCCAGTTTGCCTTTGCTATAGTGTGTTAGGCTAGGTTGCTTGTGAATTACAAGTGTTTGCTGCTTTCAGGATTGTAAACAGACAAGTGTAGAACTTGTTTTCAACCTAATTACTCTAAAATCCGAATATCACAGAAAGCAGTTATATGCTTGAAACAGAATTTTATGGAATTGGAAAGTTAAAAACGGAATTTTGTGATTTGTGAAGCGGAAAATCATCGGCCCTACAAAAGATGATAGCAGTGAAAAATCTCCAGTTTTTGTTTTATTTATCGGGCTAATTTCACAGCCCACCTTATAGTTCATGGCCCACCAGTTGAGACTTGGCCATTAAGTATGTATTGGCTTGTTTGCACACAGACAAGTTAACAAACCAGATGCATTAACATAGTACTAATATAAGCCTTGTACATACGTGATACTGTATAGCATAAGGAAAAAGCTTCCCACGTGATATCTGCAACTTAAACATGTATGCTTTGCTTTTGACACAGTACAGGATTTGATTTTAGGCTTCAAATCCCACTTTGAAGGTGGTTACCATGTACACGAAAATGCTTGTAAACATGATATGTCAAGATAGGAATGACAGACATTTATCTTATTTGTAATATCATGGATATGTCATATTAGGACTAGAGGAAGAGCCCTATCATTTGTGGTAGAGAGCAGAGGTCATGTCAAAGATATTATAAGCATAGCTTCCAAACTCCTATACCTACACTGTTACGCTCAGTGACTCCTCTGCGTACAAAAATAAGAACGCGTTACAGAAAATTTCATTGTTAAAAGAGGTTAGCGTGCGTGCACTTTTACAACGCGTTCTATACGCGCAGAATACATTTCTCTGTGTATTGTCCGGAATACTTGACGCACAGTTCCACGCGCTGTGGAAACAAACGCGCTAGTTGCTTTCCCGTTGTGAGCGCGTAAGTAATTGAACGCGCATATAAAAGTGCGTCACTTGAAGATACCATAGAAACTGACCAATGAATGTCCATGAACTTGCAAAACCAGTCATTGTGCGTTCATGTTCAGGTGTAAATACGTAGATGACGCGTTGAAGAAATAAGTTATTCTTCTTTAAGTGGAATTTATTGAGGGGTAGTACTTCTCCAGTCAACAACATTCCGAAATAACAAGTATTAATACTTTTGTGAGCCATTCATTTGCCTGTATGTTTTCAAAACGACTGAGCAGCGATCAGCACTTCCGCCCCGATATATTGGCCTCCATGGGGAGTCAACGCGCCATTTTAAGTTTGGAATCTATGCTTGTAATATCTTTGGGTCATGTGAGGTTACCAGAGTTACTGTAGAAACCAAAGTATTGTCAAACATATCTCCAGGTAGGAAACTTAGACTGTATTCAAGTTTGGCATGTGGATATGTATTATAGTCAGCAGATGAACCCTATTGTTGATGGCAGAGCTCAAAGGTTAGGCTATTTGAGGTTCCCTTGAGGTGAAGCAGTGAAATTCTTGGAATTGCTTGTAAATTCCTGTACCTCAAGATGCAAATGATGGAAATATTTCATACTTGGTATAGGTTTGACATATTGAGAGGAAGAATTCTATTGTTGTTGAAAGGGTCAGAGAAAACCTTTTGGATTTTTTCTCAAAGTAGGAATCATACTTAGTTAAAATAATGCATTTACTGTCAGTAGATGAACCCGGTGTATTGTGTTTGCTAGAGGTCATTGGAGATCAAGTGGTAAAAAGCTTACATACTTCTTAGAAACATATTATAAGAGGGAAATCAGTGGAGCAGCTCATACTTAGCATTTGGATGCCCCCGTATTGAGAAAGGAACTGTATTGCTTTTGTAGAGGTCAAAGGTCATTATTTTGGGGTCACCAGAGGTCAAATGGTGTAAACTTCATAAATGTATGGTATTTTATGAAGGATAGATTTTATAGACCTGTGTCTTTCCTCCCATTTTTTTTTCAGGGTTATGTACTGTACCATCAAAACCAGAACTTTACATAGCTGATGAAGTTGGTCGCACTCTTGGTCTGAAGCACCAGTGTGTGGACCAGTTAAAAAGCTGACTAAACTTGCTTTTGTTGAAGCTGCTCAACTTTGTTGATGCCATTTAAAGTCAGTTCTTGTTCTCAGTATTGCAGCTAGGCTCTCTGATGACTTGTCATTAAGCCTTGTCTAAATTCAGGGTTGGTACTCTTTTTGGGAGAAGTTACAGTACAGGTTTTAAATGTGCCTGGAGTGGGAGGTTGTTAGCAGGACTTTCCGTGGGAGTATCTGGTGCTCAGACTATATCAATTTGAAACTCCGGAAAGTGAAAGTACAGTACTTAAAAAATATTGTTAGGGGCAAGGCATCACTAAGCCTTTTGGCTTTCTGGTTGAAAAAGGTTGCCATGTAAGAGTACTAATTATCAAGGAAATGTGTGCAAAGAGTATTAAAATGGACAAGTTTGGAGAGGAAGTATTTCGTCATTTGAGAGGGTTATAGGTCCCTGGACTGTCGGGACATATTTACACTCTTCACAAGGGTTGTTGTGGAGGAGTACTGTACAGTGGAAACAGAAATTGTGTGCAGGAGTTTCTTGCACGTGTTAAGAAAGAGTTGACTTTTAATGTTGCAACTTTCTCTCCTTCCTCCCCCCCTACCCAAACCAAAATTCTCAAAATGTTTAGAGATGAGGGGGACCTAGTGCCAACACTGCATCACTGCACTGAAATTGTCTTTCACATTTAGGCATGTGAATTATTCCAAATTGCAGGAAGAAAGGTTGCAGCTCTGGATTATCGAGTGTCATTGGACACTTCCTCCCTCCCAGACAGTTCTCACTTGAGAAATTCCTCGTTTGAAATTCACCTCCCGGGACAGTTCCCACTTCAGAAATACTGTACCCATGCAGGACAGTTATCCCCCATGAAAATTTGCACCCATGACAATAACCACACTGAGAACTTGCCCAAGCAGATTATTTAGAATTGTCCAGGATAAGGAATTGTCTGGGGGAATTTTCTGGGGGAAGAGAGCTGGTCAGGTGGAAATTTTCCTGGGGGAATTATCCAAAAACTGTTAAAAGTGCAAATTATCATTACTGCTCCAAAGAGGGATACATTCCACTCGTGTTTATAGTGGAGCATCCATGCTTAATGATGGCCTGTTTAAATGTGACAAAAGACATACTGTAGATGCTAAAATAGAAAACCTCTACATGAGTGATCTCTTATACAAGTGAAGGTCCTTTGTGTTAATTGTGCATGGTAATGCTACTGCATGATGATCCAGATGTGCAAATTATCCCCACTTTCATTGGAATTGATTCCAATTGTGGTCACAATTCCAATGGAATACTGTCAAAATTTCCACAAAAGTTCAGTTTTGGGGTTGTGGTTGTGTTATTATGCAGTTGTCTATTGAAGCAATGTACCATACTGGCTCTTTTGTTTTGTTACATTTGTGTTCTCATTATTTGGTCAGTCCAATTCTGTGACGTTAGCAGTCCAGCTATGTTTCAGTTTTATTACTTTTGCAAAGGCCTGTAGGTCTTGAATTTTTTATGAAATGTTGAGCTTAAAATTGAACTCTGTTGGTCTGTTCAATGTACTACGGTGTGTATGTCTTTGATTTGGTCAATACGATTATTAGCATGGTCAAGGCAAATGTTAAGGCTACAGTACAGTCTTAGGTTCGCTATATCCCGATATCATGGTGGGAATGTTGGCGATGTTAATAAATGTAACATGATTATCGTCGCAGCCCTAACCGCTTGTATCTGATTCCAGAAGTATTGGGAGTTGCCTAAGCTCATTGTACAAGTACCTTACTTTTCTGTGTGCAGATTCATAACAAAAGTTCTATTTGTGGACCAGAGAGTGTACTAAAATGGCTGTAAAAAACATGAGAACAATGTGAGAACATTTTTTGAATTTGATAAAGTTGGAGAAGTACAGTACTGTGATTAGTATAAATTTTGAAGACAACTAAAAGAGTTCAGTAAAAAAAAATTAAGAATCCCAGTATATATATTGACAGCAGCTCCCAGTGGAATCTGTTAATGCAAATGTGACTGCCAGCTGAGAATTAATAGAGACAAAGATGGCTTTTGTGGTGCACATGTTTCAGTGTCATTTTGTCTTCTTGCAAAATGTATCTGACCATGCTTTGCGGTACTACTTGCTTAATGCTGTTGTGTGTGTTTATATTACTGTAGGCTCAGCAAAGTTCTGAATATATGTATACCACGATACTGTACACAATGTTTAATCTTTCAAAGTGTGAAAGGAAACAAATGTCATTGTTCTGTATTCATCTGTTAAGTTGCATGATAACGGGTGTACTTTGAAAGGGTCAGTGCAGTAGGTGTCCACAGCGGATTACTCACCCTTCGTTCAAGAAACAAAATAGTTATTTTGTAAATCATACAGCGAACTATGTAAATCAATATATTTCAAACACATTGTATACTGAAAGGTAGTGAAAGCAGATAATACAGAAAGCAATAAATCTGTACACTACATGTACTGTATAAGGAGACATTACAAACACATGACGTTTTCTCAAAGTTGTCCACGTTGTACAAGTACACATTATATATTGTATTATTGAACAGTATTACTTTCAATGTTGTGTTCAGTTCTTTGCCCTCTGCTTCCTTTTCTTGAGGAATTAAGTCCCTTCTGTCAGATGTGGAAAATTTGATTACAGTAGTGGTACAGTCTTCCAACTGTATGTCCTGCCAGTCACCACAGGGAGTATTCACAGAATTATGGTGCATCAAAAATTTTCACAGCAAGGAAAGAAGGAAACACACTAGCCTCAAAACTGCAGTACAACAGCACAATTTTGTAGCATCATGTGTACAAAGCTCATAGCAAGTGCTTGCATAAACACAAGGTTATGTAGAAAGCTTTGCACCATAGGAAATATTCAAAACCTATTAAAAGATTTCTTTTTAGTGAGTTTCACACAGGAAGAGGAAACAGGAGGACTTAATATTAAGGAAGCTATACCTTCATGTAATCATTTTAAGTTAAAACATAGTCACTCAGTTTTAATGTGCCATGATTAATTTAGTGTACTGCATGGTAAAAAACTTAAGTAATCTACAGTATTAACTGTCTAGTGAGTATTTAGGCAAGGGAGAAGACGCTGGAGGCTGCCCTTTATCAGAAGCCGGCCCCTCCACTGTGTGATCAAATTTGCCAGGACCTTATTATGTGTACTGTAGGTGAGGGTTACAATTGTAGATAGGAGGTAAGTATTGGGGCTCGTAGATTCACAAGCCAGGGAGTTTGGGGGATTCTGTGCTTCCTTTGAAGTGCAAGAGGAACTTGGTCAGTTACTGTAACACTAACTACAGTACTTCTTGGGTCAGATGCTTTTATTGTAGAGTGCTGTAGCTACTTACTGTAAAACCTCATTTATCCAAACCCCCGTTTCTCCCAACTGGCCTCTTGATTTTACCAGACTAGTATATTCGCACAATTAAGGTACTGTAGTATCAACCAAGTTTTCGGTGCATCGCAATGCAAAACTCAGTGGGAATTTCAGCTGAAATCGACAATTTTTTCTCAGGACTGTAGTCATCATGAGATGTTATGATGTCTATAAAATCAGCACGCAGATCTGGGCATAAAGAACAATTTTAAAGCTTTGTCAAAGTTGGAGGAAGAATCGCAGACACTTTCAACATCCGTGCTATGAGACACAACTTAGTATAAGCTTGATACCCACTTACATGTGTAGTGGGATAGCATTAGGGCTGGTTTCAGTAACTCTGTAAAGTAGTGTAGTTGGCTTTGTTACTAAGAATAAAGACTAGACCTTATGAAAACAGTGGGAATGGCTGTTTGTGAGTCTTTTCCACGTTTCTGAAACAGGTTATTTCTCTAGTGCCACATTCTGAAGGGATGACCTGGAGAAGAGGTCAAAGGAAAGTGGGTGATTCCCTTTCCTTTGGAAAACTTTTTCAGTGTGAGATACGCCTTCATGGAAAATGACCAGTGCATTTGACCTGAATGTAGGCTACCTTGCAAATGAGGTGAGAATTACAATTTGTAATGACCGATTCTTTGCAAATAACCTAAATCAAGGTGATTTCATAAATAAACACCTGTGCAAAGCTTGCTTATCAGATTTTTTGTACCTTCCTTTGGGTTTGTGTGATAAATGTCGCACAAGTGCTGGCTGGCAAAATCACTACTCTCAATATCATTAGAGCTTCCCTTCAACACAATACTCACAAAAGTGTGTACAAAACGAGGACATTGAGGAGACCGTAGGCTCGAATGTCAGGAGTAAAATCTAGAGCTGGGTTTTTGGAAGTCTAGAAATGTGTATGTCATGTTGTTGGTCACAAAAAATGGTAACAAAAAAATTACAAAATATGTTTGGGCGTGTTTTCTTTAATATTGCTAGCTATATCACAACTACCTGGGAAATGTTTTGGCACAATTTCTTACAAACCCAGTGTAAGCTTCTTGAAGCCAAAACCCGAAACCTTGTTTCCAAATTTTATTTTGTTTTTTGAACTACTGTCAGTCCTGTTGTATTGGGACGAATCATGAATGGGATTTTACTGTATACGTAGTAGATGAGATGTATTGAAACAGCTCTCCATATTACTACTGAATTAGGTATGGAGCAGGAAACCTGACAAAACAGCTTGATACAGTAATAACAACACAAGTGTGTGAAGTCACAAGTCATGCATGCTGTCCTTATACAGGTAGTAATAGTATAGTTAGGTGAAATGTGTTGGTCATAGGATGGCCGTCTATGAATATACAGGTACATGCTCCTAGACAGGGGTTTTCAATTGGTTTAAACTTTAAAGGACATAAGCAGTTACCCCAAACTTATTTTGATACAATTTCTGAATCACCCAAATATCCTTTTATTTCCTTTCAAGTATCTTTCATGATGTTTCAGAACATAAATACAGTATTGCATGTTCTACTGTAGATATTAAACCAAGGAATTAACTCAGTGAGTCTGTGTGAATTCACAATTCAGTGACAATAGAAATAGTCACTTGATTCTAAAATAGCCATTCATAAAATGGAATACCCTGATACACTAACCCAAATTGGGGTGACTGCGTTTTGCCTAAAAGCTGAGGGTCACTTACTCTAACTTATTGCTTTTCAAACTTTGTAGTACTTAGCCAGAACTTAATAAGAGCTTCATTTTATCATGTGAATTTTAGGTTTCTCCGATCCTCTGTAGTCCATTTTAGTGCATATTGTGGACCACAAATACTGTACCCTGCAGGCCGCCAGTTGAAAACCTCTAGGTTCAAAGGGAAGGCAATTAAAATCCAAGGTCTAACACCATGCATCTTGTAAGGAAGAAGCTACAATCTTGGACAAAGCTGTTGGAACACCTCCAACCGTTGTACCGTGTACAGTATGATGTCGTGCGGGATTTACAAAACCCTCGTCCCCCAGTAAAATGTTGCGCATGATTTACAAAACCCCTGTCCCCCAGCGCAATGTTGTGTACAAAGGAAAGCGGTGCATCTCCAATTGACATTATTACCTCCAACAGGGTGCAGGGGTGTTCCAACGAGTTTTGTGCAAGATTGTAGATATTTCATTGTATGAGCTTGTGAAAGTTAATACAATCATTATCAAGTCATAGGGATATGGTTAACTCAGGGCCTCCCTCCCTTGGGTCTTCCACCATCACTCATTGTGCTTGTTTTGCCAGGTTTGGTTAACTACTTTTGTGTTAATGTGTTTGTAATTTGACCAGCTGTGCAGTTGGGTAGCACTGGTAACATTGTGGTACTAAAAACTGTAGTCAATTAATTGAAAACAAGGGTCTAGGCTGAAATCAAGTTTTGATATTTTAGAGGTACTTATTCTAAGGATTCTGGTGAAATTAGCATTGAAATCCGATGTGTCATTCTTAAGATATTAGCAGTTAAAGTTGTTACATTTTCAACCCAAAGTGAACTTGAAGCAAGCACATATGACATCTTAGCCTTACAATAATGAGCACTTTTTTGTTCTTTAAACTTTACAACCAGTTTTTCTCCTCCATAATCCCATGTTATCGGAATGTGAATGCATGAGAGGTATGGGAATTTTACAAACTTCAAATTCCTCTGGAGGGGGGGTCCTATCCCAAGTTAGCTTCAAGTTCAACTCAACAGACTGAAAAAAAAACAAAGGAAACATAGCATTGCTCATCAATGTGAGGAAGTGATAACCCCTGCTTGCCTCAAGCTCACTTTGGGTCACAAATGTAGTAACCTCATTTGCTGATATCTCAAGAACTGATTTGAATGGAATTTTCACCAAATTGCTTAGATTTAGGTCTTCTTTGACATAAAATTTAAGCCAATCTTTTGCTTTTAAAACCCTTTAAATTTCAGAGACACATAGATTTGGATGTAAGTGACTGCCTCTCAGCTACCACAAATCACCATCTACGTAATGATTCATGGATTTATGGTTAAATGGTAATATCACGGATAAGAATAAAACAGATTTAGATGTATACACTGTGCTTTAGCATACTTCTTCCTGAATACCATTAAAATAACTCAATGTTTAAAGGTATTTTTAGCTAGAGAAATTTGTAGAACAAGTGCTATACACTTGTTCTTTGCACCGCACAATCTGTGCACTGCAGAAAATAGTCCATTTATAGTCCAGGGCAGGGCAGTTGAAGGGCATGTTCCAAGCACTCTTGTAGTAGGGTGATACCTATGTAGTATAGTGTGAGCTCTACAGATACGTATCTGTGCAGAATTACCTGAAAACTATGTGAAGGCAGTACAAAATTCAGTGAAAGCTATTGGTGTTTTGAAGAATATAATTTGTGCAGTATACTGTTTATTGTTAATATATGATTTTATTTCCATCGCCTTTCAGAGAACATCCATTTTACAAGCCTGCTGGAGGAAGGTTTACTGAAAACAAAACTTTCCCAAGAATGCTCTTGTGGTTAAAATGCAATACAGTGTATAGGTATTTCTAGTGATGTCACGTGATTGGGATTGCCTGACAGTGCCGGGCGCAGCACATGTGCAGTAAGCATATTTAAATAAAGCACATGTGCATGGCATAACTACATATACTGTACAACTGTGACTCAATAGACGCTTGCCCAGCAAAATGTCTGACAACCAAAGAGATGCTCGATCACATGACATCTGTGAAACACCTCTATATGCCAGTGAAGTTTTAAGGAAGACTACTGTCAACTTCATACAAGTACAGTATGATAAAATGTAATGATAGTTTCAAGAAATTTTTCTTTAAGCAGTTGAGTTGAATGAGAAGGAGATACAAGAGCTTCAAAGAGTAAAAGTGAAACACCACTAAAGATTCCTTTATGGTAGGATTATATAGACAGTAGTATGAGGAAGTTAGTACTCATTAAAACTGACTCAAAAAAGATGTCAAGCAAAGTCTGTAATATATATCCTAAGGACTTAAGGATCAAACACAGGATGCCAGGAAGTATAAACTGGACAGATAAAATTTGAATTTTGAAGCCACACTGTGAGTTGCCCTTAGGATCTCCAAACAGAACTTTTTGTCATGCTGGAAATTTGCTCTTCATTGAGATTTACTATATAGAGTGACTGTGGTTTTAAGACACCTTAATGAGAAAGTGCTACTGTACATGTATACAGTTTGCAGTATACTAGAGAAAAAAAAAACCAAAGGAGGGTAACTTTATTGTTTTTGAATTCTGCAAGGAAGATCGCCAATGCATAAAAAAGTGTATAGTCTCATTTGGAAGAGAAAGAAAGTTTTCCTGTTTCCTTTTAAGATCTTAACCTGGCAGACCTGTGCTAAATGTCCTGTCATTTGACCTCCATATTTCTTATCTGTACTGTATTTTTGCAGTCTTCGTCCAAAATTTTTCATTCGTGGAAATATATGGTTCCAATAAATGTACCATTGCTATGGTTACAAAAGTGTGTCTCCCTCTAGTTCTCTGAATAGGTTTTGCTGTATTAAATAATGAACTTTAGACATTGACAGAACCTATTGCTTACAATCTACATTACGAAGTGGAGTAAATGTCTGTAAATAGATTTTTAAGTAGTTTATATTATTAATCCTGCAAACCTTAAATGATTGGAAGTTATCAAAACTGTACCCCGGACTTTGGTCATGTAAGCTGTTTACTCAGTATAGAGCTGTGGGATGGTTGGTGTTTCATCACAGACCATACTGTGTGGTACTGCTAAGTCTGCTATACTTGTGACTCTATGTGTATAAGCTCATTTATGTACAATGCCAATATCCTGGAGTGACTAATTTCTATTAAATTTATTGAAAGTACACAAAGTATGACCTCAGTTCCACAGTTTGCAGAATCATTTATATCAAACAACTTTAAATCTTGTAAATTATGCCAGTTGGCTAGAGTACTGTACTTGGATGCACTTGTACTGTAGTCTATACAGTACACTGTAGTTTTTTGTTGAATGTAAACCAGAAGGCTTGATTATTGTGAGAACAGTTTGCAAAAAAGCAGACAGACAGATTGCAGGCCTTATGCTTTCAAGGGAACTTGGTTCATTTTCCATTTTTGAGGGCATCATGCCTATCAGTCAGGGCATCAAGGCCATTCTCAATTCTCAATAAGGGCATCAAGGGCATCAAGGCCATTCCAGATAACACAACATTAGCAAACACAACAAACAGATATTGTGAACTCAAGTTATTAACTTGAGAGGCTTACCTTAAAAACCAGTGTAGCCTGCTGTATGAGTTTGTATAGACTCTCCAAAATCATCCAGTTTGCATAAAAAAATACTGAGTTTGCAAGTGGAAAAGACTTTAAACAAGATATTTGCAATATTTTCATAAGCTGTCCATCGTGGGTAGCATATGCAGGGTTTCCCCTGGGTTTTAAAGAGTGTGAGGTAGTTCTATTCCATGGGGATATTATGCCAGCTTTGGCACCATCAGTGAGTGAGAACTATCAATACTCCGATAGCTAGTACAGTATGGGTGGCTACTATAGCAACTTTCTTTGAGGTGGTAGCCAAAAACTGTGACGTGGCTGCCTCACAAAAAGAGTGCTAGTGTCAACCCTGATATACAATACTTCTTCTGTAAGTTTCATGTCCCATCATTTTCATTTATCCTAATGGATGTTTTCCTGTGGCAAGAGCTAAGCTTAGGTCCTGTAGTTTGTATGTTTGTAAACAATCCGGTGCTTCCCCAATCCCATTGCTCAGCCTTGGACATGTAGCATTGAGCTGCTACTCTTAGTAGCTCCATGCTCATAGTTTTGTAAGAACCTCAATGGTACTAAAAATGACTCACCAGGAATGTGTGTTTTACAATTGGAAAAATGTATGTAACTTTAGACATTTGATGCTGCTGCTTTATTTTTAGCTCCATATTCTCGCTTGTTTCTTTCCTTCCTCGGCATTTTCGCTGCTTTTGATACACAGATTATCACTGGAGCTCCACATTATCTGTATTGCTCTGCCAACATTCTGTGGGATGTTAGGCTATGTGCCACTCTGCTTCACACAGCCAGGTCCTTCTGCTAGCTTTCCCTTTGCGGAGGGCTGAGCATGATATTACCTTGTTTTGAGCAGTACAATAATGATGTCACAAATTTCATTGTGCCATCTTATTCTTCCATTTTAAATTGAGTGAGTAAACATTAATATTTTATGTCTCAGCTTCTCAGCTAAGAAATATTCTGTGAAGATGGGAGTTGCACCATTTGGATTCATTTTCAAGCTTTTTAACATGTATACGGGGGGGGGGTTAGTGAAATTTCAGACTTAAGGTATATACTGTACACCTTAAATACATACAGTATAGGCAAGAACTGCACTTGGGACAATCTAAAGCTGAGTACTAGAATGACCTTGAAACTGCTTTGGGTTTGGTGTGGGGAATTTATGCACAGTAATACAATGTAGGGCTTGCTTAATTACAATTTTGAACAAGTACTAATTAATTTGTTGTCCATACTGTGAGTTCATGGTACAGTAGTTCATGATAGTTGAACAATGTCAATGTTATTAGTATTTTGTAAATTTTTTTTTTATAAATAACTGAGAATAATTATCTTAAGTTTTTCAGTTATGGCCTTAGCCAGAGACCCTTTTCCAAATACTGTATAGCGGGAAATTTTCGCAAGGCTAATTTTTGGCGAATCTGTACCTTGTTCACATATTTGCAGAGTGAAGAATTTGCTGTTGCAGGCAACCAACATGGTCTTGTACAAACTAACGAAAGTACTTTTGCGGGTCTTAAATTCACGATTAGATACTTGGTCGCAAAAAGCGCGAAAATTTAACCCCCGTGAAAATTTCCCACAATACAGTAGCAATTACAAGGGATTGTGGTATAGAGTTTGGGTACACACCTTTTTCGTCAGTGGCATTTAACTGTGGCAAAAAGTGATGCACATCAAAATTCTGTGTAAATTTTGCAATTTGCAAAAGAGTCAATGGAGTACTCAAATCTTCAGCATATTTTTGTATGTACTATAATGTAAAATTTTGTTGATAATTGGTAACTGTTTATGGCAAGCAATTTTCTGATAATTATGTGTACATAGTAGCATAAATTATCAGTACATAAAGTGTAAATGCATAATGCATTAGGAATGAAGTAGTCAGTAGATCGCGTACGTGGAATGTTCAATATTTTAAGACTCAAAATGTGCTTTGCTTCTGGCTATACTAATTACTTGACATCCTTCAACGTTGAATTTGGAAATGTCAGCTCCATTGGTACTATCCTACGAAGGTCTGTATTAAACAAGATAGTGTGTTATAGATTTGCAGGAACTGTGTCTTGTATTGTACAGTAGACTTTCTACACTGGTAAAAGTGCACACACCTTTCCTGTCAGTACTGTAGTCTGGACACAGTAACAGTAAGGAGTTTGTACAGTATACATGCTTTCATAAATTTGGGGATTGCAGTAAACAGTTTCTGCAATTGACAGTTCTTTAAGTTTGTTCAGTATTGTATCACAGTTTTGAAAGCTCTATCAACATACAGAGGGATTTCACTAATGTCACGTGATTACTTGTCTCTTCGGTTTTGAAGGGCAAGATCGTGCGTCTCTTTGGTTTTGAAGGGCAAGCATCCATTGTGTCACAGTGGTATCTATGGTTATGCCGTACACGTGTGCTGTAAATAAGCTTTATACTGCATGAGTGTTTTGCCCTTCAGTGCCTGGGAATCCCACTCGCATGATGTCACATGAAATCCCATGTCATTATCATTTAACATGATTTAAAAGACATGAAGTTGAAGTACATATCTAGTATGTACCCAGGCAATGTGAGCAGATCTAGACAGGATTCCAAATTTGGATTTCTCCCCTGTTGGTGTTGCTGATCGAAAATAATTACTATAACCAAGACTGCCACCTCAATGTGATTGAGTGGCCAGTGGGGCCCAGAGGCCCCTTGGAAGCCAAGCTACATTTATTGTAGTCGATGCAAAAACCATGCCTTCAAAACTCTGTAAACAACTTTTTGGGATAAACTGCTGAAAGAGCTTTCTTGATTTGAGTTGTGTAGCTTTTAATTGAATATATTGTTAAATATTTGTTGCAATATAGGTTTATGCACTAGAACTGAACATATTACAGTATTCGATTTTAAGGAATTAGCAATGGTTGTCCGAAGGACTACCACATCGTAAAATTTGGTTGTCCTGCTCAAAATAAGGTAGTCCCAAGTGTAACCATTTTTGCAACCATGGAATTGATAATGCCCTATTATCACCAGACTTCCAAAGTGGCTTTCACTTTTAGACCCCCCCCCCCGAAGACTGTATAAGAGTAGTGCTGTCTCGTGGTGTGCTTTAGTGTACATGTAGTGTGGACATAGTTAATGTTATTCCCATTGCAGGTTAATGAATAAAACATCTCTAGACTCAAGATTGAAAGCACTGGTGTTGCAACATCAGCACTACAAATTCGTAGCTTGCATGAAGGAATTCAGCTTCTCTGTGCACAGTGCAGGCCTAGTGGCCTACTAGTGGAGTTTGTACAGGGCACATACTTTGGACATTTTTAAAGTCACTTGCTTGCACAATTCATCGAGCTGCTAAATGTAAACATCACTTTCCTCAAAAGATTTGGTTGTCCCGACGGACAACCATACACTTCTGTTTTTTGCAAAATCTGGTAGTCCTGAAGAATTTCTGGTTGTCTCGGGCGACAGGACTACCCTTAAAATCGAACAGTGTATTAAAATATACAAGCACAAAGACTCCTCACATACTGTGGACAAGGGCATTTCTGTTTCTTTTTGACCCCTGTTATATTTTGGCCCTCTGGAAGACCGTGATATGCACCACTGGCTAAAGAATTGCCAAGTTCACACTATTGATGCACAAATGGTACTGTTACAGTAGAGTTCTATTAAAGCAGTACTGTGCCTTTACCACTAGAATTTTTTATGTCACTAGTTTTTTAGGGGATTAGGCACTCTAGAAATATGCAGTCATATTTGTACGTCAAATCAATTATGCAAGCATAGGAGTGTATTAATTAAACAATGGAGTACTTGCTTTATTTGCATTAGTAATTGTCTGTAGAACTAGGGTACATTTGGAAGGTTCAAAGCATTTGCCTTTTGTAAAGAGAAATTGAAGTAATACAAAGACTATTCTGTGCAGTATTCTGTTAGTAGTCCTTGTGCAGTATTTTAGGATGCCCTGTCATGGCTCCATGCTGTATCAATACCCTCTACTAAGATTAAATAGTATTTAGAATATTGTGCACTTTCCTTTTATGTTCAACAAATAGACTTACTGTAAGTCCACTTTCTCTTTCCATATGACTTGATAGATTACAGAATGCTTTTGTAATATTACAGAAGTACTCATTTCTGCTTGGTTTTGAGGATTATTAGAGTGAGCTAGTTGTTGAGACAGGTTAGTCATGTGCTCTTCAAGGGCACAGACTGATGCTGTAGTGTGGGTTATACACATGGGTGGTGTCAGCTATGTCAAGTAGGCTTGGCGATGTTATTTGAGTCGGGTACCTGAGGCTATATTACAGAGATGCCAACAATTACGATTTTGCCGTAATGATTACGATTTTTACACTGGTATTACGCCATTACGAAGATGTGCCAAAATCTTCCGATTTGCGTAACATAAGGTGTGTTAATATCCTTATAGGCCTTCATTAATAGTCCTTGTTCATGTATTTACGTTTTGCAAGTAAAACAAGGAGTGTTTAAAATGTATAATTAAAAACCCGGTTGGAGATCAAAAAAGAAAGATTAAAAAGACAGAAATCCACTCGTTGATTTGCGTTATGTGATGGTAGGAGTTGCCGTACGGACATATTTTCGAATCGCATACGTACAATGCATCATTCATGTGCGTAAAAGCAAAACGAAACACGTGTGCAGCATAGGCTGTAGAATACATACACAACATACGTTAGGATATGTAGTGGAACTGTGCAATGTCCGTTTCCGTGTACTGCAGTTTGGTGTCTTTGGTCTTTGGCTGGCGTACGTAAAATCGCCGTTCTACTGTACAATCATTTTTCATGCACTATACTTTACAGTGTGTGCTATATTATGCCGTATCATATCATACATGGACACGTGTACGGAGTGAGCTCTCTTGCAACAAGATGAGTAGCCTGGGTTTAGGTATCGTAACTTTTTAATGTCATAGACACAGAACAGCATTCTGTGTGTATTATGGACATTTTTCAGAAGAGTTATATAGAAATTAAGGGAGATTGAAACACATCATTGCGGTTACTTTTGCGCAAGGCCGTGGTAACGATCGGCCGAGAAAATTGTCAAGACCCAGAAAGAGTTACGTACAGTCTAGACAATCGTTGCAAGTAAGGGCTGTTACGTTATTATAGTTTGTAAAGGACTGGATTACCGTTTTAATATGTACTACAGAATTCTGAATTTGCATTTTGGGATATAAGCTGTGGGACTTGTATTGACACGGCGTTAAGGTGCGTTCACACCAAAACCGGAATCTGCTGCGTTTTGCGGGCGGGACGCGAAATTTTTCTTCCCAAGACAATTAGGGGCAATTTTACATCAATGAAAATTTTGAAAATCGCCCCATTCGTTCTGAGATAACAAATTTCGCGTCCCGCCCGCAAAACGCAGCAGATTTCGGTTTTGGTGTGAACGCACCTTTAGGCTGCTAAACGTTACACAGACTGATTGCGCAATTCTGGGGAATTCCCGTACGGTAACAAAAGTGTTAATACATCTGTGTGAGCAACTGCATTACAAACACTGTAAAAATGTCTACAGACGTCCGTTGGATTACAGAACAAAAAATAAAGAAATACAAAGAGGAAACGGAAAAAGTGCTATCACTTTGTTGCAACAAATTGACAGCACTTTTTCCGTTTTGTTTATGTATTTCTTTGTTTTTTGTTCTGTAAATCTACAGAAATTTTTTACAGTGAAGGATCACTTTGGGCAACACATCCATATACCCATAAGGATAGGGTTTGCAGGGGATTTCCCTTTAAGAATTTTGAAGCGCCATAAATAGGGCAAGCCTGTCCAAATAATCTGCCCAAATTTGGCCTAAATGACTGCCAAACTTAACTTGAAAATGGCTGAAATTCTTCAACACAAAATAAGTGCAAAATGTGCAAAAGACTGCACCATTTTGCATCTAAGCCCCCTTCATATAAGCAAAATTAAGCAAAAATAAGCAAAAAAAAAAAAATAAGAACCCCCTCCCCTTAGACCCCTCCCCCAGAACGGCAATCATTAATGGCGTACGTCATTTAAAAAACATTACTATTTCTCTGTGACAAATGTTGGCATCTCTGATATTAATTGCGACTCCAATGGATGGAGTCACTACTCCTATGATGCTGTCACAACTGACGTAGGAACATATACCATGTGCAGCAGCTATAAACAGACAATTGCTAGCCTACCAGTATGAGTAGTAATATACCAGTTGGTCTGTACCACAGGTTTCTCAGGGGCTGTGGTGCAGAACTGCTAATGTCGGAGAAACATAGGGATCAATTGGAAAGAAAACATGTACAGAAATCACTTAAAGAACAAGACTGAAAGAACCTGTCATATACATTTCTCCATTAAAAACTGCCACAGGATATCAATGTAAACTTTATAATATGATTCTTGTGCATGTTTTTGATGATACTGAAGATTCCCCAGGGGAATGAAGATTCTCCAGGGGTCATGACTTTAAGGAAAGTGGAGTGACTACTGGACTCCTGGCTAGGAGTCACAACTCTGAAGTGAAGTCAGGTAGCTCACCAAGCCTAATGTCAAGCCCTGGCCAAATTTGATCATTAGATGGACAAAAGTGAAAATGATGTAAAGTATTTGTCACGCTATGGTTGTAAACCTTGTTGGTGACTTGTTATGTACAGTATACCAGGTGATTATACTGTAATTGTGATTATCATTTCCAGAACTGATAATAATTATTGATGGGAACACAGACATGAGCTTTTTCCTCTTTTCCGCGGATTTCCGCTTTTTTTTAGTCGTGGTTCCGCGGAAAAATTACAATTCCGCTCTTTTGTAAATTATCGAAATTTTTGTAATAGTAAATGGGCAGAACAATGCGGACATTTTTTTGTTAACTTACCAAGCGTATCCATTAGCGTTAAGTAGGCCAATTAACGTGCAAAAGTAAGCCCATTAAACACGGGATATTACGGATAGTCTATGGTACTAATGCTCGTATGTGTGTAGGTATTTACGTAAATTATATAGCAGTGCATACAGCTTCGCGGTAATAGTATGCATGGCCGTTCTCAAATTTAGAACGTACATAGCTGGCTTACGTCCGTGCGGGTATTGATTGTGCGTAGCATTGCATATCATGCAAGGGCCCAGCCGCACGATCGTACGTCCGTATACTGCATGCATGCATTGAACTGCATGCATGTTGTGTGAAGATGGGAGTTCATTACGAAATCATTCCGAGATATCGGTTTGTAACTTTGACAAAACTGTTAAAAACAAATGGTCCTAGTCATGGCTAGATAGTGGAACGTTCATGCTCTGTGGATACAATGCCAATGGAAACATAGCCCAGGCTGTGAACAACTGGCTTGGTGACTTGATTCGTAATGTAATGTTAGGCCTAGCCTAACGCTAATGTAGGCCTAGGCTATAGCTTTCCGTACAGTTAAACTTTAGGCAAAGTCTCACACTAATGTGCGTCAATAGCACTGGAATCGGCGGTTACTCTTTGCAGTCGTTATGCATCAATTCGACTTGTGAAAAAGTTCTGTGTAAAATAAACGGGCATAGCGTTTCATTACACAGGCATAGTTTACACATAACGATAATATCGTGCCTAGGCCTAGCCACTACTGCAATACTTAATAGGATTAGTAGGCCTAAGCTAGGCCTAAATTTGGCCTATAAAATGAACATTTTGGGGTGTTAGGCCTAACGTTAGGCTAGGCCTATATTTAATGTTACACTATTAGTACTTCAGATTAAGGAAATCCCTGCCTAACAGTTAGTGTTGCCTAAGCAGATGGATTAGATGGCAAATAGGGCCTAGGCTAGGCTACAGGGCAAAGTTGATGAAAAGAAAGTGTCCTAAATCAGTTGATCTCCTGCAATCTAAGCAGCCAAAATTTCAAAATTTTCTCACCTCAGCCCCAACCATGGTGGAGCTGAGGTGGGTCTTGTCCCCCTGTGGGTGAATTTCCTCTTTTTTTTTGAAATGTCAGGCTCATGTCTGGGAACAGGACCTTGAGTTTATGGGTATGCAATCATAATTGCTACTGATCTTGTATAAAGATCCTTGAAGCAGTGTGTAAACTGCATTGGTAGCTCAGGGTTAATTTTGTATCGATTAAAAGGAAGGGTTTAAGCAAAAGAGTATTTTCAATATGTGAAAGAGGAACTAAAACTAAGCAATCTGGTGAATTTGTATTCAGTTTGGATGTGAAGTTCTCGACATATAGGCAAGTGAAGTTGAATACGGTTACTACTGTACATTTGTGACCTTAAGTAAAGCCAACATTTTTCCGCATAATTATGGAAAAATGACAGAATTCATGGAATCGGTAATAGTACACGGAATTCACAATTTTGACTGGCAATGAAAAAAGAAACATTAGAAATGTGAGCAGAAGTTGCAAGCTTTCATTTTTAGAACACTCAAAACAGAGAACATTGGATACTGTTACTGTTTATCAAGGTCTACTAGACTCTGCTACTACTCTTCTACAGCTTAGCAGCGTGAAAAATTAAAAGATACACACGTACGCATGACTACCGAGACCCTGTCCACAGCATTGTACACAATTCATAGCAATTTAAATTATTTATTGAAAAGTGGACAAAACATGGAATGCTGCGGGAAGACAAGAAGATCAGGGAAAATGCAGAATTAACAAAATGGAATATCGAATTTAGAAAATTATGGAAAAAGTTTGGCTTTAACCTAAAGTGACTTTAAAAGTAAACATGGCTCATGTACCATCTCTGCACATTGAAGAGCAATGCTTTGTTACTGTATCTCTTTGACCTGGAAGGTAAAGGATATGAGCTTTCAGTGGAGAATTTGAAGTTTGAGAAATTCCCTGCCTCTCATGCATTCACATTGTTATAACATGAGGTTATGGAGAAGAAAATTGATTGTTTAGTTAAAAGAAAAACAAAACAGAGCCCATTAATGTGAGGTTATGATGTTACGTGCTTGCTTTTAGGGAGAAAGCAGTCGCCCCAAGTTTGTTCTAAAAAATCTGGCAAATCTTAATATTGAAGGGAAACCAAGGTGTTATTCTGCATTAATTTAAAAAATAAGTAACTAAAATATACTGTAGTCACATGATTGGTAGAAGCCATTCCTGAATTAGGATGACAGGGTACAATTCAAATTGGGAGGACTGCATTTCTGCTTTAAAAGTTTACTTGTGATTGAAAATGTGACAACTTCATCTACTTTGAAATGTCTCAAGAACCACACATTGGATTTTAATGCAAATTTCACAAGAATGCTTGGGTCCATTTCTCTCCTCATAAATTCCTATTTACTTAATATGTAATTCCCCTACTCGCCTGCATATACCATCTGAAATAATTTGTTAGAACTTAGAACCAGGATGGCATCCTCACTCCTCCCACAACCTGAGGGCAGTGTGTTAGCACCACTTCCTGTCTCCGAGAATGCTTGGATTAAGTACTTATGACATTTTAAAACTTGATTCACGTCTAAATCACAAAAACACACAACACCTTTTCAGATCGAGGTTTGACAGGATGTTGCAAAGCCTAACTGTATGTCTACACATGTACAGTACACCTGTATTAACCTTTTCATGCAAATATATTAATCAGCAAAAATTCTCAGAAGCTTATGTACAGTAGAAAGCTTTGTAAGCACTCAGTGGCATTTTTATGGTCTGCATTGTAGAAATCATGAAGAGCATTACACAGTACAGATTTACTCACAGTGTTGGATTTATTGTTGTATACAACAAGTGACAACTTATATTCCTGACATTTTCACTTGTACACATTCTTGTTTCATGATAATAATTCACAAGACTGGCTGGCTGCCTTGATCTGTTAGAATACATGTGTGATCAAGTTAAAGGCTATGAAAGTGTTGTCAATAGTAATAATGTACAAATTTGTGGGCTTGTTCATACTGGATCATGTGTTTTGAGCCCAGCCTAAGCTCACCTTAATTATGTTATTATGCAGTATGACAATTTATTCAAACTCACTCAGGTGTTATACTTTCAAAATTCAAACCTGTCTGACAGTTTTATGTAAGCGTCAAATGGGTCAAGTGTAAAGTATGTCGGAATTCTTGTAAGGCTCAGTCACAAATGTTTGATGTACAAACATGTACTGTAATTATAATGGAAATACTACTGTGAGTTGCAAGGTATGCATGTCCTTTATAACAAATGTGCAAGTTTGTGTGTGTTACTGTGAGTGTATCAGATACTGTACTGTAGGCTGTACAAAGCTTATCAAGGAATGAGGGAAATCAGTTATCACAAAATATTAACCCTGGCTAACGAGGGAGCTTACCAACTAACCACAAATTATGAACAGGTAGGGATAGTTCAGAGTGTTGTTTTACTTGTTCACTATTCCTGTCTCTACACTGACCCATTCTACTGAGACCCTAGCCCCTTTCCCTTTGGAGGAGCTACCGAAGAGGATCATTGATGGTTATAGCGTGGGCTGGAGATGATCAAGCTGTAGAAGGTGCTTAGTGCTGCTGGCTGCCAATCCTGGCCAGTGCTATACAGTAGTAGTGTGGGATAACAGGCAAGTCAGTGTTGTTGTAGAATACCCAATTCAGTAGAGTTTTGGGGTTTACCATTCCCATCATTACCTTCTAGTTTTGCACCTGGGGTATGTTTCACAGTATTCTTCTGGTACATGTGCCCACCTTCCATACAGTATCCTGTACAGTGATGTGATCATTATGTACTGTATGTTTTTTCTGTTACATTATATCTCTTTGTAACCGCAGTAATTTTAAAATTTTTACACCATATATTTCTGATTAGTGAAATCTTACGTAGTGCTGGAGCTATTTTAATGGCAGAATATGTGCATGCCACATGTTGATTCAGATCCATGGTACCTTGTATCAGGGTTTTCATTGACCCGGGCACCCGCGTCAATGACGCACAACTTTTGATTTTGACACACAGACACAAAACCTCTGGGGTCAAACTGACGCACAACTTTTTCACCCCAACAATTATCAGTAATGATATGGCAGTTTCGCCAATACATTCATCATGCAAATTTACTCACAAAATGCAGCACTTTCAAGTTCCCAGCCTTGTTCTGTGAGACATTTTCTACCTCTCTGTATGTTCTAATAAAAATCTAAATAAAGAACTGAATCGCTGCATCAATACGGAGCTACCACCATTCCCATGTATAAGTAACTTCACCAGCATGTACCTAGTTACGCGATTAGACTTGACTCCAAATGAGTGCACGTGTATTGTAAACAGATGACAGATATCAGCATGCGTAGATTATCGGAGTGTTCTGGTTTGTAATTCAATTTCAGTTGTAAACATAAGGCTAGGGTAGGGACAAATGTACACTAGCCTAACATGATCAGTAGCAGATGTTACGCTGGACATTAGTGACGCAAGACACACATTGCCAGTCTCTGTACACTATGTCTGTGGTATTAAATAAAATCCGACTTGCAGCATTTCACACTGTACGATAACTGTTGTACAAGTATGCAGATACACATTGAGGCCATTTATTTACACAAAGCTCTGCTGTAATCTACATCGATGTAAATTGTCAGTCATAGAGTAGTATTATAAGAACTTTAGTACTGCACTATGATGTCAGTACACAACGCATTTACAGCAATGATTGAATCCAACAGAGAGGACTACATCGAGGCTTCTGTACATGCGTATTTGGTAGTAGCACTACTAGCACTAAAAACATGTTTCAATTCTGTTTCTAGAAGTGTGGCGGGAAAACTTAACGATCATAATCTCTATACATGGGAAGTTTTGAGTTACAGTGTATGATGTAAGCTACAGTAGTCTACACGAAGGTTCTTATCATAGAAGTAAACTCCCACCTTGTTTCAGCACGTTTTATGGTGCTTCGTCTAGGCAAAAACAGGAATAAAGTTTGTTGCATTAAACTCAAATTTATTTTGACCCCCTTACTTTTTAGTTTTGACCCTTGTTCTAAAGGGTTAGCGACTCCTGAAAAAAAAAAGATGATTGGAAACCCTGTTGTTGGTACCAAGTCAGTGTCATGCCATGAAGTACTGTACTCTGTTGTGTGGTTGAACAGTGTAGAATATTTACAGGTGTTCATACTGTACTGATACTGTGTTCTTGTTGATAGGTACTGTATGAATCTTTGCAGCTTTTCTGTTGTGTGCCTTCAGCTGTAGCAATATAAAGTGTAGCCTTGACCTTGAATTGGGATCATACTGTGAATGTCAGGTACAGTACAAATTCAACTTCATTGACTTAGTGTGTAGATGTGCATTATGTGCACTTTCTGGTAAAGCTGGCATTGCCAGTGAGGTGCAGAAGGGAAAGAATTTCAAATGAAGTACATTTGTATAGCAGGAGTATTGGCCCTACATAAACTACCCCAATAGATGTTTAGAAATGGGGACATGCTAATCCTGCTAAAATAGAAATCCTTTTTTCTCATTGAATCATTCAAATGCAATTTTATCATTTAACCAAGTGAACCCTTAATTACCTGTGTTATTCTCCATAAGTGGCTGTCTTACAGTACACGTGCATAATTTCATTTCCCTACAGTTTAGCAAGTTTCAGCTTTACTGAACATGAAGTTGTGTACACAGGTTTGTGTAAGTTGTTGTGCAATTATGTCAAGAGAAGTACTGTAAGCTCTACTTGTTTGGATATCATATTTTGGTTTCATATATAGTTCCATGTCAAGGACTCTAAGGATTACCTACAAACTTGTGTACATATTTTTCTCATCTTCCTACTGGTTTATTTTGTAACTTGTAGGTTACAGTATGAGTAGGCCTACAAGAGTTATGGAATAGGAATTGAAACTATAGAAAAAGCTTCCTTGAAGGGTAGTTGAATTCCTTGAAAAGGGATATGGGCAATTACGCAGTAAACCAACACGGAATTATTATATGCATATTTTGTTTTGTTAATTAGTTTCATTTGTTTTATTATGTTCAGGGCTAATCCTTAGATGTACAGAGATAGCGTAAAAATTTTCATCTTGCTACCTCAATTTTGAAAAAACATTTCTATATAGGTCCTATGGAAAATATAACGGGCGAACATTGACATACATAAAGGGCGTAACACATTGACATACAAAACAGAAATGGCTATTTTTCAGAAACTTTATCATGTACATACTTTTTGCCTTTTTCTGAGGATGATATGAAGCAATACTTAATAACTAACCCATTGGGGCACTTTTTGATCAACATTAAGCTCAGGAGACCATAAATTGTAACGTATGTCAATAAATCTACTACCAAATTGGTAGTAATTAGTGGGAACCAATCAGAGAGTCTTCGGTTTCAAGGGTTCATGAATATGCACGACGGCACTTTGCCTGTTCGTTCCATGGCGAACAACAACTGGGATCAATGGGATGATTCAAGCGCACAACATTCAGCAGCTCTACTTAGTCTAGACGCGAATTCATTAATAAATCGGCAGCTCGAAGCTCTGTTTCAAAAGGGAAGGACGCATTTGTGAACCTGCCGTATGGATTTGGTAAGAGTTTGATTTACCAGTGTCCGCCGTTCTTCGAGCGATAACGTTGGGTCGACGTAATAACGCAAGGTCAACAACAGGGGCTGGTTCTGCGAGTGTTCAAGCAACAATAATACAGGATCGAGCAATTTCATTGGTCAATTTCCTTTCGACGACATAGCAGCATAATAACAATTAATAGTAAGTAGTAGCAACGTGAATATCATAGATGCATATATTAACACTTTGTCCAAAGGCTTTGATGCCGACGCGAGATCGTTTGCTCAGCAGTCAGTGTTAGCTTCAATGGTTGGAGCGCGTAGGCTACTTTCAAATCGAAATAGGCCTACTAAATAAAGTGAGGGATAACAAACGGCAGAAAAGCCTTGACAAAGGCTACTTCTTCACTAGCCCCTGCTGCAGATTAGAAAAACAATCTACTGAACCTGCCTAACCTAGCCTACAGACCTTATGCATTGAAGTCACAGGACGTCGATTTGGAGGCAAAACAATGAAGCACATTGCGTGCACACAGTAGACTTCACACTCGCATATAGTAGACATATGCACCTATCTGATTGGTTGACAACTGTCTGCATTTGTTGGTGTTACAGGGCTTGAAATATGCTTGAAGAACGGCACAGCCAAACTGAGTAAATTGGCTGTTGGTGTATGTTATTTCATAGGACAGTTCACTGAGGGCACCACGGCTATCAGTGAGGGCACAAGAAAATTTGAATTCTAGATGCGCTTAGATGTGATTTCCCAGCATCTGGGAAGCATATTTTCCATATCTATTTGCTCATTTTGTTTTCGGAAAAAAATCGTTGACCAGTCAAAAAATTGTTGGTCATATAGAAAAAGGGGGGTGGGCGTGCTCCAGGTACACCCCCGCCTGGATCCACACCTGTTAAGTGTTCTACATTCATATTTCACAAGCTTTCTGCTGTATTTTGACTGCCTATTACTCCTTGTGGTTTTATGTTAATAAGTGTCAAGCAAAGTGCAGTCACCATTTGGGAAGGTAGGTTTTCAAAGATATTTGTAGTAATGCAAGAGCAGCTTTAATCCATAATCCTAAACAATGTTTCAAAGCTTCGTTCACTAGAGTCATCAAAAGGAACCACCACCCCCTTACACACAGCGTCACACACACTCTTGCAATTACATGTTCTTTCCCTGTTCAGGAAACCAGGAAAGGATGATGAGTACAGTAATAAGGGATTTTGCATACATTATTTAGCTGGTATTGCTTAAGTTATTACCTAAATCCAATATAAAATTAACTTTTATTGTCTTTATTGGTCAATAATTATTTTGGCTAACTTTTTAAGTCTGTAGTTTAGTACCTGATTCAGATTGTAAAAGACTATCTGAGGTAGTGTGTACTGTGAAATGAAACATCTATTTCAGGAGGTCATAAATTTCCCTTCCCAGTTTTCTGTACTTCATCGAAGACTAGAATAAAATGTCTTGATTTCAGAGTGTAGAAGTTGTAGGATTTTATATCCATTGTGTTCTATAACACTGTAGATTGGAGAATGAAATGCAGTATTTTATTGTACTGTATTCCTACTGCCGTAAGTAGGAGCAGTTTTTGTTAATCCGTACAAGGAAGGAAGAAGACGTGTGGATTACAAACCCTCAGTACACTGTACTGAATTTTGTACTGACTCCTATTGCACACCCTACACAATACCATACTTTCTGTACCTTTTGATGTACATATGGCTAGCACCGCTGTGGTGGAATATCAGGTAGTACTACAGTTGTCTACATTGGTCAAAGGTTAGGTGCAGAGAGTGTTGTTTGAATGAGGTTCGTTTTAAATGCAGTTTTGTATTTTGTAGAGTTGCAGATGGTATTAAATACATTATAGTAGTGCTGACAACTGCCATCAATTGAGCAGTTTTTTTGTCAAATTAGAAGCATCTCTTAACCTTTGGCATTATTAACAGGTACTACTCAGGTACAGTATGTATTGTAGAATAAAATGTAGTACAGCAGTTAACCTTGTGTGATGCATACAGATCTATGTTAATTCCTTCCCAGATGTATGCTTACCCCTTGCTGCGGTACATCTACAGTAATATAGAACAATGTTTTAGCCCAACCATGGCTGCAAAACTTGCAAAACTTCACGGGCACACATACTTTGAAAACCAAAATTTCTAGCTCACCTGGTCTACTTAATTTGGG
This sequence comes from Holothuria leucospilota, assembly GCA_029531755.1. Classification (NCBI taxonomy): domain Eukaryota; kingdom Metazoa; phylum Echinodermata; class Holothuroidea; order Aspidochirotida; family Holothuriidae; genus Holothuria; species Holothuria leucospilota. The sequence goes on along the minus strand of CM055968.1, from coordinate 13,723,158 downwards.
ACTAAGATGAAAAATTCTAGCGGCAGCATCATTTTCACGGACGCTATGCGTGTTTGCGTCCAGCTTTTTGCAGGCGTGAGCCCACCCCACCCCCCTCCCCCCATTTCTGATGCAACCCAGAACAAGGTGGGGAACATGCCTGAGATGAGTTCATGTTCAGCCTGCACCTTGTTCTGAGTTTGGGGGAGTCGGGAGGGGGGGGGGGCATCAACAGATTGCAGTGCATATGTTGGATGTAGCAAGGGTTAAATAGAGTTGCGTGGTAATACCCACAGCAGTATTAGTTGTGGAAAACTGAGTCTGGCATGTAATCTACAGATGTCATACAGAATTGATAGGTTTCAGGTTCCATTTTAACTTTGAGCATGTTGTGTGTTCCTTCAGTGCAACACAAGTTCCATGCTAATAGCTCTATGGTATCATGCAGCACAACATCTAGTTGCCTACAATCATAGTCTGATTTGCTGGCTGTACAGTCCTGAAATCAGTGAGATACCTAGGTTGGTTTTTGAAGCAGAGAATGAGTATGCAGACTACATACCTGACCTCTGCTATGCAGGATAAAGTACAGTGTTATGCACCCAGTTATAGCTATTTCATCCTGTTTTAGCAGTCAGCCTGTTAATGAATTGCCCTGAAGTAGTATGCAGCTTTCACTTGGATGGCCTTGTTCGGTATATATGAAATCCATTCAAGATAATCATAAAAATTTACCCTATACCATAAATACCTTTAGCCTAACTGTATAAATTATTATTTCTCAGGTTGACAGCTCTATAAAAGTTGGAAGTAATCAGTGTTCACCTTATATATTTCCCTATCATAGACATATCACAGGTCTTCATTGCCAGGACTTGGAATGTGGAAATATATGCACAATATGTAATGTTCACTCTAGAGAAAAAAAAAAATCTGAGAGTGACGAATTTGGTTTCAGTGAAAGAGAAACCTATGCAGTAATGATGGCATGTGTGTGTGTTTGTGTATGTATGTGTGTGATGCAGTCATACATCTTAATAGGAACGCCAAGTTTTGTACTCCAGTTTCACAACAGTACCTGTGTATTCACATCCTGTACATTCATAGTACTTGTATCTAAATATAGTACTGTATAATAGTATAACCTACCCCACATACAGTATTACAGTACGCTGTGTTGTACAAGTGTTCTTCATGCTGCGCCAGTACTGGCTGTACCCCCTTTTGTCATAGTAATACCAACTCTTTTATGTTAACAGTGTATCAGCTATGTCTGTTTGTAGATCTATGTGATACTGGGTCAATGTTCCTGCAAGTTTAACCAAATTTCCTGCTAAAATTCCAAGTCTGGCTGTTTGCCTACATTGTGTTATGCTTTGACAGCCCATTATAACTGAGGTTGCATACTAGAGCGTCTGTATTGTTCTATTGTATAGGTTCTGCATAATTCTAGAGTATTCTGGATTGTTTATCTTTCTGTAGAGCTGCTGATGTTTGCTGTCATGAATTATGACTGTGTATACATTGGACAGAAAGCTTATAGAAGAAGTAATACCAAGTGCTGGCAGTGACCATTAGGGACTAAAGGGAAATTTACTGGGATGTGATAGTATTGTAAGAGTTCAATGGCATAATTCTTGCATGAATCAGGAATAATGATATATACTGCAGTATACTGTATGTTGGGTTAAAGGAAATGAAACTGATGTGCACAGTATTTTGTTAGGATCTATATGTGTGGTATACATGCTCAAGTGCAGTTTACAAAATAAGCAACATTAGTAACTGTCTGAATACTGTTGAATACCTTAGTATAGGCCTGCCATAGGTGTACAAAGTATTTGTTCTACTAGGTAGGCTGCGCCCTTTTTGCCCCAAGCAAAATCATTAAAAAACTTATCTGAGAAAAAGGCATGATTTTGGCCAAAGACAAACTATAGGGAGAGGGAGAGGGGTGGGGTGGGAGAATGTAGGCAGGACACTGTAGACACAGTGATTTCTCTGTGCAGTTTTGTAGGGTATAAATGTCATCCAAGAAAGAGCCAGCTGTACTATAATAAGATTACCTCATGACCAACCAGTACTGGACTGTGTTCATAACTTCATACCAGTGGTACTCATATTCCTGAGTAGTTCCTGAGAGGTATGTCTCTTGTGTAAAGTTTGAGGAAAGGGCTAGAACTGGGTGTCAAAGAAATTAGCCATTTCAATATCTACATTACTGTTTTGTTCAAGTCGTACTTTGTGGGTATTTATTTTCACAGCAAACCTTCCAGTTAGGGAAAAACTCATCTCCAGTTCTATAATTTACAGTGTGTACAGTATATAGCAGGTTCATGTATGTAGTATGAGAGTTGCTGGAGCTTGGACATTACTTTGCATTTGATGCATAAGACAGTTGTTAACACAACTTGCTGAACAGTGGAAGGAGCCATAGGAAAACTTACTCTGCATGCAGGAGGCTGTACAGCCCTCTCTGGCTGGTAGTAATTTAGCTAGCCTGTATTTGTATAATAAATATTGCACAATGCAGAATGTTGTGCAACAACTGGAAGCACAGTATGTGGGCAGGTGTTTTTTTTTTTTAAAGAAACCACCTTGATTCAGTTTTGTAAAGAATGGTTTAATTACAAATTGTACCTCATTTGCAAGTTCAATTTAGGCCAAATGTTGTACCATTTGCCATCTAGGCACCTCTCAGATTGAAAAAAATTTCCCTTTCCTCTAAAACCTCTCCCCCTCCCCAGCCATCCATTCAAAATGTTGCATTGGAGAGTTGATCTGGCTTAATCACTGCTGGAAAGCCTTCATGTGCAAAGGGCTCACCAAAATTTGTGAAGTCACATGATAGTTTTTCACTTAAAATCCATTTGCACAGTTTTGCAACAAATTCAAACTGTATTACCTCAATTTCAGTACATTTAGTATGTAGAAGTTTTAAGGTTGTTAAGTATGTTTTGTGTGGCCGACCTTTATGGTTACTAGAGATTCAGATCAAGTGCAGCAAAATGCTGAAAGAGCCAGATCTACAGGTAATTAAACCTGGCTGAATGTACTTGTCGTAGTATGAGCCAGTGAGCCACACCCTCAAGGTATGCAATGGACCCTTGAAATCTGTTCTCTTGACCAGTGGCGTAGCCAGGATTTTTTGAGCAGGGGGTACTGGAGGGTCACGAACCTTTCTAGGGGGCGCACAATTTCTGAATTCTCCCCCTCTCTATAGGGCTTATATACAGAACTGTGCATTCCAAAATTTTCCATGGGGGACACCTGGGGTGGCACCACTTTGTCCTGAGGGGCATGTTCCCCCTCATGCCCCCCAACCCCATTGCTACGCCACTGCTCTTGACCTAATGAAGTCACTTGCTGCTTGTAGTGTTGGCATTGTCACTGGTAAGTGGGGTTGTTGCGATATGAAATTTTCGTTATTGATATCATGAAAATTTTCCTTCAATACCCAAATGATATCGCGATATCGCAGATCCCGTTTGTGTTCACTGAAGCACCATGTCAAAAACTGCAGTACATGGCAGTGGCCGCATCCCCAATGACGAAGTAATTTGTGACAGACTGCCTTAGCAACCGGCGTAAGAATCACCCAATGCTATCGTTATATTATTGCTCTGTTTATACTTCCTTACACCCAGTGAGGCTGGAAATATTGAAAGGAAAAACAGCCTGCAGTAGTTTCGCAACTGGGACTAGGCAATGCTAAAAAGGTCACAGGTTTGTGCGATCAGGCAATCAGCATCAGAATCAGAACGGAGTTGGACGTGTCCAAATGTGTATGAACCACCCTCAAATTATATCGTATTAAGAGTGTACACGGTAGCAAACAGAAGGCCTAGCAAACAGAATTTAATTCCTTGCGATGAAGTTCAAAGTTTATAACAAAAAAATCTTTTTACCCAAGTATAAGCGCACAGAAAAAAGCAGATGGGTTTGTATATTCCCTGTTGTTTACTGTGTACTTCACCATCGGGTGATTTTTAACATGTTAGAAAAGTTCCGATGAAGACAAGTGCATTAGCAAAAAGTTTAAAACCCGCCTTGAAAAAACCTGGCGAGACACGAGTCTGTTCGTTTCTACAGTTAATTTCTCCCAGTTTGAAATTTTAACTTCAATTGCGATGTATGATTGAGAGCCATTCAGAACTGCAAACTGAAGCAACAGTGTACACAGCCCATCGCAATGGCTTTCTTCCCATACAAAACAGCACAATGTAAGCCTTGCCCACTTCATTGACTTAACGGTACACAAAAGGTACGCCTGAGCTCCAAAGCTATCGCCGACAAAATCATGGCTACAAAAATACGCAACTTGTAAATTCGGACGTGAAAGAGAATACCCTCGCTCTCATTGGTTAATTGAAGGTATCTACGATGTAGAGTACATGTTGACTTTGGAGGGGACAAAGTTTTGTATTTATTTCATTGCGTTAAACGCTAAAGCCTACAGCTGTAGCCTCTGTGCGGCCTGCCGCACAGGCTGCTGATTTGTACTACATGAGTTTTCAACATTGTCGGAAAGAATTGCTAATAATGTAGCCTACTGTACAGCTTTTTTTCGCACATGCCCAGGGCCTTCCTTTTAAAAGGTACATGATGCACACTTTGCACAGTTTCCACTGTAGGCTAGCTGACATTTTACTACATGCAATGCAGCGATTGTGCATGTATTACGAGCACTTTACGTTTTTCTGTGGGTCAGCCAATTTGCAGTGCGATCTTGCAGGTTTATCAACTAAATCTTCTTTGCTATTTTCACTCAGTCTTTGTGAGTAGTAAAGTAAATAAACTACGTGACAAACATTTTCAGGCCGCTCATCAATTTTGTGAGGATGTCTGCAGGGATTTTCACGATATCGTTTGGGGATTTTCATAAACGATATCGGAGCAAAATCTTATATCGATATTTTTGGCTGATATCGTCATATCATAACAACCCTACTGCTAAGTCATGATAAAGACTCAACCAGTTTTTATAACTGATCTTATCCACCCCCAGCAAGATTAGTCATCTTCAATAACTCTGTAAAAATAAAACTAAGTTCACTGGTGCAGATACTGTACATGTGATGAAACTAGAGGAAAACACCCCTCTATCATCCTGCCATGATTTTGTTTGATGTGTGTGGTTAGGCTTTGTGTCACATGGTGTGGTGTGGTATGAGGTGGGGTGGTGTGGAACTGCAATAAATTCCCACTAGAGTGTATTTGTTCAAAATTCATAAGACATTTGAAAGTCTGTTGTGTAAACATACAGTAATTATTCTGTTTGCTTGGGTATACGAGATTTCAGCTTCATAGAATGGACTGTGTGGTAGTATTCAGTTACAAATGGTATACTGACTTTACCAGCATCTTTGCTAATCACCTACATCATACAGGGTACCATACCTGCATGTTCCTTTTTAATGAGAGAACTAGATAGTTGCTGTCTGGTTCTTATTTTACTCCAATGGTATACCGTCAACTGCAGAACTGGGAATGTACATACTGTACTTTGTAGGGAATAAACAGTCCCTCCAAAATTGCTTTGAAAAATCAGCAAACTCTTGCAAATCTCCTCATATTTGCCTAACAAGTACCTTTGAAGATGTTTTTGAAGACACATATTACAAACAAAAGGTTAAGCAAGGAGTTATCCACTATGAATTTAACAATTCAGATACAAACATATTGTCACATGACTAAAGAGAGCCATTCATGAATTAGGATTCCAGATATACTAATTCTGATATGGGTGACTGCATTTTTCCTCTAATTACGTAGCCTCTCAGGCTACGTGTACGGAATCGTATTTCCATCATTTGGGAAGGCGAACTACACCCAAGTAGACATTTTTTTACATTGCGCAAAAGAAAGTAAACCTTATCCTACGGAAACTCTGTGAAGCGGATGAATTCAGAGCGGAAGAACATTGTATTTGTCTCGTCGCCATTGATAATTTTTCACCAAGATTACGCAGCTTCTAAATGTTCAGGCACAAACAGAATAAAACTCGCAAATATTTTGGAAATTTACAGCAACAGAGCAAATAAATCTGAAAATTTCTGCAAAGTTTTTCCACTGATCATATATTTCACAAGAACTATCACAATTAGATGTTGAACATGGCTTGTTGAGAGAAAAGACTCGTGATGTGGGCCCGCATGCACTGCCAACTGAATTATAAAAATGTCGTCGTAAGATGTAGTGGCTTACTTGTATTTTTATAGGTCTATCTTTATAGCACGTACTGTGTAACGCACCATTGACTTGTATAATTAACTAGACACATCAGACAAACGCACGTTTGTTCATGACTTGCTTAGACAAATCAAAGGTCTTGACGCAGGGTATTGACTTGTGTAGACCATGAGTTATCTGTGGTGGCTATGGCTTAGATGGTTATGAGAGCGGTAGCCCCATTTTGGATATGGTTAGTCGCTACTGCGGCTTTATACGCAAGACTAATGGTGTTCAGTACCCCCAACATGCACGTACAATGTACGGATCTACTTTCAAGACGACTAGGTGTTCGCTTTGAATTTTGGTTGACCATAATCCTTCATTTTCAAATCTCGAAGTTTGTCATATTCTCATTGTCGCCCCTTGACTTAAACTGAAGGATTTTAATGCTCAAATGACTTCTTGAAAGGTACGAATGGTGGGAATCTATAAGAACAAATTACGATATCAAACTAATGCATAGACGAGACTGATATATTGAAAAAATGTTCGATTTGCAGTTCTGCGCATGCGGGATAGTCTGAATATTTTTAAATTGACCCAATCTCAAGTGGGAATTTTAAATGATGACCAGTCGTTGAGAAGTGATTCTCTGTCACGTCCGAATACTGATGAAATTTTTTTCAGCACTTTGAGAAAGGTATAACCAGCTATCAGTGTCACTGGACAGCTGGAGTTGCAGAAGACGAGTCAAGTAGTGCTAATTCCAGCAGCAGCAGGTGTGGGATCTGGCCGGAAAGCTGGTAGATGAAAGCCTGTTGATTTAGCAACGAGGTATTTAGACGCGAGCGATTTTCGTCAGGAAACTTGAAGCTTACTAGGCTGTATGCTTAATTTTGAGATAATAAATCGGCATGTCGACGTTTGTTAAATTGCCAAAAGTTACGACTCTGAGTTTTGGAGGGAAAATTGGGGACCTTCCTGCCGCCGCCAATGTAAAATGAATGAATTCATGTCCATCGTTAAAACAACACAGCGGTATGTGTAAGTAGCCCTACTGTGCACTAGCACTTAGATCATTAGGGTATGATGTACGGTGGCTCTACAGCAAGGGTGAGGAACCTCCGGCACGTGGGTTCGTTTAGCCTCCGACCCGTGAGACCACTAATTCATCTGGTCCGAGAAGCAACTGATAAAAGTAAATTCAATTCACTTGAATAATAATATCTTTAGTAATAATCTTTTAGTCCTCAGTACCCACTGTTTTATTATGCTTATACCTGCACTTTCAGGATAGTTTAAGTAAACTCTATAAGTTCATGTTGTCATGAGCTTGCTTGTAAAAATTAAAATGTCTCTGGCGGTTAATCAATATGCCATATGTTCCATCTCCTTTCTCCCGATTGAAAAAACAACTCCCACACCTCTCTCTCGGAGAGGTTATGTCGGATTTGTCATGCAAATTCAAATTTCTAGTATTTTACTTAATGCCATGATTTTGCAATTCTGTGCTTACTGTATGCAGAATAACTGGAGAACAGACACCTGATATTACCCTGGTAAATAAATATCAAGGACTTTGAACTTTGCATGGTCAAGGATTAAAAAAATATATATTATGCTGGTTAAAGTCAGTCCCCACTTTTATACAGTACCATGCAAGGAGCCTATGTTATGTATAAATTTGAACTTGAAGGAAGTTGTAATATATACTGTACAGTGTCCAATTAAATGAATTTGAAAGGTTCTGGTGGCATGGAAATGATATAATTGGTTGTTTGAAGTAAAAAGCATAAAAGTCCCCAAAATTGTAGGCATGATTCCAGTCAAAATCATTCATATAAATTGACCATTTTATAGGTTTATTTCTGTTTCGCACTTGAATGTTAATAAACGTAAGCTTAGTATGCAAATTTGTGATATGGAAGGAGGAACACAGGAAATATAGCGAATGCTATCCTTTGTATTTTCAGCTTTATTTTGTAACACTGATATATGTCTCCAGGTATTTATTTTGTCAATAAAAGTTCTTCACTTGAAACATGTCAATATCACTCATCAAAGTGTATAAACTGTCTGGTAAGTAATTAAGAGCTAATTTATAAAGGGTTAGCAAAAGAAATCTAACACTGTACTTCATTCCACATCATTATTTTTGTGTACACAATGAGTTAAAACAGTCAAACTGATCTAATGTCTTGAGATAAAAGATATTGAATTCCAATGAATCTGTCATTAGGGGATTGCATTCTTTGTTGCAGAGCAAAACAGCTCTTGTTGGTTGCATGTCAATGTGACCATAAAAGCTCTTTTAACCTAGGCATGATGGAGTGCAATATGATACAATAAAATAAGTTGAAAACAATGTTTTACGTAGACCCTTTCACACTAGGCGTGATGTGATGCAATAAAATTCAGTTGAAATAATTTCAACTTTCACCCCATTGCCACCCTTGAAGTACTACCTCGGTACTTCCATGTTGTCACTGAGTGATACTTTTGTGATCACTGACATGAAAGAATCAGTTTTTTGTTAGATCACATGACTTGTCAGTGATTGGAATATTGCAGATAGATGAAGAAAGACTTTCAAACAACAGGGTGTGAAGCCTTTACATTTTTATTGTGTCATATCATATTACTTTTATAGAGACACCCAAACAGCTGATGGATATTATGAGCTCAGAAGTTTTACAGGGGGTTGTGTCTTTGAGTTAAATTTACTTCGTGCATAGAAACTATATTTTGTTCTGTTTGTTTGCAATTTTCAGTGTTAATCAAGAGTTTGATGGATGAGTGACATTTCAGTATTAATGTGTTCTTCACTTTTTGTTTGAAGTGCTGTTATCCCCTGATGATTTATTATGGAAGTTATTGTTTCCTTGAAAGTAGTGATACCACTCACCAAACTATAAACTATCTGATCAGTAATTAAGAGATAATTTATATAGGGTTAACAAAAGAAATCTTAACACTGTGCAACACTCCACATCATTTTTGCATAGGCAATGAGTTAGTTTAGAAACCATCAAACTTTGAAGACATACAGTATGTCTTTAGAATGGTAAGCAGTGAAGAGTCAGTGAAGAGTTATATCTTGAGAATGATAATAGATTTTGAAATAATTCCAACAGATCTTTTATTGGGGGATTTTCTTCTTGAACTGCTTAGGGAAACAGCTCTTTTTTCGTGGTATGTTGCCACAATTTATGCACTTTCAAACACCGCTCTTTATGGGCTTTGGTTTGAAAGATATTACCATACTCTACTTTGTGATAGGCAAGGAGAAGGAGGCCATGAGGTATTGAACTTTGTCAAAGTAGAGATTTGAGCAAAAGTTTGCTTGCCATATGCTTCTAAATGATTAGTCTGAAGATGGATTGGTATTTGATACCAAGCAGTAGGTCTGCTTCTCATCTGCAGCTGGAGGCAAACTGGGTAATTGATACGTTTCTTGCCTTCCCCCACCCTATCATGATTGATGTTCTCCAGATGGCAACTGGTGAATCCAAAATACTTGATGAAATTGGAATTCAAGTGAACCATCATCTACATCATACTTCCTGTTGACATTAACTCTTATTCACATAACCCTCATTTACTTACAATATTAGTACCTTCTACAGTACAGACACTGAAGTTTTAAAGTGCTTCAGATATTTGTCATGTTTACTCTACAAGGTCACAGACATATACAGTCCTTACCCCCTTGCTTCATTGCTTAGGCATTATTTTCAATATTAGTAATCCCATCATAGAAAATCTTAGCTCTGCGCCCATAATTCAGTATGGCAGCCATACTGTCACCTATATCGTCCTCTTTCTCCTTTGTGTTGAAATGTGAAAAAATAAAATGAACTCCCTTATTTTGGAACTGTAGGGCAACATTCTGCTGCTGTACCACAATTTACCTTCTGCCTTTCAGAATAAACTTTTTAGGAAAATATTGTGTTTAAAATGCACTGGCATACAACAAAAATAGGTATAAATTAATATTAAACCTTGATAATAATAATTCAGGCCTTGAAGGGCAGTTGTTTCACAACACTATTAAAAGCCACCACAAATGTGAGAGAAGCATATATGGCTTATGAATTACAACTTCACATCAGTTGGCTAAGTAACTGAACAATTTAGATCAAATTTGGTTTTTGAAAAGCTAGTTCAGATGTGAAAACCATAGATTGCTCTTGGATGAAAACCGACCTTACTTTGACCCAGCCAAGGGACTGAACCCTAGGCCTCTTGGTCGCCAAGCTTTAAAGCTTCAAATGCCACAGCCTTTTATCCACTCGGCCAAATCACCGGTTCAGTCTCACAAGTAAGCTCCAGCAATAGCTCTATCTCCTTGAAATGTTATGCAATCTATTACGCTCCTACTTACCTCCCGTGTAACTACTATTGGACAGTCCATCTACTGCGGAATGATCACTGGCGATGAATTTCCTGACAAGGTGGCGCTGTACCATCTCCTTATGTAGACTTACTTAACTCGCCCTTGTTTCATCGCCAGCAGATGGTCAACTTCGTTTTTAGTTTACCTCTGTATTTTGCATTTTTTTTTATCTGGCTTTGGTCCTCTAGGACTCTCCTCCCTTCTATGTCTGGGATAAGAAGTGGTTTTCCAACACTTTATGGAAATTTGATGAGTATAACTTTTGTTTTATTAGGTTTTTCAAGGGTTTGCTTTTTCAGCCTTTTTTTTGAATGCTGGTCTCATATTTTGGCAGGGTAAGGCTTGTTTGCCTGTCGCTAGCCTTAGGACCATCCATAGCCATTGTTAGCCCTTGTATTACGTAGCCTTGTTAGCTGTGGGGGTTTCATAGGTGTCCTTGTTAGGGGTTCTTCCCTGTGATTCGCCCAGGGTCTTGGGTTCACGTTTTTACGTGTGAGGGTTTTTCCTCTTCCCAACCCCTTCTTCCCGTTTCTAGTCATCCGCTATTTTGCGGTTGTTGTTCTCGGCAGACCTGTTCCCTTTGACCGCCTCCATTGGGTCCTCCTATACCCAGTTACACAGGTTACAGGTGAGGTAAGTAGGGCTAATAGATTCACAAAACAGGTAAGTTTTGGGAAATTAGAAGAGTTACTGGTTTTGCATCATTTGAAATTTTGGGTCAACAGATTATTCTGGAGCAACATATAACCTAATTTCTTCCTGTGAGAACCTTGAAAAGAAAGCTACTTGCTGCCGTATATTGATGTACGTATCGTACATCTATCATGCATCTGTCATACATCTAAAAACGTTGGTTTTGAAAAGATGAAATACAAATACAAACACAGTGTTTCCCTTTGGAATGACTTACAGAAGAAATTCTGTTGCACACTTTTGGACCTGATAATAAATAGATTCATTTGCCACGAAACATTGCACTATAAGTCTGAATCTCTCATAATTCATTACAGTAGGTAACTTGTAATACTCTAGTGAACGCTGTACTGGTCACGTTTGACAAGAAAGGTACCAGTCTCGTAAGTTTCTGTATAGAATAATATAGGTATTATGGCTGCCTGGATAAAGGTAGTGGAATTCGAAGCAGTTACAGTAGGTTTTCTAAGCAATGAGGCTCACCTGTTGAGAGGTTTGGGCTCAATTTCCTGATGGGTGATAGTAATGTAAGGTGGAATCTTCATCCAAGAGTTAAAAATTGAAAAAGATCTTAAATTGGTCTTAAATATTGATTGATCTTAAATATTGAATGGGAAGCCACCCTATATGAAGTCATCCTGGTCATTATTAAGCATTGTGAAATAACTGCGTCAAGGCCTGAATTTTATTAACACTTAAAATATTCACTTTGTAGACATAATACGTATACACGTAAAACAAAATATTTGCATGAAGACAGATGGGAAGTCAGAACTGAGAGTAGCATACATGTAAAGTCAATACTGATTGTAAATCAAAATATTGAACTTCTTGTACTTTCTCTTTCAGGCGGATTCAGTGAGATACTTTCTAGATGAGATTGATCGGATTGGGAAAAGGGTAAGTTGTTTGTGTATTTGTTTGTCTGTCTGTCTTTTGGTGTTTGTCTTTCTGTCTGAGGACCTGTCTGTTTGTCTGTCCATCGGTCTTTTTATGTCTGTCTGTGTGTCTGTCTGAGGACCTGTCTGTCTGTCTGTTCGTGGACCTTTTTGTCTGTAGACATGTCTCGCCCTCTGTCATTGTTGTTACTTGTCACTCTGGATTGCTTAAACCACTTGGCTTTTCATTGCTAAAGATACCAGGTGGTATCATTTTCCAAGATTTGGTAGCTTTCAGGAACTGTTGGCTGAAAGCCTTTTCAGTGTCAGGACTCAAATCTATGGAGTTGGTGTTGCAAGTTAAATATTCAATTGTAAACATGACTGAAGACAACACTTTTCCTGGTTGAAGATTTAACCTTATGTGGTGTACATAATTTAATATACTAATATAATGTAGAGTTGAGCCCTGCCTGTTTAGTTTGTCAGGCAGTAAGCTTCAGAAATGTATACTTACCTCATGTTACATCAAATTTGCATTCTATTCTTGCTTCAGTATACAGTAGTAAGGGGTAAGTCTAGTCACTCATGACTATCCACAGCAGTTAGGGAGGGGGTTTGGTGGGGGACTCAATTGTTTCCTTTCTATTCTAAAGGACATACTACCTGAATGAAGGTGCATTTACACTAACTTACACTCAGGTTTCATCTGGCTGTCAGGATTAGGTGTGCTACAGATCAAAGGCTGAAGTTAGTGTAAATGCAGTTCATATTTAGATGAGATCCTCTGATTTTGATCTTAGCAATTGGGGTGGATCTGACCTCAAGCACAAGATCAACTGTGAAAATCCCCCAGGAGCAATGGTTCATGTACTGTACCTCACTTCACTGGCATCTCTGTCTTTGTTATGTCTTTAGCACTGTAGAAGTTTGTGTTACAGCTACAAAATGAAGTGGACATTCTTGTTGGAGGATCAGAGTAATGAGCCAAGTGTAAATTAATACAGATCAATGTTTGTAATGGTTTGCTAGTAATGTGATCTCCTGCTAGGATCAGAAGATCACATCAGATCACAGGATATCCTAGTGTAAAAGCAACTTGATACTATCCGGATTGCATTAGACTTGAAACTTCCCCTGTCAAGATAGTACCTTTACACTTTCTATTGGAAGATGTTTATGAAACATAAATTGAATATAGTTCTTTGACCTTTTAAACATGGTACCAAGTTATAAAACATGATATCGAATAGATATAGAATTTAATACCCTTGCATGATCTTCCATCCATGGTACTTCTACACTTGGGGGTCAAAACAAGGCATGATTGTTTAGTAGCCAGCCATATAGGTGTATAGTAGGGACTAGGTGCCATAGTAGAAAAGTAAGGGTCAAAATATAACAATGAAAAGCATTTGAAATAACTTCCTAATTTGATTTGACCCAATATATAACAGAGTATCATGCTCCAGAGCTCCTGTTAATTTGATCCTTGCTCCATTGTAGATGTACTGCAGGTACAGAAAGTCTAATGCATGTCAACTAAAATATGGAATGTCTGTTAGTTGCATACTTTGTCTTCACCTGACTTTGCTCGTGGGTGTACATGTAAACAGGGCTCCCAACGATCCTATATTTCCTGTATATTCCTATATTTTGAAAATAAGCATATATTATAAAAAGGGAAAACCTCCTATATTACCTATATATTTCATTTAAAATGTTGGTGTTAGCCTACTTTAGTCAAAATGTTTCATGTAGGGGTTATTTTCAGAAGTTATAGATGTTTTGAGAAAACCGCCTAAATGTTATTTTGAGAAGGACACTCCTTCCACCAAGAGAGTGGATTGTAAAGCTTCTTGCCTGTGTTCAGATTTAATGATCTGGGATTTTCCCTAAAAATTACAACAGTTCACTGACCAGGCAAACGTCAGATGGTGATACCACCTACCCTCGCTTCACCTGTATTTCCTGTAAAACAGTATATTTTTCCTACACATACTCCTATTATTCTGGATCTGGAGACAAGTCCTATATATTCATACAGTAAAACCCCGTTTATCCGAACCCCGTTTATCCGAAACCCCGTTTATCCGAACTAGCCGTCAGATTTAACAACAATAATAGTCAACACAATTACAAGAGTATACACCAAGTTTTAAGTGCTTTACAAGGCAAAATTCAACGTAAGTTTTTGCAGAAATGTACTAATTTTTCTCGGGACTTTAAAAGTCATGGAAAGATGTCACGATGGCTAAAACAGCCGACATGTGGACATAGAAAACAATCTGTTATCTCTTTGTCAAATTTGGAAGAAACATCGTACGTATTTGCTTTGAAATTCTTGTTAGGAGCCATGGGTCGGTATAGGCTCAATATCCTCTCATACAAAAATACGTTAGGCTAGCGTAAGTCTTAGTTTCACTAAATCTGAAAAGTTAGTAACGTAGTGAGGTTCATACCTAAAAATAATGAAAGTAGACCTTACAAAAACAGTGCGAACTGCTGTTTGAGAGTCTCCTACACATGTGTCTCTAACATTTTTTGAAATTTTTGCAGAATTTATACTCTAGATACCTCTCCAGATCGTTACAGCTTTTCTTCAGCACACACATTCATTTAGTGTGTAGAAAGCACTGGTCATTCAGACGAGCGAAGGCTCAAATTTTTGGAATGAAATCTCTCCGTTTTAGACGTCTTAAAATTTATTTGTCATATCATCCGTCACAGAAAATAGTAACGAAATATTTTGGGGGAGTTTGTCTACAATTTTAAGCCTTTTCGGAATTATTTTGGAAATGTGTTGACACACTGTCTTATGGACCCAGTGTACCCTACTTAAGGCAAAAACTTGGAACCTCGTTTATCCGAACTTTTTCGTTATCCGAACAACCTTCGGTCCCGATGTGTTCGGATAAACGGGGGTTTTACTGTACAAATATTATTTTGTCTTTCTATTGGGAGCCCTGCCTAAACTTAAACTGATAAAAAAAAAACATTGAAAATATATGGCATGCTTGTCATTTCAAGAATAATAAACTATAGACCCTTTTCCAAGTAGCAAAATGGTGGGATAGAGTTTTGGTACACGTTTTTGACAATGGCATTTTACTGTGGCAAAAAATGACGCACACCAAAATTCCATCCCACAATCTCGTGTAACTGCTATTTGGAAAAGGGTCTATGGACACACACTCCTGTGGTAAACAATAATAACAATAATATTCATTACAAGCATTAGGTTGTGAAGTCTTGTACAGTATCCAGTGGCTTCTATGAACTTTTGACTTCTGATCATGTCCAGATGTGTTGTATTGCATCTTACCAAATAAGTGCTAATATTTAATTGAATTTTTCATAATTTTTACAAGATTAGCAGGATTTTGCTCGGAATTTCATACTTTTCTAAAGGTTGATATTGATGGTCTGAGATGCTTATGTGTATGAACTAGTGAGGCCATTATCTGAAACAATAAGGGTAATATTTGGACTGGGGAGATCAGAGGGACAGAGGAGGGGAGGACACCCAAACTTATGGGCAAACCCTAAGTGTGCAGAGGGGCCAACTAGTAATCACCTCTTCTTTCTTGATATTAATGAGGTAAATATGTGAAGTAGCAAGGAGAATGGTGGGGAGGGGTTGACGATAGGTGCATAGGGAGGACACTCTGGTCAGGAAGACAACCAGTCTTTTGGACAAACATAAAGTGTGCAGAGGCACTGACTGAAACAAGTGGTTTTACTTTTGCAAGATGACATACAGGGAGAGGAATACAGGAAAGGCATTGCACCACAAGAATTTGGAAATGTTCTACCCTACCACTTCTTGCCTTGAGCAATATCACTGCCATTGATTGGAGAGCCCTTAAGAACTTTTCACACCTTGGTGATCATTCTTTTAAGGCATTTCCATAATGCTTCAAACTGACTATATTATCTATTCAGTATTTTTATGTATGACTTTGTTGCAATATTCAAATTATCATTCCATTTCTTGTTGAATTTTCAGGATTATATACCAACAGAGAGTGACATTCTTCATTCCAGAAAGGCAACCAAAGGAATCTCTGAGAATGTCATTGAAATAAAGAATGTGCCCTTCAGGTTCGTTGATGTTGGAGGTCAGAGGTCACAGCGGCAAAAGTGGTTTCAGTGTTTTGAGAATGTGACGTCAATCCTCTTTCTGGTGTCCTCCAGTGAATTTGACCAAGTCCTTATGGAGGACAGAGTCACCAATCGCCTTTTTGAATCTTGCAACATATTCGACACAATAGTGAACCACAGATACTTTGTGGAGGTTTCAATTATCTTATTCTTGAACAAAAGTGACCTGTTGGAAGAAAAGGTCAAACGTGTAAGCATCAAGGACTATTTCCCAGCTTACAATCTAGATCCGCATGACCTCAGTAAGGTTCAGAGCTTTATCCTAAATATGTTCGACACCAGAAGAAGGGAACGGAGCAAGGCTCTGTTTCATCACTTCACAACGGCAGTAGACACAGACAACATTAAATACGTTTTTACTTTTGTCAGGGACACAATCCTGTCAGAGAACCTTCGTAGGTTAATGCTGCAGTGATCTGTTCTGGAAGTCCCAAACAACATTTCTAGGATATGGACTTGCTGGTAGGAGGAACTCAAATACTTGTTCCAGCTTGGGCCATTCTCTGAACTAATTGCTTGTATAAGCCCCTTCAGCCTGGCAACATGGATTCTGTGTAGTGCAGTGAATCATGTGGAAGACATGGTGATTGCATGTCTGTGTGACGAACATTGTCTGAAGTACAAATCAACATTTTGTGGGGATATTGATAGCTTTCTGATTGATCAATCATACTGAAGAGGGAAGGAAATTATCAAGGTCATTGTACATGTTATTAATGACACAGTAATTCTCTTGTAGTGGGTGTAATGTCCACATTCCAATGACCTGGAGGTTGGGGGGGGGGGGAGGGGGGAGGGGCAGAGAGCCTTAAACCTGACTTGGGAATCTGCCTGGTTCCTTTATGCTCGATATGCTGATAATCTGTAAACAGAAGAGAATATTGTCTTTTACAAAGTAAAAGTTCAAAAGTGTCTGGAAGGACCCCAGGTTGATAATAATGTCATTCTTAAGAGCCATGTTACTGGCGTGTATGGTCACTGCTCCACAGAAAATACTTCATAACATGTTTCCAGTATAGACTTGATGTACAGTAGGCATGATAATACTCTATATTTTGCACCACAATGGTCATGTGTAGGCAGTGGTGGTAAATGGGAGGGGATGGTGTAGAGGGAGGTGGTTAGAAACAAGATAGGGAAGAGTTGGGAATACTGGCAGTGAGATGTATAAATGGATATGTGAATGCTGTTTCATTGGAGAACTCATAAACAGGCCATTTTAGAGTAAACATATACCCTGTAGGAGGGAGACTACTTTTAAAATATGCCTGAATCTGGCAAAATGTTATCACTCAGTTAAATGATGGGAACATCCTCCCTGAGCTGTGATTGGATGTTGTGGTACATGAACATGGATGACACTGTGAATCTTGGTGTGACATTACTCATGGCTTTTGCAAATTGACCTGAGTTTGAAACTATTTGGGAAAATTGCCAGAAAGTGAGACACAAACTTTGTGAGTCATACTTTGACTATGGAATCACCAAATGTCACTTGCCAAAAAGGAAATTAATGAACCATGATGGAAAATATAACTAAACAACCCTCCAGTGTCTTTTAATGAAAATAAATTGAAAAGAGACTCCAAAAGCCTGGAATTAAAGGCTCTTGCTTGGTATCCCAGGCCTTCAAAACTTTTTTCTGTAGTTGCCTAAAACTCTGGAGTGCCGAGGCAGCAACCAACATGGCCTGAAACAAAAAAGGAGCAAAAAATTGCTGAGACACTCCATAAAGGAGGCATTGCCTTCCAAACTTTGATGCAACAACATTCGTAATAATTTGTATTGAATCCATGAGAGATGGGGTGAGTAGTGACTGAAGGAGGGTGTGATCAGGGAGTTGAGTCTGGAAGTGGGGTTTGGAAGGGGTGAGGTTGGGTTCAGAGGTTCAAGGGGGAGGGGAAGGCTACTGGAGTTTGGTTGTTCTTGTGCATGGGACATTCTGTGTATCTTCAGTAACAGGTTTACTTTACACTTACACCAAAAGTCTAAGTTAGCATATAGCTCAGAGGATGCCATTTAGGCTTTGATTTGTAGTGCACCTTAAAGGACATATGCAATCTCCTGGAATTGAATAAAAAAGGCTATACCCTGGTATACAAGTTCTTGTTTGGTTCCTGTTGTAATCATGTGGCAACCCTGTTTTTAATGCATTGTTTAACTTTTAGAAGATGAAAACTCCTTGGTTTACCTTAAACTTGACACATTTAGGCTCTGACACATAGTGAAAGACACTTGTGAGGGAAATGAGACCTTAGAAGGTTATGTAACTTACTGAAGACACTGGTTGACTTAGAGCATGCACAAAGATGTATGCATGCATGTAAAGCTTTGCACGTGAAAACACTGGCGTGATTGTACACAGACCATAGATGAATTCGAACCTAGTTTTCCATTGTGATGACAGTGTAAGCTTGCCTCATCTAATCTTTTGCACACCAGCCATGATGTCATATGTTTATAAAAATGAATTACTGTAGAGAAGGAGATTTATATAAAAACTTCTGATAATGTTGCAACTTGCAAAATAAGTTTGGGGTGACTGTTTGTCTCTCTAAGAAGTATAATCTTTGTGTGTGTTAAGACACAGGTGGGTGAAATGGGTCATGGGCTGAATAGGCGTTATGGGTCTTTGTATGTGTGTGTCTGTCTATTTGAGTGACTGTTTAACCTTCATAATTTTCTTGTTTTGTTCATTGTCCTGTCAGCTTTGATTCAATGTGTGTTGTCATTTTGAGGAAGCTAATTCCATTGTCAACGATTCTTGAAGTGTTCCTTTTCATTGTAGTTATCAGTAACACCCTCAGTTTGTACTCATTGCACTTTTTGTGTGGGTTGATGTTGGTAAAAATGGTGCTTTTTGATTCATCTAGGTGGGAGAGATGAATGAATGTTTTATTGTCATAGATGAAAATGCATTCAGTGAGAAAAGGTTGTGGTTATTTCTGTATTTTGAATAAATTTTAATTCCTTTATGTTATTCATTACAGTGTACTGCCCCTATGCTTTTCCAGTAGAAAGCATTATTATATAGAAATGTTAAAACCTGCTTAAAGCCTAAAAATGTGACACATGATTGGCTGCTTCACTGGGGTATGCTGTAGATATCAGAGTGATGAGTTAAGTAAAGAAAGTTGGGTATCAAATCATTTGAATGAAGATTAATTTGCCTTTTGTGGTATGATAGTCAGCGATACTTCTGCCAAATCAAGTTGGTGAAATTTTATTCAAGATTGGTGAAGAGTGGGCCTATATGACATCTGATAGTTTAGCTTGTGATTCATGTTCATCAAACTGGTGGAGAGCAGTGGGAGAGACTAGAGGGGTGGGGTTCACAGTCATAAACAGCTGCTGTCCCTAAGGTTCAGGTAAGGTTTGTGTTTTGGAAAATATTTCACTAAGGCTTAGTGAAAGAACTTCAGTAGGGTTAAAAAGTTTGTTGACCAAAATGATATGGCCCAAGCATAAATTTATTTTCATAAGTGAGCAAGTGACCAACAATTGGATAACTCAAATTTGGGTAAGTTATTTTTTAGTGATTTTTTTTACTAAATATCACTAGGATTAATGCAAAATGCTCTTTATTCACATCATCAGTACAAAAAGGGGCCACCATTAGTGTAATGCAGCAATATGTATCATTTTAAGTAGTTTTAGGAGAGAAACAACCAGAAATTTGACTTAGGATGGGAAAGTTTGGTGAAAGGAAATTGATGTAGAGACTATCAGGGACTTTGAAATTAAACAACTTTTAGTTTCTCACATGATAAGGCTATTTAATAGATTGCCACCCCTTCCTTGGTAATGTCAGTAAGGTGTCCTGAATTTGCATGGAAGGAGAATTGTAGCTAATACCTCCCCATTGCAAGACAGATAGGTTCCATTTGAGAGAAAAGGAGTATCTTGGATATTTTACAGGCTTTGGTTTACATGGAGCATGGCACACTCACTACACATGTCTTATGAGAGGAGTTAGGGCTGCTAGATAAAATCTACACTTTATAAGCAAAGTTGAAATTTGAAACCAAATTTTAATGTCTACTATAAATTTATCAAGAGTGATGTACACAAACCATGGCTCTGCCTTCATCGTTACAGGAGAGGATTTCTTATGGCCAAATTTCATCTTTTGAAACCTTTCATAGAGGTCATTTTTAATATTCCAGTTAGACCATATTTGTAATATTTGGGCAAAAAATGGCCAAAATAGCAATTCTGTAAGGGATACAGTACATTGTGCATTAATTTTCTACTCTTCCAAGAGGAATATTTTGCAACCAAACTTGTTTGTCTCATCTTGTTTGCCACACACCTGGACATCACTTTAGTCTTAAGTTGTATTTAGTTGATTGTTTTATCTCTCTGAAGGGTGGGAACCTTTATGCAACAAGGTTACATGTCATTATGGTTTAAACTTGACACAACCGGGAGGGGGGGGGGGGGCTGCTCTACTTGGGAGCAATTATGGAAAATGCATTGGAGCCAGTTGTTGCAGAAACCATATGCTGCATGTGAAGGTTGGCACTTTTAAACATGTTATGGGATCACTGCCTTCATTATGTATCATATAGAAGTACAAACATCTTTTGAAATTCCACATATCTTTGCTTTGATTTATCAAGGAGCCCTATCCTCTTCTTTGGGGGTTTGGGGATGGGGTGGGGTGGTTAAAAAGTTTGGGGTAATTGTGCAACCCCACATGGATTATTCCATCAGTTACACCAGTTGAATATAATATTATGCATATGTTATGTAAATAATTGTGTACGGAAGAGAATGGTGGCTGAGAAGAAGAAATATTTCTGCAAATTTTGGCATAACTTTTCATTTGTTTGGACATTTGGATAGATCAAGTTCCATACAATTAATCAAAGGAGACTTAAAAAAGTAGTAAGTTAACATAAAAGTAGTTTCTGTTATAGGCACTTTGCTTAGAAAAGGAGTATAAAAATGTAAAAGGCATAATAGAAATATTTAATGTAATTATGTTCTGGTAATTTAAGAAAATTTACAAGAAGCACTTTGTTTCTTTTCTGTGTACATAAGCTCATTTATGTTTGTTAAAATGATTTGAATTGCATATATTTTAAAAATTTGTTTTAATATTGATCCTGTTGTCAAGTGACCTTTCACCTTGGTCTGCCACAAAAAAATACATAAATTTACTATTTATTTTACATATTTGTGGGGCCCATTTTGCAGTTGAACTATGTTTGTAGTTAATAATCTCTCATTGATTTTACATGAAAGGAATTTAGTCACTTGACATTTAAGGACTGTGTTAGTTTTGACTGGTCCTTAAAGACTGTCCTGAGGTGTATAATTTTGTGATAACTTGCACATCTCTTCCTCAC
This sequence comes from Holothuria leucospilota, assembly GCA_029531755.1. NCBI lineage: Eukaryota > Metazoa > Echinodermata > Holothuroidea > Aspidochirotida > Holothuriidae > Holothuria > Holothuria leucospilota. The sequence continues at coordinate 13,701,520 of CM055968.1, read as the reverse complement.
ATGACTGCAGAAGGGTAGAAGAAATAAAGCAAAGTGGTGGAGTTTTTCCGTTCAGTTCTTAGAAGTCTTCATTGAAATGTTTGTTACATTGTTTATGGTTTCAGAAGTGTTTCCGTATCTCGGTTGTTTAAGTGAATAATTTTAAGAAATTCATTTTTCTACTTACTCCTGCAACTATGTAAACATGATTATCAAGAAATATTTCCATATTATCATGTAGATAAGCTGCCGTTATTTAACCATTGTTGAGACCCCTCCTATAATATGAAACAGGGTTATTACTGATTTTGAAAACTGGTTATTTAAGTATCGCAATTCACAAAGCATGTACCCCTTCTGTAACATTTAACTCATTTGGTACAGTTATCTACATCGCCCTACCATATCTCCTATTTACATTTGTCCGTAAGAGTGGGCAAAGAAGGTACAATGGAGGGAAAACCTCTATAGAAGTAGCTCCTATCCTCTATGCTATCGGCATTCACTACACAGACACACCGTGCTACATTTACCCTCATTTCCTCAGGGAAGACAAAGACACTCTCGAGTCCAGTGAGGATGGGTCAGTGGACTGCCTTTCAGTCACATTTAGGGCATGGTGCTAAAACAATCTTCTGTCTTTCTTTGCTTTGGAAATAATGCACAGTAAATATGGCAAGGAGTAAGCGTAGGAACTTGAGAATACCCATACGAATAAATTTTGGAGATTTCCCAGGTCCTTACCGTTAGTGAAGTTTACATAATTGTAATGGGAGGTTACTATAAGGGGTAGTAGATTCCTTAACCAGAGGACTATGTAAATTTTCACTATTTTCAGTTTTACTTGTTTGGAGCTTTACCATTAACTTGGAACATTTATGTTAAAAGTGATGGTGTACCCATAAATTTGTGACACTTAGGTGTAAGCATTGCAGTTTTAATGAAAGGTGTCAAATCTAAAGGTTTGCAATCATAATTGAAATGGTTCTTATTGGGCAGTATGATCTTGTGTATTGTATTTCTCTCTAAAGAAGCATTGCTCATTTCAATTTTATCCAGGATGTCTTTGAAATGGGTCTTAATATTCAGAGGCATCATGAAGCAAAATAATGTAGGCCCAGAGCTTACTTTAGAAAGCTGGAGGAGTATATTGTAGAACACTGCCCTAATGATGATTTACAACACCTTAAAGGTGGATGTTAACCCTCTCATGATGTGGATGTTTTTCCTTGCGAAAGGAAGCAATTTTGAAGAAACTTAAGTCATGAAATAAACATAGAACTCTTTCCCTAGGTTTTATAGATATTCCAGTGAAAAGTTTGGTGCTTTAATGATTCCATACTGTATGCAGTAGTTTTGCCACAAAATGATGGATTAATGTACTTTCTTCCATACTAGGTTCTTCCTTGACAATGGGGAGTAGATTTTTGAAAAATTCAGGTCTTCTTTGATGTTACCATTTAATACACCTACTTTTTAAAGCCTTTTTTAAATGTATTTTTCATTGAATGTTAAAACCTTTACAAATATATCATAAAAGTTGCACCATTTTAAAGTTTTGGAAATTTTTTCTTCATGCTTGTGACCAAAAGAGTTTGGACTGTTGTCTTGATGCTTTTCAGAGTGTTACCTGGTACTTTAGTTCAGTCAAGAATGGGTCACTATGCAAAAAAATGTGTTCCAGTGAACCTCGAGGTGAGCAAAGTTACGAGCATTTTGCATAAGGGGAGTGACAAAAATAACACTTTTGTATGTGCTTTAATACTATGTAAGGGTGGTTCACCTTGTCCTTGTATAGAATGACACCATAAATTTGAATATGCATGGTATTTGAACTATTATTATGGAATGTCAGAAAGACAGTTAAAATGAAGATGTAGGAAGGGGACTTCTATCCCCATAAAATTGCTTTCTTGGACTGTGTAAGCTAATTTAGCAGAGTGTAAGTCTGACACCCCTCCAGAAGGGAAATGGTAAGCAGAATCAGTGTCACAAAAGTAAATAACCAAATGAAATTCTTTTAAAGTTGCATTTTTTGTGTAATCTATATTCAGTTCAGATGTGGTTGTAACATAATGTTCATTATGGGTTTGATGGGGTCATGTTTTACATATAAACATTTTGAAGAAAAATCCATTTTAATAAGTACCATACTCTTTGTTCTATTTGCATGAACCTAGACCAGTAAAACAATGATAATGCAAATTCTTGTATCAAGCATAAAAGATGACAGTGTACTCAAACCCAATGCATGTCAATTTTTTGTCTTTTCTTGATGTTTCAGATAATGGTATGTGCAGGATTTCAAAATTCCTAGAGTGGGTGGAGAGGTGGGGGGAGAGGAGGGAGGTGGTGGTGGGTACAAGCTCCCATTCCGCCCACTCAGGCACGGATCCAGGGGGTCTTTCTTGGGCTCAGTCCCCCCTTTTTCGCCGCATCAATAACAAATACGCGAAAATTAGCATAATGTAAATGTAGGAGAATATTCAAGGGGGCTTTCAGGCTCCCCTTTTCGAAATGTCTGGATCTGCGCCTGCCCACTGACCTTCTTTTTGCCTGTGATTTGTCTGCATCTTTTTTAATTAAATCCCTGATTAAGCACTACAGATAATCCATCTTCTACTTAACCCTTCCCTTGCCTCCTTTCTATGTTTTTACTGGTCTATAAGTTGAACTAATCTTTTCTCTTGCTCAGTATGGCTTTTAGTGAGTTTCCACTGTCTGGGAGAAACCTGAAAAAATTATGACATTTTAAAAATAGTTTCCAGGCCAGGAAATTTGAACTCATATTGCCATGAAAATGCCTCAGCATTTCTAAGTTTTTACCTATGTCATTAGAAAGTACAAAACCAGCAATTACATCAAAGTATTTTGATATCCAAAATCTCGACTTTTCCTGTGAATGAGAGTATAAATTATGACCTCACTGGAAGTGAAGAAAAGGTTATTGGAATTTTATGATCTAATCCTTGGAAAATTTGTGAAAAAGCATTTACCTTGTCCCTTTACATTTAATGTTACTCAGTGTAACAAATCTCCTTTGTAAAAAGTTTCCCAGAAAGCACAGTCTATTTCGCTCCTCCTTACCCCCTATTTACGTATGTACCATTATTGCCTGCAATAACCATTTGGCAAAAAACTAATAGCACCGCGGTATCCCCTAACACTATTAGTTATCCCCTAGTTTTTTGCCAGACAGTTATTGCAGGCAATAATGGTACATAAATAAATAGGAGGTAAGTATCAGAGCTCATAGACTCCCAAACCAGCGAGTTTCGATGTTTGTTCAAAGGTTTTACAAAAGCATTGCCATCCCTCCATGGTGACTACCCTAGAATAACACCTGGATACCAAACCTACATAGGTAGAAGGATGGCGGTCAGATCTTGGGACATTTCAAAGGCAGAACATCAACTATTGTAGTCTGATGAATTAAGTGCCTCTACACAGTTCTGCTGTGCATTTCAACACCTTTACAAGGTCAATAAAAGGGGTTGGAAAAGGGGGCTTCTTTAAACCCATCAACCCTAACTATGCCCCTGTCATAAAAGGAAAAATGCAGTCACCCCAAAGTGAATTAGTATACCTGGGTATCACAATTCATGAATGGCTCTTTTAAATCATGTGACAACAATTTTGTTACTAGGTTTCTAAATTTATGCAACAAGCCCTTTGTTTACCAGTTACCTTGAGAATGCCACATTTATGTTCTAAAACATACTAGCCATGGAGATGAGATTTGTGACATTTAGTTAATGCATCAGATAATTTGGGGCTGACTGCTTATTCCCTTCATTAAGCACTAGCTTACAGTACCTTCATGATATCACCCCAAAACTGACATTTCTGTAGTAAGTCATGAATAAGGGAAGATTACAAAGTAGTATTATTTTAATGGTATTTTTTTTCTGTATTTTCTAAAATTTGTACAATACATTAAGCTCACAGCCACCCACATCCAACAAGTATGAACATTAGTATAGCATATCCTCTGTATCAAGCATATGTCTCAAGATGAAGTATTTAAGCATTCTTTCCATAAGTTTTTTTTTTGTTAAGACACAAAGATTTAGGAGGAGACAATACTTAGAAATGGTACGAACACACAGAACAATTCTGTAGATCCTTTTTCAAATGGTAATTACAAAGGACTGTGAGAGAGAATATTGGTATGCAGCGTTTTTGCCACAGTAAAATGCAATAGAAACGAGGCATACCAAAACTCTATCCCACAATCTTTTGTAATTGCTATTTAGAAAAGGGTCTATTGGATTTGACGAAACCAACCATACTAGCAACATCAGCTATTATATGAACATGTGTAGTAACCCATGTATAGAACACCATTCAAAAACATTCTAATGACATTATGGTGAACAGATTTAATGCCCCAGCAATTTGAAATTATTATGAATTTGCATTCTCATGTGCTCACTACATTTTCTGAAGACTGATTGAAAGGAATGGCTAAGAGGGTTGACAATAGACCAATTTTAGTGACGGGCTGTATGTAACGATTGAAAACGGAGCCTATCAAAGGAATCAGTTTTGAAATGAGATGTACTGCAGAACATGTCTGAGTCTCTTTTATGTTCTTTAACAAGAAAATTGTGTATTACAAGGGGTAACCTGTGTTCATTATGGTATCACACAAAGGCCGATTTGTTCTCAATATTGGGGGGGGGAGACATGACCCCATTTTCAAATAATTTACTGTATGCAAAATCAAAGTCAACGGGAGAATTCTCAAATATATTGGGGGTCATGTCCCCTGGATCACCATCCATGGTATGACATGTTCTACTCACTATGAAATGCCTGTCATTAAGGATAGCCAACTGGCATTAGCACAGGTACTACATACTTTACACTCGCACATACTCCAAAAATAAACCAGGAGGCTGAAAAGGAGAAAAGTTTCAGAGAAAACAGTCCTGAAAAATTTTATTCCCATACTTTGATATGCAATAACTTAAAGCATTTTCTATCAACAGCAAATGATTTAACAGTCCTACAATTTAAATGATTCTCTAACACAACCTGACATGCATAGTTCAGTCTAATCTCTTGATGCGCCAGGTTCCACCAAAAGGATAAGTACAGTCGCCCTGAATTGAATTCATATACTCTGGGGTCTTGACTGAGTTTGTGTAGTATCTGTTCTTTTCAGCCAGTCTAGAGTGGGGCCATGCATGACAGACCCATGATGTAGAGGTCTGAAGGTCAAGAGGTTGGTCACCTTAAGTCTGAGTGTCTCTTGGGGATGTAGCCCCTTTGGGGAGCACAAATCCTTCCGGTGTAATGTCTGGTTTGCCCTCCGGCTCTTCACCAAAGAGTCAAGGGGCTTAGACAAAAGTATCGTAATTCATGTCTGGCACCTCTTTTTAATCATGTTGACAATATTTTTGTCACTCAATTGCTCTAAGTATTATAGAGTAACTCCTTGAGTCCCTATTAACCATTAAATATGCAGCGATTACATTTAAAACATGAAACATATTGTCAGGGAAACAAAAAAGAGATTTGTAACATTAGATGTGTATAGAAATAAGGTTACAGAGATTGCTCATTCCTTACAATTGCTGCAACTGATAAGAGCTAGTAGGCCTATTGCAGACAGTCTCATTACCATGGAGATTCACTTATCATCACTTCACTGCAGGAGTGACAGTTTAAAGTACTTTACTGTATAATGAAGTACCATGGCGGCATTCCATTAACTGGTAGTACTCAAAGTAACCCTCAGCACAGTGAAGTGTCATTAATATGCTGAATCAGCAAGTAGGAAGGTACTGCTTGGAGCGACAGATGAGAATTCCTGCAATCACTTTGGTGTTGAATTAAAAAAAGGACTGAATTTATCTATTTGGTCATGCACTCTGTACCTGTATAGGTAACAATGCCATGTCTGCCGCATACATCTGTTGTCTTTTTACTGACAAACGGTGCTATCAAATGCAGGGTGTAATCTTGAGAAATCCAAACAAGCACTACAAACTGATACTGGTACGGAAAATATTCCAGAGTTTTGCCTAGATTTTTAGGTGAAGAAAATGAAGGTAACTTGTATGGAAAGTTTAAAGGCCGTACCATAAATATACAACTTCAGATACGTTATAATTATTGCAATTGCAAGATAGAAGGTAACAGAAATAAGACAAATCAGGTAACTAGCTGTGCAGAAAAAATGAACACCAAAGAGTGAGCACAGCATTCAGGTACATTTCCATTTAGTGTTATCGATTAAAATAATGAAAATACACTTTATATTACAGTACCTCTATATCACCAACCACTAGTAAGCGATTTTTTCTATACTTAATCTGTAATATCAGAGACATTTTTTCTACCTCACATACACATCAAAACTACTTCATGGGTTAAATGATTCACTGTTGAACACATCACAATCATGACTAGTAACATATGTGAGGCAATATGGCAGATCAATTTGGGGTCAGCCATGCTGTAGGCTACACAGGATTTTCAGAACTAATTGAAAAAGCACATTTGAAGGAATATTTTGATCCCACCACCACTATTTTTTTTTAATCAAATCTGGTTTAAAGTAACTTCATCGTTGTTAATTAAGTGAAAAATTGATCATTATTGAGCTCTCTACTTCAGTCAATACAGATCAACACAATACTGGATCTGCCTGGTGCACTGCATGTTAAAAGTTCTTGATGGCAGACAATCTTGAGTGTGATACTTAGTTGGCTCTTCCCCAAGGCTCCCTCTTACTCTGCAAGTTTTGAACAATTTTGTACTGAAGGTTAGTTCACCTACATCCAGACACCTAGAAAAGGGGGGAAAGAAATAAAAAATATCAAGGTTTGTTGTTAAACTCTATCAACAGTAAGGAGATTCTGTAAACTGACTGAAGGGGTTCCACTTGGTCACAGCACAGCACAGTCCAGATCAGCTTAATTACAAGTGCCCCACAGATTAAATTTATGGAATTTGGAATCCACACTGCAAGTACAATACAGTAGTCACAGAAGTAACATAATGCACATGCTTCACTCTGAATGAACACAAACCACACCTTCATTAGTACTGCTAGTCCCAATAAATGTCTCTGATTAGCAACAAAAGTTCATAAACCATGAACTCAAAAGTTGTGTGTGCTGTAAATAAATGATGGAACCGGTTATCTGCACATGCAGTCATTTCATTGTCAAAAATCTTTTATCAGCTAGATTTATCAGGCTGACAGTCAGTAGGTTCAGGGTCAGCATTACTTATTAATATTTCAATACAGTGTGAATAGAACATACTTTTTATCTCTCTCCTTATTACTGTCTTTCATTTACAGTAATACCCTCATGTAATCTAGCTGAAAAAGGAAGCATGATGGAACTAGCATTCCAAAACTTCTTCCTTTTCCTCATGTATTCTGCTCCACACTAGTACAGTGGGATATCAGATATTTCTAGGTGGTGAGGCAGTTTCATTTTCTCTGAGCTGACCCCTTACTTCCCCAATTTCTCTCAAGAATTCTGAAATCCATGACCAAGCACTAGAAGTGGTGGACAATAGTCCCCAGTAACTTCTCCCCCATTGTGCACAACATTATGTTACATCCAATTTTTACTGGGCAAATATTAAATATTATGCAATCTTTCCAGTTAGAAAGCATGATACTGTACCAGTCCCAATGAAAAGTTAGGATTATGTCAATCCCTACTCCCATTCCCTAGGTAAAGAAACTAGAGCACCAATGGTGCAGTAGCTCAAACCTGGGAAAACTTTGGGGTCAGTCTTCTCCGCCCCCCCCCCCCCCCCCCCGCAAAACCCTATGTACATCACTGCATGGTGTGATTGCTGGAAACACAATCAAAACAAATACGTCATTCCGAACATTAGTAAAATGCAAGTAAAAAATCGAGACCTTTCCCAATCCCCCCCCCCCCCCCATTCTCAAAAGCAAGGAAAGGAAATTCCCCCTTTGTCCTTAGTGAAAATAACAGGACTAACCTATTTTAAGTTCAAAGCATTACCATTCCAATTATCTCTGAAGAAAGATGTTATTCAATATCACAGTGAGCTACAGTAATCAAGACACTAATTAACAGAACAGTTTTGACATAAAGCAATATTGATGTACGCACATATATGCATTACCACAGATCCAAAGACTCATATTTAAAATCTGAGAAGCGTGAATGTTAAGGCAGTTTATAAAATCCTCAAGTCCTACTTGACAAGTAGCAGAGGACCAACCTCTTTTCTTGATTACTGTCTGACCTTAGCAGTGCAATCTTTGCCTTCAACTGCTATATTGCACCAGCTAAAAGCCCAGTAGCTTCTGGTTTTTACACACATTATTATAAAGTTACAACTAGTAAACAATCTGGTATTAGCCCTCTGCTGCCACAAGGAACTTAGAATATACAGTTACCAGGAGAACAGGTAACTTTGCAAGGAAGAGGTATTGTCAATTACAACTCATGCACGATGATGAATTATGATACCAACCAGGCAGCTGTGCCAACAGACCTTCTACATCACCACACACAATACAGAAATTGTTCATGTACTGCCCAGAAGCTAAGCAGCTCCCTTTAAACTAACCTTTACAACCTCACAGGACTGACCTCTTGTACACAGACAGTTTTAAAGAGAGTGTAGTATACAGAAAAATAGGTAGTAAAGTGATTTTGTGAGACTGGTAAAAATAGAGGGGTGGCACAAAATTGGTTAGAAAGGTATCAAAATTATCTTTCATCCCAAATTGGAGAAGTAATTTCTAATCTGCACACACCAGTCATCCTTCTGAGCAATTTGAAGAAAATTTTGTAATGCATCTAGGAGAAAACAGCATTTCAAAATATTTACAACTATGGCCTCAAATGACCCTTGGATGACCTTTGACCTACATTTTTACACCCAGCTGGAAGCTCTTCAAAAGTCAATTCACTAAAACCAAGTTTGTTAAATAACAGACTCACAGGCGCAAAGCAATACCACATCAAAGATATTTCCACCTTTTGACCTCTAATGACCTCGTATGACCTTGGATCAAAAATCTGTGTACAACCCTAAAGAACCACTATGTAAGAAATATTATGACCAAATTTCAAGAACATACAGCGCTATTTGTGGGAGGAGATACATTTTGAAGATATTCACATAACGGCCTTTAATGACCCCTAAATGACCTTTGACCTCAACTTCTTGAACATGACAGGTAGCCTAAAGTTCATCGACCAACGTGTCCAAGTTTCATTAAAATCCGTCCACGAGCGTGCGCCTGAGAGCATTAAAGGCAATTGTGGACAGACATGATAGATAGACAGATAGACAGATAGACAGATAGACAGATAGACAGATAGACAGATAGATAGATAGATAGATAGATAGATAGACAGAGTGACGGTGGCGGATCACAATAGCTTAAACAGCTCTTTGAGCTGGTTTGAGCTAAAAATGCATGCGGTTGTGACAGTGGACATTCCTTACCTGCTTGACTCTATGTCAGTGGTTTGAATGATCAAAGACATCAAGCTATGTATTTGAGACAAACCAGTGTGATTTCAACAAACATACAGTACTTACTAAATGGAAATTAATGACATGTACTCTTTAAAGGATAAATATAGTCACCCAAATCTGAATTAATATCCCTGCCTATATATTTTAAACCATAAAGCCAAAAGGCATAGAGATTCTTTGCCAAAAGGGGGTGCCTTTTTACACTGAGGTTCATCTCTCAATTTTACTTCTTGATTATATCATATTTTACAATGTTGTAACAATTTGACCTCTGCTGACCTCACATGACCTTTGAACCCCACCAAAAATTGACAAACAAAAACTTAAAAAAGTGTCTATACTTCCTTGTAATGTCATGCTCACAAATTTTCAGTTTGAACCTCTGGTGACCTCAAATGAATAGTGACCTCCACCAAAAACAACAGGGTTCCTCCGCTCAACATAACACATCTACGTATATATACCAAATATGAAAAGTGTCTGTCACTGGAATCTTGAGATACCATGTTTACAAGGTTTTCTGTTTTTGACTTTTGGTGACCTAAAATGGCCTCTGACCTTGACCAAAAACACTAGGGTCCTTCCTCTTAACATGACAAATCCATACTACATATCAAAAGTGTCCGTCATTGCTATCTTGAGGCATCGTGTTTACAAAGTTGTCTCTTCAGTTGGTCAGTACAATTCTCTGGCACTGGGAGTTCGGCACCTAAGCTATTGAGGAGCCAGCTAATAAGCCTTCTGGTGTACTGATTTGATACTCATAGATGATTAATCCACAGATAATAGCTGCTGAGGTGTGTTTCCTGCATCAGTTATGATGGCACTGTATGAGTGGCCACTCCATCAGAGTCGCGACTAACAGAGCCACGGGTACCTGACTCCAAAAATGTTGGAGTCTCCCAAGCTTACTTAACAATTATGTAAGTTCTTCAAGGGAGTCAGTACCATAACATGACACATAGGCATAGGAAGCAGGGGGTGGCTGTTGGGCTAAGGCCCTCCAGTAAAAAATGTGGTGGAACAGAAGTATTCTTCTGTCCCCTGCCCCATTCAAGGATGAAAACCCCTTATTTGTTCCCTCTGTGAAAGTGCCAAAAATATACAGTAATTTTCTTTAAATGTTGCCCAATATATTGCACCAAATTGCATCTAATGACCCACAAATATTCAAAAATTACCCAAGGGGGGCACCCCCTCCCCCAGGACTGCAGCCCAAAACAACGTTCAGCCAACCTCCTTCCCCCCCCCCCCCCCTTTAAGTGAGAACAGCTTCCTACTTACATAGCCACCTAGAATAATTGTCAAATACTGTATATGCCATGGACTACAATATGCACCTAGAACCTATGTGCATACCTAACAAAAGCAACATGTGTCAAGAATACAGTAAGTACTGAAACCGGTGCTGTGGCTGAGTGGATAAAGGCGGTGGCATTTAAAGCAATGAAGCTTAGCATCCGGGAGGTTAGGGGTTCGGTCCCTGGCCGGGTCAAAGTAAGGTATGTTTTTCATCCAAGAGCAATCTATGGTTTTGCTATCTGAACCGGCCTTTCAAAAGATACCAAATTTGATCTAAATTGTTGAGTTGGTTAGCCACTTGACGTGAAGTAGTAATTCATAAGCCACATAGGCTTCTCCTGCATCCGTGGTCAAATTAGCATCGTAAAATAATTACCCTTCAAGGCCTGAATAAATCAAAGTTTAGTGGGCATGTGATTCAATTCCTTACATGTACTTAAGTTGCAACCAAGACTTACACTTTCACAGCAAAATTATTGTTTAATCATCATCATCTTCTGGCACAAAAATGTCATTCTCCTCCAAAAAGGCAGCCCCTTCTTTGCTGATAGTTGCACCAAAGTACAGAAAAGGAACTGACACAAAAATTGTTTTGATCAGACCAAATCTAGTTTGTGTTGGCATTTCTTGGATACCTCCATAAGATGTTGTTGTTTTCCATCTGACACAATGCTGTTGGATTAGTCTCTACAAAAGAAAAGATTAGACACAGAATTAAGTAAATATACAACCTGCGGATGTCTGCACAGTAGGCTTGGGTGGGTTTCCTGACTCTACTTAAGAATTACGACTCCTGCCTGGAAGTCCAGTAACTACTTAGATTAGACACAGAATTAAGTAAATACACAACCTGGGGATGCCTGCACAGTAGGCTTGGGTAGGTTTCCTGACTCAATTTAAGAATTACGACTCCTGCCCGGAAGTCCAGTAACTACTCCACCTTCCCATGAATCACCATTTCTGGGAAGTTTACACTATCAATTGCTTAAAGTATGAACAACCAGAAAGCCAAAAGGCTTAGTGGTTCCTTGCCGAATGGAGATGCTTTGTAGCACTGAGGTTTTTCCCTCAAATTTATCTTTCTTGACTATATCATTTCATGTTTTAACAATCTGACCTCCACTGACCTCACATGACCTTTGATCTCCACTAAAAACAATAGGGTTATTCCTCTCAACATGATGAATCTATATACCACAGATGAAAAGTGTCGGTCATTGCTATCTTGAGATATCGAGTTTACAAGCTAAGTGTCACATACATACACACACACACGGCATCACCATCGCATAGACTCCTTGCCTACCTTCGGCAAGGAATCAAAAATGATAGCTTGGGAGTTTGCATGTGTGTTGCTTTGCATCCTCTCATGAGGTACTCTACCAAAACTGACTATTTTGTTTTTTTCTCCATAAAAAATTGAAAATCACATGATTCCCCTTCAGTTGACATCACTTTTGTTCTTAGTATCGATGTTTAACTTCAGTGCAGTGACATGTGTTTTAGGTACAGTGATGTAAGTTTGGTACAGTGACATATATTCTGAGTATAAAGACATGCAACTTCAGTACAGTGATGTGTAGTTGAGGAACAACGATGTATCAGTTTGGTACAGTGACATATTTTAGGAACAATGACATGTAAAGTTAGTGTGGTGGCATATATGTTTTTGGTATAACTAAATATCAAACAAGAATGCAAAAATGCATTGTTTTGATGATATATATGTGTGTTTTTTTCCAAATAATGCCATGATGTCCCATTTCTTTCAGTTACTGGTCAAATACTATCTTAAAATGTTGGAAAAATACAGTTTTGTGTTCGTATTTGATCTTGGAATTTCTTGGGAAATTTTGATTTACAAAAGGTTTCTTCCCATCCACCATAAGGCATCAATATAAGAAGTATGAACTCTATCTATAAAGCTTCCTACCTCAAGGTATTATGTTAGCAAGGTTTTCATAGTTTGAACACAGTGACCCAAGATGACCTTTGACCTCCACCAAAAATAATATGGTTCTTCCCACTACCATAAGGCATCCACATACTAAGTATGAAATGTATCCAAGCTTCCTACCTTGAGATCACGTGTTAACAAGGTTTTACAGAGTTGGACCCCCGGTTAGGGATGTACCGGATCTGGAATTTTAAGATCCGGCCGGACCGGATTTTACCAGACAGTACGAACTATCCGGCCAGATTGTATCCAGCCAGACCGGATTTTTTCATTAGGAATCTTGTAACTGAAATCAGGGTCCAAGTAAAATAGAAGTAGGCCTACCACTGGTACATAATGGCAAAGGGGTCCAGCTTAGAGAACAACCATTAGGCTTTACTTTATAAACAATTGCAATATATGTATTAAGAGTAAATTTTAATGATCAATACACGTACCTCCTCTACAAATACTGGAATGGTACAGGACCTCTCTTTTATGGCTTCATGTGTTGGAGGGGGTGGGGGCACACATATGATGGGGGACTGCAATAATTTTACAGGGTATTACTAGTCTAGCCTATAGCTATACCCTTTGGCTAATTGAACTAAACATTTTGGGTGAAATTTTCTTTAACTTATATTGTGAGACTGAGTCGTTGGTTATAAAGGAATTGTACTTGGCAGTTTACAAAACAGGAAATGGGCCAGACATTAACAATAGCATGCCCTGCTAAGGCTGCTATTGTTTAAGTTACTCCTATTCACAACTCTAATGTCAATCTTTTTGTGTAACCAAGACCAGCTGTCATACAGCATGAGTGATATTGACCATACTGTATGTCCTACCTTGAACCAGGGAGGTGTTACCTTGACTGAGTGTCAAGTGTTGGCTATCATTTAGTAACTGGTTGTCATTAAATGTGTATAGCTTAATGTGGCCTCTCTGGAGTCACAATAGTTCAGACTTTCATGACACTTACTTTGGAAAATGGCTTCTTTCATTTGGAAACATTTTTCTGTCAAGGATCAGGCTGATGAAGTTGCTGAGTATTTATTATGTAAAAAGGGGATAAGAAGAGGACCAGCAGGAAGTCAAGCCAAGAATTTCAGTACCACTCCATTACATAGGCATCTTCTGTACCAAACCTATTTTCATCATGCATGATATTATTTAAATGTACTTGTAGAGCCTTTTACTAATGATTCACAAAAAAATCCGGTTCCGGCCGGAACCGGAACCGGATAATTTTTCATTATCCGGCCGGACCGGATATCCGGTACACCCCTACCCCCGGTAACCCCTGGTAACCCCAGATGACCTTTGACTTCCGCCAAAAACAACACTATTCTACCTCTGATGATAATGGATCCACATACAAAGTATGAAATCTATCCAAGCTTCCTACCTTGAGATATCGTGTTAACAAGGTTTTCAGAGTTTGACCCTGGTGACCCCAGATGACCTTTGACCACCAAAATAAAAGGGTTCTTCCTCTCAATATGGGGCTTCTATGTACCAAGTTTGAGAACTGTCAGTCTCTCTTTTTGAGATACTGTGTTAACGACCTAAGTGTCACAAACACACACCCACATACACACATGTAGTCATGGACAATTTATCCCACATGTTCAGTCTGGATGAACAATGAAGTAATCCAACTTTAGCAACCCATATGAATTCTTTCACAGTGGTATGCCAAGAACAAAAACAGCACAGGCAGAAGTTTTGGCAGTTGTCAAACAACGTTAGTGCAGCAAAGTTAGTTAAAAAAGGTACGCTAGCCACTGAGTATTGGCTTGTTGGCTTAGCAAGATAGTGAAGGTTTGCCTAATACTTAAATTAGATTAACAATATTTCTACCCACATTACAAAATAACCAGAATGCAAAAATGCATTGAGGTTTTGATGATATATGTTCTATTCCAAATAATGCCAAGATGTCCCTTATCTTTCAGTCACTGGTCAAGTGCTATCTTAACATGTTGGAAAATAATTTAAGGTTCATATTTGATCTTGGGAATTCCTGGGAAATTTTGCATTTTGATCGCTGATGACTCAACATGATGATCTTGGGAATTCTTGGGAAAATTTGCTGTTTGACTTCTGGTGAACCCATGAGATGATCTTGGGAATTCTTGGGAAATTTTGCTTTTTGACCCCTATGACCCCAGATGACCTTTAACCTCAACAAAAAACAGAGGCATTCACCTTCTCACCATAACACATCCACATACCAAGTATAAAATCTATCCAAGCTTCCTACCTGGAGATATCGAGTTAACACAGTTTTCAGTGTTTGACCCTAGGTGACCCCAGATGACATTTGACCTCCACCAAAAATGAAAGTATACATCTTCGCACCATAACACATCCACATACGAAGTATGAAATCTATTCAAGCTTCCTACCTGGAGATATCTTGTTAACAAGGCTTTCAGTGTTTGACCCCTGGTGACCCCAAATGACCTTTGACTTCCACCAAAAATGATAGCATCCACCTTTGCACCATAACGCATCCACATACGAAGTATGAAATTTATTCAAGCTTCCTACCTGGAGATATCGTGTTAACAAGGTTTTAAGTGTTTGACCCCCAGTGACGTCAGATGACCTTTGACCTCCACCAAAAATGATAGGGCTCATCTTCTCACCATAACGCATCCACACACCACATACAAAATCTATCCAAGCTTCCTACCTGGAAATATTGTGTTAACAAGGTTTTCAGTGTTTGACCGCCAGTGACCCCACATGACCTTTGACCTCCACCAAAAATGATAGCATCCATCTTCACACCATAACGCATCTACATACCAAGTATGAAATCTATCCAAGCTTTATACCTGGAGATATCGTGTTAACATGGTTTTCAGTGTTTGACCCCCTGTGAGCCCAGATGACCTTTGACCTCCACCACAAATGAAAGGGTTCATTGACTTACCATCAAGCATCTACATACTATGTATGAAATCAATCCACGCTTTCTAGCTTGAGATATTATGTTAACAAGATTTTCAAGGTTTGACCCCCGGTGACCCCAAGTGACCTTTGACCTTTACCAAGAACAATAGGGTTCTTTCCCTCACCACAATGCATCTACATACTAAGTATGAAATTTATCCAACCTTCCTATCTTGAGATACTGTGTTAACAAGGTTTTCAGCATTTGACCCCCAGTGACCCCAGATGACCTTTGACCTCCATCAAAAACAATAGGGTTCTTCCTCTTACCATAATGCATCTACATACCAAGTATGAAATTTATCCAAGCTTCCTATCTTGAGATATAGTGTTAACAAGGTTTTTAGAGTTTGACCTCTGGTGACCCCAGATGACCTTTGACCCCCACCAAAAACAATAGGGTTCTGCCTCTCAATATGGGGCATCTACAGTATGTACCAAGTTTGAGAACTGTCAAAGTTTCCCTTCTTGAGATATCATGTTAACGAGCAAAGTGTCACAAACACACATACACACACATACGCACATACATACACACACACGCCATCATGAATGCATTGTTTTCTCTTATCATCGAAACCAAAAATGAATGTATGTGGTTAATCATACTGTACTTGTGCTTGATGCGAGATCACTGCAGTGCAAGCAGACGACAGTGGACAAGGAATCTCCTGTGACGCCACAATCTGACCGACCGTCGCTAGCGCAGTTTTGACTTACACACCGCAAGTGCAACTTGTGGAAGCCTTGCATACGGTGCGTTTGGGCATATTTCCCAAGCTGACAACGGATATGAATTATTAGAAGCAAACCTTTGAAAACTATTTCATTCAGTTTCAGCTTAACAGAGAGCATTTTTGCCATCGCATGTACGGTGCACTTAACTAATGCCAAAGCCGGCGACAGATATCAAAAGTAGTCACAGTTGGGGTCGTGGCGGGTTCATTGCACGCTCAACAGGTGAGCGACAACTACGGTTCCCCGCTTTGCCTGGAACTAAAAACTGCCTGAATCCAGTGTTTCAACATTGCAACCACCATATGTGGTCTAACACTATAACAGTACTTCACATACTTCGGATGTTCCAACTTTGTTATACTGTACTCTACATATGGTGTAGTTTTATGCTAGATCTACATATGGAAAGATATTCAAAGATTCCAACAGTATCAAATTTCAAGGACAAACAGGACATTTAGTTATAAGGAAAAACAAAAGGAATCTGAGGCAATGTGCCCACTTTACAATACATGCTGAGACCTTGATGAGAACTGGGGTTATTCAGGCTTCAAAGTGATCCTATATTTCCTATAAATTCCCCAAAATCCTATATTTCCTATATTTGTATGATTTTGGGCTTGTTTTCCTATATTCTCCTATATTTTTCTGATCTTGCAAAAAACTTTTCTTTTATTTGGTGTTTTGGGGTGAAATTTTCAGATGTATTCTTTTTCCAAGATAGCTGTTGTAGACTCAGAGTGCCTTAGAATCAGAGTGGCTGAGTCGGACAGGTAGCAGTGTATAGATGCCAAGTATCTTAATTAGATGTAAAGTACACAAAGACCTATTGTAGGATACAGAAATATTCTCATATGAAACTGCATAGGGCACTCACAAATAAACACTTACTTCACCACCCATAAATGTTCCACTCTCACACCTGTGACTTTAAGTACTCTATGATTTCATCTCTTTGAGGAAATTGTAGTGGTATTGTCAAGGGGGTGGATTAGAGTCTTGCCTGGCATCCCCTGTAGTCATGCAGTCCTCCACATTTCAAAACCCTAATACCTATGCTTTGCATGTACAGGTAGCTGGTCTGTGATATAACTAATTCTTAAATTCAAAATATTGTAGTACAATGGTTTGAAATACCAATATTTTCCCTGTCATCTACCATCTTTTCTCAAACTACTGTATTGGTTGTTCAAAGTGTTGTACAATTACAGTTCTCCCCTAAATATTAAAAGAGCTTAAGTGCTTTGAGAAAATTAAGAGTCTCACTGTAATGGTTACAAGTTTACAATGTGTAGATCTCTATTGGAGGTTTCCCTAAACTTCACAAGAAGTTCTATGGCAGGTCTCAGGATGCCACATCAATTTATCCAACAAACCAAAGTGGAAATCTAATCCATGTATGGGATCTAGTGCTGCAGTGCCCATCATTGGTGGCAAGTGGGGACACTTGCCAAGTTTCCCTTTCCCTAATTTTGTCATGCAACTTCCTCAAGTGAGATTTTAGATGTTAGGTATGTTAATGCACAGTTTCGCATACTGTAGGCATCTTGATATATGTGGACTACACTGGTCTGCCAAGTTGTAAAGATTCGAAGTGAGCAGTGGCATTTTTAGGGGGAGGTACTGTACCATTGGGTCATGCCCTCTATCCTCCGCTGGTGCTGATTTTTTCTTTAATTTAGTAACCTAAAATATGTAAATTTTTGAAGATAAGTTTTACTTCAAAAAAATAACATATGTAGCACCAGATTGCATGTAAGTCACCCAATCATTCAAAAAATTTTCAAAGGGGAGGGGGACACCCCCTCCCCTCAGACCCCTCCCCCATGCTGGCAATTGTAGAATAAACTACAAGGCCCCCATGAGACAGTTCTGGCTATGCCACTGGGAAGTGAGTTTGAAGGTATTCATAGCAAACATACAGTTGTCATAGGCCTATGATCTTACTGTCATCACCCACATGTCACACTTACCAAGATTGACTAGCAATACAGTGTATAGTTTATAGCAAAATGTTGTATTAAGAGACCATTTCCTGTTATTTAAGCAGCAAAAAATTCAAAAATGTCCCTACCTCAACCCCATTATTATTGGATCTGAGGTGAATTCTGTCTGTGTACTTTAGGACATTAGCAACAGTTCATTTTCCACATTAGCTATCCATTCATTCAAAGCACCATCAGTCAAGGTCACATTTTGTGTTCTCAACTTGTAATATTGCAAATTTTGGTGCCTTTTTGGTATGCACAAGATATATATGCACATTTATAGATACTTTATTCCAGGGTCAAAATATTCAAATAATAATAATAATTATAATAATAAGTCTTGTATAGTGCAGAATCCAGAGAATAAACACTGCTCAAAGCGCTTTACAGGTGCCGTAAAAAGGGCAGAGAAGTTAGAAACATTGAGAGAAAATGAAGGTTTTGAGGGACCGTTTAAACTGGTCGAGGGAGTCTAAAGACCTGAGCTTCAGCGGGAGCGAATTCCATAGGCAGGGCGCTGCGTGGTGGAAAGTTTGATCCCCAAAGGTCCTTGTACGAGAAGCCGGAACATTTAACTGGAAGAGGCAGCGCGATCGGGAGGATCTAATCCTAGTTGCTGGATGTAAGGCATTGGATAGATAGGCGGGGGTACCAAGTTTAAAACCTCGAAAGGCTAGAAGGAGTAATTTGTAGTTCACGCGCTGTTTAACAGGTAACCAGTGTAATTCATTCAGAAGCGGGGTAATGTGAGAGTGACGATTTGCCCTAAGAACAATTCTAGCGGCCGTATTCTGGATAGTTTGAAGCCTAGATAAATTATTAGAACTAACACCAAGCAGTAGAGAATTAGCATAATCAAGGCGACTGGAAATGACTGCGTGAATGAGTTTCTCGGTGGCTAACTTATCAAGATACTTACGAAGAAGACCTACTTGTCTAATGTGGTACATTGTAGTTTTACAAAGGTAATTTACATGACTATCCATGGATAGATGACAATCCATATACACCACCATCAGGGGATTTACCCTTTCCCTTCCACCAAAATAGGTGTTTTTCTTAACTCCATGTTGATGGTAGAACCACACTGTTAGTGCCTCATGGCCCACACTTGTGATACTGTTAATCACATTTGTATCATTTAAACAGTACAGTTTATTAGTTTCCTAAGGTACTGTGTTTTCCCCATCCACATCCCTCAGGAATTTGAAGATAGTTAGAACCGCTAGTGTGTGAATTCCTATATTTACTCTATATTTTTCTTGAAAAATCCTATAAAACCCTATATATTCATCAATATCCTTCCTATAAAACCTCCTATACTTTTGTGATGGACCACTTTGAAGCCTGGGTATTGTTTGACAAAAATAACCAAAATTTAAACCAAGATTTCCTGAGTTAGGAATAGGGTATTGCTACAGGGTTTGGAAGACACAAATTATCACTTTTTTCTTTTCTTTTTCACTTGAGACTCTTGAGATATGCCACTGGAATATGCCTTTAAGGGGAGGCGCTGGTCAAAAAAACAGAGTTTTGGCCAGTTTTGGCGAAGTACTTGAGAAGAAAATGGCTCTGAAAGCTTTCTTTTGATACCAAACTTGATCATTTTAAAGTATTAGCATTATCTTGTATTTATGTATTCAGTCGCAGAAATTCTTTCCATGTTACATATTTGTAGGTAAAGATTGCCTTCTTTCTAGGTTTTTTTTTTTTTTTATTATATTTGTAGGTAAAGACTGCCTTCTTTCTAGTTTTGGCAAAAATCATGGAACTCTTCTTCGCTTGGGACACTTACATTGTTGTTTTTGGACCTAGAAACCTCTTCCTTAGACAGAAGAGCTATCTTATATTTAGGTACGGACTGACATTTTTTGCTTATTTTGTGTAAATGAACTTTTTTCACGTTTCCTTCTTTTTTTATATCTTTTATTTCTTATCAATTCATGATGGTAATCAAGTCTATTCTGTATTTATAGTGAAGTTATTGCCAAACTAGCATCCTCACTCTCTAGAGTTTTCTATAAGCTTTAATTTAAGCCATTTATCATGCTTGTAGGTGGTTGATTTTTGGGGAGAGCATTCCCAAATTTGCTCAATAAATATATATATATGCTAAATAATATGTACTGTAAACTTATGCTAATTATTATGCAAATATTTATTACAGTGTTGGGAATGTACATATTTTGGTGGTCATTACCCACAAGAATTTTTGGAAGACCTACAAATTTATAAGAACAAAATCATTTCCTTACCAGCGCCTCCTCTTAAAATATAAATTGAACAAATTGCAGTAATTTCTATGATTTTATGATGGTCAAAACCCAGGTGATTGAAAGTAGCCTTCCACATTAGAAAGTGGCATGTAGACTTTAACCTCCCCATTAAATGAGGGCAGCAACTATTTTGGGGCAGGTTCTTTTCATGACATCCCAACAAGTCAGGTTTAGGCCTATCTAGGCTATCACATATGACCACTTTATAATAAGTTTGTGGGTGGAAAAGTATGTGGAATTAAGTCATGTGACTTATTGCCCATTTTAAGAAAACATGGTTTTGAAACAAAAGTACACACTTGGGTTTCCAGGTTTGGATTTTTTGTATTAATGGTTAGTGTGGGACAAAAGTTGGGTTAGCCTATTTTGTATTGCCACTGGTTCACAGTACGGATTAACAAAGATACTGTATATTTACTGTTGTCCTTTGAAGAAATTCACATTTGGCATTTATGTCAAGGGCGGCCAGGGACACCGTGGAACATGAAAACCCCCTATCCTACCCTATGCACTATTCTAAATAACATTACAACTGCCTGTGTTGTTAATACACATCATTTTAGGTTCAGCCTAACATTAAATGTATCCAGTCTGTATATAGGGGGGTCTACGTCCAGCAGTCATTTTGTTGCCATAAGCCAGGCTTTAATGCACCTCAGTCAGTCAATATTTTTCCCACCAGACTGCACCAGGTACTCAGGGCTTTCAAGGATGGGTCACATTCAGTGACTAGGGCTTGGGCTTTGGTCTGACCTACATGGCAGGAATGAAGTCCCATCCTAGGCCTTTAAACATAAACACAACCCATAGGGCCTAAGCACAGGCCTTCTCAGCATTAAATACATATACATATAGACCCAGTTGCTTGCAAAGGAAGTGTCCTACCTTGTTAGTATTATGTATAGCTTGGCAATACCATGAGTTGATCACTTTAAAGCAGGGTTGTTATATAAGTGGTCAAAACTGGTTTTGACCACAAAGCGGTTTAAACCTGGTTTAAACCGGTCAAAACTAGGTTTAAACCGGTCAAAACTGGTAAAAACCCATAAACATTCTGTTAGACAAAATATTTTAGGTCACAGTCCATGAGCACACATCAAATCATGTGACCTTGAATGATCAGGAGGCTTTAAAAGATTGAATTAAATTTCTTTGATTGAAAATATTATTCTTTTGCCCGAAATAATTATGAATTAACTATTCCATTTATTATTGGAAAAAATTGGAAAAGATAAAAAGAAATTCTACACCTGACATTGTTGGGTCAAATACATAAGCCTGTGCTCTTAATTTGTGCTGTTACAGAAAAAAATAATAAAGGAGAATGCCCTCATTGCCAGTTTTTTTCCAAAAAAGTAGGATGCAATTTTTAATTTTGACCTAGGCACATAGTGTATACTTGTGTATACAATCCATAATCAAAATCGGGCGTCTGTTGATGAAAAGCAATGGCTTTGTAGCTAATAAACACAGGTGTGAGCTTGATTTTCCAAATGTAGTGAAAGCAAGTTCAGTAATTGAATCAGTAGTAGATTTGTTCCATTTGAGTTTGACAGTGTCAAAAAATTACATTGGGCATTGCGCCTTGCATGTCCAGTGATTTGGCTGTCCATATTGGGACAGTTGATACTTTCTAGGTTTCATGTAATTGAGTGGGTATGGAATGTATTCTTAATGGGGTTATTCTTGTGTTTGCGTTTTCATTATTTTGAGTTCAAAATAGGCACCATGAAAAATAAATTTGATTTTAGTTCATAAGAATCCTGTGTCAGAGTTTGTAGTGTAACTGTACCAAGCCAATGAAATAATTTTACAAAGACAGCAAGAGTATTGATTTTTAGATGTTTTGACTTTTGAGACTGAAGGGGCAAATGAGAGAGAAGCCTTCAATAGCCCCAATGGGACTAATTTGTCTTCTGAATCTTGTCAAATTAAATCAACTATTTGGCACATGAGTAACTGGCATGTTTTTTCTTTAGATTCAATTTAAATTGACTTGATTTAAACACTGAAGGGGTTTTGACCAGTTTTGACCGGTAATAGGTGGTCAAAACTGCCCGGTTTAAACCAGGTTTTAACTGGTTTAAACCGGGCGGTTTAAACCGCCCCGGTTTAAACCGAACAACCCTGCTTTAAAGGAGTTATGTGTAGTGTATGTGCTATGTGTTTTGTACACAGAGACCAACTCAAGGTACCGACCAACTCAACATACAATCACTATAGTGTATGTATGTACATATATGAGCCCATCAGTGTATGTGTGAGCCGATCAGTATCACGAGTTGATCACTGTGTTCTAAATGCTACTGCATTCTAAATGCTAGTACAGCAATGTGCTTCCAATGTAAGCATGACCTACAATGCATGTTCTTCAAACAACATTAAAAAACATGTATTTGCCTAGTCATTTCCCATGTTAAAAGCAAAAATAGGCCTATTACTCACAGTCAAATTTTCAAGTTTCGGCATTATGAACTTTGAATAATGCACCCCAATACCCCCCGGCTGGCATGGTCAGCCAAATGTGGGTCATTGACCAATGACAGTGTGACTCACATGTCCATCATACTGTAGTCTCCATATTGCCAGTCACTAGAGTGACAAAGAGGTGAGTCATGTTACCTCAGGGAGTAATTATAGAATGCAGGTCCACACGTGGCAATATTCTTGGAGTGGATTCGCAGATTCGTGGATGCAATCTTGCTTCCACACCCTGAACTATTTGAGAATGACACACAACACATTGAGTTTAAAGACAAAATATTTTGAAGTCCAGGGAAGGAATCTCAGAGTGGTTTCACGCAGGGTTGGTTATGAGAATTTTTCAGGAGGGCAAGCAACTGGCCGCCTTGCTTTAACTGTTACACTTCAAGGTGCGCAATTAGTTGCCCACCCAAGGTTTTAGGGGGGCAGTTGTGAAAATATAAAATTTGCATTTAAATTTATCTTAGCTAAAAGCATAACAGTATTGTACAAATGGAACTGCAAAGAAACCTTGTTGCATAATGAAAACAAGAATGAGGATGAACACTTTCATGTTTAATTGCAATAACTGCGCAAAACTCAGGCTTGGCTCAACCACCCCATCTAACCAGTGGGGAGGTTTTGACATGAGCAATGGGCCGTACGTACCGCAGATCACCTGTAGCACAGATCTTGGGGGTCATGGGGCAATTACCCTCTCTGAAAATGAATGTTAGGGGAAGCACACCCCCCCCCCCCCCAGCCAGATCCAAACTTAGATGCCACACTGCTAACAAAAACAGTGGCGCCATATTTTCTAAAATCATGTTATAAATCAGTCAAAAAATGAAAATGATTGTATCTCAACTTGCCACAAATAATACCCCAATTAGCAACATCATGGCACCCTTCAGGGTAGACTTGGTGCTCTATTCCCTTCTACCATATGCACCACTGTGGACACTGGGTGGACCAAATCCGGGGTAACATATGGTGGAGCCACTCCATGAATGACGCCAATAAGGGTCCAAGGATTAACTGACATCCATACAGTAGGGCCTATATCAATATTCCTTCTTCGATGGTACATACTGTAGTCGGGCCCAGGCCTGCAGTCCAAAATATGGCAGTGACAAGTTAGATCTAATCTCAAAGCTTTGTGTCCTTCTTGTGAGTAATTAAGTGTAGTATGCACAAAAATCATACTTATTCCCCTTTAATATAATGGGTATATACTTTGATCATTATACACATATCTTCTGACAGGAGTGGGGGAGCTAGGTTGGGGCCATGGGCCACAATGCTTTTGTCTGGTGGTAACTGATGAATCTCCCACCCCCACATAGCAACAGAATGAGGATTTAGAGTGGTGTTATGTCACTTTAAGGACTTCAAGAGACTAAAACTGTTTGCTTCTCATAATAGTAATACTGTATGTATGGCAAAAGGCTTAAAAAATATTCAAGTTGGTTTGACAAGCAAAGACCTGTTCTGGCCATAAATATGTCTGAATACTTATACCACCATCTCAGACAACATTTCATAACACTTTGGAACAAAAATGATTGGTAAATTTTAGACCCTGTAGCTCTACGAGTAAGCAGACAACTTCTGCACATTGCAGCATCTTTAGTAGGCCTATCCATGTATTTTACACATTAGGCAATGGCAAAATTGCAAAGCCCCTCTGGAGAAATGTGCCTCGTGGTGAAAAACCTTCCAATTAAAAATTGTCAGTATTATGTAGGTACTTGTTTGAGAGTCTTTTGAACATGTCAGGACAATGGTTTTGTCATTTTTGACAAATTTGGTTATGTTTGACACTCAAAAATGATGTATTTTGAAATAGTACCCTCTGCAGTACAAGATGCATGCAGCAAGCTGTAGCTAGCTTACTTGTGCAATCAAACCATGTAAAATCAAGCTGTGCGGTATTGCCAGATTGTACGGCCGGCTGTGTTCACTACGGAGGTTGCTGAATATTTTGGCGTGGAAAATCTTTTTTGGGTCTGTTAAATGTACTAATCTGCATGTATTCTGATGTTTTTAGCATTGTATTTTCACACGGGCGATTATATTTTCTCAAGGTGGGCTGTTTGTTGCCCGGCACACAATTTAAGGAGGGCATTTTGATGCACACCTTGGTGTTTTTGCTTCCAAGGCGGGCCTTTAGGCGGGCACGGGCAATCGCCCGGGTCATATGACCAGCCCTGGGTTCACGGATTCATGGATGAGATCTTGCTTCCACACCTTGGGTTATTTGATAACGAAATGGTGATATCGAATCCACGAATCCTGATACTATGAGGAGAGGCACTGTGGACCTGCATTCTTTAATTGTACCTTACCTCAGATGTTCGTCACTCTGCTGACCAAGGAGCGAGTCACTGTGGGTTATTTGTTACCTCTCATACTTTGTTCAAAGATATCAACATATTCGTTCAAAGATACGAATATATCCACCACTGCTCCTCATGTACAATCATACTGTAACTTTTGTCAGTCAGTTTTGTGACTTGCATGTCTGTCAAAATCGCATTTTGCTCATCAGTTTGGTAACTGAGGGGAGTGTCATTTCACACAAGTTGCCAATCACAGAAGTGACTGAGGGGTATGTCAGTGTATGTTTTTTCAATGAAGTTATGGACAATGACTGACCATACAGTATGTCTGGGGAAGTGGGCTGCATCATTCCATTGACAGTGCATTTGAATGAATTAGAAATTCGCAAAAGTTCCCAAAAATGATGACCAAAATGTATTTGATAGAAAAGACAACATTCTCTTTCTTTATAAACATTATTATTCTTAAATGTGGTACTTCACAGTATTTTGTCTGATCTTTTCGGTAGTGATTAACTCAACATTCCTTCAACCCCTCATGAACATTGGGTTGTATACTACCACATACAATTCGAAATTCATTTTCTATGGATTACTCCACCCAGACAACCCTAAAATATAGCTCAACAAGTAAGACACATTGCAAAGTATAACTGCAAACTTTCATTATCTTTTTCTGTCACAATGTTCATTAAGTGTGATTGACTCCCTGTCTGGAAAAAATGTAGGTTACGCCAAAGATCTTCGGCGTGGCACTCAAGCGGTCATGCCAAATTTCTGGTGTATTTTGTCAGCCTGATTTCTGGATCTGGATCTGGAAAAATACTGCACAACACTCCTGGTGGAGTCAAACGTGCAGGGTTGGGTGTGCGCATGAAGTTAGTCGTCCCGTCTGAGAATCCTCAAGGCTGCGCTCTTGAACTGCTTGGGGTCCTCGAGATCTGTTATGTTCTGGGGGAGAAGGTTCCAGTCCCTGACGGTCCGAGGAAAGAAACTGTATTTGTAGCAGTCCTTATTGGTTGGTATATGTAAAAAGCTATTTGAATGATGATGCCTAGAAGGCCGCTGGACCGGTCGAAGGTTGTTCATTGGCAAGGCTAGGACACCCAATCTGGCTTTGTGAAAAATTGCTAGCCTTTTGACAGTACGCCTGACTTTAAGGCTATCCCACCCTAGATCTTTTAACATTTCAGTCATCTACTATGGGGGAATAGTCATTACAGACAAACCTAGCAGCCCTACCTTGAATTTGCTCAACCTTATTGGATAGGGAAACGGTGTAGGGATCCCAAACGGAAGATGAATACTCCAATAAAGGCCTGACAAGAGTAAGGTAGGCATTAGCTTTAACACTCCTGGGACAGGAGTACAGATTCCTTCTGATAAATGCCAGAGACTTGTTTGCAGACGAAGTGATATGGTTAATATGTCTATTCCAGGTAAGATTGTTTGAAATGTCAACACCTAGGTATGTATGAGAGGCAGTGGACTCAAGGATATCTTTGTCTAGAGTATAATTAAAAAGCTTGGGATTCCTTGAGTGAGTAATCCTCATAGAAAAGCACTTTTTGGTGGATTTGCCACTTATTTTGCCACTCAGAAAGGGTGTTTAAATCCTTTTGGAGTTGAACCTGGTCAAGGTTACCAGATTGCATAGTTTGTTAATTGCGCGCGGAATGTAATTGTAAAGTACGAAATTGCGCGCCAGTGCCGCTACAAACTGAATACACACAATACATTTAACTACATGTGTACGTATATACTACGCATATGTATACTATATTTATGTATACTACATACTATATGTACGTATACTGTATGTACGTATGCTACACTTATACATATCATACTACTGCCAAAATTTATGTACATTTTTCCTATTTGGCAGGAAATAATCATATTTTGTGTGGTACTCAGTGTGAATTAAGTGGAGGCACATTACAACACAAAATTGCATGGCTGCCGTGTGTGTATTGGATAAGGCTAGTTTGCATTGCACAGTACGCTGACAGACTGAGGTACTGTAACCGTTTTGCCACTGCTATGCCGGGATGGAGTCTTGCTCTGCGCGCCGCACACCAAACTGAATTATTGCGCGCCAAATTCGTGGTAAAATCAGTATGTAAATTGAAAATGCACGCGGAACTTCTTCCGTGCGACTGACAAATTATGCAGTCTGGCAAGGTTATTCTTTATCTGTCTATAAATAACACAATCGTAAGCAAAAAGTCTGACTTCAGAAGAGATATTGTCAGGCAGGTCATTGATATAGACTAAAAATAAGAGAGGACCTAAAACAGTACCTTGGGGGGCACCAGAGATGACATCCACCCAATCAGAGAAATCACCACCCACCACAACCCTATCTGTGGCGGTATATTTCTATTTGATGCACCTAGCCTACAGCAGATACTGGCGAAATTTTTATCTTGCCTTCCCTTTGGCGTGAATCTTCGGCGGCAAAAAACGAACTATCCAATATGGATTGACTCATGATACCTCCAGTAGGCCTATAGGCTTATAGGCCTAATGCAGTGAGAACAATGCTGAGACTGGGGGTTTTATTGCTGCACAGTAAACTTAGGCCTAACGTTAGGCCTAGGTTTGGAAATACTACTACTACTACACGGAGAAATTGAACGTAATTACGACAAGAAACTTCTCCAGGCGGCTGACCACAGTCAATGTTTCAGTAATATATAATTAACAGTTACCTTTGAATTTGCTTCGGGGCCAAAAATTCTCCTTTGTAATCTAAATATTGGAACTGACCAGACCCTGGAGATCGCCATTTTAACAGCTGATGAACTCAGTAAATAATCCTCTAAAAGTATGTATTTTATATCAAAATAAGATTATTAGTATTAAACTTGAAATATATCAAAGAAAATTGAAAATTATTATTATACGTATTTAAAATATATTTCAAAAAGATAAAAAGTCATTTAATATTTATGATAATTATTTGCACGTATACATTTTTGAAGCCTCGAATTTCACAACCAACATGTGTGTTACAGCAGCATATTGTACAACGTAGTAGAAAATCTGTTAACTTGCTTAGCCTC
Organism: Holothuria leucospilota; assembly: GCA_029531755.1. NCBI lineage: Eukaryota > Metazoa > Echinodermata > Holothuroidea > Aspidochirotida > Holothuriidae > Holothuria > Holothuria leucospilota. Next base: position 13,672,966 of record CM055968.1, on the reverse strand, counting down.
TAGGCTATAGCAGGTAATGCCTTCGCTCTTCGCGAAATTACTGGAGGACAAAGTGGACGCGAAAGTGGTTTTAAAACCAATCATACGTCATGATGATTATCAGAAGTAGTGGGTGGTGTGGAATGTATCGCTTCTATACCTCACTTCGCCCGTTTCGCACCAAAAGGCGGTAAATATTTTAGGGTTGAACTTAAATCTTCGATAAAGACCACAGGCGTTCCGATTGTATGTACATATATATAGTACACTATACATATATATGTTAATATATGTATAGTGTATATAAATCGGAACGCCTGTTATAAAGACCTAGGCCTAACTTTAGGCCTAGCCCACAGGCGTTCGGAGCATTATATATAGCCTACATAACATATAAAATACACTATACAAATATATAAACATAGGCTACTTATACATATACTTCAAGGTAGGTAAGTCAGTTCGTCTCGACGACTTCGCGGCAGTTGCTGTACCTGCGTAACTATCCATGCGGTCCCAACACACGTAATTGCTGTGACGAACGTTGAGACCCCATGGATAGCTACGCAGGTAAACGCAACAGCCACGAAGTCGTCGAGACGAATTGACTTACCTTGTAGTATAATATATGTATAGTGTATTATATATGTATATATGCTCCGAACGCCTGTGGCCTAGTCTAAGCCTAAGTTAATGTTACTCCGCTCTGTATTAAAAGCAACTTTGTGGCAGGGCGCTGATGCACACTGTTGGATTATGTCTGTGCAGCATGCCCGGGCTAAACATCTAGTGGAGAACACTGCAAGTTACGTACACGCACATCCTTTTCTTTGTACGAAACTAATACTGATCTTAGCTATAGGATATGCCTTTCACAGAATTGTCAGCAAATTTACACTTCTATTTCAGGGTTTCCCCTGGGTTTTGGAGAGTGTGACGTGGTATTAGTCCATGGGGTAATACGTTGCCAGCTTGGGCACCAACACTAAGGGAGAACTATCAATATTCCGATAGGTAGTACAGTACAAGTAGCAATTAAAGCAAATTTCTGTGAGGTGGTGGCCAAAAATTGTGAGGTGGCCGCCTCACAAAAAGAATGCCAGGGGAAACCCTGTACAGTATTTGAACATCATGGTAATGAATATTTTTCATGAAAGAACTGTTTTAAGTTACAATTAATATCATAACCTTTTCTAAGGACTGATGTTTTTTCAAACTTCAATGTAGTTTAATTTCAAAATACTGAAAAGGTAATAATGTCATATCAGCAACAGAAGTACTCAGTGCACTTGATAAGGAGTAACTATAGAATACCCTGCCACGGTCGAAAAACAACTTTTTTTGAAAATGGGAAGGTGAAGTCGCAGTGTCAGGGTCCCTTAAGATTGTTATTTTGAAAATGAGTCAACATATGTTTTGTGTTTAAGTTTTTCATGTAAATGTTTTTGCAAAATGTCCAAGTCTACCAAGCCTCCAGTTTTGAGTGGAGGCGCAGTGGCCGTTTATGAATTAATGTTATTTTGCAACACAATGAATTACATGTGTTTTTATGTAAATGTTTTTTGCAAAGTGGCCAAGTCCGCCAAGCTTCCAGTTTTCAGTGGAGGCGCAGTCGCAGTCACTGTGGCCGTTTATGAATTCATGTTATTTTGCAACACAATAAATTACATGTGTTTTTATGTAAATGTTTTTTGCAAAATGGCCAAGTCCACCGTGTTTCCAGTTTTGAGTGGAGGCGCAGTCGCAGTAACCGTGGCTGTTTATGAATACATGTTATTTTGCAACACAATAAATTACATGTGTTTTTATGTAAATGTTTTTTGCAAAATGGCCAAGTCCGCCGTGTTTCCAGTTTTGAGTGGAGGCACAGTCGCAGTAACGGTGGCCGTTTATGAATTCATGTTATTTTGCAACACAATAATTACACGTGTTTCTATGTAAATGTTTTTCTGCAAAATGTCCAAGTCCACCGAGACTCCAGTTTTGAGTGGAGGCGCAGTCACAGTCACAGTGGCCATTTATGAATGCGAGTTATTGGTTTTGATGATAAGAGAAACCTATGCATTCATGATGGCGTGTGTGTGTGTATGTATGTGTGTGTGTGCGTGTGTGTGTGTATGTGTGTATGTGTGTTTGTGTGTACTTGTGTGTTTGTGACACTTTGCTCGTTAACACAATATCTCAAGAAGGGAAACTCTGACAGTTCTCAAACTTGGTACGTAGATGCCCCATATTAAGAGGGAGAACCCTATTGTTTTTGGTGGGGGTCAAAGGTCACCTGGGGTCACAGGGGGTCAAACTCTGAAAACCTTGTTAACACAATATCTTGAGGTAGGAAGCTTAGATGAATTTCATACTTTGTATGTAGATGCATTATGCTATGAGGAAGAACCCTATTATTTTTGGTGGAGGTGAAAGGTCATCTGGGGTCACCGGGGGTCAAACCCTGAAAACTTCGTTAACATTATATCTCAAGAAGGGAAGCTCTGACAGTTCTCAAACTTGGTACATAGATGCCCCATACTAAGAGGAAGAACCCGATTGTTTTTGGTGGGGGTCAGAGGTCACCTGGGGTCACCAGGGGTCAAACTCTGAAAACCTTCTAAACACAATATCTTGAGGTAGGAAGCTTGGATGAATTTCATATTTTGTATGTAGATGCATTATGGTATGAGGAAGAGCCCTATTATTTTTGGTGGAGGTGAAAGGTCATCTGGGGTCACCGGGGTCAAACCCTGAAAACTTCGTTAACATGATATCTCAAGAAGGGAAGCTCTGACAGGTCTCAAACTTGGTACATAGATGCCCCATACTAAGAGGAAGAACCGTATTGTTTTTGGTGGGGGTCAAAGGTCACCTGGGGTCACCAGGGGTCAAACTCTGAAAACCTTGTTAACACAATATCTTGAGGTAGGAAGCTTGGATGAATTTCATATTTTGTGTGTAGATGCATTATGGTATGAGGAAGAACCCTATTATTTTTGGTGGAGGTGAAAGGTCATCTGGGGTCACCGGGGTTCAAACCCTGAAAACTTCATTAAGACGATATCTCAAGAAAGGAAACTGTGACAGTTCTCAAACTTGGTACATAGATGCTTCATATTAAGAGGAAGAACCCTATTGTTTTTGGTGGGGATCGAAGGTCACCTGGGGTCACAGGGGGTCAAACTTTGAAAACCTTGTTAACAGAATATCTTGAGGTAGGAAGCCTGGATGAATTTCATACTTTGTATATAGATGCGTTATGGTAAGAGGAAGTACCGTATCATTTTTGGTGGAGGTGAAAGGTCATCTGGGGTCATCGGGGGTCATACCCTGAAAATCTTGTTAACACAATAACTTGAGTTACAAAGCTTGGATGAATTTCATACTTTGTATGTAGATGCATTATGGTAAGAGGAAGAAGCCTATCGTTTTTGGTGGAGGTCAAAGGTCATTTGAGGTCACCAGGGGTCAAACCTTAAAAACCTTGTTAACCTGATATCTCCAGGTAGGAAGCTTGGATAAATTTCATACTTTGTATATAGATGCCTTATAGTTAGAGAAAGAACCCTATTATTTTTGGTGGGGTTCAAAGGTCATCTGGGGTCACCAGGGGTGAAACTCTGAAAACCTGGTTAACACTATATCTCAGACTAGATAGATGGATAGATTCCATACTTAGTATGTAGATGCGTTATAGTGAGAAGATGAATCCTATTGTTTTTGGTGGAGTTCAAAGGTCATCTAGGGTCACCAGGGGTCAAACACTTAAAACCTTGTTAACACAATATCTCAAGGGAGAAAGCTTGGATAGATTTTATACTTAGTTTGTGGATGTGTTATGGTGAAAAGATGGACCCTATTGTTTTTGGTGGAGGTCAAAGGTCATTTGGGGTCACCAGAGATAAAAAAAAGCAGTTTCGCAAGAATTCTCAAGAATATCACATGGGTTCACCAGAGGTCAAATGCAAATTTTCCAAGAATTCCCAAGACTAAATAGGAATACAAAACTGTATTTTTCCAACATGTTAAGATAGCATTTGACCATTGACTGAAAGATATGGGACATCATGGCTTTATATGGAATAGAACATACAGTATATCATCGAAACCTCAATGCATTTTTGCATTCTGGTTTTGTTACTTTGTCTGGGCTTCACTGTGACTGTGCCTCCGGAGACGAGGTGAGGTTTATTACTGGTAGGGTGTTCTATAGTTGTACCCTTTATAAGAGCTACAGTAATAAACATGACTAGCCAATGTTTATCTATTATGTCTTTAATTAATCATTTTTTATGAAATTTTCCAGGGGGCACCTTTGTTGAACTGAGAGGACAACTTTGTGGATGGGGCAATTTTGTAAGGGGGCGAGTGTGTAAGGGGTGACTGTTCACTGAGGGGGCGACTGTCAGGGGGTACTGCAAGTGGTGGACTTGACTGGCAACCCTGTATGCTATGTGATCATTATAAAGTTTTAAATAACAGTGTTCTCTTCTTCCTCTTTTATATGGTGTCACATCCATATGGACATCATTCACTAGTACACATGCTTTAAGAGGTATAAAACTTAACCCATCAATAAGTTAACCGGTGCTGTGGCTGAGTGGATAAAGGCAGTGGCATTTTAAGCAAAGAAGCTTGGCAACTGGGAGGTTGGGGGTTCAATCCCCAGCCAGGTCAGAATAAGGTGGGTTTTCCATCCAAGAACAGTCAACGGTTTTCCCATCTGAACTGGCCCTCAGAAGAAACCAAATTTGATCTGAATTGTTGAGTGGGTTAGCCACCCGACGTGAAGTTGTAATTCATAAGCCATAGGCTTCTCCCACTTCTGTGGTTGCTTGGCATCGTAAGACAACTGCCCTTAGAGTTAAATGAGGTTTTACGGCTCAGTTTCTAACCAATTGGTTTAAGTCAGGCCGGCCACAGCCTTTTTTTCCAGTTGTGGCTCACTGGCTTGTTTTCCCTACTCCACTGCTTATGCTGAGCACCAAGCACAATGACAGTAGGTTCCAGGTTGTCTTTGGTATGACCCGGCCAGGAGTCGAACCCTAGGCCTAATCTGTCCTCCTCCTCCTCCTCCTCCACCTCCACCTCCTCCTCCTCCTCCTCCTCCTCCTCCTCCTCCTCCTCCTCCTCCTCCTCCTCTCATTCACAGCTCTGTCTTATTAGCTGGATTCACATGTGCTGACATCGGATCCTACCAGGATCCTGGGAGGTCAAGCACCCTTCTGAGAATGTGGGTGCTTGCTTCATGAGTTTCCTCAGGTCATATGTTCTCCGGGTACCCTTTGGAGGTTAAACCTATGCATTTGTGATGGCATGTGTGGTGTATGTATGTGTGGGTGTGTGTGTATATGTGCCTTTGTATGTGTGATTGTGACATTGGTCGTTAACACGACATCTCAAGAATGGAAACTGACAGTTCTCAAACTTGGTACATAGATGCCCCATATTGAGAGGAAGAACCCTATCATTTTGGTGGAGGTCAGAGGTCATCTTAAAATATTGTTAACATGATATCTCAAGCAGGGAAACTCCAGCAGTTCTCATAAATAGTATGTGGGCGCTACATATTGAATGGAACATCCCTACTGATTTTGGTGGAGGTCAAAGGTCACCACAGGTCAAACTCTGAGAGCATTGTTAACACTGTATCTTAAGATATCAAAGATGGCTACTCTTCATGTTTATCATGTGGATGCATTGCATCAAAAGGAAGGACGGTATTGTTTTTGGTGGAGGCCAGAGGTCATCAGGGGTCATGGGAGGTCAAACTCTGAAAACCTTGTTAGTATGTTATCTCCAGATAAGAAGCATGAAAACTAGTCATCCTTAGTGTGAAGATGTATTATATTAAGAGGAAAATTTCTATTGATTTTGGTGGAGGTCAAAGGTCATCTGAGATCACCAGAGGTCAAACTGTGAAAATTTTTGTTAACACCATTTCAGTTAAGTTACGAAGGCTGGATACTCTCCATGCTTACTGTGTGGATGCATTGCATCAAAAGTAAGGACCATATTGTTTTTGGTGGAGGTCAAAGATCATCAGGGTCTTGGGAGGTCATACTCTGAAAACCTTGTTAACCCGGTATCTCCAGATAGGAAACATGAAAACTCTTCATAGTTAGCATGTAGATACCTTATATCAAGTGGGTGGACCCTTTCAATTTTGGTGGAGGTCAAGGGTCATGATCTGGGGTCATCAGATGTCATACTCTGAAAACCTTGTTACCACAATTTGTTACAGTATCTTAAAGTAGGAAGCATGGATAGTCTCATAACTTAGCATGTGGATGCATTATATAACTTAGACAAAAGTATCATTTTTGATGAGGGTCAGAGGTCATCTGAGGTCACCAGAGGTCAAAATCTGAATAGCTTGTAAACAGTTATGTTTTAAGAAAGGAAGCTTATGTATTTCCGATACTTAGCCATGTAAATGCATAACATTGAGTGAAAGTGCCCTACTGTATTTGATAGAGGTCCATGGTCATCTGAGGACTAAAGGTCAACATTTAAAGAACTTTTTTAAAGGATTTTTTATGTTTTGAAACTGAAAGAAATTTTTATACATGGTATTTATTTACCATAATGCTGTTGTTGATGATTATGTGTTCAGTGAGAGGTCATTTTAGTTTACCAGAGATCAAAGTCTAAAAAACCTTGTCAGCATTATATTTCAAGGTAGACATCATAGAAACTTCTCATACATGGTGAGGATATTGGTTCAGAACATTAACATTGTATGGGCCTTTTTGCATTCTGGTTTGACATTATTGAACTGTACACTGAAGGCTATGCATAAACAATTATGCCATACCATAGACAAATTCACTCTAGTTTGTGATGTACATGCATCAAGGTGTGTGTCTTTGACAACATTCAAAGTAGCATGGTGAAATTGGTAACCAAAATGGAAAAGGGAAAGAGACAGTCAGGGTTTTCACTCAACATTTTTTTCAGGAGTCACAGACCCTTCAAAATAAATTTACAAGAGTCAAATTTAAAAGAGAAGGGGTCAAAATAAATTTGAGTTTAATACAACAAACTTTATTCCTGTTTTTGTTTATTTTCTATACTTGTGATGCTTTTCCACTATCTTTTTCTTGTAAGACATGATATTCAATCTGTTGATAATCAATATGGGAACTGGAAAGTGCTACATCTTGTGAATTAATTTGCACAATGAATGTAATGGCAAAATTGCGTTATCATTACTGATTGTTGGGGCGAAAAAGCTGTGAGTCAGTTTGACCCCAGAGGTTTTGTGTCTGTGTGTCAAAATGAAAAGTTGTGCGTCATTGACCCGGGTGCCTGAGTCAGTGAAATCACTGACAATATTAAAGAGACTAACTAGCACAGCTGAGTTTGTGTTTACCCAAGTAAAACTACAGTAAAGCTCAATTTCAGTCAGTTTAACCATTAAATTCTTTTAAAAAAAGTCAAAAGTTTTAAATGAAGAAAGCATTGGCATCAATTAAATGTAAATAATGTTCATTAGTAGACAATTTCCCTTGCTTATGGGTAAGTTTTGCCTACAAATGCCTCTGGGTAGGGCCTCTATGCGCTACAAAGTACAAGTACAGTCTACTGACAGCTTAGTTGCAATAGCCTAAACTTTGTCTACAGTAGGGACCACCCAAGGCTCACATTTAAACACTTTCTTTTTTACCAGCAGGATTAAAGAGAATTTTTCTTGCTTTAAGTGACGTTGTAAATGCATGTATGTCTGTGGAAAAGTGAAACATGTATGGTCTGACAATGTATAGTATTACCCTCAAAATTGTGCCCACATAATTTATATACTGATCAAAGAGAAATAAAATGCAAACTGAGGAGATTGGAGTTATTTATTTTGCTGGGATCGTCTGATCTTGATGTGGGAAGTTGCGGTCAACGTCATTACATTATCAAGTTACGGGTGTGCGACAGGCTGTGATTTAGTGAATTTGATAATGGGTAAGCAAAGAAGGGGTAGTGGGTAGTTTGTAGGTATTGTTACAAAAAAAAAGTGATATGTGAGGCTTGGCTACACCGCAAACAGCCACTAGGACATTAAGCATATTATATCAGATATGTCAGTTCAGGGTAACGTTCATCATTACATTGCAAATCATCCCTGTCCTAGAAATACTTGGATGAAATTACTAGTTCTAAACAATTGTAGGGTAAAGTTCATCATTACATTGCCAATCATCTGTCCTAGGAATACTTGGATGAAAGTACTGGTTCTAAACAATTTTGTTCATAGTTATGAACAAATGGAGATAATTGACACTTCCAAGGGTGAAATAGTGGTGTTTGTCTAAGTTTGTGATTGACTTAACTTAGATCTTTCCACCATGATTATCAAATCATTAGTTTTGATAGTACTAGGTATACTATAAACCTACAGTTAACTGTTTACAAATTTTGAAAACAAAGAATATGGTCCTAAGTTTCCATGTAAATATAGCATGCTACAAACATGTACTGACTGTTTCTGCCACCCTGTGTGCAAGAAACACTACTGTTTAAAAATGATAGAGGGCTACTGTTGCTGTATATTAAAGGCATCTGTACTACATACACAGTAGACAGAGAAGGGACATTTTGAAATATGAAACTTAGAAATTTTTTTCAAATGACATTGCATAATTATATATGTTGTTAAGAACTAGGTGGATGTTGTAAATTTCAGTCCCAGTCAGTTTTCAAGTATGTAGGTAATGAAGGATTTTTAGTCAGACCAGTTCTTGGAGGACAAATAAAGGTCAAACTTGGGTACAGTTTGAACTGAGGACAGTGGGCAGTAAAACACCAGACTGTCTGTCGTACAACAGGATGCCTGTTCACCTAGTATATGAACCTTAGCCATACCTTACCTAGTTCTTTACCAGTACTATGCTGAAGCTACCATGGCGACCAGATTTTCACTACAGTAGCCCTGTATCATGATGCAGCATTGATGGTCCGGTGAATTAACCTGTGCACCTAATTATCAAATTTTATGATGTGCAAATTTCATGTGGGGCAGGGGGTGAGGGAGGGGGGAGCTTAAAGAAGAGGGAAAGCTTATTGAACTGCATTTTAAGTTTTATGGGGAAAATACAGATGACAAAGTTAGAATGAGGATGATTGATTTTAGTCTAAGCTTGACAGTGGGGAGTATGTGTTGCAATCTTTTTTGTACAGTTTTCAAAAGAATCAATCACATTTTTACATTTTTCCCTGCAGTCAATGTGGCTGTTGCCTGGTATTCTTGGCAGTGATATTTGTGGGTGTTGTCACATCTAGGGATACCTGTCCTGCTTGGCCCTTAAGGTATTTGATTCTTTATTGGTATCTTACAATAGCGACTGTAGGTTAGTGACATAGTGGACCTTATTGTGTCCTTGGGTTTATAATGCACCTTTCTGCATTGCAGACCTGAAATAAAAACATTACAAAAAACCTCAATCTGACATGGCGTAAAGGCTATATCTTTGCACCCATGACAGATGTCCCCAGCCCCATCTTCACAATGTCACTCACTTATAGTCTGTTAAATGGCACACTAACAATGGAAACATAGGTACTGTACTGTACACAGCATGTGCATAGTTAGTTATGGTATACAATACTGCATTACTGTTCTATTGTTCTTTAAATTGCAGATCATATAACTAAAAAGCACAGGGTTAATTTTGTGGTTGATATCTTATGACAGCACAAAGGAACATATTGGCATATGTGGTAGATCAAGTTTTATTTAAAAGTCTTAATATTTCCTGGAAGTATTATTGTTGTTCCTGTTATTGTTATTACTCTTCAATACATAATGCAAGAGTATTTTTTATTGTTCCCTTAAGTTGCATTTTTTAATAGTTCTTTCATTACCAATTAAATGAATTCTACCAGACTCAAGGTTTGGTTGCAGCATAGGTATACAGGATATTTGGGGGTGGGGTGGGGGAGGGGGTGGGGTGAGGCTTCTTTGCCTGAGTAAAACCTGTACTACCTGAGAAAATTATTCAATGTTCCTAAAAATCTGCCTGTGGAATGACTTTAACTCATATTGTGGGGGAGAACTGCAGCCCCCTGGCCTTCTCCCTACCCCAGCCCATAGACCCATGGTGTGCAAATCAATCACTCATTCTTACTGCTTACCCTTATGCAGTTATCATGCTATTCTCAAAAACAATTTTTAGATGATTTAAATTTCTCCCAAAAAGTTAGAACATCATAACATTAACTATGTCCACAATGTACACTAATTAATGCATGCCATGAGACAGCACTACTCTTGTACAGTAGATATCTGTTTTTGTTTTTTTGGGAGGGGGGTGTCTAAAAGTGAAAGCCACTTTGGAAGGCTGGTGATAATGGGGCGTTGTCAATTCCATGGTTGCGAACTTGCGAAAATGGTTACACTTGGGACTACCTTATTTTGAGCAGGACAACCAAATTTTATAATGTGGTAGTCCTTCGGACAACCATTGCTAATTCCTTAAAATGGAACACTGCTAACCCTTCTAAGACAATCTAAGTCATAGTTTTGAGAATCCTCTCTGTTGAGCCATGTTGCTGTGTAATATAGGCTAGAGTATAGTATATATCTCACTGATCTTCGTGTCATTGGCCAATCATAGTGGCTTACATTGATTCAAGGTGCAGTTTGAATTGTCTTGTGTTTGTGTCCATCAAAGTACTGTGGCCAATCCCATATTTCAGGGTTGTTACTGTCAATTGGTACGTTGAGAATCTGTCTTTAAATATATCATGATTTTATGCTGTTCATGGGATTTTGCTGCAAAAGATATCTCAGAGAGTGAAAGATGAAAGACATCATGCCTTCATTGTGCAGTAAACCAAAAATGTGATTGAGGCACCATGGCTGATCAGGTATTACTGTGGCTATAGACCAGATTGTATTTTCAGTATCAATGAAAACACCCATTTTTTCATACCAAAACCTTAAGTATGTGACATTCCTTTATACTTTAAAGGTTGGATTATAATGGTCAGTTACATTTCATTTCCATGCAGGCAAACGTAATATCTTCTGTATCATGATGATGGTCAAATGTACAGTATTAAGAGCTGAAGGCCTGAATATAGAACTTTGTTGTATACGGTAGTTCAAATATACTCATGATCTTAATAAAAGATTTGTTTGCAAATTAATAATGAATAGGATTGTCTCTGTAGCTCTGTGGAAAAGTGTTTCTTTTTTTTTACACATAAATTAGTAGGATACTTGATAATTGACTTTCTGGTACTGTATACACCAGAAGCATAGCTAAGGCATGGAGATGGGAGAAAAAGCCCCCATTTTTGATTCCTTGCTGAAGGCAGGCAAGGAATCTATGCGATATTGATGTCGTGTGTATGTGTGTGTGTGCGTGTGTACGTGTGTATGTGTGTGTATATGACGCTTTAGCTTGTAAACACGAGTTCTCAAGATGGGTAACTGTGACTGAGCTCATACTGGGTGTGTGGGTTGGTCATATTGAGTAGATGATCCCTACTGTTTTTGGTGGAGGTCAAAGGTCATTTGGGGTCAGGAGAGGTCAAAACATCAAAACCTTGTAAACACGATATCTCAAGAAGGGTAACTGTGACTGAGCTCATACTTGGCATGTAGATTGCCCATATTGAGTAGATGATACCTGTTTTTGGTGGAGGTCAAAGGTCATTTGGGGTCACCAGAGGTCAAATGGTAAAATCTTGGGAATTAGTTGTAAACATGATATCTCAAGAACGATAAATGTAAGGGATGTCATACTTACCAGGTGGATTGTCCATATTAAGTAGATGAAGCCTGTCATTTTTGGTGGAGGTCAAAGGTCATTTGAGGTCACCAGAGGTCAAATGGTAAGACCTTGGGAATTGTTTGTAAACACGATATCTCCAGACATAAATGTGAGGGATCTCATACTTACCATGTGGATAGCCCATATTGAGTAGATGATCTCTATTGTTTTTGGTGGAGGTCAAAGGTCATTTGGGGTCACCAGAGGTCAAATGGTAAAATCTTGGGAATTAGTTGTTAACACGGTATCTCAAGAACGATAAATGTGAGGGATCTCATACTTACCAGGTGGATTGTCCATATTGAGTAGATGAAGCCTGTCATTTTTAGTGGATGTCAAAGGTCATTTGGGGTCACAGGAGGCCAAATGGTAAAAACCTTGGGAATTGTTTGTAAACACGATATCTCAAGACAGATAGATGTGAGGGATCTCATACTTACAAAGTGGATAGCCCATATTGAGTAGATGATCCCTATTGTTTTTGCTAGAGGTCAAAGGTCATTTAAGGTCACCAGAGGTCAAATGGTAAAATCTTGGGAATTAATTGTAAATATGATATCTCAAGACAGATTAATGTGAGGGATCTCATACTTACCCCTTCGATTGCCCACATTGAGTAAATGATCCCTATCATTTTTGGTAGAGGTCAAAGGTCATTTGGGGTCACCAGAGGCCAGATGGTAAAACCTTGGGAATTAGTTGTAAACATGATATCTCAAGAACGATAAATGTGAGGGTTCTCATCCTTACCTCATGGATTATCCATTCAGAATAAATTATCCCTTTTGTTTTTGGTAGAGGTCAAAGGTCATTTGAGGTCACCATAGGTCAAATGGCAAAACCTTGCGAATTAGTTGTAAACTTGATATCTCAAGAACGATAAATGTGAGGGATCTCATACTTACCAGGTGGATTGTCCATATTGAGTAGATGAAGCCTATTGTTTTTTGTGGAGGTCAAAGGTCATTTGGGGTCACCAGAGGTCAAATGGTAAAATCTTGGGAATTAATTGTAAACACGGTATCTCAAGGATGATAAATGTGAGGGATCTCGTACTTACTATGTGAATTGCCCATATTAAGTAGATGATCTCTATCACTTTTGGTGGAGGTCAAAGGTCATTTGGTTTTACTAGTGGTCAAAAGTTCAAAACCTTGTAAACACCATATCTCAAGATGGGTAACTTTGAAGGATCTCATATGTAGCATGGGGATTGCCCATATTGAGTAGATGATCTGTATTGTTTTTATTGGAGGTCAAAGGTCATTTGGGGTCACCAGAGGTCAAAAGGTCAAATCCTTGTAAATATGATATCTCAACAAGGGTAACAGTGAGGGATTTCATACTTGGGTTGTGTATTGCCCATATTGAGTAGATGATCTGTATTGTTTTTGGTGGAGGTTAAAGGTCATTCGGGGTCACCAGAGGACAAAAGGTCAAAACATTGAAAACATGGTATCTCAAGAAGGATACCTGAGGGATCTCACACTTGACATGTGGATTGTTCGTATTGTGTAGATGATCCTATAATTTTTCATGCAAGTCAAAGGTCATTTGAGGTCCAAAAAGGTCAAAATCTACTGAATATGATATTTCAAGGAGGGTAACTATGAGGGATCTCATACTTGGCCTGTGGATTGTTCATATTTAGCATGTAGGTCATTTTGGGTCGCAAGATTTCAAAATGTTTTTACTGTATAACATGATATCTCAAGTGGGAGTAACTGTGAGGTATCTCATGCTTGTCATGTGGGTGATTCATGTTTGTTACAATATATCCATATGGCAAGGAATCACTAAGCCTTTTGGCTTTCTGGTTCAAATCCTAAGTGCCCCCCCCCCCCCCTATCGTTAGAATCTTTAAAAGTGAAAAAATCAGTGGCTTCCTTATTTGAAACCCCCCTATGAAATAGCTGTGGAGCTTCCTTGTTCCCACAAGAAAAATTTTATCTGGTCTTCTACAGGTATAACAGAAAAAAAGCAGGGCATTATTTAACAGTATGATTGCATGGCATTTTGCTACATAAGCTAGTCAAATGCTCTACCAATAAAAAACTGAGCAGCACTTTTTTAATACATAACCCTATAGTTTTGCCTAATATTGTGATGAAAAAGAACTTAAAATACACATAAATCACATTGTTCATACTATGTGGAAGCAAGGGCTGTTTAATAACAGTATTTAACTTCATTTGATTTTCCAAAGTGACTGTTTACTTATGACTGTAGGTTAAGATTATGAACATTAAATGTTTTACCGTGTGTAGAAGTATTCTTTAACCTAATTGTGATGTAATAAAAACAATAACAGACAAGCAATTGATAAACAACATCCTACATTCAAATCATTTGTAGTTACCATGTACCATAGTTATAGGAAGATTGGGAGGTCATCAAACTATTCCATGAAAATACCTTGTCAAAGCTGGGAATTGTTTATTAATTTAGTGATAAAATTTTGCTTTATCAGTTTTAAGTTCTTTTTTTATCACAATATGAATCAAAACAATATTGTTATGTGCTAAAAAGGTGCAACCCAGTTTTGCATTGGTAGAACATTTGACTAGCTTGTTTGTGTAGCAAAATGGTATGCAGACCTACTGGTTGAAGGGGAATTTTCATCATCCCAGACAGTTCCAATTCTCCCAACTATGCAACTTCTAGCTCCTTCCATAACTATATGAAGCTACTCCTTGTGCAGGAATAAACCTGTTTTATTGCTTAAGGCCATGTCCTGGTGAGCATACAAGGCTATAAAATGTAATAATGGCAATCTCTCTGCCTTGTGTGGAATGTGAGCTACTCAGCATCTTTCAAATTTTCAAACTTTGATGTCAATCAAAAAGCAGTCACCAACTGAGAATTTTCATACCCCTACACTAAAAATATACTTTGGGGTGATGACTGCCTGTCTTTAAATAAATTTCTGCTTGTTTTGAATTATGGAAGACCTATGAATGTATACAATTCCCAGTTTCCTAGTTTAAGCCTTACAACAATAATTTACACATACCTCTCTGACTACAGTATATTGAGGGACAGAAGAGGAAGCTGCTATATAAACCTGCTGTAACAATAACATGTTAGAGAAATATAACCCAGGTGAAGTGAAAGTAGGTTGAATCTAGGTATTGACATGTGAATGATGTGATAAGATCAGAAGTAGTTGATTCCTTACAGGTGCTATAGAGTAAGTGTGAAATATTTCATTTTCACTTCTCTGAAGTTCTGAATTGCTAAACAATTGTCCTAAAGGGCCTTGAAAAGCATCATGCATGGAGGTCAAAATTATGGTTCAGGCTTTGAAAACCTGTCCATGACTAATTTGACCTAAATTCTCCTAAAATGTAATGCAAGATCATGGCCATTTTGGTTTCAGGGTGTCCAAATGTTAAGTAGCAGATTGATAACAGTTTTAGTACAAACCTAAGTTAGAGATGTGTGGCCTAAAACATGATTGACATTTTGAAAGAAATTTATGAATGACAGTGACAAAATTCTCAAAATGATGTTTAAGATGGATCTCTGGAAAAGATCTGAGCCCTTACAGCATTCCATATCCTGAAAATAGAATGGATTTTTAACTACAGATATATGTACAATCTGATTCTTGAGGTTTGTCAGGAATCATTAAGTTGGATGAAAAGAAGTGTTAGACTAATGATGGGCATTCAACATCGACATCCTTTATTTTTGTTATTTTTGTGCAAAAATTTAACCAAAAGTGCAGATACTACCTACAGTATAAACCACTTTCTCTGGACCTATACTCAATACATATTTTATGTTTTAATCCTATGGATGGCTATAATTCATGATATTTTACCTGATGTAGAGTTAGATGAGGCTTTATGGCTCAGTTTCTAACCAATTGGTATACCTGATGTAAATGCAAAGACACAAAGTTGTGGTAGTGTGTAATTGCATATGGTTTAGTGTACACTATGCACATTTCTCAAATTATATCGGTATCAGATTGGTATCACCATATAATAAGAGTTGAAATATCAGCAACAGTTAATAATTTAAATATTAGCTTTATCAGTAATACTGTACTTGAAATACCTGTACACAATTAAGTCTACTACCAGTATCACTTTGGTATAGTAATAATAATGAAGATAGTGATGGTGGCAGTGGTGGTGTAATGATGGTGATGTAATAATATTTGCATGTCTGATGCACTGATATCTAGGCAATCCTGGTCAAAGGCACAGCACAATATTACCCTTGCTCAATGATAAATTGTCCATAATAATATTATTAGAATCTTTTTTTCTACAGCTTTTTCTCAAAATCAGCACAGTACTGTTCAGCAGCTGGATCTGATACCATCACAGACAACCCTCTCTTAGATAATTCTGCTCTTCCAAGATTCAAAGAGATTGAAGCTAATCATGTGGTACCAGGTTTACAGGAGATTCTCCAGAAAGTGGAAGATGGATTGGCAGACATTGAGAAACAGCTTGCAGGTATAATACTTGTACTGTAGTGAGTATGTACTTGTACCTACACTTTGCCATATTAAGCTAATTAATACCTGTACATTTTATGGTGAGTGTGGGTTCGTACTCACATTCATAGCAGAATTTAGCAGGGAGTTGCTATTTGTCAAATAGCCAACTCCCTGCTTTTAGTGAGTATGCAGTTGTACTTGCTCTTTGACATAAGCCTATTAAACTATGTACCTGTACTCATATTCATAGCAGACTTTTAGTGAGTATGTAGTTGTACTTGCTCTTTGACATAAGCCTATTAACCTATTTACCTGTACTCATATTCATAGCAGACTTTTAGTGAGTATGTAGCTGTACTAGCTCTTTGACATAAGCCTATTAACCTATTTACCTGTACTCATATTCATAGCAGACTTTTAGTGAGTATGTAGTTGTACTTGCTCTTTGACATAAGCCTATTAACCTATTTACCTGTACTCATATTCATAGCAGACTTTTAGTGAGTATGTAGCTGTACTAGCTCTTTGACATAAGCCTATTAACCTATTTACCTGTACTCATATTTATAGCAGACTTTTAGTGAGTATGTAGTTGTACTTGCTCTTTGACATAGGCCTATTAACCTATTTACCTGTACTCATATTCAAGCAGACTTTTAGTGAGTATGTAGTTGTACTAGCTCTTTGACATAGGCCTATTAACCTATTTACCTGTACTCATATTCATAGCAGACTTTTAGTGAGTATGTAGTTGTACTTGCTCTTTGACATAAGCCTATTAACATATTTACCTGTACTCATATTCATAGCAGACTTTTAGTGAGTATGTAGTTGTACTTGCTCTTTGACATAAGCCTATTAACCTATTTACCTGTACTCATATTCATATTCATAGCAGACTTTTAGTGAGTATGTAGTTGTACTTGCTCTTTGACATAAGCCTATTAACATATTTACCTGTACTCATATTCATAGCAGACTTTTAGTGAGTATGTAGTTGTACTTGCTCTTTGACATAGGCCTATTAACCTATTTACCTGTACTCATATTCATAGCAGACTTTTAGTGAGTATGTAGTTGTACTTGCTCTTTGACATAAGCCTATTAACATATTTACCTGTACTCATATTCATAGCAGACTTTTAGTGAGTAGTTAGTTGTACTTGCTCTTTGACATACAGTATTTACCTATGCTTTCCATATGAGTATTGCTTTGTGCTCACTGCTCATATTCATATATATGTAATGGAATCTACACTTTGGCATATACATGTACTGTACTGCTCATTTTGAGTACAGATTTGTACTCATATTGATGGCAAACTTGTAATGTATACTTGGACTGCTGCTATTCTGTACATTTTCCTGTACTCATACACATGTGTATGGTTTTTTTATCATTTCCATAGCAGACTTGAAGTCAGTATAGATTCATATACTCACATTTTTGCACATTTGCTCATGTTCATACTAATAAGTATGAGTTTATACTCAAACTCATGGATTTTGAAAGTAGCTGTAGGACATGTTGCAGTCCCATCACTTACCTTATTTGAATTTTCAGCCATATCTTTCAAATCTCCCCTTTATTTTCTGAGGGTAATGTGGTACAAATTTTCTACCCAGAAAAACAGTTCATTTATTGAACAGTGAAAAATTGTGAAAATGTTAGAGGGGACATTTATAACAAGGGAGGTGTTTAATTGAGTAAAAAAGGTGATTTTCAGATCTCTGTTTTATTTCCCATACAACTATCTTTTTTATGTTTTAGACTATAAAGAATGCATGAATTTAATTACATGAATGTAGCAGTTCAGTATGGGAACAAAAACATTGTGTTAGGTGCTTAAGTAGAAGTGGGACTACTTCTAATCTGTCAGTCAGTGGTCTCGATTTTCTTTTATTAAACATGGCTGTCTGTTCAGGGGAAGGGTGGATTGTTAAATAAGGCATGAGGTGGACAGCAGTTCAATCCTTTGAGCACAGCGATCACTCCATTGATGTGTAGCATGTGATGTGGGTAAAACAGCTTAATAGGAGCAGCTTACATAGGTAACACAACATCAATTCAAAGTAATTTCTCTGCCAAAAATTTCACCCCACTAATGAAAGTGTTGGTGATGCATTGTACACCATGTTTACTTAAATTTGTGATGTGGATGTTTAGCAAATAAATTAAAGTACTCACTATGCAAAGTGAATAAAACTTAAGGTACTTTAGGCACCTTTATTGCACTGTGTCATTTTGCTGTGCAAAATTGCATTTTAAGTGAAGGGACAAAGCCGCACGCAACCTTCACCCTTTTAATAAAAGCTCTCCTACAGTAGGTTAAAATCTCAGTAATTATGACTGTTACACAAATTTGAAAGGAGTTTGGAATGCTTCCTTGTGAGCTGACATTTGAAGGGTACCTGTAGCTTGTACCTATTGAAAACTTCTGTAAGAGTCCATACTGCAGATCATGGGATGGACCAAGTTTAGTGTGTTTGTCAGTAGAGAGGAATTTTATTTAGTGGTGCACTTCTTGCAACTCTGCTGGTTAATACTAGGCCTTGGTCATAAGAATACTTACAAAATTTCCTAACATGTGTCTGTGAAAACTATTAAAGTGCTTTTTAACTACAGACAAAACTTGTGGTCACTGGTGCAGCAAAATATGCAAGTCATAGAGTTGAGTAAAGTTACTAAATTTTGTGGTCAAGTTGAGTCACTGATTTATTTCCCCTGATTCAGTGACTAAAATATCATTTTAAATATTTCAGTGAAGACAATTTGCCAAAATTAACTTAGTCACTTCAGTTTTGGAAGGGAAGGACTCTAGTCATGACCCAAGTAGGAGTATGAAAACAGCTTGAACCGTTGCCACAGTGACCTTGAGAAAAGAGGAAGGTTGGGTGCTGAAAACATTAATGAATGCACCTTGTTCTTAACAAATTAGAGTTATTAAATTGGACTAAAAAGAGAACAATTTATGTATGAAATGTGAATTTATACAGCAAAGGTTTTCAAACTAGGGTCATGACCAAAAGGGGGCGGTGAACACATTTCAGGGGTTGTAAGTCAAGGTCAAGAAAACCATTATGTATGAATCGTAATTTCTTAAGAAGATGCATTTCTGTCAAGAATGATGTATACTGACCTAAGTAGAGTTTTGCTTAAAGTATAAATATATACATAATATGTAAATTATGTGTTATGTATGTAAATACATAGTATAGAGTAAGAAATCTAGTGAAACTGTTGAATGGGCCAACTACCTCAACCCAAACAGTTAAAATTTTCCCAACCAAGTTCTCTCCCAGCCATCCACCAATTTCAGAAAATGTCAGTCTACTGCACCTCCTAGACAAAGTTGCAGTAGCCTAATATTGTGTTTAAATGTGCTCAAAGACACATCCAGCTGAGTACACTACTATACGTAACCAGTCTGGTATGCAGTGGGCTACACAATGTCACATTTCATTAAATTTCACAAGTCATCATTGACCAATCACTATGAAGCTATTGCCTGAATTCATATCAGTCGAAGTACAGTCACCAATTGTGAATAGGGATGCCGAGGTGTTTTAAATATGTTTGGGGTGATGTTTCAGCCCCTTTAAAGTCAGTGATATAAAGAAAGAACACAAATTAGCCCAGCATGTAGAAAACATTAAAAAGAAAACATCATCTTGGGGTTTAAGAGGGTAACCCCCTCCCCTTCCCCACCAAAAAAAAAGAAAAAAATGAAAACAAAAATATACAGAAGAAATGAAAGAAGGCAATTTATATCACAAAAAATTGAAAGTTACGTTTTAAAATTATTTTATAAGAAAAAAAGAGTATTGAACTTTGTTACAGATCCTAACCAAGAAGTTTCATGGTCACTGGTATCTGATTCAATGGAGAAGTTAACTTTCCCGCTCGAATATTCATGGGGTATTGTTAATCACCTCAACGGTGTGAAGAATCATGAGGAGCTCCGTCAAAGTCACCAAAAGGTTCAGCCATCAGTCGTAACTCTTGCCAGTAAACTTGCTCAAAGTCGTCCATATTACAATGCTATGAAGGTAAGTGGTAGATATAATTTTTGCTGTACATTTTTAATGAACATTGGTTGAAATTTCAATAAAGTAGTAGTAGTAGTAGTAAAATATAAGTTGGGCGCATCAAGAGGTCAGATTTTGTGGAAAAATTGTCAGTCAAAAATGTTGAGGCATGCCAATATCTTGCAAAAAGGTGTGTCCATTTTTAGAGGTATGGGTGAGTCAGCAGATATGCCATTCATAGTGAATGTTGATGTAGCATACCCAGGGGTTGCAGGTTGTGTCATGCATTTGATAGGGGCAATATACCATGAAAATTATTTCATAGTATTAAAGTTGCACAATTACATAGGAAAAGCAGAAAAGATCTTAGAAAGCATGAATAGTAAGAGGTCGTATGATTCTTTCAATGTGTAATTTTCGTACTCATAACCTGTTATATTGGATGTTGTATTATGTGCTACCACTGCACTCTGTAATGGCTATAATAATTTGCTGCAAGTTAAGAGTGCAAAATTGCTAAAATCCAGTGTAGCAAATACCATCATTTAACAGTTAAATGCCCACGTATGTTTCATGAGCTAGAAAAATACTACCCAGATATTTTCAAAGCTTTGATTTGGGTTAAAGGTGTTATTGTGTAGCTGCAGTATGAAAATACCTCTATATATAAACCTGGCACCTCAAAATGTGAGCAACTAGCAATGAGCCCGTCTAATAATTGCAAGTCCAAAACTGCCAGTCAGATTTATCAAATTAGTTTGTCCCTTGTGATCCAGGACAAATTCAAAAAATAATATTTAATTTGGTGAAATGAAGTAAAACTTAACTGTAACAAGATATGCCTATCTTCGCTCTTACAGAAACTGAACCAGTCCCAAGATAAATTAGATGGACCTCAAGGAAGGATCTTGACATCCTTTTTACGTGAAGCCAAACATGCTGGAGTGGAACTTGAAGGCACAGAGCAAGCTAGGTTTAATGAAATAACTTTGCAGCTTGCCAAGCTGAGTACAGACTTTAAGTAAGCAATTTTCAGTTTATTGCATAGTGTATGTCACAGAGATTGTAAGTTATCCTAGTGTGCTTGTAGCAGGGTATAAACATCATGATTTTGTTGACAAATATTATAGAAACATATTAATATTTTGAAGATTTGTAATAGCCTGCATATTGTTTTACTCAACAGACCTGTTCAAAATTTGAAACACTTATATTTTCAAGGGGACTGTATGTCACTTACATTTAATTTACAGTAGGTAAATGATTTCTATTGGTGTTCATCTAAATTACTGGTTTGGCTGAGTTTACCTTCAGGCTTGTATGTGAGTACAGTGTTATGAGTGCCAGCACAAGTGTATACTGTTTCTACATGAGAGTTTAGGTTCAAGTATATATACAAGTATGTTCATGGTTACATGCACATTTCCAGTTTGTCAGCAATACCTTACTTTCAAAAACTGAATATGTATACCAAGCCATTCTCACAATTATGTGTAGAAGTGAGTGTGTCACTTGTGAATATGTCAAAGCAGTTGAGCATACTACAAGCCTGTTTAGTATGAAGTGGAATACTTAATACTGTTAGTCTTGACTTTCTCAAGTGATTTCGTATTGTAGTAACCAGGAACGTGTACTTTCTCTTGAAGGTTATAAAGTCAGTGGTGCCCTTGCCTTGATATCAGATTCAAACAAGCTATGACATCACACATATGGGCTTGCAAGACCCAAGGCAAAGTCAGTGATAGTGTTAACAATGCTTGTTTAGACTCTGATGTAGCCTGACATTAGTGAAAACACTCACTGTGGCATACATCATTGCACTTCAATTGTGACTGTGGATCCCCAATTTGCTCTCCATACACCCCATGACTCTGTAATTGATTAGGTTACTGACCAATCAGAAGACAGCATTTTCAAGTATTTGTAAATAAAAATCTCTGCAGTTTGTACCAGTTGTTATCAAAGGTCATGTTGCAACCAGAGGATTAATTTGAAACTCTACATATATGGTGATAAAATTTTTGTATTTTAATTCAAAGAATTTTCTTCAATGCCCCACATCATATATATCCAATAAATTAGAGACATGTACAACTGGGAAGAAAATGGGAAAATGGGAAAACTGGCCATGTGAAGCAGTCACTGAAGCACTGTTTACACTTATGCAAAGCAAAGAAGCACTCTTCTGACAGCTATTTGGGGTTTCAGAGATAATATTCTCTCCGTAGACTGACATATATAGGAAACAAGTGTTATCTACAGTTATGTCAATGATAAAAACTCTGTGGAAGAACAATGTTTCTTGTTTTTTGTGGAGAGGTTGGGATTAGGAAGTACCAACATTTGGAGGACAATAAAGTCAAGGTATTTTGAAATTTCCCTGTTTCAATTATTGCTCAGATGTATTTTGTCACTGAATTGTTTAATTCATGTTTATGATAAGTCCTTGGTTTAAATTTACATTCTGAATTATTGTGAAGGGCATCATAAGAGGAGTGTTTCTAAGCTTTAGCAAATACTTCCAAATAAGCACAGTTGTTTGACTGCTCATCCTCCCTTTAATGGGGTGGGGCTCATTCATTCAACTTGGGGCAACTACATTTGTCATTTAAAGGCTATACAATCTCACCCCAGGCAGTGAAAATGCTCCCTAATAAGTTTACTTCCAGCCCCTCCTTCAGTTTAAACAAAAAACACCGGTCTAGTACATCCCCCAAAGTTACAGTGGCTTGCACTGAGTTTAATTGCTCAAGGCCACATCCAGTCAGTTTGTGAGCTTTTACTGCACAAGTCATCATTGACCAACCACAATAAGCTACTGTCTGAATTAATGTCAATCAAAGTGCAGTCACCAATTGTATTTAGAGATATGGTCATATTCCTTAATATGTTTGTGGTGATGCTATAATACCTTTAAAAGGAGGGTATAAGCAAAAATTTACTTTTCGAATGTGAAAGAGGAACTAAATCTATGCATTTTGGTGAAACTTTCATTCAAATCGGACTGTATTACTCGAGATATCAGCAAAAGAAGTTACATTTGTGACCCAAAGGCAAGTGGAAGTTGTATTAGTAGGCAGCTCCCTGATATCACTTCCTCACATTGATAAGGAATGCTTTGTTTCCTTTGTTTATTCAGCCTGTTGTGTTGAACTTGCAATTAATAGGCATAGGACCTCTCCATGGGGAATGTGAAGTTTGCAATTTTCCCATGCCTCTCATGCAGTCACATTACGATAACATTCGATTGTTGAGGAGAAAAGTGGTGATAAAATTTAAAGAAAAACAAAAGACTGCTAATTAATGTGAGGGTATGACATCATATGTGCTTGCTTCAAGTTCACTTTGTGTTGAAAATGTGACAACTTTATCTGCTGATATCTTGAGAACCACACATCGGATTTCAATGGAAATTTCACCAGATTGCTTAGAATAAATACCCCTCTAATATATCAAGGCTTGATTTGAGCTTTGACCCTTCTTTTAATTACAAAGTTAACTGTAAATACCAGTTGATCCAAACTGGGCAATTAGTGAATATTTTGTATTGAAATTGCTTCCACCTAAAATCCATTGCTGGGGAAACCATCATCATCAAAGAAATAATACATAGAGGGGGTAGTGGACTATTGGCTCTAACGTCAAATTTGTGATCCAAGGATTACTTCGGTGTCTGCATAGTTTATTTTATTGTATTCTTGGGCAAGATGCATTATCCCTATTGGCTCTCTTCATCCAGTATTAAAGGGGTACCTGTGAGGTAAGTTGTCATTGTGTGTGGTATGGAACTGCAGCCAGATAGGTATTCGCTGACCAGAGGTAATGTATGAAAAGTACTTTGGGCACTTAATTGCTGGTGATAAAGCACCATGTAAAACCAAAATGGTATCATTATTAATTATTTTAACTTAGTACAGTACAGTGCAGTACAGAAGTTTGTAAGTTTTCTGTATTCATTTAACTTCTCTACAGTAATAATGTCCTAGATTCAACCAAGGCCTTCAGTTTAGATTTAACAGACCCCACAGACGTCAAAGGTTTACCCGATTCTCTGAAACAGTTGCTGGCATCCAATGCTGCCAAAGACAAAGCCGAGTAAGTTACACAAATATTGAAAAATTGAATACATTCTCACTTGATTCAGTGTTTTGAATTCTAAACTTGACTTTCCATTGTAGTAAAAAAAATGCAACGTCATTTTGTTCCTTTCATAGTAAGGGAAAAGTAATAGTGATAGCATTACTTGCAATGTGATGATCAGTTTATTTGAAGTTAGGCTATCTGAAGGGGTTTTAGTGGTTTCGGTAATAGAATATATACACATGTATGTGGGAAATATTGGCTTTCACTTTTGATCATGAAAAGCTAGTAGGAAATGTAGAAAGATGTGATTGTCATGTTGATCTTGAAGGCTTTATTGGAATATGAGATCAAGTTTAAAAGGGATTGATTTATTGGGCTGAAACTGAAAGTCATGGTGGCTTGTCTAGTCAATTTCACAGTTTTAAGGGTGGCACTGTTTATTGTGACTCAGAAGCAGACGACTTTTGGTATGAGTAAAGTCTGGTATTAAGTTCAAATGCAAGTGCATTTGGAGTTCTGTTGACCAAGGCATCAGACATGTGACCCAAATATTGCTGCTTCAGTTCTTGCCATAATTTATAATAGGCCTGGTTGGGGCCAGTATTTTGGAGTCAGGTACCCATGACCCAATTATTAGTCGTGACTCTGAAGGAGTCATGACTCCCATAATGACGCCATAACTGACTCAGGAACGTAACCTCTGCAGCTATAAACTGTTGACTACCAGCCTATATTGAGTGTAAACACACCAGTATTCTTACACTATAGGTTTCCCAATGGCTAAGGTGCTGAACTGCCTATGTTGGAGAACTGCAGTGGCCAACTGATGAAAAAACTTGGGACTGAATAAAGAAAAAGACCAAAAGAGCTTGTTAAGTCATCATACTACTTCATAAAAACCTGCGAAATAATGTAAAAAGAAACCTCCAAAATACATGGTTTGTGCATATTTTGACAGTGTTGAAAAGCAAACATTTCAGGAGTTGCTAATCAAGGAAAGAGGAGTTCGACCAATGGCAGAGTCGCGAATCTGATGTAGAGTGGGGTAACCCATCTAAGCCCAGAAATCTTGTCTCCTCAGGATGTTGGTTTATTTCGATTGCCATTCTCAACCTGAGTATTAAATGGACACCTGTGAGCCATCGTTATGATCCTGGATGTTGTCATCTTCTTCATCACGATGATGGTTGTCATTGTTGTCAGATGGGGGCAGTGTCATAACAAGCCTAATGCTATGAGCACAACTGCAAAATTTTTACATTACCAACATTTCTGAATGATCTGGCAACGTGAAAACATCATTCCTGTGTATTTGATGTTAAGAGTATTCAAAACATGGAAAGTAACCACGGTAGTCACCAAGATTAATCAAATATTAATCGTTTTACCACATTATTTCATTACATTAGCTAAACATGAAAATTTCCTGTTATTGATTCATTGAAAATGCCTTTGTTTGTCTTCTAGATGGAGTGCTGAGAAAGGCCCATGGCGGGTAACTCTTGATGGTCCTTGTATTGAACCCTTTCTTAAGCACAGCCGGAAGAGAGAACTCCGAGAGGAAGTATATCGAGCTTATGTTACTAGAGCATCCAATGGATCACATGACAATTCGCAGTTAATAGAAGAAATCAGAAAATTAAGGTTTGTAAGTTAAGTTGTGTTGATTTTGTTGCTCCATTAATCATGGTGTGTACATAGCCTTACCGCAGATACAGCTAGAGTCTACTGTTTTTTTCTGAGAGAGATTTAAACCTCAGGTGGTTAATCTATCCATGGTCAGTTAAACAGATGTATCCAATTCTGAGAGGGAGGGGACACTTGAACACCGTAAAACAGACAAACACATCCTAAGCATATAGATGCAACATGATATTTGAATACCTACAAGAAGGATAGTATTACACTTGGTTAGCTTGTCCTTGAAATTGGTGGTTTGAACAATTACAGGAGTTCAGGAGAGTCTTAAAGAGACTTGTCTCATTTATAACTCCAGTCTGTCATATGCTCCTAAGTAGTAAGGGTGATGTACACCATGTGACTGGCAAAGAGTACTTTAAGACTTCTTTTTTGAAAGTGTGCAACTCCGGTGAAGTAGTTTCTCCCATAGACCTTATGCATATGATGTCACAGAACAGAAAGTGTACCCATTGCAGCTTACACCAACACAAATGACAGCTGATTTTTGTACCAGTCAGATATGCGCATAAGTCTACTACACATGTGTAAAGTCTATGTCGTGCATACAGTGAGTGTGCTTTATTGTTTGCCCTCCAAAATGACTTCCACACGATGTCATTGCATAAGGTCTATAGTGGTAGGTAAAAGTTGAAAAGTTTGTGCTTGCCCCCCTGATTGGGTAGTAGAACTAAAATTATAGGTGAGTAAGGTTAACTTTTAAGTGGTAGCAATCTTGGTGGGAGTGATGGTGATGGTGAATTAGGTGTAGAACTGTGGCCTGGAGATGTCATTTTTGGGGAAGTGGGGGTGGGGAGGGGGTGTGACATAGATTCATGAATTTGATTTATGAAATTTGTGGACTGCAGTTTGATAAGTCTGAGCCTGAAGATGTAAACTATTTGTGGGAGAGGCTCCTTTGTCACATTAAGTACCTTTGACCTTATCTTTGTGACATTGTGTGACAATTTTGTCAAGGATATCAGACAGTTAGAGATTGGGGTTGGAGGAACTTAAATTTAGCTGAGTGGAAAATATCTTACTTTTCTCCCCTTGGTGCTACTTTTTGTACTTTGTCCTATTAAGTACTCCTTTTGGAAGTTGTTAATGAAATTTCTTTTAGTGAACCATTTGTATAATATGTGAAATGAATTGGGGGGGGGGGGGGTTATTACCTGAATTATATTATGCATGGAAGGGTATATAACAAGTATAAATGTGACTTACCCTTCCTGGCTAATAAACTTTTAATAAAGCACTCTCTGTGTAGCTTTCAAGCAGCAATATTTGTTCAATGGGTCCTGATGTGTACTCTTTAACATATTCATTTTGGCATTTTATGGTAGACAAGAGAGGTCTAAGATCCTGGGGTATTCCAACTTTGCTGAACTCTCCTTGAAATCCAAGATGGCTGAAAAACCTGAGAAAGTCTGGGATCTGATTACAAGTCTGAAGGAAAAGAGTAAAAATGCAGCAGAAAGGTGAGTTGAGTGAGGGCAGCAGATGGATGTAGAAGGATAATTGTGATGCCCAAAGATTACAGGTTCTCTTTCAGGGTAGTGCTTAAACTTATCTTGAAGAATTGATTTTCTTGAAAAATGGTCAACTCTTCTACTTGCCCAATTTATTAGGAATGCCTTGGGAGGAGCAATTGTAAACCAAGCATTGACACACAGTAACACAGAGATTGAGGTAGACAATTGCACTAAATCTTTTTAAAGAAATGCATTACACTCCTTGCATCGTGCAATTGCACATGGAAACAGAACGGGAAGTTGCCGATGCAACCATCATTGCAACATGCATTTTACTTGGTTCTATTCATGGTGTGGTGTAATGTAATTTGTTGAATAAGAGAAAGAATATACTAGTCAGGAGTGGGCACTGTTGATATTTGTGTGTTATTCACATGCTGGAGAGAAACCACTGTGTAGAGAAGAAAAACGGCTGGATGATTGGGTTGGTAATGTGATAATGCCAGAGAAGGAAATTTGTAAGTTGATTGGAAGACAGCTTTATATTGCAGTTTCAGAGGTATTCCCCAAATATCTTATTCTTCACCTGTTACTACTGACTGGTTATGTGGAGGAAACAAAAAGCAAAAAAGAACACAGCAGCCCCCCCCCCCCTCTAGAAAAAATCGCTTGCCCACATTTAACATTAAAAAGAGTAGCAATTTGGCTGTTTATACTTTATCTCTTTAGTATCACAAGTGTGTTTGTGTACAGCATGGTCATTAAAGAAAGAGGTCTGTTGTATGTGGTGTCATGAACAATATAATTTTTGATCTCCACTCAGTAAATGCATTTCAAAATATGGGCATAACTAAAGAAATAACTGAAAAACTGTTTCTTTTGTTTGCTGTTTGCTTTCTTCATGGATGTAATTTATTAATATCTTGTCATACCACTCTTTGGTAGGATGTGTCCATACAGAAGCAGACATCTCTGAATAGTATCAGAATATTGACAGCTTGATTGCAGTAGGGTTTTTGTAGCCAGTGGACTTTTTTGAGACATTCTCAAGAAAACATTATATAGATTGAGGATAATAGTTTATTAGGACTAGCTGTAATTGTCTAAAATTTTTTACTGATTGGTCACAGGCAATATCATCAAGAAAGTTATTGCCAGTGAAGAATAGTTCTATTGCTTGCTATCTTGATTTTTGCTCAGTTGAAACCTACAATCCACTATATGTAAAGGAAAGGTAAAACCATTATGTTCATAATATGTGAAAGAGGAACTTAATCGATGCATCCTGGTGAAATTTCCATTTAATTCCCATATGTGAAGTTAAACCAAGGATGGGAGTTGTCATGTCTCTTAACAGTGAGCAAAGCTTTGTTTTCTTTGTTTTTTCTGTATGTTGCTTTAACCTTGGCATTGATAGGGAAAGAAAAGTTTGCAAAATCCCCATTTCTTTCATGAATACACATAACTAGAGCATGAGAGTATGGAGTACAGGAGGACAAAACTGGTTGAATTAAGCCAAAAGAAAAGTAAAACAGTGTTGATTGACGTGAGCTATGATGTCACTTGTGTTTGCTTCGAGTTAACTTGAGCTCAGAATATGATATATTCATTTGCTAACTTGGGAAGTCCGTATAGGAAGTGAACACAGATTTAAACGGAATGCATGGATCAAAGATGTAAGAGTTCAGGAAATTTCCTTATTTCAGGAAATTGGAAGTCTTGAGCAAAATTCTCAGGAAATCCATTTTACTAGTCAAAAAGTTCTGCAGTGGTCACAATGAGTGAAATGGGTTAATTTTTTTTTTTGAAATCTCTTTACAAAAAAATGTAAATTTCTATTGCATGAACATTTTTGAAAAAAAAAGAAAAAGATAACACCATTTTGTACCTCAGCCTCCTCCTGATGTGAAGAGTTTTCTCAAATGGGAGCACTCCCCTTAGACCCCTCCCCCCAGGCCGACAATCCTGGACAACACAAGTTCAGGAAATGGACCTCTACTTCGCTTACATCTCTGATGGATGAAGTGCCATTTAAATTTTCTTTTAACAAATATATCAGCAAAGACTGGGATTTGCAGCTAGCTGGATTGTTGGAACTTAAAATGACTTATATTGTGTGCGTATTTGCAGTGTATGTGTGGGTTTGTGCATCATGACTATTCATTACTGGCACTGAATAACTTAATAAGTAAAGAATACAAATAATGTTTAGTATTGTTTCTTTTTGTAAGATTTATTTGTCATAGTCGCAGGTTTGTGCTCAGGTAAATGATTGGATGGAAAGTTTTCTTTTGTGGAGATTATTGTATGGTAATGATTTGTGGAAGAGACTTTAAAAGTCAGTTTCATATTCTGAATTGATTTTTTATACAGGGAGCATGCACAGTTACAAGAGTTTGCAAATGCCAACAGTCATGAAGGACCTTTACGACAATGGGACATAGCTTACTGGTCTGAGAGACAGAGGGAACAGCTTTTCAGGTACAACTGACTGTCTAGGGTAAAATTTCTTTTACCAGTTGCTTCAAATTCTTCTAAAGAAGTTAAGTTATCCCCCCACCAGTGTTTGCATTAGGCAGCGAGATTGTGTAATCCCTCACTTTTCTCAACAATCCTGCAAGTTTTGAAATCGGTCAGGAAAAAGTTGACTTGTGTTCCAACTTACCTTGATCCCCCTCTTTGAACCAAAATCCCCTACAGAATGTTCTCAAGGGGGGAATTTCCTCCCCCCAAATTCTGAGACCTAGTGCCAGCACTGCCCCTCAGTCTCCAAATTAAACAAGCATTCGAGAGGCTGCTACCTTTCCAGAGTGGTATGGAAGAAAATTGTCGTAGGTGGGGTGGGCACACTTTAACTGGCATTTTGGAGATAACATAGTGAAGCAACTGCACAGTGCAGATGAAAACAAGTTTATAGGCTGGATATGGTGAAAGAAAATGTAAATACCACACTGAGTAACTGCATTGGTAAATCTTAATTACAGTTTGCTTTCATGGGCTCATTTTAGTCAGCAGAAACTGACATTACCCATCAAAGAGTCAAAAATTTAATCCTAGGTGAAAGTTTTGTGAGCTTTTCATGTTAGAGCAAGATTATTGTTTAACCTTTTTTTCATTTACTCAGAGAGTATTTGAACTGACTATTCATAAAAAAGAAACAACAGAAGTTGTGACTGAAGGAAGCATGTTTAGTTACTGAGACACATTCAGTGGAGTTGTGGTGTAAGTACAATGTTGTGAGTTCAAATCTACATTGTGTCTCTGGTTGTGAGTATGAGTAGACATGTTGTTTTCTAGGGTGCAGTTATCATGGTGGTTAGAATGAATTGCCTTGCATTTGAGAGTTCAAGACCAAATGCTGGTGAAACTGCCTGAAAGTTATCTGGCAAATCAGATTTGATTGTTTGGCTTGGCTGTTTGCAGCTTAGGGGATTTCCAATAGGTAAGTCAGAAATCGGTTTTCTGGTTGTTCCGACTCAGGATGTTGTTCAAATCAGGAAGTCATCTGGGTCAGATGATTGCTTGGTTCAATGTATGGAACAGTTGTGCAAGGGAAGGATTTTCCACTCCTCTCAGCCTTTGGGAGAGGCTTCAAGACTACTGATACCTTCTTTCCCAGTGTGGGATGGGACGTTAAATGATGTTAAATGATGTTAAATGACAGTCCTGGGAGCACGATTGTGAACAATTAGTTGATCACCCCTTCCTTTTGTTACCCTATGAGCACTTGTTTAAAAGATGGTGAATCTTGCTAATGATCATACACCATCAACCTGGTAAGGGGTTGTTGATGAACCTGAGTGGCTCCTTGACCCTGAATGTTTTAAACATTCAAGGTCAAGGGTCAAGTACAACCCATTAGCACCAGTGCCTATAAACTTTCAATAACTATGAGTTAAGATGCAAGTAGATATCCATTCTCATGGGCCCCAGTGTACAGAAAGGTGTCAAATACTGTTAGCCTGATGTTTTTTAAAATTGAATGTCATACATTTGCTCATGCTTCATGGAAAGAAACATGAATGAAAATGAAATAAAGACAAGCATGTATGACCAGTCTACTTCAGAGGCCTAGAAGTCATCCTTTACCCCAGGAAATGAGAGCGCTGGAAAAAGTCAGAGTGATAGTGAAATTGAAAGGGGATTCACTGCTGTAAGACAGCAGAATGTACAACATATTCCTTGTTCAGTCATATCCCCAATACTTGCACAAGTGAAAACTTAATAAATTCTTTTGATTTTCATAGGAAGTTTGAGTCCCAAGACTGGTTGATGGTTAATGAATATTCAAAACTATGCAACATCTGATCCTGTTTAAATCATACAGTGTACCACTTGTAGTGTTGGTGTTCATATTATCCACTCCCTGGTAGTATGACTAGAGTTGGTTATGCAACACAGTACTGATAAGACTTCTAAGGTTTCAGTGTAGGCTTACAGTTTTACAACTACTGGAGTTCACACACTCAGTCACAAGTGAAATGTATTCGCTTAATAGGAATAATAGTATTAAAAATCAGATAGTACATGAGTAAGTCATAATATAGTAATGAAGTTTGCATCCAAAACTGGTAGCAGTCTTCTTTTCTTGGGCAAGAGTTTGTTTGAGAGGCCTTAAAGATTCAGTGATGTGAATAAGAATCATGGCAGAGACTGTAAAGCAAGAAATTTACTCTGTGCTTTGTCTCCTCAATTTGTTGTTTCATGCACTTCAGACTTCTGCAGCAATGGAGGCTTTGTAATTGTAGGTCTCATTCCCTCTCAAGGGTCTCTGTTTCAAGCTGATACAGTTTAATGTATGATTATGATGGGTTTTGGCGACCGATTTTAATACAAAATATGGTTGGCAAAACTGTCTGGTCGCATTGGCTAACATGTATGTGCACAAAAACGTGATTGTTTGTGCATCACAATTTTGTAATATAAATGATTTTTTTTTTTTTTGCATCATGAATGATTTTTTTCTTTCTTTTTTTGCATCATGATTGTACAATTATGATGCAAAAAAAAAATCATTTGTATTACACAATTGTGATGCACAAACAATTAGATTTTTGCTTGTAGTGATGTTGTTTCTGAAACTGTACTGGATTGTGCCAATAGTGAAGCAATACAAAAAGAGAAACTGTAGGTGCCAAGTAACTGTAGTATGTCAATTCATTGTAATATTGGAAAGCAAACAGTGCATCTGCAATTATCAGTTATTGAATACCAATTGTACTACCATGTGTCCTCTAGACTAGAAAACATGTGGAACTTTGATATCACATTACAAGCCAAGAAAAGTCATAGAATTTAAAAAAAAATTGTTTTAAAAAGAATAGATATTATTAAAATGGTGAAAGCTGTGTAAATTGTTTTTCTGGCCCTCCTTTGGACTCTTCATAGAGAAAGTTTAACAGTTTAAATTTGTGCCTCGGTGCACTAGATCATGGATTTTTCATAATTTGGTCATGAAAAGATAGCAGACATGTCGTGCAATTTTATTGTCCAAAGTTTAAGAACTCTGTCCTATCTGTACTTGCTCAGAATACATAATAATAGATCTCAGACATTGAAACTGGTGTGAAGGTTTCGCCAAAAGTGAAAAGAGCTCCAAGCTGTTATAAAAAGATAGCAGAAATGTGAGGCCAAGTAAAATTAATAACATGTATCCCATCCCCACCTGCATCCTTTTTTCTTTGAACAGTGGAAATCACATTTTGTTTCAGCACCTTTGGGACTTTTCCACAAATTGCAGCAATATTCCTTATTGATACATAAAAAGGAACGACTGGACACTGCGACTACAGTCTGTTTTTACCGAAACTTCATCGAGCAGCGCATGAATGTGATGTGATAACTACGAGACAAGTTTATTTTGTTTAAAACACTCACAGTTGTGCATGCAACGTTTTTGTCATCTTTTTTAGGCAGTTTTGACACATGCATAAAAAAAGGGGGGTCTCATCCTCCTTTTCTGAAAAATTCCAGACAGGAAACAGATTTTTTTTTTTTTACTTGGCCTAATGCAGTTTTTCTGTCCAAGGTTCCAGAACTCTGCACTACCAGAGTTTACATAGTGAAATGTTTGGAATAGCAGCAATTGTCTGTAATCATGTGACTGAGAGGGCTACTAAACAAGCAGGATGGTTGAAGAGGAGTAAGATTAAATACCTTGTTACAGATGAAAGTTGAAACAGATGGCACTTGTCTTTAATCAGAAGGGTTTCTTAGAATTCAAGCTAGAAAGGAGGTTGATCTAAGGGTCAGCTGCTAGATGAATTTAGCAGGCAAAGAGGCTTTAATTATCCAAGACAAGGATGTATTAAAGGAAGTATGTGAGAAAAAATTGAAAGGGAGTAAACAATCACTCCAGCCTGATGTTTCAAACTTTTACTAAGTCCTGCAAGTCTTGTCTTATACCTTAAAAGCATCTTTCACAATGTTTTGGAGTAAAGCATGTTTGTGGTAAATCAAGGAAGTACTCAAAATGCATCCTGGAATTTAAGAATGAAATGTCTCTGGATAAAAGGGCCATAAAGAAAAAGTCTACAAGGACATGCTTATTTAGGTTAGGCACCTGTATCAGCCCTTCTTTCAGTAATGTAATATTGGAAAGACGGGATTGGGCATGAAAGTGTGCTTGCTCAGAATACATAATAATTGATCCCAGATATTGAAACTGTTGTGAAGGTTTCATCAAAAGTAAAAAGAGCTCTGAGCTGTTATGATCATATTGCCAGTTCCATTATTGAAAAGTGCAGTGTAGAGCCCTATTGAGCATGTTGCCATTCTTTTATTGAAAGTGCAGTGTGGCCATTGCACATAAACAATCTGTGAAGGCTTGTGGAAATGTAATTTAACACTTCAACACAAAACGAGCAAAATTGTCTGTATAGAGGGATTTCATGTGATGTCATGCCAGTGGAATTCCCAGGCACTGAAGGGCAAAACACATGCAGTAAGCGTATTTACAGCACACGTGTACGGCGTAACCATAGATACTACTGTGATGCAATGGATGTGTGCCCTACAAAACCACTAGCGACCTGCGATCTTGCCCTTCAAAACCAAAGAGACGTCTGATCGTGTGACACCAAACCTCTATTGATAAAATTCTCTATTGAAACCCCTCTATTGGGAACATTTTGTAGATTGATTGCCCTTGGCTTTTGTATACAGTGTGGTTGTGTGGTTATGTTATTGTGTGATGTAAAGTGTGCTTGCCACAGTCCCTGATGTAGGGCTTTGATAAGTGACCAAGTTTGGGCATTAATAATGCTCTAAACCATTTTGATGAAAGTGACTAGGTGTGAACTTCTATAAAATTAAGTGGCAAATTTCCTCATTGGAGACAGTTCCAATTCTCCCAACTAAGTTACTTCCAGTCCCTCCCAAATCGGCCTAAGCTCCTTTTATGTAGGCACAAACCTAGTTTAATTGCTCAAGGCCATGTCCTGGTGAGCTTACAAGGCCCTCCTGGTTAGCATACAAGGCCCTTATGTATAATCAGAACTCTCTCAGCATTGTGTGAAATGGGAGCTACTCTGCATCTCTTGAATTTTCAAAGTAATGTCACTGAAAGAGCAGTCACAATCTAAGAACTTTGATAGCTCCCAACCAAAAATGTACTTGATGAGTTTCTGTCTTTAAAATGTGCAGTTCAAAATCATTTTGACAGAAGCTGGCATTATTTTGGAATGATGGTGTATTGGGAGCGACCAAATCTTTTTCCTTCTTGAAAAGCAAACAGGGTTGATCATTACAACTAGCATGTTCACAGTGTCCAAGATGTTGCACAAGAATTTTTTATTGGAGTTTGCATATTGAACCTCTTTTTTTCTATAACCATTTTAACTTTTGCAGTTTCAATGATGAAGATCTGAGGCCATACTTCCCTTTTCCTATGGTGCTCAATGGTTTATTTAATCTGACATCGTTTCTGTTTGGTGTTAAGATCCAAGTGAGTAGATGGATTCTTGTTAGTCTTTTTGTTGAAATCGTCCCGATTTTGTCTAAAAAATAAAATACCACTTTGAATTAACCTACAACCTACTTAGAGCCTACTAGGTTGATGTTTTTGATTAATTGACACTGCTAGAAATTTTTAATGTGTTGTGGAAAAGAAAGGAAAACAAAGGAAGAGGCATAAAGTAATGTAATTGATTAACAAGCCAATAAACTACACTGTATGCAATAGGATGGGAATATTTACTACTGTTAGTATTTTTCCCCACAAACACTACACGCTGAACAGGAAATTACATACACAAAAAGAAAGGAAGTTTTTGAAGAAAGTTCACAGGTTTGAACTACTTTTATGACTGACAAGTTCAACATACCTAAAATGTCTTTTTTTTTTCAAAAAAAAAATGTTAATAACTTTCTCAGAAATTTTGAATATTTAATATACAAAGGAGAGGGACTGTAAAAAGAGGCCAAAAATATTGCAACTGATTCATTGAGCAAACACATTACAGTGTATTTCATTGTTTTCATTCCACATAGAGGCTGAACATAAAATCATATTGAGTGTATAGAAAATTAAAGATGTCCTTGCAAAAAAAAAAAAAAAAAAAAAGCCTGTATTTCATGGACCATGTGTCCAACAGACAGTGAGACCATGATGCAGTTATGTTGATGAAAAACTGCTCTATCCCTGAACTAGTCTGCAGAAGTGCACTATTAGCAACTCAAAGATTTGGTTAAAAGCCTGGTATCCCCCCCCCCCAAAAAAAAAAAAAAATTCCCCCGTATCTGTGTTTTCTTTAACATATCTTTTGCGACTTACCAGTTGTTTGAATATTTTTGGTTTACTTGAGAAGTAACATAAAACATTAAATTGCTTTCCTTAAAATTGTGAAGACATTTCATGCATCTTCAAATGTCCTATGTGGTAATTTTGTTTGATTTCATAGCAAAATTAGACACTTTTGTGTGGAGTTTGATTCACAAGGCACATTTCATTGCCATGGAAACTTAAGAACTTTTTCTGTGTTTGTATTGTAGCCATCAGAGAAAAATGTGCAAGTCTGGTGTGAAGATGTTCAATTCTTTGATATTCTGGATGAAAATGGTATGACACTTTCCATTTGATTCTTTGAACGTGCTAGATTTGAAAATAGTTTTACAAAATTTATCAAAGGGCTTAGAGGAGGTTGATGTAGTCAGATTGACTGCATTTTGGGGCCTGGTCCATCATTAAGGAGTTTTTCTGAATTCACCAGAAGAAAGTGTTATGCACATGGATTTTTATGTTGACTATTAATGGACTTATTGATTTTTTTGTACCTTAATGTATGAAATACGTTGTCTGAGGTATGATGGTTGATCCTTGTGAAAGCCCACCTCCCCCCTCCTCCTCCATTCCAATTTTGCCCTCATAGTGGCTTTGATCTGAGAATTTCTCTTTAAAATAATGTTTGGTAACATATGCCCTTTGTAAAGACCATTGGTTCTTACCTTTTGGCCCCTTGACCTCATCGTATATTCTTGGACCTTACCATTACCCATAGAACAGAAACTGGAAAAAAACTATGTAAATGAATTTGTTTCATTAATAATCCCTTCATGGTCCCAGAAAATCTGAAATCTACCCCATGGTGGTCATTACCTCCAGTTTATGAAATATTGACATTGATAGTATTTTTCATTTAGTAGTTCTTTAAAACAAAAGCAATCTTTTATCAATTTAATCCATGCCCCATTGACATGCAGGTGATGTATAACACTTAGGAAGATAAAAAATAATTTCATTGAAGAAAAAAAGTTCAGTCTTATCCTATTTGTTTTCATAAATCTTTCAAAGTAGGAAGCATGATCATTGTCTTTTCTTTCTCTGCAGGGAACCATATATCATCTTTTTATCTGGATCCTTACACCAGACCACAGGAAAAGAGGGGAGGGGCATGGATGGATGCATGTCTTGGTAGGAATACCCGTTCCTTTAAAACTTGAATTATCATATTTTGCAGAGCCCTTGTTGTTTTTATCATTTCACTTTTATCAGCTACTGTTTATGGGTGGAAAGTCTTCAACCTTTCACCCTTTTTGAATATTTCAGTTTTGTAATTTTCTTTTGTGTGAAAATTTTCCCTTAGGAAAAAGTGAATTACTTAAAACCAAGCCAGTTGCATATTTGATATGTAACCAGACCCCACCACAGAAAGATAGACCATCCCTGATGACTTTCAGAGAAGTGGAAACATTGTTTCATGAGGTAAGTAGGTTACCAGAAACTTACTTAAATGTTTAAATAACAGGTGGTATTAGAAGCTAAAATGAAGAAAAGAAACATAGGCTAGTATTTCTCTTTCAAAAGTCCCAACCCTAAAGGGGGAAAGGGTGAAGATTAAAACTTTTCCCAAGTGGAGTCGCAACCTTATAAGGAAAATGAGACTAAATGTGATCAACCACTCAGCCTTCAGACCTTCACATCATAGGTGTGTAATGCATGGCCCTATTCTAGATTGGCTGAAATAAGATGTGAAAGGGGCACAGTACTTAAGGTCACCAGCTGCTTTGCCTTCAGACCTTCACATCATAGCTGTGTAGTGCATGACTCTGTCCTAGACTGGCTTAAAACAAATGAAATGAGGGATATTTACTGTAATTCATATTTGCCAAACACTATAAAGTAGAAAAAATATGTTACTTCTTTTTATTGTATTACTTGGGTGTAATTTTAAGAGTTAAGATGAAATGTTATTGGCAGAGCTTTGTAAAATTGACATGTCATGTGATTAAAAATACAAAGAAGGATGTTATTGAAGGAACACCCCATCACCAAAAAAAAAATCTCTTGGGTGCATCCTAGAAATTTATGGTTGGGATCCCCCCCATACTTAGACAGAAAAAGACAGCAGAATGAGAGTGAACTGCAAAACAAATGATAACCACTCTGATTGGTCAATGACATAAGTAGGTCAGTGATTTGAAAAAGATAGAGTGGCTGTACAGAGAGGCAACTCACATTTCCAGAGTTTTAAATGAGAGGATGAATGGGGTAGGGCCAAAATGTAACCTTTGTGTTTTGTAAGCCAGTCTGATTGGTCAGTGACATGATGGCATGTTCAGAACAGTGAGATATAGGTGACCATTGCACAGCAAAATGACAGAATGAAGACGCATTACATAATAGTAAAGGTGTGTGTCGGTCTGGTTTTTTGATGTCTAAACCATCCAGTTGTCGGTTTGAACACAATCAAGACCACCTGAAATTGGTGAAGCATCATACTCACATCAAACCACCATCTGTGGGGGGGGGGGAGGTTAGCCACCAACCCGAAGAAGCCCTCAGACCACCCAGAACAAACACCAAAAATCTAGAGCAAGCTTTCATGCAAAAAGTATAGGGCCTAAAGTTGATGAGATTTTCTCCATGGTATGCAAATTAAAAAAATTCAAAGTATACTGAGAAATAATTGGGGCATTTACATGGACTTAAATGTGTTACAGAGATAACAAACTTTATGCTTTGGGCATTTTTGTTCAGTAGAGGGTGATAACTGTACGTTGGGAAAAGACAGTATATTCACACCAATTGAATTTTCAGATTTTTTGGTTTTGCTCTGGTTGGCTCAAACAGACCACCTGAGATGGAAATGATGTCAGTTTTGATGACAGTTCAGACCACCTAACTGTTGGTCCAAGATCACCAAGACCGCCCAAAGCCTACTTCACTTTCAGGTGGTTTTGGTGGTCTATCCACACCTTTAATTGAGATTCCCAATTTTCATGTGTTTATAAAGTAGATTGTTTTAACAGGGGTTCCTTGGTCAGGGGAGCTTGATGTAAACTTCATAAGGAGAAAATTTTGAACCCTTTGGGATGAGAAAAAAATTGCCTTGAAAAGGAAAGCTAGAGTGTGCAATGTACAAACAGTCCAGAAAAAAATGATCACACACCTATCATCTTGATAGTCATGTCATAATATGTTATATTTTGCAATTGCAGTTTGGTCATGGTTTACAGCACATGTTGACCACAGTACCCTATGCAGCAGCAGCGGGGATATCCAATGTGGAATGGGATGCAGTGGAATTACCATCACAGTTCATGGAGAATTGGTTGTACGATGAGGACACAATGAAAATTGTCAGTAAACATTATGAGACAGGAAGTATTCTTCCTAGCGAACTCTTTGACAAAGTTAAAGCAGGTGAGTAAACCATCTTGGTTTGTTTGGCAGTCATTATCTTGGAAGCTGGGGTATGAATGGCTGGAAAGGGAAGGGAGGGTGGGGCAGGGATGAGACAAGTTTTTCTCACTTCTCTCATGCCTATCATAAAAAAAATTGCATTTACATGTAAATTGTTTTTTTGTGTAGTCGTAGGTTACACCTCTGTGCTCCAACGTCTGAATGTTCAGACACAATTATCACTAATACTCTCACCCTTACGTAACCCTTGTCCTAACACTGACCTTCCTGTGGACATGTCAGAATATAGAGCTGTCAGAACAAAGAGATCTTGAAACACAGAGCAGTCCCTGGCATACACAGTATAATATTGTATGTACCACTGCTTCCCTTTGATTTATTAGTTACTTTGTATGTGCTGCTTGTACAATTGTACCTTGTGCATTCTTGCAAAAAAAGCCACTTTGTTGCAATACTGTTAGAGATGTGTTAAAATGAATAGGTCTACTGATCAACCCCCAGAAAAAATTTTCTCATGTTATTGTTGTTTGTAATTTTAGAGTTTTTGCTTACATTATTCAAAAGTGAAAGTTTTTTAAGTGACAAGCATATAATATGCTGGGGAATTTTGAATAGTTGTTGTTATACATATTGTGGGTCCTAATGTGGTAAATTTTTTTTTAGAATGGTAGTTGTTAAAATTAATTTTTCCTGTGTATACATATAAACCCGAAAGAAGGAGTGTGAATGATAGTATTAGGAAGTAATATAGAACAAAGTTCAAACAAAGGGAACATTGTTTCACTTTTGTGCCAGTAACAATTGATTTGGAGGTGGGAGGTCTTTTTTTTCACATTTAAGAGAATAAAGAATACACATCTTTACACTAAGCTAAAAGTGTGTTATCCTGTTCCTAGGGTAACACTGGATCTTTCCTGGAAAACACGATTTCACAGGGAATCATGCATGAAAGCATTGTGGTAAACCTGTTTGACCTCTTTAGCATTGACATGCATTTGCTTACTTTCATTTTCATGCCATAGTTTTGTCACAGAATTGAAAGTGTTTCTATATGCCATGCTTTTTCAACTGTAAAAAGCTTGGCAAAGTTTTATAATTTTTCACTGTTGGTCCGCCCATATGTTAATAAATTGTCACTGTAAAAACATTCTTTTTTATTCACACATAAAGCCCGAAAATATAGAGCAGGGTCCTTGATGCTTAGACAACTTCACTTTTCTGCCCTGGATATGGAATTACACACACAGTAAGTACGTAAATAGTATAGAAACAAAAGGGTAGTGTTTCACCCTTACCATTGTAACTCATAGCCTAAGCAAAACTAATGGTGTGGAGTGTTGCACAGTGTTGAGATTTCTTTTGTTAACCCTATATAAGTGATCTCATAATTACTGATGAAGTAGTTTACAATTTGGTGAGTGATACCCTGAGGAAACAATTTTAACTTTCGTAATAAACCCCTTAGGGGATAACAATTCTACCACTGTCCTTGAAATGAAGGTTGAAAAAAAAAAAGGCTAGCATACATGTTATGTCCGTCTTTCTATGTCACATGTTTGCATATTTAGTTCATGTTTACTTATGATACAAGTGTGAAACAGAAATTACTATGTAAAATGGTCAATATTTGATAGATTACAATGAAAATTGTGGCAATTTTTTGGATTTTTAATGCTTTTTACATCAAATATCCAACTATGTTATTTTCATGTCACCAGACCTTTAAGGCCCTTTTATAGAGTATGCAATGTGACTCGAGGCCATATGACTGCTAAAAATATCTCCTGGCCTTTCACACAGCAGGTGTCTTTTCATTCATCACTCAGAGATATTCAAAGCCATTTGATCTAACAAAATGACAGTTCTATCTCATGATTGATTGGTCAACAAGGGAGTAAAGTTAAAATATTCTTACTCAGTTTTATCACATCATGCCCTATCATGTCTTATCGCTCCTAGTGTGAAATGGTCTAAGTATTAAACTTTGTTTCATACTTTGATCCAGTCCTGTCACGTTGCTTGGCCTCAGTTCTTATGCGAAAGGGCTATCAGATAGATAATTAAGAAGTGAGAAATTCCTACATATTTCTGCATAAGGAAGTTTTTGTTGCAGTGGTATCGTCTGAGTGTCTGAGTTGCTTAAAGATGAAATACATTCACCTCAGTTTGAATTTGCCTACCTGGGGATGTTAGATCATGTATGGTTTCTTTTAATCATGTTAAAATTCCCAGTAATGAATAGTAAAAATTGTCCAAAATACCTCCATTTGTCTTCCATTAGTATGCAATATTTGTGTTGGAACAAATAGCAAGTAGTTGTAAGGGAAATTCAGTATTTGTGTGGTAACAAATAGCAGATAGTTGTAAGGGAAATGGGAGGTGGGAGAATTTTAACAAGGCAGCTTTCAAAGTAACATTGGGGTGACCACTTTCTGCCAATAAACCAGGTAGTACTGCAGTGGTATAAGTGTTTAAATTATTTTTGTAAAGTAATGGTTTTCATGATAAATTTAACAAAGAATGCAGTTTTATGCATGAATTTCTGAAGCAACTTTTACACCAGTGTTTTGCAGTTTTTGTGACAAGACTCATTTTCATATTAACATAATTCCTTGCAGGTCAGACCACTGGTTAGATGTACATAAGAAAATAGCTGATGAATATGCCTTGACATCACTACCTCCTCTTAAGGTAAATTTGGAAAACATAAAAAATCATATTTATAGTTTAGCTTTCGGCCACAATAAACTTCGTGCTTTTGTCTAATACCATAAGGTGTAAAAAGTAATAAATCAAGTTTGAGCCTTGACTGAATGCCTAGATGTACTGCAAATAGTGAGAACACTGTTTTTCAAGTCTTGAAGGCAAATTTTTGTTATACCTCTAAATGGTTAGCGCATACCCCAAGATACACCACTGTTATTAACACTCCATCCCTGCCCCCCCCCACCATACCCCCCCTTCCTCCATTCAAAGCACCAGGTCATCACCATCATATTTTTTGTCTCTTACAGGAAGATAGATTTCCATGTTCTTTCATGCACATATTTGGAGGAGGTTATGCTGCTGGATATTATTCCTACAAGTGGGCTGAGGTGAGCACTGAGTTTTTTCAGGTCAAAGAAAAAGTGGAAAGTGGTGAGATTTTACGTTTGCATTATCCAGGTCTTGAAAGTCATGCAAGAGGGTCAACGTGCTGTAGATGTCATGGAAAGTCGTGAAATTTCAGAATTAATGTAAAAACATGACCTTGATCCACACAAGCATTATTGTAATTACATCCTCAGTTATTAGAAAGTACATATGTTTGGAGAAGCGATGGAAAAGTAATGGAGTACTTGTTGGAAAAGACATGAAGTACTTGCTGTAAAATCATGGAACTTATAGAGGGAAGCAAATGCAAGAGCCTTGTAAGCAACATTAGTTCAGTCTGATGATCCCTCCTGGTGTAAAATTTGTACATGTTGTTATGTTACGTAAGTCCTTTGGTTTCCTAGAATGCTTCCCTTCACAATTCTTGAAGAACTTGTTCGTTCATGTAATGCATAATGTAAATATGTTTACCTTACTGCACTTCTTGAGATTGTGGTGAAACAAATGAATGAAATGAAATGACTTGTTGAGGAGGTGGAAAACAGAACCAATGCTAAAGGAAACAGTCAAGTGAAAAGTCAAATGAAAGCATGTATTTTTTTTTTTTTTTTTTTTTTTTGTTGTTGTCTTTTCCAGGTTTTAGCTGCTGATGCATTTAGTGCCTTTGAAGAGACAGGATTGACAAACAGGGAATCTGTGTCAAAGATAGGAAGAAGGTAAGAGCTGTTAACAAAAGTTTGGAGGGCAAACACAGTTGTTGTGAGCTGAATTTTTAGTGAGAACTGTACAGTTAAGAGAATGCATCATTATGTCAGACAACAGTTGCAGTGATCGTAATCCTAGCTTATATCAAAATGCTTGGCTCATGTAGGATATCATATCATTTCAGACAGTCAATTGTAAATTTGATGTTATGTAATATCCTGTATCAAAGCTGTTGAATCTTTGCTACTCTTCCCGCAAGAAAGTGTGACAGAGAAAAGAGTTAATGGGAACATTTTATGTTATTTTAGCTAAAACATGTTGGATTTAAAAACTCCCATTGTCAAGCATGGGGGAAGCAGGTATGAATTACTTTTGCAATTAATTTTGAAAGCTTTCTTTTACATCCAACTTGATGAAAAGTATGTAAATAAGAACATACAGCAATCTAAGATATTGCAACTTAAAAAAATGGAGAAATGGTTGAGAAGTTACTCTCTTGTATCTGACAGATTTAGAGACAGTGTGCTTTCACTAGGTGGTGGAACCCACCCAACAGAAGTCTTCAAACAGTTCAGAGGTCGTGAACCTGAGCCTGATGCTCTGTTAAAGTTGTATGGATTGGCATGAAGTTGCTCTGAGGAGGTATCCATGGAGATGATGGATCAGAAGGAAATTCATAAGAAAGCAAGGAAGAAGTACAGTACTGGGGAAGAAGGCAGCCCTTGAGTACGAGGAGTGACGTTCTATGTTAGGTCAAGGAGTTGCACATTGATGATTGATTCAGGTAAAAGATGATAGGGTGGTCAGGCTCATTTAGCCAGCTGCCCAGTTTTGAAAAGGGCAAACTTAGCTCTTGGATCAGGAGTTGCATGGATCCATCATCAGCATCTACTACTGTAACCATTACTAGAAAAAAAAAAAGGAAAATTTGAAGGGCATAGTTGAACTTGGAATAGAGGTGGGCAATATCCAGAGCCACTTCCCTACCCTGAAGAACTGACCCAGTATTTTGAGTGTGGAAGGTGACATTTTAAGTACAACAATGAGGTGTGTTGATTATTCATAGACACAATGGACGTAGGATAGGTCACTGGAAATATGTATACCCCCCCCCCCCTCGTAACGTGGAGAACAGATCAGTGCAGTGACCTTTGTCCTGGAGGCTGATCTGTCAACTAGCTTAATTACATTGCTAGCTGTTTGAAATATGTGCAACCAATTCCCTGAATAGGTTCCTGGGAAAATTACTTTGTCTTGTCATCTTTGTTCTTAAAGAGGAGAATGAAGAAGCCTTCTCAAAGATGAGTTTATCTGCAAGGGTCTATCCAAAAGTGTCTATGCAATTATTCTTTTGCCTATGGGGTTGTTCCTTGGATTGGCTTTACAGATCTAAATAAAAGTGTCCATATGCTGATTATGAGGAAGATGGACATGCTC
The DNA here is from genome assembly GCA_029531755.1 of Holothuria leucospilota. NCBI lineage: Eukaryota > Metazoa > Echinodermata > Holothuroidea > Aspidochirotida > Holothuriidae > Holothuria > Holothuria leucospilota. The sequence continues at coordinate 13,628,134 of CM055968.1, read as the reverse complement.
TCACCCATTATTTCTGCCACCAGTGCTGGGTTGTTATAAAAAGTAAAATGTATGAGAATTTCATTAAATTTGTGTTTTGTATCTTAGGGAGAGCAAACTGGAATCTTGTTAATATTGTACTGTTTCCAAAATTTTATTGATATTTAAACTATATTTTATAATCCAGCTGCTCTCAAAATTTTAGAGTGCCTTAATGTTGGTAATTACTGTGGTAAATGATTGACCTATGCATGAAGGGTATTTTTCAAAAGTAAGTGCTCAGTCTTTGGCTTACAGTATGTTTTGAATGCTCTGTGGAACGAATCTAGAACAATAAATTGTTTGCTTGAAGAATAGAGAGGAACAAAATTTCAGCAATCCTTTAGCAAGTAAATCTACCTCTTCATGAACTATTAAGTACAGGCTATTACAACTCTGGGTTAAGGATCTTCCCTCTTAAACAAGTTTCAAATATTAGTTATTTTCAGGGGATTTCTTTTTTATTTCCAATTTTTTGGACAAAAATTGCCCTTCTTCAGTTGATAGTGACTATATTTGGGATTTGACAGAGCTTCATTTTATTGTTCATGTATACAATTAGTTGGAAAGAAAAGAGCAATTTTCAAATCACTTTACATCTTTCTAAGGGTGATTATGGTAGCTGCAATGGTGAATAGCAGATCTCCTCTGTATATTTTGAACATTGCCCCCAAACTTGACAAGAACCCTGGCAAGTAAATTGTGGATGAACACTGGGTAAGCTTTGCTATGTATAACTCAGGCTGAGCCTTTTGCATTCTTAAATTTCACTTTTGAAAGCAAATTTTATAAATTTTTACTTTACTATTGCATGTAATACGTTGTCAAAATGTTCAGCAAAAACAATGCTGAGGAATTGGCTCATAACAGTCACAGGGAATGCTTGAATTTTGAATGAATCTCATTCAAGACATTGAAAAAGCTTGTACTTTGTCACTGCACTAGATGAGTGATGGCCAAACTTCTTAAAGGTCCTACAACCAGGCCCCAGACAGTTAAAATCTCCTTGCTACATTTACTTCTAGCCCCTCCTCCAAATTAAACAAAAACACTTGTCTAATACACCTCCCATGCAAAGTAACAGTAGCTTGCTCTGAGTTTGGGGTTGCATTAGGTCGTATCCACACAGTACTGTGTGTGAGCTTAATTGGAAACACAAGTGACAGCACAATTCCTCATTGACCACTCAGAGTAGAGCTATTGTTTGAATTGATGTCAATCAAAGTAGTCACCAATTGTATTAAGAGATATGATCATATTCCTAAATATGTTTTGGGGAATATTTTAGGGCCTTTAAGTTCAGATCCTAATAGGAAGGGGTCAGGCCATGGACTGTTCAAAATACCCAAAAGAAATAGGAAGAGAAGGGATCATCTATTGCTAATTGAAAACATGTCAACATAAAATTTTGTGCTCTTTCTCGTCTCTGTTAGTTTTTCTACAGTCACAAAAATAATGAAAAATATTGGATGACCTCTGATGACAGTATAATGTTGCTAAAATGTCCTTAAGTGCAAAGCTCATTGGCTTCCTTCAAAAGGAATGTTTACAATGCAGGATTTCTCATATGTGCAACTGAAAAGATGGTAGATGAAATTAAAGATGGTATTTTGTATATTTTATTGTTACATTTATTGCAATCATTGTTTGTTGCGGCTTACTTTATAATTAGTTTTAATATATTGAAGGGAAATATTGCATTTAAATGTACCAGCATGTCATAGAACGAAAGTAGCAATAATCATTGTTTAAACATTCACTCTACCCTATAAACTTGAGCAGTAGTTTTATCTCCCCAAAGTATAATGAATTACACGAGTTACAGATATTGCAGCATTTAAAATTTTGAATTTAGGCCAGCAAATTATTCTTGAGCTACAAAAACTGAATTTGTTTCTGTGAGAACCTTCTTTCTTGAAAAGAAAGGCATCATGCTGCCTCATTTTGAATTACCTATTTTTCTGTATCCATAAACCATGGTTTTAAATATGTGAAAAATTTTTGTACCACAAATGCAAAATTTCCCTTGTACTTGAATTAATGAATGGGGTCCACAACATAGGACCACAGGCTTAAGTTGGAAATAGGGGGGGGGGGGGGGGGGAGCTTCAGAGGTTTTAGAGAAGATATTAGAGTGAGATAGTTTGTCAAGGAGAGCGGCATTTTGTTGTTTCTTGAGACGGGGAAGAAAAGTGGCTGACCCCATAGTTTCAGGTGTCCATATGAATCCACAGCCAATAAATAAATAAATAAACAAACAAACAAACAAAGAAACAAGAAGCAAAGAAAGTACCAAAACCTGAAGTCTTCAGAATTCCTTTTGAAGATTTATTACATATGTCAAGAGTTTGCACTTTTCAGTTGTTAATACTAAACTTTAAAATGTATCAGATTAGTTACTAAATAGAAACAGATAAAGGTACAAAAATACATAATCTTAACAAGGCAACATGGTTAAGTGTATCTAATACTGTATTACAAATGACCAATTTTGGCAAAAGTTTCACTTTTTATATTTCTAATGCAGACTGAAACATGTACAATTTTAAAACTCTTCATGTGAAGTTTATTAATCTGAAGTTTTTCACCTTTCACAAGTTGCCATACAATAAAATGCTCCTTAAACTGATACATGAATATTAATATTACACATTAAGGAAAGGCTGTTTATATCAGCCTCTTTTGTGGAAGTTTCATCACTGCACCATATTTGTGCACAAGTATCAGCCTGTTCATTAGCAGAAATGGCCGGGGGTGGGGTGGGAGTGGGGATATATCCCCAACTTTTTGGAAATACTCCCACTGACTTTAACTTTCTCACACAGTAACTTTTGCCTCAAAGGACCATCATCCCCCCACACACAAACACACTTTTTGACACAAATCTCTGCTACTGAAACTGTTTTAATGGCATGCATCAAATAAATTTCCTCAAACTCTGGAAAAGCCTCTTTTAAACACATGCACAGATTTCGTGCAGTATTTTTCTTTTCATGGAAATTAAGCCAACTTGTTTGTGGTGATTTGTTTTCAGCATCTAACAGACATCCATGATTTGTTTTTATTCACTTGACAGAATGATATTAGCAATAACTGTATCTTGATGAAACCATGGTCTCTGAGTGGATCCTTGGTCCCATATCAATCAATGATGTCACGTACAAATGCTTTCAGGCCCGTTATTGTACAGTTGTCAATGGCTCCTTTTCAATTGACAGCCCGTGACTTGTCTTCTTCAGACCTGCCAACTTTCAAATTTGTGAATCTGGAATTTTTCACAAATACACACACATTCACACACAAAATTAAGTCTCAGTGGTACCTCAAAGTTAGATTTATAAAATATCCTAACATTACCCTACAAGTTAAATCTCTTCCTAATAATATGGACAGAGCATGAGATTCTTGACTTATGCTTGATGATAAATACTCCCTAAGTAGATCAATAAGCACTGAACTTTCTAATAGCTTACTCGAAATTTGTACATGGTAAAACCATGAACAGACAACCCCAGGACAATTTGCCTCTGGACAACGTCCCTCAGCATGACCTCCCCCGGACAATTCCTCTGAGCAATCTTCCCCACATATTCCCTACCCAGAAAATTTCAGTAAATCATTCACAAACTTAATAAGTATTTCAGACATTGACTAAATTATATTGTCTCTAATTTTAGGTAGGAATGTAGACAGCAAACAGTCGAAAGAAAAATCTAACACGCAAATACTTTACCTTGTTCTAGAATCAAATTAGACAGGGTTTACATATTTCTGGTATGGAGGTGCATTATCCAAGTCAGCACAGGTATTCTTGTATCTGACACCCTCTGGATAACACTTCCAGTAGTCGTTGGTTGCCAGACGCCATTTGTAAAGGGTATCATGCATCTCCTCGAAGATGTCGGCATAGTCCTCCTGGTGAGCCAAGTTGTTTGTCTCCAGTGGGTCGTCAACAACATCATAAAGCTCATACTCATCTCTGTAGTAATACTGCTCCAGCGTCTTAAACCATTTGGTAGGCTGCTTGGATAGGGTGTGATTCAAAATATCCTTGAAGGTTGGGTTGTCATACAGATCTGTTGCTATGGGATACGGTGCCATGTAATTAAGATTGTGTATCAGACGATACTGTTTGTTTCGCATCACACGCATTGGGTAGTACATGTAGACCTCGTGAAAGTTGTGGCTGGAGAAGACATGATCAAATCCAGAGCTTGGATCCTGTTTTGCCAGAGGGAGAAGGGACTTTCCTGTAAGAGCAACTGTTGCTCCGTTTAATTTGTAAGAAGGAAACGGTATGTCAAACCACTCAAGGACTGTTGGAAGGATATCAGTGGTGCTTGCGAGAGATTCACTGACTTCACCCCAGCGAGAGGTTTCAAAAGGCGATGAGACCAAGAAGGGTTCCCCCATCCCTGACTCATACAGGTTAGTCTTGGCATTTGGAAATGGGATACCATTGTCAGCAGAGTATAAGATTAAGGTGTTGTCAAGGTAACCATGGCTCTTCAATTCATCCAGAAGCATACCAATGCCTATTAAAATGATTAAAAACAAAGAGGAAAACACTTGACATAAATAAGGATTGAGTACAGTGTAGATTCATGGGAAAAATAAAATATATCTACGATTATGCCAGGTACATACAACTTGACAGTGACAATAAAGTATACTTTGTAAGCTAATTGAATGAGGAAATTAAAATTATGGTTTAATGATGGTTAATATTATTTGCCATTATTATGTGAGTGTCAAATGCAACAAACTCCATAACATGCAAACAATGCAGCAATTGAGTGTTTTAGCCTTGGAACTGTAAATGTTATAACTAAACTTTGTCTTGTGAAATTTCATTACTGAAAGTGAGGTATCAATAGCACAATGTACAGTAATGACTGACAGGTATGGTATAAGCTTTTAAATTGTCCTCTAAAAACAATTGGCAACATGTGTCCTGACATGTATCGACACATGTGGTCAAGTAATTCAAAATCAATTTTCCGGCAACATGTGTCTAAGCTCTGACCAATCAGAAATCGTATTTGAATCAGCAGCTGAGCCATCTGTAGGTAGCGCACCACTAATTCAAGTGGAATATCCGCCGAGGAAGTCACCTTACGAATTTAACAAGCTCGAATTTTTTTGTTTTTTGGGGGGGGAGGGGGACAATTTAGATCATGTTGCTGAAAAGATGGGTTCGTTGTGATGTGTATCCGGTAGGAAAGGAATTGAATTACTCATCCTGCAAAAATAGAGAAAATTGAAGACATTGCAGGCACTCTCGTGAGCTTTCTCGTAGACCTATGAAATTAGCCCCGGGCAGGTCACTCAAGTGGGTGATTGTCATGGGGGCTATTTTAAGGGAGGGGGAAATTTGACAGTGTTCTCCAGTTGGTGTAATAGCGTGGCTGGCCCCAGCTAATCTCAAAATTAGTCTTTTGCCCCCTGCTATGAAAAGTACCACCCAATAAAATCTCCTTTTGAATAATAGTTTTTCTATACAACCAGCCATCTAAAAATCAGGGATGGTGTCAGAGAGCCCTGGGGGCTACGCTCAGTCGGGGAAGCCTGCCCCCCATTGGTGAAGTATGTCGTTCTCGTCGAGAAATTGAGGAGGGCCCGACGGGATGATGGAATTTTCCCCAATGTTCCTGTCATCTCGTGGCTCCCATGTCAAATACCCCTCCTCCTCCCCCACTATGCCCTCTCCATCAAATCCATTGAAAGTCCCACCTCCGAACCACCTGTCAGAACCCTCCCCCTCCTTAGTTGCGGACCCAGGTGGCTAGCCCCCTCCCTTCGTGACGGAAACATTCAAAGAGTAAAATTAAGAACAAAGGGAGAGAGGGAAAACAAAAACGTAAAAATGTACGTGGTGATGTCAGTGGTGGCGCCAAGTGGAGGCGGGGCATGCACCCCCCTGCCGTTTGGGAAGGCTGCCTGTGGGGGAATTTTCCAGTTTTGTCGGGGATCCGTTATGAATACGATTAAATATGTAGTTCCCGACATCAGCCAGTTGCCCGACAATTGACTTAATTTCGGTCCAAATTAGGGCAAATTCTTCAATACAAACCCAAATTTTTCTTATTTTCTTGGTTGAAAACTCAAATGTTTTCAAATTTCCTATGGGTAAAAGCTCACCTTTCTTCAATTTTTTTTTTGTAATAAGGGCCCGAAATTTTTGGCGTGCTTCAAGCTTCCAATTTCGCTTCAAACATCGTTTTGGTACTCTATCGCCCTCATCGAGGCTTCAGGTTACTGCCCCCCTGTCGAGCAAATCCTGGTGCCACCCCTGGTTGGTGTAGGGGGTAGGTGAGGCGCACGTTAGGGAGGGAAACTGCTGGACCCCCTCGGGGAACGTGGACCCCATGTACAATTGCCAATATTATTTCAGCTGCTACCAGAACACATCTTTTTCTCACTGAATCCTCCATCTTCCTTCCAAAATCCTGCTTTCCCGCTCTTTTTTGACAACATGTTGCTCAAGTGTGTCGCAACATGTGTCCGCAACGTGTCTAGTGTATACAAGGTCAAAATTTCTGTGTCCAGGTGTGTCAGCAACGTGTCGACATGTGTCCTGAAATGTTGATAGTGTACATGGGACTTTAGTGAGTGAGAGTTGTGTGAGGGATAAATGTTCAGGGTGAGAATTGTCCGGGGTGGTCTTCCAGGAGGGAATTGACATCTGGAAGTTAGTTGTTGGGGTTGGAACTGTCCCATCACATTGTAAAGTATGAATGCCCATGCAACTTATAAGGCATTCCTGAAGCCTATATATTTAACTCACACAGCTAGGCACTTCTGCATATCAAAATATAGATTCTCATTTGTCCAATATGTTCTTAACCCAATTCTAAGAATTACCTGCATCCAGCCTACTCATGGAAGTATATTGGTTGGCAATATCTCCTCTAGTTGCTGGTGTATCTGGCAGGAAGGGAGGAACAATCACATCCTTAGGGTCATAGTACGCAGGCTTCCAATCTGGTATAACACCATACTCTGGCTGACCATTACCAAACTTCTCACAGAAGTCACCAAACTTACTCTCTGGACAACGGTGACAATCATTAAATCCGATATATAGCAAGAAAGGCCTGCAAAAGAAGAAATACAAAGAAACTGTAAAGAGAGAGGAAGCTAAATTTTACAGAATAAACAAGAATGACAAAATGGTTATCACTGGAAGAGGCTAACGAAAATACAAAACTTCACTTGAAAAAATTACTTGAAATTTGACCATGTGTCCAAAATACCCTGAAAGGGCATGTTTCTGTTTAAAAGATATGTGACAATTTTTTGTGACAATGGCCCCACAATTTACCTCTGAAGGAGATCTACTCAGAAAAAAATGGGACAAAAAATCAGCAGAGTGTCTAGGGGCCACACATGGTATCTCCTGGTAAAAACCCTGCCATAAATATGTAATTTCAAAAGTCCTGAGGTTCTTACAGTCATGATCAGAACATAAGGTTTTCAGCATTTTCATCAGCAATAAAAGTGAAAAATGCTAATTCTTCACTTATGGGAGGAGAGCTGGGCCCATTGAGCCTGGGCTGGTTAGATCAGTGCCTTGTCAAGCCCATAAACACCCATTATACAGTAGCTTAACATTTCTAGTAGTGTTCTGGATTTATAGTCTTCAAACTTTACCAGCAATTTTCCAACACGGAACAGTGGCGCCGCCAGGCTTTGGTGATTGGGGGGGCACAACAGATGTCATAAAGGCACTTCAGTTAACCTCCCAAGTCTGCTCCAAATGCGTTTTTTGTGTGCTCCCTGTGTTCATATACACATTGGGGATCCTTCCTTTGTTAGGTGTCACTGCCGTCCTGGGGGAGGGGTCTAAGGGGAGGGGGTGTCCACCTTCCCTTTGAGAAATTTTTGTTTTTTTTGAGGTTGCTTAGATGCAAAATGTTGCTATCTTTGTGATATTTTTGGAGCTGATCACACACCTGTACGGCTGGAAAATGTCCCTAATTTAGTGAATTCTAATTTTTCCGACCGGCTGGATATTTTTTCCAAGTGAGTGGCGATGCTTAAATATTCCCTTTTTTATGCTCCCTGCATTTGTATACAGAAGTGGGGATCTTTCCCTTGTCACTACATAAAATTGCCGTCCTGGGGAGGGGTCTAAGGGGAACGGGTCCCCCCTTTGAGAAATTTTTGCTAATTTAATGTTTCTTAGGTGCCAAATGGTGCTATCTTTGGAATATTTTTGGAGCATATTATATATCTTTAAAATGTCCATAGTTTAGTGAATTATAATTTTTGGGTAGGTGAAACAGGAGAGTATGTTGTCTAAGAGAAGAATACGTTGTCAACAAACCTCCTGAAGACTCCCTTTTGGCTACTTTACCGCTTTCTATTCAGGCAAAGTTTTTACCCAAAAATACGAATTTTTTCTCCCCTTCATTGTGCATTATAAAAGGAATCTATCTAAGGCTGGCAGATACCTGCATAGGGCCTCCTGGAAGCTCTGGATCAAGTACATAAAACGGAGCAATGACATAATGCTTATTACATGGCATCCAAGTGATAATTACAGTATAGAGTATGACGCAGAGCATTTTAACACTATCATATTTTTACTAATTTTGAACGAAATCCAGATGAACAGCTTCCAGCAAAGGGGAACGGGAGGGAGGGAGAGTATTTGGTGCAGGAAGGTGATATTAGACCTCCCTGATAGGTATAGCAAAAGGGGTGAAGGACTAACAAGAGTGTTCTCAGAATGCTTTTTTGTATTAAATATCACCATCTATCAGGAGCGTAGCCAGGAATTTTTCGGGGGGGGGGGGGGGTTGGGCGAAGCCCATAGACAGACTCTCAGCGCTTCGCGCCACCATGGGTTGGCGCAAAGCGCAAGAAAATTTTGGCCCAAAATGCCTCCCAGATCGCTGGAAATGGCACTTCCCAGGCCTATTCACCGCATATAAATAGGGAAATACTAGCAATATTGTGAAAGTAAACATTACAAATCAGTGGCGTAGCCAGGTTTTTTGTCAGGGGGGAAAGAGCACCAAGATTTCCCCCAATAAGTGATCTCCTTCCTCCTAATAATCATTGTTCTCCGCAGGTCCAAATTTTGTCCGGGTGCTTTCCTCTGACCTGGCTGATGTGACTGATCGCCGTCCTGGGTGGGGGGCCTAAAGGGAGGGATGTCCCCCTCCCCTTTGGAAAATTTTTGCTCATATATGGTGGGCTAGATGCAAAATGGTGCCACATTTGGTGCTAAATGTAAACTGAATACATCACCAAGAATTCCTATTTTTTAGGAAGCTTTTTTATCTTGCTTGTCTTCAGGTCTTGGTGAATTTTTCTTGAGTCCTACTGGTAGATCAGAATCACAGTGGGTGAAGTACAATAATTAAGTGAAACCTGGCACACCTTTCCCTTCATCAGTTCACCACATTCACCACAATCAGTCCAAATTTTACGAGGACCTGCCCTTGTAGCAGAGTATAGCACTTGACCACTGACCCATTCTAACAAACTGCATATACCACAATGCTGCTGCTTTAATTATCAAGAAACATTGGAAGTATACAATAAAAGGACAGAGTCCCTTGTCAGAGGTCCAGAGATCCTATGCTGTATAAAACAGATAGTAAAACATAACTAGTACAACTATAAGTATGGTGTCATCATTCCATCTCTGAAAACCTAAATGAGGACTGTTTGTGCCAGTGTGGCATTTACTTTTAAATAAGTAAAGTGTACTGGTTGAGAAATTTAAAATTTTACCAGATCATGTGCAAATTTCACCATACAGTATATTCACTTTCAAAATTTTCCCCAAGATTTTTCCAGAGGGGGCAACTCACCCCCCCCGTCCCCCTGGCTACGCCACTGTTACAAATACCAAAAATATGTTCAAAAAAGGCTGCCCCCGTCTCGCCCCCCCCTCCTTGGGTACACGCCTGTCATCTATACCGATAATGACCCTGTGCGCAAAGCGCTCGGGAATTTTTATGAAAAATATATAACGGCAAATACGTAATTTCAACCTTCCAAATCATGCTACAACTTAGATTGAAAGATCCCATATTGATGCTAGGTCCCTACAGATGTTGTTATTACAGTTCCATGTATTATTACCTTAATAATGGTCATGAGAGTGCAAACCGTAAAGCATGCGCGCAAAGCGCGCGAAATTTTTCATTAAATAAGATTTCCATGACAAAACCTGCATTCAGAATTTGCATCGAGACACTTTCAATTGCCCAACAAAGCCACGTGCTATTCAAAAAGCCAGTCTTTTACCTGGTAATTCGTGAACAGCTTTTCAACTAGGCTGCTGTGTTTCACCGGGAGTTGCTATCAGAAGATAATGATAATAAGAACATTGTGGTAAGGGTTGAAGCGCGCGGAGCGCGCGAAATTTTTGATAGTTTGCGAAGGATTTGCGAAAATTCTGATAGTTTGAGAAACTTTTGTGATAGAAAATGATTAAATAGATCTATCACTCAGTTAAAGCACACCTCACCCTACCCCCTACAGAAATCTATAGCTTAATCACCTTTTGGGATCATTTTAAAATTTTCAAAAAATTTTCATTGGGGGGGGCACCCCCCCCCCCCCCCCCCCGTGCCGGCACCACTGACACGGAAAAATATGTAAAAATTTAGAACTTGGAAATTAGTGAATGCAATTACCTATAAGATAAGGAATAAGGAATAAAAAAAAATTGTAACATGGATTCTCACATGGATTCATTCATAGCAAAGAACTCTCTGACAAATCCCTTCATTTTTGTAATATTTCGAGCACATTGCAACATGGGAAGATTGAACTCTGTTTTTTCATAGTCATACTTGAAAACTTCAGGAGGACCAACATGCTTCTTTCCAATGATTCCTGTATACAGAAAGCAAAGGAGAAACAGAATATGTCACTTTACCTCAAACCTGAAAGATGGAGAGAGGCAGGGGATTGATCCAAAGTGTGGAGATATAAAGAAAACATTAACCTATTCAACTGAATCATAGCAAGTATGTAAATTTGCACTCACGTTAGATCTGTCAATCAACTTATGGCTATTTCAAAAGTCCTGCTTATCACCAAACTTAACCAACTGGTGAACATTTTAAGGTATAACCTGAAAAGTCCCCTCCTCTAACTGCTTATCTCCATATACACCTTGGAAGACATTACACAAGGGGAGAGACTGAGCTAACTCTTGAAATTTTCCTGCTTGTTTAATAACCAAGACAAGAATTTGCCCTGTAAATACAGTGCCAGTGCCTTGGTATCAATGTCTTTTAATGGTTTAATGGGGCTGTGTATATGCCCTTCCCCCTCCCTCTTGAAGAGTAAACCCACAGTCAGGGTCATAGATGGTTGTGAATCACCTGGGATGAATCATTAAGGATACTTCAAAGAGCCTGTACCTTTAATGTCTTTCTCTGATCCTTATCCCTATTCTCTCTCAGAAATTTTGGTACAGTATTTGATGAAGTTGATGGCACCTTGACCAATCCATGCTGACTGAACACAATTTGTAGGTACCAAACTCTGAAAAATTACAACCTAGTTAGAACTTGAGTACAGCATAAGTAATGACCAACCTGTTTTGATACCATGTGGTCTCAGTATCACTGGTAAAGTTTTCACATTATCAAATGCATGGAAATGATGGACTCCACCATAGAGCCCATAAATTCCATTTTGATGACTGGGTAACCCTGTCATGATGGCAGATCGGCTTGGTGAACAGCTACTGACGGAGGTGTACCCATGTTTTAATGTCACACTTCTCTTGGCCAGTCTCTCCAAGTTGGGAGTTTTACAGACAGTATTGTTGTAGATTGAAGTTTCAAAGCCGACGTCATCGCCTGTCAAAGGGGAAAGATTTTTTTTCAGATTCAGTGCCATAGTGCAATTAGGTATATTTTCCTGAAGGAATGATTTTGCCTGAAAACTACAACATGGTTTACAGATAACTGTATGCATGCCTGCCCTTGCTCCCATGTCACAGTTTTTCATCTTACATCACTCAGTCTGAAATGATGTTCCAGTAATTGAAATTATATATCATACCCACTGAAGTAGCTGGCCAGCTGCCAACCAGCACACATCATAGGTAAGGAATGATGAACTATGTACAATATACTGCCTGGTATCAGGCTACTCCTACATTGGGTATTATCATAAGGATGGTGTTTCCACATTTTGACAGGACCTCTTTCTTATTGTTATACAAATTAATCTGTAGCCATGGTGAGGCCAATTATAGACTTACCTGCATGGACTACTCTTTATTTGAGAGAGGTAGGTTGACAAGATTGTGGCTGTACAACCTAAAGGTATATATACCAAGATTATTTCATGTTTTGTGGTCACATCTAATGAGGACAGACTTCATACAGTATTTTGGAATTGCCTACCCTAGCTTGCCAACATTTGGGATGGGATATGATTCATGTGTACAGTTCAAGTATATGACTGCTGCCAAATTAACTACTTTGTTATAACAAATAGAGCCAAGGATGCTTCTACCAGAGGTCATTCATATGAGGTTACTAAGGTAAGAGCAAATTCAAGGCACAGACAGAATTTTTTACACTGAGAATTGCACTATAAATTGGAAATTGGATATGATTTTCACCCCAAGATATTGTTAATTTTTCTTCTCTGAACTGTTTTAAGTCCAGATAAGATGCACATTGGAAGCTATTTTGTGGGCTACACAGCATGTAGCAGCAATGTCAATGAGAAATGTGGGAAAAGTGAGAAAATTGTCCAATTTCTCCAGTCAGTCCCATTTTGGAAAAGATTCATTGACCTCCACTGAATTTTGGTTTTGATAAGAGAAACCTTTGCATTCATGATGGCATGTGTGTGGGTGTGGGTATGTGTGTGGATGTGGGTACAGTATGTGTGTGTGTTTGTAACACTTACATAGCTTGTTCACACAATATCTCAAGAAGGGAAACTCTGACAGCTCTCATGCATACTTGATACCATTCGTTGTGGAGAGAGGTCATCTGGAGTCACCAGGGGTCAAAGCCTGAAAACCTTTTTAACATATATTTTATCTCAAGGTAGGAAGCATGCATGGATACATTCATACAATGCCTCATGGTGAAAGGAAGACCCCTATTAATTTTCGTGGAGGTCAAAGGTTATTTGGGGTCACCGGGGATCAAACTCTGAAAACCTTATTAACACCATATCTCAAGGTAGGAGGCTAGGATACATTTCATATACTTACTATACAGATGCCCCATGGTGAAAGGAAGATCTAGGCTATTGTTTTGGCAGAGGTCAAAGGTTATCTGGGGTCCAATTTTGAAAACAAAATATCTCAAGGAAGGGAGCATGCACTCATACTGCATGCCATAGATGCATTTTATTCTTCATGTTGTAGACCTTATGCATTGACATCATACTGACATCATTTTGGGTGAAAACAATGAAGCACACGTGCACGAACGGCGTGGATTTCGCTGCACGTGTAGTAGACTTACGCGCAAATACGATTGGTTGACAAATCAGCTGTCTGCATTTATTGGTGTAACTTGCAACGATACGCGCTTTTCCGCCATTTTCCTCCAAAAGAGGGAGCACTTTCTCCATTGTGACATCATATGCATAAGGTCTATAGTCAGTAGAACAATCCTATCATTTTGGAGGGAGGTCAAAGGTCATCTGAGATCACCAGAGGTCAAAATGCAAAAACTTTTTAGAAATTCCAAGGTCTAATATGAACACAAAACTGTACTTTGCCAACAAATTAAGACCGCATTCAACTAATGGCTGAAAGAAATTATTACATCTTGGCAATTTCCATCATCGGAATCACACTGCATGTTTACACTCTGTTTTTTTTAATTTGACAATGAAAATGTTCTCCTGGAACTGCAGCCATGAAAATCATGCTTAAATGTAGGCCCTAAAACCTTGCCTCTGACGCTGACAGTAAAAATTCTCCTAAGTTTTTTTCTAGCCCCCCCCCCCCCCCCCTCCTCCAATTTAAACAAAAAATGCCTGTCTCAATCTAATACATTTCCTAGATGAGGCTACAGTAGCTTGTACAGAGCATAAATTGCTCGCACAACTGCAGAAAATCCTGGAAGATTTAGGCTCTGTGTTTTTTCATGGGCTATGGAGCTACACTGTCACTGCATATGCCCATAGTGCATATCAACATCATCTTGACTGCATACCCCTGTAGCCTCATAAAAGACAACCTTAAAGGGCAAGAGCAGTCGCCCCAAACTTATTTTGAAGCAACAGCTAAATCTCACAATTGTCTTCTTATTTCTCTTCAAAGTATCTTTCATAATATTTTAGGACTTTAATATTGCATATTCAAGGTAAACCAATCAGTTACTTCTAGTAAATTTCACATTTGAGGAGAAAAAATATTGTCACATGACTCTCAAGAGCCAATCACGAAACAGGACAGTCTACTACACTACTTCAAGTTGGGGTGACTGCATTTCCCCTTTAACTCCTGTCTGCATATCCTTGAAGTCTCTTGAAAACATATTGCGGTGAGGCAGATTACATTTTAATGGGCAAGTATCTCTGTAGTCTCTTGTAACTTAAACAAACTGACCACTCACTGGGTATCCTCATAGCCCCTTAAAAGGTAAGTAAAAATGCCTCATTGGTAGCCAGGGAAAAGTGGTTCAAGACTCATACATGAGTCATTCCCAAATTACACACTTTGCTATAGACTCACTTTGTATGTAGCTTTATGTTTTTCCAACGAGAGCTTCCATGTACTGAGTATTTTGCAATTACTCCAAATTGCTCGAGGCCATATCTGGGACAGTCCGTCGTATTTCACTGTTAGTCATGGGACATTTTAGAGAATTTTGGTCCATAAAATGAATGGTTGAAAAAGGGACGAACTTGTACTAATGCAATCAATTTATACAGTGTGACTGCCTCTACAAAATAATAGAAAAGTAGGAACAAAAGTCTCCTCCAACATTAATTTTTATTAATTAATAAACCGTTAGTCCTGGGACAGCTTTGCAACATACTGTAGGTTTCTGAGTACAGTTACTTAGTCCCAAAACTCTGTGCCATTAAGGTGATGATGCTATTTCTTAGCTTTTACGGTCAAGAAGAACAAGTTGGACGATTGTCTTATTGCAAACTTTTTTGAAAAAATCATCCCCATTTTCTGCAATATAAAACAATACATTGTTAGTCATGGGACAAATAAAACGTTAGTCATGGGACACTTTTGTCGCAAATGCTTACAAGCATAAAAATGCTGCAGAATGAAATGTTTTTCAATCCCTCTTTCCTGTTTTTACCTTACAATTATAAAGATGATTGACCGGACTCTAATACATAGTCAAAATTTAGTCTTATAAGAGTTCTAACCCATTGATCCCACAGTACAACAACTTAGCTAGTCGTACAGTTCATACTTCTCTGTAAATCCTTAGACTGAAAGTGGGATGAGGGGCAACTCTAAATTTGGATTGAAATTTTTTAAGGCAACTAAGATTTATTCTCAATCTATTAGACTGAGATTCCAATCGAACTTACCACTCGATTACTATTTTCAGACTTTTGAATTAAGAGAGATGAATACATACAAACTCCTATTAACTGTGGAACTAGTGGGCTGTAGAAGCAGCTCTGCACCAGCAGGTTGAGAGGGGAAAGGGGGGTGTCCACTCCCACCCCAAAAATCCCCACCACACCCCTTTTTCTCTCTCTCTTAAAAAAGGAAAAACATGTAACCAGTTCAAGCTTTGCCAAAGAGAAACACTTTACAACTAAACCACTTTGTATAGAAAAATTTCTCAAAGGGAAGGGGTTTCATTCACTCCCCTCAGAAAACATGGATAAATCATACAAAGCATTCACTTTAGCAGTTGCCATGTATACAGTATAGTGCTCACAATTTTGCATCCAAGCCCCATACACAGGTTAAACAAAGTCTTTGCAAATGGCCTTGGTGTCCCAGTCCTTATAGACAAAGCCAATTTTAAGAAACATGTTAGTAATGAGAACTTAAAATGAAACATAATCATGCAGTTCAAAGATTTGGCAAAGTTTCTGTACAGGTAGAACTAGTATTTTGCATCCAAAATCCTCCTTACAAAAATTTCTCAAAGAGGAGGGGATATCCCCTTGACATAGTTTTCCCCTACTTCAAGATGGCACTCCTTGAATGGGTGACAAAGCAAAAATATGCCTTGGTAAAAATAACTGTACCAAAGGTATGCCAGTGTAGTAGAAAGCAGTGATCTGCCGCTGCCGGTCGGCGCCGGTCGGGCCCGACCAGGACGCAGTATTGCCGACCGCCACAATCATGCCAAACTAACTTTTCCGACCGGCACTTATTCCTTATAAGAAACCAAATAAAATAGCCATGTGGTCGAAGGATCGACCGAAAAGAAACTGTTTGTTGGTCATAATTTGAGACTGGATGAAATCCAGTTCATAATCGTTCATAATATCCAAAACACATCTCGTGAAAAATACTATAATTTTGCATTCCAGAGCAATGACTCGATGCTTGATCATCGCGCTGTAGTTTCAATTATTAAAAGGAGCGATGTACAGGCAACCAGCATGCCAGAGGTATGTTTTTTATTGAAGTACGTACGACCACGAACCTAAGCAGGGCTTACAAAATCCTATGCGCCGGGTGCCTGGGGCTCCTTTTTCCAATGTTCGGGATTGAAACTCAATGATTTAAAAGCCCGTCACGCTACTGCCATGAATATTGCAAACCCTTGGTAGGCCCTCCACTTAGCGGATGAGAACTATAAGGAGTAAAATGATGCTGCCATACCCCATGCCTATTGTACAGTCTTCTTAGTTTACACTCAGAATCATAGCCAGATTCGCTAACAAAACTATAATGGTAAAACAGAGACCATCAAAGCACGCCGTATTTCAATGCAAGTGCTTGGCATACATAAGAGTGTAGGCTATCACGAGTAATAGTTTCTTACAGCAGTACGCAATGCATACACGTACTGTACTAAATATCCGTACGTACATATGTTCACTACTTTGCGTAAATCAATGGTGCTTATACTGTACCACGGCCATACCTCAGCTAGCACATAAAGAGTGTAACAGACTGTGATGCACAGCTAGCTCACTGGGCTACTTTTCAGGTATTGTTATTGCGTAAATCATAAATGCACAAAGCACAATTTACACCATACGAATTAATATCAGCGTTTCCCCTGGTAGCCAACTTAATTAACGAGATGGCTGCCTTGCTGCTTTTTTGCGACTGCCTCGCCTTGAAATTACCGCCTCTTACTTTTTCTTCCTTGAAAATTACTTGGAAGGCACGGACTAGATCTTTTCCTTACACATGGAGAACATTTTCATGTTGACAATGAAACCATACAGAACTCCTGAGACATTTCCCATGCTTTTGCAATTGCCTTTAAACAACTTGAATTTGCACCCAAGTTCTAAATTGGCCAAAAATATCCTCCGAAATCTAAATGGTGGGAAAAACTCTCGTAACAAGAATTAATCTGAGGCAGACTCTTGAAAAAGTGACAAGAAATATCGGTAAGAAAGTGTGTAATTACAGGCCATAATCTGTTAATTACGTTTTGTCTTACCAATACATAGATGCAATCGTAAAAGAATGATTGTGATTGGCTACAGTCCAAGGCTCCAAACTGAAGCATGGACAGTAAGTGAAACCATCAGATCTCGATAAAAGTGATGAACGTATCAATTTGAATTGACCTCAAAAAAATGACTTAAATTGATATTATTTTAGAGACAGTTTTGGCACATGGTTAATTATAGAAACAAATTCTATTTTAATCCAAAAAGGAAAGGATTTCAGTCCTGAACACTGGTTCACATAAAGCTTAAAGGCAGTAGGCATGCAGTCGCCCCAAAACTTGCTTTGAAAAATCAGCCAATTCGTGCAAATCTCCTCTTATTGCATTATATGCACCTCTGATGACGTTTTGATGTATAACTATTAAAAATAATAGGTAAAGCAAGGAGAAATTCTTCTTGAATTTCACAACTCACAAACAAAAACATTGTCACATGATCAAAGTGGGCCATTCATGAACCAGAGTGATGGGGCACACTAACTCTGATTGGGGTGATTGCCTGCTGCCTTTAAGCTCATTCCTTCTGTAGCCTACTTTAAGTGTATTTTGTATGAAACTAATTGACAGTTTAAGTGATGATACTTAGCTTTTCACAGGACCGTCAGCAAATTTACACTTCTATTCAATTTAAACATAATGTTAACTAACATTTTTTATGAAAGAATGTGTTAAGTAGGCCTAATTGTTTTAAGAAATGGCAGTTAAAGCCACAGGGCTGTATTTTCTTTTTCAAGCTTTGAGAAAAATTTGTTTGATGTTAATTTCAAAATACTATTAAGGTGATAAAGCAGCAGCAAAAGTGCTTATGACACCTTATAAGGGATAATTATCTTTTTATCTATTATTGCTATCTATAATCATTTTTGACGAAATTTTCCTGGTGGGGCAACTTGGTTACTTACTCAGGAGGCAATTATGTGGAGGGGCAAATTCATCAGGAGGCAACTTAGCTAGTGGGTGACTGTCTGCTGAGGGGGGACTATCATGGGGCTGGGCCACTTGACTGGCAACTGTAATTGGCCCTATGCATGTGCTGCATGCACAGAGCAGGATCACAGGAACCCAGCTCGGTGACTGCATGTGTGCTAATTTTGATGTCCTCGATCTGAACTTAGACATAAATTTACCTATGATCACCAAAACGTTTCTCGGGTTGCTTCTACCATACGATAGAATGGGCAGGCACGACAATCCAATCAGCATCAAGCACTGGTATATCACAACATGAATCCCCATGTCCATGATATCTTTAACTCGCTATTTGTATCTGCACCCTGGATAAGCTGCTTCTTGCAGTTCAAGTCACACTTCCTGGCTGATAGACTCTGTGCCAGAAATCTAAGTTTGCGACATACGGCTTCCTCCAGAATGTGTTAATGTGTAGGTTGCGAAGGCAGGCAACATCAAAATGGGAGTTACCGAAATTTGTGTACTTGCTCGCCGAATTATGATATCGATTCCAAGTTTCAACAGTAATTAACCGGAGAAGCTCCCACGGTACACACAACAAAACAGGCAAGCATGTGACACAAGGTGTTTAGCTTTATATATCAGGTGACTGACTTTATGTGCACCGTAGCCCATACACATCATGAAGGGCCCTCGGATAATTAGAACTAAGAAGTAAATGCGAGCCCATTTAGCTTTATGCCTTGTTTAATTAAAGAAGATAATGTTAATTCCTACATTCTCCAAGAAGTCTCGAACGAATCGAGTGCTTTTTAAGTATTTTGGTCTTTTTAAACTTCCGCTTTTGTCTCACACTGCTCACAAGATGTATATTGGCTACCGTCATTCATCTTTCTTGAGTTGCGAGGCGCGCGGCGAGCGAGTTTTTTTTTTCGTAGGATAGCGAGGGGAATTCTATTCATACGGACCAATCAGCTTCTTGGAAAGAGGTCACACCCCTAATTCCAAAATAGCAGCATTCCGACCCTTGTTTTGTAATTCTGACACCGGATTATGAAAGAACAGGCCAAGTAACCCCCATCCATGTAACCCTAACCTTAATTCTAACCCTAACCATGATTTTGAAACAAATTTAAAATTTTTTGAAAAATCGATTTTCCCGTCGGTATCCTATGAAAAAAAACTAGCGCGCGGCGACTCTCATCAGTTCTTGCAGAAGAGGCTATGTAATGTAGTCGTTGGGCCAATATAGATAGTTCTCACATGACGTCATAGGAGCTTTTCACGTGAAGTATGTCAGCCATCTCATAGGGCAACCCCGGCATGTACGTACAAGCTTGCCCTATGACATGGCGGTTGCCAACCCCCAGTTGTGACGTCACTGAGAACTATCTAAGGCAATAGTTGTTGGCAACAGTTGGCATTACATTGGCCCAACGTAATGCCAACCATGTGCGCTATCAGGTTGGGAGGATTTCAGTCACGTGACTTTAACCAACTAGACGCAATTTTGAAGGGCAAGATCGCGCGTCTTTTTTGTTTTGAAGGGCAAGACCGCGCGTCTCCTTGGTTTTGACGGGCACGCGTCCATTGTGTCACAGTAGTATCTATGGTTATGCCGTGCGCGTGAGCTGTAAGTTCGCTTACTGCGTGTGTGTTTTGCCCTTCAGTGCCTGGGAATCCGACTCGCGTGACGTCACATGAAATCCCCTCTATAAAGGCTAGGTTCA
Organism: Holothuria leucospilota; assembly: GCA_029531755.1. NCBI lineage: Eukaryota > Metazoa > Echinodermata > Holothuroidea > Aspidochirotida > Holothuriidae > Holothuria > Holothuria leucospilota. Next base: position 13,607,895 of record CM055968.1, on the reverse strand, counting down.
CTGCACTCTCTAAAATCGGTTAGCCAGCCGACGAAGTCGGTTGCGCGCCGGACGCCCAATTTTTTTTCCCACGAGGTTATGGGCAAATCAGATTTTCAAAATTTTTTCAAATTTGTTTCTAAATCATGGTTGGGGTTATTTCCAAGGTTAGGGTTACGTGGATTGGGGTTATTTGGCCTGTTCTTTCATAATCTGGCGTCAGAATTACAAAAAAATGGTTCAAAAGCTGTCATTTTGGAATTAGGGGTGTGGCCTATTTCCAAGAAGCTGATTGGTCCATTGGCATGATTTGCCCATAACCTCGTGGGAAAAAAAAATTGCGCGCGCCGGACTGAAGCGCCTTCGGGTGGACCAGTTAACTAGCCGACTTTGCATTTGCATTTGCACTCGCAACCATCTCCGCCGGGAATTTTGCATTCTGCATAGACCCTGGCCATTTGCCTAGAATGTTAACGACCGAAATATTGAAGCTCGTAAATCATCTTAGTACGACGCATAGAAAAAAAATAAGTTCTTTCATTTCTATGGTACTACGACGACAGCCATGTAGCTTAGGCCTTCGAAGTTCGAGGCTTCAACTATTTGTATTCTGTACCCACTAAAATGCCTGTCAGTGATTGTATTGTTGTTTGGAAAACCAAAAGGAAGCTAACTCGGCACAGGAGAACAATCTGGTAAAGGAAGTAGGCCTAGGCCTAGCCTAGGGTACCTACCCAGCCAACATGCCCAGCTGGGCCCCAGCTGGGTTTTAGATGGGAAAGCTGGGCTTAGGTGGGCTGACGGATGTAATTGGGATATTGGTGTTTTGAACAAGCCAGACTTGCTAATGGCACGATGAGAATGTTGAAATAGATTTTTTTCGTTATTTCTGTAATCTTTTGTCAGAAATTGTTTTCAGTTTTTTCCAGGTTTTAGCTGGGTTTTTGCTGGGCTTCCCCACATTTTGGAGCCCGACAGTAGCCCAGTTGGTGCCCAACTGGGCACGTTTGGAGTTAAATGCCCTCAGTTGAAATTTTTTTGCTGTTTCAGACAACGTTGAAAGTTTTCTTGAAAATAAAATAGCAAGACAAAATAATCCAAGTTTTGTAATTGGGCTAGAGCTGGGATATTGATGGATTTCCCAAACCAGAGGAGCCCAAACAGGACCCGGTTGGGGCCCAGCTGGGGAAACACATTCATGTATGAATGGTATTTCACTCTTTTAAAATTCCTTTTGTTAACTTTTCGCAGTATTGGCGCTTTTAGGTTAAATGTAGGCATGCGTATTTAAAATGAAGTTTATTTTTGTTTTAATGGGCTCTAGCCTGGCTAAAGCTGGGCTAGCCCAATCTGTTTGGCCCAGATGGGCCCAATTAAGAAAATTTTCAAAACATATTTTCATTGAGGTGATTAACTCTTTTTGCTTCAGAAAATGTATGTCCTAGGTATTTTATCATAAATCTTTTCCAATTTTTCAAAGGAAATTTGTGTTTATCACTTAATGCAGGTCTAATTGAAATAAAGTGAAGCTGGCAATGGTGAATTCTTGTAGAAAACCATGTTTCTCAATTGTTCAATACCACATTAAGAAGGAGAAATTGAAATATCATGAAGAAAATTGCATTCTCAATCGTGAATAATAACAAACAAGTGTCACCGTGAATATATATAATAGCCAAACGAAAGTATTTACTTAAACAAGAACTTTCCAGCAATATCCTTCTACCTTTGAAAGTGGCTAGCATTAGCAATGCCGGTAGCTTTTAAGGCTTGTAGAAGGAAAGTTACCTCAGATTTTCCATTGCTAAGCCAGTTGGACCCCCAAATGGGACCAACCTCAGCTGGGGTAGCCCAGTTGGGGCCCACATGGGAACACCTGACAAACACGGATTTGCCCCAGCATAAGCCCAGCATGTAGCCCAGATGGGGCCCTACTCCAGCCCAGATGGGGCCCAACCGGGAACACCTGACAAACACGGATTTGCCCCAGCATAAGCCCAGCATGTAGCCCAGCAGGGGCCCAGATGGGGACCGACTCCAGCCCAGATGGGCTAGCCCAGTTGGGGCCCAACCGGGAACACCTGACAAACACGGATTTGCCCCAGCATAAGCCCAGGATGTAGCCCAGCAGGGGCCCAGATGGGACCCGACTCCAGCCCAGATGGGCTAGCCCAGTTGGGGCCCAACTGGGAACACCTGACAAACACAGATTGGCCCTAGCTGGGACCCAGAATGTAGCCCAGCAGGGACCCAGTTGGGGCCCACCTGGGAATGTTGGCTGGGTAGGCCTAGTTCTCACGTACACTTTCTTCCCTGAACTAGGCCTAGGCTATTGCAACACAAACTTTTGACCGCATATTACTGTGAGAGTAATATCGTCTGCGTGCGTTGCTGCAGTGATTGTTGCTATATACGCATATGCGCGTGTATAAACGTAACTATAGCTATGGACTATGTCACAATTGAACAGCAATGCATGCTATTTAGCATACAATAGTGTGAACGTCCTAGTTACACGATTTAGCAGTTTCACAGAATGTTTAAAAAACAAAACAGGATCGTTTGTGTAAATCAAATTTTTGGTCTCTTTTTGGACACTAAGTGCAAATAATCTTAGAATGAAGGGTCTTAAACATATAAAGGACCCGTAGAGGTCAACTATGTAGGAGTATACGTGAATTTGACAAAGTTCGAGACTATTTAAAATTTTTGAAGGTGCGGTAGCCCAATTTTGACAATGGGTATATTGCTGACCTAGTATGGGAAGCCCCAAAGCTTCCCAAATACTAGGTCAGCAGACTGCGGACTAGCCTAGGCCTATTTGTCTTTGGCCAAACTTGATGTGATTCAAAGTTGACGCATGGAGTTAGAGTGGTTAGGCCTACTCCTAGTCCGCAGTCTGCTGACCTAGTATGGGAGCAAAGTGTACGTGAGAACTAGGCTAGGTTACTCCATGGTTGACCCCCGTCACTACACTTCTATGATTCAGACAAAGAGTGAAATGTGGATATGATGTGGAAACGTAGAACTTGACATAATATGACCCCCTAACTTACTTGTAACTGTCACTTGTTGGGTTTACCTGTATAATAGGCTTATAGTTAGAATATACCATAGAAATGTCCTTACTTTTATTTCTATGGGATACAAACAGCCTACTTATACAAGCCTGCATGCAGTGAACCTGGCCTCCAGTTTCTGCTTGCAAAGACTAAAAATTGCAGTGAAGGGTGTTTTGCCACAGTGGTGTGTGATGGCTACCTCACCGTACAGCCTGCTGCAGTGAATGTATCGGCTAGGCCTGTATAGCCCATAATAGTGAACACCTCACTTGCTACTTATACCTTGATGATTCAGAATATGTGATAGTATGCTGGGTTGGAATGTTGTGCATGTTAGCAGCCCGATACTAATTCTGCACACACCTTTGTGTTTGCTTCCATGGGTGAATAAATACCAAGTAGCTTAATCCTCTTAGAATGGCAGCTATGTTTACTTTACAAATTAAATAACCTGCACTTGAGCACTTCCTTTATGCCTACCAAACAAAAGGGCTTATTCACTTGACCACCATTCTGTTTATTGAAGAGTAAGTAATAACAGATAGCAGGGGCGTAGATTTCTTTTCAACTTTGGGGGATGGGGTGAGCTATCGCAAATGTGAAAATTGTGCACGCGAAGCGCGAGCCCATGACCGGGTGGGGTCCAGGGATTGAAGCCCCCGGAAGCTCCTGGGTTTTAATGTCTCAGAAGTGCCAGGAAGACTGTTTTAATGGGTTAATTTCAGTGGTAATGTTCTTTGGTTGGCTACTAGTATATGGGTGTATCCATAAATTAGGGGTCCAAAGTGTGACAAAGGGGTCAAAATTTAAAAACCATTTAATACTGGTGTAAAGTATATTTTCAAGAAGGTATATTTATCTATTTCTAAAATTTATATCAGTCCTGGCTTTTGTTTAAGACATCCAGGTTATTGATCAACTCTATCTCAAAGCTCCTTTCAAAAATGGCGGAGGTGACTGGGACACCAAAATTGGCAATATATGCCTAGAAAGTTTATAACTGTGTAATATATCTAAGTCTTTTCCTCACTTTTGGTAAGGCATAAGTGGCAAGGATTTATAACAGAAACAAGTTACACCCACTGAAATTGGTTGTATGCTCAATTTAGAATAAAAGCTCACACCATGGTAAGGGAAATCATGTAATATTTACACTGAAACATATTTATTATGTGTACAGTTTCCAAAAGATAGAGCAAGTAGCTGCTTGAAAATAAATGAACACATAAAACATAAACATTTTTCAGAGTTGTCCCCAATTCATCCAAATATCTTACATTTTTGAGTAACTGGGTTACAGACGTTATGTGCCGGGTGTGACGGGACACCAAAATCCCAGTAACACTGACACAAACAATGCATAAAAGGTTTCACGTAGCATTTACAGAGTACTGTATTCAAGTGGGCAACACTAACAGTTCAGACAAACCTATTTTTTCTTGGAACATCGGATATTTTTACTGTCAGTTGCAAATTTTCTTATGTTTCATATAGGGGTGACAGGGTCCTATTGAATTAACATGTGGTGTCCCAGTCACACCCGACCATGTCAACATTACTGTATGTTGTGACTTCTTAAATCATTACAAAATTGCACAAAGTTAAAAACTATACTGACTTGAACTAAAGTAAGAAAAAGATAGGAAGGATTTATCAAATAACAAAACAGCTTCATATTTACAGTAATAATGATTGTTGGGTGTGACAGGGACACCAAAGTGTGACCGGGACACCAAAAAAATAAAATAGATATTCCCACTCTCCATACATTTTTCAAGTTTGTCACTTTCTAATTACTTTCCACATCTTTATGATGTTCATATTATCCATCTTAAATCATTTATTTTAATTTTTTTCAGTTTAAAACAGTTTAAATAGCTCTTTGTTGTTCTCCAATGGCGGAGGTTACAGTGGGACACCATGGGACACCATTTTCCCCTTTCAACCAGATAGTGGACAATACATTACAAAATGGGGAAAAAAGGGTAGTATCGATAACCATGTGCACACATGTTACAACTCAGGCATGTATGAATGGGATTGGCATAGTTGAGGTGATATGAGAGGGTGGTAATTTTGATGATTTTGTGCGCGATGTGACATGATCAGCGGGACACCAAACACAAAATGTGATTTCCAATGGGTGCCATTATTACAGTTGTCCTTGTACTGCTCAGGTTTAGCATTTTACTTTATCAGTAGAGGTTACCAGTAATTGGACATAGTGATTCAAGTTTCCAAGAGTAACACAGGGAGATGAGGCCTTGTATTAATGTCCATACTAGTATGATGTGACAGGTGGGACAAAGCGTCACATCCGCCATGCCAACTTTGAAATAGGCGCATTTCGTTAAACATTGTCCCTTAATCTGGAAACTCACATTGTTTGTTTGTCTGGTTCTAATATCTCATCTGACATAACTTTAGGCTATCCAAAGGATAGAATAAATTTTTTATATTGTAATAACTGAAGTAAATTACCCATGTCACAACTTTTACAGATGATCTGGTGGGACATTTATACATGCTGGCTAATAAAATTGTAAACGATAGATCAACAGACCGTAATTGGACATTGAGATACCACAGTTAGTGATAACACATAGAATATTAAACACTTTCAATAACAGGAATCACCTCTAGCCTCAGTTTTAACCATTCTCTATATGCCACAAGTGGCGGATGTGACGGGGACACCATGGACCCCTAATTTATGGATACACCCATATTCATACATTTAGGAAATGCTATTTTGAGCACAACACTTAATTGTTGATAAGCTGCACTGGACTGAAATTGTACAAGAGCAGCAATGTCATGTTAAGCTTAAAAAAGGCAGGGATCAACATATAGGGTCAGCCCAGACAACTGGATTTTGCATTCGGAGATCATTACAAGACCTGCAAATTGGCTTGAGATCAGTGGCGTGGCCAGGTTTTTTGTGATTGGGGGCACCATAGATGTCGTAATAATACCTCAGTTCCCCAAGTCTGTGTAAATTACACCTTTATTTTTCACGCGTTTCTTCATTTGCATGCAGCAGTTTCAATCTTTCGTTTGTCACTACATAAAGGTGTCGTCCTGGGGAAGGGCCCCCCTCCCCTTTAAGAATTTTTTTTATTAATTTAAAGTGGGCATGACACACAGCCAAAATAACTTTTGTGTATTGCAAGATCGGGTACAGTATTGTAAAAGTATCATCTCACACACAATTAAAACCGCCGCAGTTCGGCATAAATAGAATTTGAAGAAAAACGTCCAGAAGTCCAATTTCGAAAAATGCCGCAACAGGTCACCTGACTTTTATGACGCAATTGGCGGCACCCCGCACTGCGCTATGTAAGGACGCATATCTAGATGTGGGACTAAAACAACGCTTTGGGAAAGTTTCATATCTTAGCAACTTCATGAAAATGCTTACATCACAATACAGAACACAAAGCGCGAACCAATGATGTGCATGCTAAGGCGCGCGTGCACTCGAGCGACGACGAGTTTGCGCGCGTGCATATAGGCGGACCATGTGGGGGCTTGAAAGCACATCATTGGCCAGTATGAACGCATGCATATGAGCGCGCGTGTTTTAGTTTTCCTACATACATAAACCTCAGCTCAGTTTCTGTGAAAAAAGTATACGCGGTATGGTTGCGCGCGCTGTACAGAACAGCTATGCACATGTATGATATGAACAGTCCATAACAAGCTCTTGTTCATGATAGGCTGTTCATTGACAGTGTTATTGCGAATGCTAGGCACGCGCTACGCAATTATAATGATAGCACAGGTGTTTGTTGAGATGATGTACCTACTAACGCATGTGACCATGCCTATGATTCGGTGTGTGGAAACGATAGATGAGCTGCCTCATACTGTACATGCACAGAAGTGCTACTGACCGTGCCGCCAATGACGTCACGTCTTGAGACGCGCTCACTACGTTTTTTCGCTTTCGGATTTCAGATGGATTGAGTGTGGCCTGTTTTGAGAATTCACAAGGTCGTATTCCGGTGTATATGGACGTTGTTTAGACAGAAGAACATTCGTTTTATTTCAAGATGTGCCCAAAGAATATTTACTGAGAAACTCACTTTGGCCGTGTCATACCCAGTTTAAGGTCTTTTAGATGCAAAATGGTGCTATCTTTGGGATGTTCTTGGAACTGATCATATATGGCCGGAAAGTGTCCATAATTTAGTGAATGCTAATTTTTGGTAAAGTAAAAGAGGAGAATATGTTGTCTATTAAGAGACAGATACATTGTCAACAAATCTCCTGAAGCCCGCTCCTTCTGTCTATTTTACTGCCTTCTATTTCAGGACGGTTTTTACACATAAATATGTGCGTAAAGTCCACAGAAACATTCTTGAATTATTACGAAATATGTCCTTTCTTTCTTTGTGCATTATGAAAAGGCATCTAAGGCTAGCAGATACCTGAACAGGACCTCCTGGAAGCTCTGCATTAATCAAATTAATTGGGGGGGGGGGCAATGACACAATGCGTATACTACCTGACATCCAAATGATAATATAGAGTATGACGTCGAACACTTTACAACTATCGTATTTTTACTACTTTTGAACTAAAATCCGGACGAACAGCTGCCAGCAATGGAAAATGAGAGGGAGGGAGAGTATAGGTGCAGGGAGGTGATATTAGACCTCCCTGATAGGTGTAGCAAAAGGGGTGAAGGACTAATAAGAGCGTTAGAGAGTGCTGTTTTCGTCATAAGTGTATTAACAATCACCATCAGCGCGAACTGGCGAAGCTCTGGTAATTTTTTTTTTTTTTGAAAAATGTATAAAGGCAGATACCTACTTTCAACCTTCTTCATCATGCTACATATTAGATTGAAAGATCCCATATTGATGCAAGGTCCCCGCAGATGTTTGGAGATCTGTTCTTCGAAAAGTGTTGTGATCAGAACAGTTTCGTGTATTATTACCCTAATAATGGTCATGACATGGAGTGTAAACAGTGACGAATAATATTTCGATTACAAAACCTGCATTCAGACTCTCCATCGAGACACTTTCAATTGCCCAACAAACCTACATGCCACTGCCACAAGCCAGTGTTTTACCTATTAATTCGTAAACTTTCAACTTTTTGCTGCTCTGCTTCTCCAAATGTTGATATTGGAAGATATTGATAATATGAGTGACACTGCCGTAAGGTTGGAAGCGCGCGGAGCGCGCGGAAATTTTGATAGATTGCAAACGATTTGCTAAAATTCTGATAGTTTGAGAAATGTTTGTGATAGAAAGTGAAGTGAGATTGAAAACATTTCCTATGAAAATGAAGAATAAAATATACTTTCCATCATACACGTATCTGTAGACTGAAACATTGGGGGGGATGATTATATGGGCCATCCCCCCCGAGTCAAATGTTGGGGGGATATATCCCCCCATCCCCCCCCCCCCCGGGATTTACGCCCATGACAGATAGGAGAGATAACTGCTAGTTTGCGAACAGAAACCCTAGCTTCAGAAATCTGCCAAGAGGAGGAAATTTTTGGAGGATTTAGTATCGGGGCTGAGAGCAGCATGGGCAAATGTGGCAACAAAGTAGCAAAAATAATGTTAATTGTATGAATTTATTGATTATTGTAATTCTTTCCTGTAACTAGTTTACAAATTTCTGGTGATTATAGCAGTTTTTCTGAAAAAATTGCCCCATTTTTATACCTTAATTGATGCTATTTCCAATCACTTGAGTGTCGGTATGTTGAGCACTTGAGTGAAAAACTTTGCCAACTTGTGTCAACAACTCCCCACTGTCAGTAGGTATCATGATAAATTGATTCAGGACCAATGTCATGCAAATGCATGAGAAATTTGTAATATAGGCATAGAGAATCTAGATTTTATTCCTCACAGTTTGGTTGTGCCCTTTTGTAAGGATAGCAATGCAGCAGAAATTCATAATGAAGTTCATAGTTTTGCCACAGTTGACTTGTTTTTGATTCACTTTTACTGAAAATATAAGAAAATAAAGAAAAAAAGAAGAAAGATGTGTTGGTTCAAGTGGAATTCCTTGGGCCATGAAATCCTATAATCTTTAGGGTTGCGCAACATTGTGTATTTCAAAAGTGTATAAATTTGAAAAACATTCCCATTCATGAGTGGGTTGTAATATGTTTAGCTTTATTCTGAGTGGGTCCTAACAAGATTCTCAAAAACCAAAGTAAGTGAAGGAAGGCATGCATTGTTTTTGCTGAGCCAGCTAGGGAATACAGTTTCTTACAGTGTATGCATGTTTGAGGGTAAAGTTATTGGTGAAGAACAATATTAATCAGAAACACTGATCAGACATGTTCAAAGACTAGGCTACTACTGCATGTTTTATGATGGTTTTGTTGCAGATGTAAAATTCTCTGTTCAGGGAAACATGGTATGTCTCAATGAAGCTTTCTGACACTTCTCATTCCCCTGTGGAGTACTGTGATGGATGAGGGCCAGTAGGTGATGATCAGTTTCATGCTGATAATAGTGCGCATGACCAGACTTTAGTGCAGCTTGATATAAAAGGGCACTAGCATACAGTGCTTATAGATTATATTTGTTTTTGTATTTTCACTGTGTTGTGACTTGTAATTGTATGGTTCTGTATTGTGATGCAAACAGAGGTCCTCCCATCAACTCTGAGAGACAGACATGGCCCAAGTTCCTGCCTCCCTGTGGATCATAGGTGCTGTGATTTTGGCATATGCTTCTGGCTGGAACACACAGAAAAATGTTTTGGTTATAATAGGTAAATATCATACCCAGTGACATAAATTGCATAATTCAAGTGACATAAATTGCATAATCATAGTAAAGTTTCACGTGCACCACCTCAAATTTGTGTTAAAAAAAGTGAGTGGTCTCAAAGTACATAATAAGTGACGTCACTTTGATTGACATGAATTCAAAGTATGCCCTTCAATTGAAAGCTACTGTGACTGGTCAATTAATGATGACTTGTGCATAGGACTTGGGATCAGTGAAATCATGGAAGTATTACCTTGAAGTTGTACTTGCATGGTGAAATGTTACATACATGCATTGCACAACTGATTGGTGAATGTACCTTTGAAGTAGTACTCCCATGGGTGAACTCAGCAAAATGTGGTCTTAGGCAATAATTTTCCTAAAGGTCTTTTCCTTGGATGCACAATATTATCCTATTTTGTGTTTAAGGAGGGACTTGAAGTAAACTTGGCTGGGAAAATATAACTATCTTGGACAGTTTAAGGCCCTTGAATTAAATTTTTGACAATACTCAGTTGTCAGCTACTGTATTCTTTTATTGCAAATACCCCTGATTTTGTTCATTCCCTACCTCAGGGTTTCTCAACCTTTTGTAATTTGAGGCCCACTTTTGATTGCTGAAAGTTCCCAAACAATACTTTCACCATTAACTGATAAATTATGAAGTGGACCATATGAGACAAGGTCCAACAAAAATATGTATAAAAAAGCATCATGTATATAACTGAATCCTGCATGTTTTGGATGAGATAAATTATACTGAAAAATGATAATTTTGATTTTCCTGGCCAACTTCACTGCCCACTGGACTGTGTGTCACTGCACACTGGGTGAACTGCAGTCCAGTGATGTACTTCAGCCCATTGGTTAAGAAACATTGCCCCATTTTCATACAGTAGACACATACAGCAATATGTTTACACCTAATGTAGATGCAGAGTTAAAAGTTGTGGGAACAAAGAGTGACAAGAAATTCTTCATGATCTCATATCCACCATAATTTGTTTGAGAAGTTGATACCTCTTCAGTAAGATCGTAAGAGACAAAGTGGAAGTGAACCTGCTGTGAATTGTTGTGAATCAATATGACAGAGTTGAAAGAGCCTGATATGTGACTGAGGGTGCACTGCATATTGGAACAGGGCAGGAATTAAGCGAGGGCTCAGCGTGATTAGCCCCCGTAACTTGCAAAAAAAATCCCAAAACTGGGGTTATGAGGGCGAATTTGGCCATAGTAGTTTGTGTAGGGAAGACCGTTTTAACTGCACATTTCGGTGAACTAGCCCCAAAAGAGCTCTTGTATGACACATGTTAATTCTTGCCCTGTATTGGAACCATTTCAGATGTGACATTGTAGAATGTTCAGTTTGTACAGAGTACATAAGTGTATGAGGTTATGAGAAGCTGCATAGGCAAATAGATGGCCTTAAAATACTGTAGACCAAAACTGTGTAAAAAATGGTAGAATCCAGAACAGTTTAGCAAACTTGAGCATACATCGAAGATACACAGGCTAGGCCATGTGTACTGTAGGCCTTCCTACATAAAATGCTCCCTACCTTCACCATGTCAATACATGGGAAAGCTCTTTCTTGGAATTATGTTGTCATAATTATTTATGTCATTCAGTCTCCATGTTGGCAGTCACAGTAATTGGGGATATTTACAGCAGTAATTTGAATACATTGGTAACCTACAGTGATCTTGATATCCCCCATCCATTCCTGTACAAAGGTATACACACATTTTACAGGAGCAGTGCACACTGACACTTTTTTGACCTACCTCAACATTTTTGCTTTCCCCTCACTTTTGAATTCCTTACAGAGCCACTGCATGGTCACATGGGAATGGGCGTATCTTACTTTACCATTTCAATGTGTCCAAAGGCATTTTTGGCAGTTTTATAAGTTGTTTTTCAAATTTATGTGGAGAACATGTCATCTCCAAAAGTTGACACCTGCAGCAGAAATGAATGACAGTCAGTAGTACAATTTCAGAAGCGTGGCCTGAATATTCACTTCTGTTTGCAGATGGAATGACTGAAACTTTCCTGATAGATAGAAAAGATACTTCATGTAACCATGGTTGTAATATCAGTATTCTAGTCCTACGATATTGTTTCCATGAATTATCAAGAAATTAAACCTTTTGTTGCATTTGCAGGAGATGATGTTGGTTTTGAAACTTCAATCTACAACTATACTGTCTGTAAAACTCCCAACTTGGAGAGACTGGCCAAGAGAAGTGTGACATTAAAACATGGATACACCTCTGTCAGTAGCTGTTCACCAAGCCGATCTGCCATCATGACAGGGTTACCCAGTCATCAAAATGGAATTTATGGGCTCTATGGTGGAGTCCATCATTTCGAAGCATTCAGTGGTGTAAAATCTCTTCCTGTAATACTGAAACCTCATGGAATCAAAACTGGTGTGTGATTTCTGTTCATTCTCAGCTGGAAAGTCTTTTCACATGGAGTATTTGACATAATTCTGTCCTTCTGCATCCTATTTTTGATTCCGTGACAAAGGCAAAAGAATCTATGCGATGGTGATGTCATGTGTGTGTCGTGGATCCATCTCCAAAGGTGGGGGGACTTTTCACCATTTGCAAATCGCCGTCCTGGGGGAGGGGTATTCCCCTCCCCTTTGAAAAAAAAAGGAAATTAGAAGGTGTCTATATGGCAAATGGTGCCATATTTGGGCGCAATTTAGCTTTTAAAACGTAGTGTCAATTCGTAATCTATGTTATAATACTATTCATCACAGTTTTAGTTTTCATCATTTTGCAAAAGTGAGGGGGACGCGTCCCCCCCCATGATCCATGCCCATGCTGTGTGAATGTGACACTGCTAGTAAACACGCTATCTCATGAAGGATAACTTTGAAGGATCTCTTACTTGGCAAGTGGATACCCCATATTGAATAGATGATCTCTGTAGTTTTTGGTGGAGGTCAAAGGTCATTTGGGTCACTAGAGGTCAAAAGGTCAAAACCTTGTAAACAGGATATGACAAGAAGGGTGACTGTGAGGAATCTCATACTAAGCATGTGAATGTTCCATATTTAGTAGATGATCCTATTATTTTTGGTAAAGGTCAAAGGTCATTTGGGGTCACAAAGGGTCAAAACCTTGCAAACTGCTCCTAAACATGGTATCTCAAGAGGGGTAGCTGTGAGGGATCTCATTTTTAGCATGTAGATGGCCCATATAGAATAGATGATCCCTATTTTTTCAGTGGAGATCAAAGGTCATTTGGGGTCATGAGAGGTCAAAATGTCAAAACCTTGTAAACAGTATCTCAAGAAGGGTAACTGTGAGAGCTCTCATACTTGTCATATGGATGTTTCATATATGGTGACAGGGCTCCCAACATTCCTAGATATTTCCTATATATTCCTTTGTTTGGAAAATTGGAATATATTTTCCTATCGCATAGAAAGTATTCCTACATTTCCTATATTTTGCATTTCAAAAGTTTGTTTATTAGTAGTTCTGAGATACATAGCAAACAAAATTGCAAGAAATTGGTGTCAAAAGTACTGTTCTCTGTAGTTTTTGAGTAACACCTTTAATTAAAAAAGTATAAGTAATGATGAATTTGTTGACATACAGTACCCTGTACATGTATCAACTGCCCTGTTAGGACAGGGATCTACTATCTCAGTATCGACTGCCATTGTTGCTACTGTAAATACTGCAATGCTAAAGTATAGTGCTACTTAGTACATTCACAAAGAATAAACACTCTAAAAGAATATCAGCCCTCTTTGATTTCTCATTTGATAAAATTAACTCCCTTACTCTTACACCTCCCTCCCCCTAATAAGCTCAGTGAACAGTTGTTATTTTGTGCAGTACCTGGTATGCACCCAGTGCCAGTGGGAGATCAGGTAAAAGTTGCATGCTGGTGTTGCCAGTTTGAAACTACTATACAGCTTCCAGGGGCCTTGCCATATGAACCCACACCAGAACATTGCTCAGGTTCCCACTGGGCCCCTGGAACCTGTTGTCCAGGTATCATTATAACTGAATGTTGAGTTATGAATTGACTTTGTACATGTAAAGGTAGGAAAGTTTAGGGAGGGTGAAATTGTAGCTACAGGAAGGAGGAAAACATGTTTGTGGTACATGCATGTATATGTACTCCCCCTCACAAATATGTGGTAAATAAAATTGGGAAATTGCATCAGATTATACCACAGAGCAATTAGAATCCAAACTTTTTGGGGGCCATGTTGTGGGCCTCTCACCCTGCATGGGCTTATGCATCTAGAGCTTTGTCCTTGCATTAGTGTTGGTCGAGGTCATTTCCCTCACATTTGAGTTGCTGTGGGCGCCCTGGTATTTGCCAACAAATATAGTATGTCAAATAGTAGTGTCACCTATGAATAGCCACTCAATGGAGTTGAGATGACAAGGATAGAGAGAGGGACCCCCATGCAAGATAGTTGGAATATCACTGCTGTAGTGCCATAGGAGTAACCTTTATACCACTTTTGGGGTGCGTTTGTCATTTTAGTTTCCCCAATAGCCAACCCTTGGAGCTACCAACCAAAACTTTCCCATATATTCCAATATTTTGCTGAAAAATTCCTGTAGTCATTCCTGCATTTTTGATGATCCTTGTCAGGAGCCCTGAGTAGATGCTTTTTATAGTTTTGGTGGAGGTCAAAGATCATCTGGGGTCAGGAGAGGTCAGAAGGTCAAAACCTTGTAAACATGATATCTCAAGAAGGGTAGCTGTGAGAGAGGTCTCATATGTGTCATGTCAATGGTTCATATTTAGTAGATGCTTTTTGTAATTTTGGTGGAGGTCAAAGGCCATATGGGGTCAGAAAAGGTCAAACAGTAAAAATCTGGAAAACTGCTCAAGGTATATATATCGTCAGGGTATCTCAATGTAGGTAAACATTGAGAATTTCATACTTGAGGTGTGGATACTTCATCATGAGTAGGTGATCCCTAATGTTTGTGGTGGGGGCCAAAGGTCATTGGGATCATTTTAAGGCCAAAAGGTTGGAACCTTGTAAACATGATATCTAAAAAAAGGTACTGTAAGTTTATGAAATCCTTAAATTAAAATATGAATAGCCCATGTTTTGTAGATGGTTTCTATTATATTTGGTGGATTTCAAAGGTCATTTGGGATAGTCTGTGGTCAAACTGTGAATGTTGTTAACATGAAACCTCAAGAAGGGAGACTTGTGAACCTCATACTTGCTAGTTTAGTGCTCTATAGTAAGGTGAAGAAGCCTGTTGATTTTGAAGGAGTCATTTGGGGCAACCCTATGTCAAATGCAATAAACCATGAAAATTGCTTGTAATCATGATATCTCAAGATGAGTAGTAGTGAGGGGACCTCAGATTTGGTGAAAACTTCCTTAACATGATTTGTCAAGTATGAAACATGGTCAGGTTTTATATCTGGCATGTAATGACATGAATGTGCCCTTTACGTAGCCAGCATTTGGGACTCATTGCCTAGAGTCATGTTGCCATTATGTTATCTCTCCTAATCTGGCAGGCAGAACTTGGGGAGGGGGTTTAGGGTTACCATACCTTGTACTGTAGATTTGTTAGCTTTGTGGTTTTCTCTTAACTGTTCTCGCTAGTTGGGGAGGCTGTACCATTCAAGCTTATCATGCTGTCCTATTCAGTGTGTCATTCATGTGTGAGTTTCTACATACAATACAAGTGCTCAGAAAGAAGATGAGGCCCAGGCCCATAGCCAGGAGGATGGGAGAGGGTGGAAACAGCACTACAGAAGTGCATATTGACCAGGATTAGTAATGATAGCCTTATTGGCAAATTAGGCTGGCTAGTTTAGTTGGGAAGAGAATTAGTGGAGGTCGGATCTCTCAAAGTCTCGGCAAATGGACACTTTTTCTCATGCAAACTGACTTTAGAAATAATTAAAATACTGGAAATGAGTTAAGTATGGTTTACATGACAGCTGATTAAGTGGTGAGATGATTTATAATACGTGAGTTGGGAAACTTCGATACGTAATGCATGCTGGGAAGGAAAGTGTACCATAACAGAGACTGTATGTGCAAGACGGATAGTTTTTGTAATCATTCACAATTTTAGAGTGTAAAATTATGGCTCTCTAGACATCAGTCATGGGTCAGAGAGAATTTCCTTTAGAGGAAATAGTTCTTTTTGAAGTTATTCTCCTTAACTTGGACCAAAAAGGGTGGGTAGTATGATGGTAAGTTGTGGAAGACAAGAAAACAGTTGCTCATAAACTTCGTATCTGCATGGAAATATCCATAGACTTGATCTGTGGTACTACATGATACAGCAAAATCCATTTTCCCATCTCATCTATTGTCATCGTCATTAGCGGCCTGACCCCTTAAGATTCGAACAGTGAAATTTTGCTTACACAAGAATTTCAGAAAAATTTAGTATGTTTTATGCTCTTTTGACTGCCTCACTTTTTTTCCAATAAGGAATCATTGGGAAGAAACATGTTGGTCCAGAAGACATTTTTAAATTTGACTACGAACAAACAGAGTTCAACAATTCGTACCATCAGTGTGCCCGTAACATCACCAGAATGAAGGAGTATGTCAGGGAATTTTTGATTCCTTGCCGAAGGCAGGCAAGGAATCTATGCGATGGTGATGGCGTGTGTGTGTATGTGTGTGTGTATGTGTGTGTGTGCGTATGTATGTGTGTGTGTGACGCTGCTTGTAAACACTCTATCTCAAGAAAGGTAATCTTGGGGAACCTCATACTTGGCATGTGGATACCCTATATTGAGTAGATGATCCCTATTGTTTTTGGTGAAGCTCAAAGGTCATTTGGGGTCACGAGAGGTCAAATAGTGAACGCCATAGAAATTGCTTGTAAACACTCTATCTCAAGATGTGTAACTTCAAGGAATCTCATACTTGGCATGTGCATGGCCCATATCAGGAAGGTGATCCCTATCGTTTTTGGTAGAGGTCAAAGGTCATTTGGGGTCACCAGAGGTGAAAAGGGCCAAAATCGTCCAAGCACAATATCTTTGAATGTAGAACTTGGTTTAAACTTGAAACTTGCTGTGTAGCTGGCTTTTAATGTAGTACATATTTGTCCTAAAATTTCATGAAGATTAGAAGTCATTTGAGGTCAAAATTGGCATTTTCTTTAAAGGTCTTCATTCTACGGTAGCTGTGATGAACCATTCATATCAATAATGTGATAACGGTCTACGTATATTTACTACA
The DNA here is from genome assembly GCA_029531755.1 of Holothuria leucospilota. Lineage (NCBI taxonomy): Eukaryota > Metazoa > Echinodermata > Holothuroidea > Aspidochirotida > Holothuriidae > Holothuria > Holothuria leucospilota. The sequence goes on along the minus strand of CM055968.1, from coordinate 13,590,877 downwards.
CGCTCTGTAAAACTTAACCATACCCCAAGGGCATCCGTATCCAGAAGATCATGATAGCTGTTAGCTGATGGTATTCAGCTCTCCCATTGGATAGTTGTCCTGACGTAGTGAGTCTCTCATGACGATAGGCCGAACTATCCAGTGGGAGGACCGGGATTTCGAAGATGGGGGAAATCCCTTTATACAAGTGACGTCACCATCGCGACGACTAAACGTGATCATGTGCAATCGAAATTTTCGCAGAAAAATATTCCTTTTTTTAAACACATTTATCGGTCCAAATGAGTCGTCATACCACAGAAGTGCTGTACGGGCACGATTGGAAGATTGTTGTGAATTGATAACGGAGAATAAGGCATGAACAGCGTGATTCAGGCAGGCGAAGTTGGTACCGAAAGGCGAAAGGCTGTGAAGTGCGCTACCTTTCCACTATTATATGTACTGTATATAGCCTAAGGTATTAACTTACTCGTTTACTGTATAACGTTAGGACAGCCTGTGACTAACTGTTACTTGTTAGTGTTACTAAGTGCAAGTATCGTTAGAATGAAGGGTCTTACAAAGTTACATGTAGGCAGCTGGCTAATGATTTGTAGAAATCAGTTAGGCCAAGACCTGCCTACGAGTATAGCCTAGGCCCATACAGGAAAGTTCAAGAGTTTTCATGCAGATCTGTGGCAAATGAAATTGTATGCCGTACTGGCTTTGCCCGCTTTGGTGCACGATGGCGACGTCATTGAGGGGGGGGGGGGGGGGGGCCCATACTAAAGTGAATGTCGGTACTATAACAAACACTAATGTTAGCCTAGCCTACACCTTAAGCCAAGTACACAGTAGGCCTATGTCTGCAGTAACCAACAGTAATGTATTGTAGTGTCAGGCTGCAGGATTATGCTTTCTGAGACTGGGGTGTTAGCAATAAGTTGGCGTGGCATAGGCCTAGTCCCCTGTAAGGTTTCACGGTACCGCTGAAATTTGGTACTGCCACAAATGGTACCGGTAATACCGCAATACTGGTTCCATTAGAGAAAATAGTCCAGTTTTTAACACAAAATACCTGCAAAAATGTTTAGATTCATCAGCTCAAAACTAAGCTTATTAAGTGATAGAGAGTCAGGGTTGTAGCTACTCTGGTCCGCGCCAGGTCAGTGAACCACAACAAAATTTTCTGCTAATATTTGTGGGTAGGCTACAACCCTAGTTCACATTTCATGCAGCAAATTTTTCATGCTTTGTAGCAAATCACAAAGACAGTAGGCCACATTCGATCTATCAACTCATAGGCCTACATAATGCATACGTAGTCGAGTACAGTCCATCGATTTGTGGACAGTATCGAACGGATACTTATGTAGTAAACTAGTAATATACAGTGCGTGCATGCAGTACCTACCCCTCTTTATGATACTAAAACACCTAAAAACAAGCACATGTGGGCCTACACCATGTGTTTGTGTATATGCATTACACGGTAGGATGGTGTGAAATAGCCAAGTAGGCCTAGTTGCATGGCAGTACTGTGGGCTTCGAAGTTCCATTTATAGTTTGTTCTGTGAGAGACTTTGGTTAAGATTATGGCCTGGATGTGGCTAGGGATGTGGCAGCAATATTTATACTCTTCTTATTTAAGAGAAGTGAATACTTGACTCACAATAAGAACAAAAAGATTTGAGCATAGATAGCATTATTTGTCACTGCCGTTCTCCCGACTGTTGGCTTCGGCCCGACTATGTACTATTGAAAATGGAATATTGGTACATGGATGTCAGTTAATGGTTCCTTGGACCCTTATTCGCAACATTCATGGAGTGGCTCCGCCATATGTTACCCTGGACTTGGCCCAAACCTGTGTCCACTGTGGTGCTATGGTAGAAGGGAATAGAGCGCCAAACTCTTCCCTTAAGGGTGCCATGATATTGCTAATGGGGTTTGTGGCAATTGTACAGTACTCCCCAGTTTATGTTTCGTTCAGTCGCAATTCCGGATAGCAGTCACTTGGTGGGGTCCTACTAATTTTAGCCTGGCTCGCCCTGTGCTACCTAAACTTAGCCTGGCTATACATGAGTGTACATTATAGAAGCATCGTAAATGTACGTAATGAGGTACGATAAAGTTGACTGCCTAAAGAACTTGGTGGCCGAAAAATACCTTTTCAATGTTGTATTTTGAAGGCAAAGTATGATTTTATTTATATTTTTTTAACAAAAGTAATTACAGAATGAGTCAATGAGTCTGCATTGACAATATTAATTTTATCAATCATAAATTTCAAAGATCATGTTCAGTGTTTTGGCAAAGTTACTGCAAAGTTTGCCGGGTCCATAGGCCTGCCTGGAGTGCCTCAGCTTGAATGGGCATCAACAGTTGAGTGACGGGCATGTTACTTTTGAAAGTGTAGGGGATTATTCTCCGCCCACTCGGCCACTTTTCTTTCCCGGCAGACGGAATCCTGTATGTGAAAATAACTAGAGGTACATTCGTGATCATACCGTAATTTCATTAGCTCTGACAACATGGGCGTCCAAGGTTGAGGCAAGGGGGGACACTTGCCCCCCTGGACAATCAAAAACGAAGAAAAAATAACTAAACCTTCAAGACTACTTCTGTCAAATTTTGAAATGATCTCACACCATTTTGCATCTAGGCTCCTTGAAAAAGACAAAAACTTTTCAAAGGGGAGGGACGCCCCCTCCCCCAGGCCAGCGACAATCCTACTTTGATGTGACCCCTCAAAGTGGTTTCCCCCCAGCTACGGGCCTGCTAATCTGATCAATTAAAGTTTTTCCCCCATGATGTGACAACATAGCCTAACTTAACACATACAGTAATTGGCTTTTTTTGGGGGGGGGGGGGGGGGGGGGACAAAGGTGTTTAATATTACTATACGTGTGATTTACGTACCAATTTGCTGTTAATTACGTTTGCTAAACAATTGAACTTCTTTACGGCGGTTGATTTGTACGTACATGGACAGCCGGGCTCTAATTAGTAGGACCGCTTGGTGCTGGGCTTCCAGTATGTTAGTAAATATCTGCACACTGTATACTATGCATAGTAATGTGTAGGCCTATACTTACGGAACCATTATGCTGCAAGCACATTTTGAGGAAGCTGTATGTTTTCATGTATAGTTTTTCATAAATACTGTTGTACTCCTCCATTGGTTAATAATATTTTCTATAATAGTTTAAAGCTTAGATGAGTTACAAATACAACGCAAAGCTCTTTTTGCAAACTTTTATTCTCCAAGTTAAAACAAACGTCACAAGGGTACTCATTAGCAACATAGGATAACATTAAAATTAACATTTCCGAGGTGAAATTTGTTATTGGAATGGTGAAAAATAATTATCAAATGCACGTTTCAGGTTTATAATTTAATATAAAAAATGCAAGGCAGTTATCCAATGGATGTGGTGTTTATAATTCAGTAATATTCCATTCAATTGTATTTTCAAAAAATATTTTCGCAGTACCATCGGGTACGGTTCTCATCGATACTTTGGTATCTTATGATGGGTGGTAACATATGGGTACCGGTATATACTTGTACTTACAAAAATACCGGTATACCGTGAAATATTAGTCCCATTGCATGACATAATTTGGCGTAATTCTGTGGCGTACATCATACAAACTTTTCAGTATGTATAGGCCTAGGCCTACTATGTGAATTTGAGAAAGGTTGAGACCAGACAAAGCTTTTGATTCCCTGACATAGAGGAATCTATGCAACGGTGATGCCATGTTAGCCGTATGTATGTGTGTGTCTGCTGTATGTATGTGTGTGTGTATGTGACACTTAGCTTGTAAACACTATCTCAAGAAGGGTAACCTCAAAACATGAGTTTAGGGAGAGAACGTCATTAGCAAACATGATTGGTGCTTCGAAGATTGCTTTTTAAGTTTCATTGGCAAGGAATCACTAAGCCTTTTGGCTTTCTGGTTTGCTATGTATGGTTCTATGTGAGTACTTGATGGTTTTATCTTGAAATTGAGATTAATATGGTGAATTGCTAATTTCCTTTTCTTTTAGAATATTATTATGTAATTTTGTTGCATTAACATCATGGATGCTTGTGTTACAGTGGCCCGTTCGCCATGGGTTCCAGAACTACAAACCACAATAAAAAAAAGGAGAGGAGGCTTCCTTCGAAGTAGTTCCAGTATAATTTAAATTAAAACCTGTGCTTTCAGGTAACAACAACAACGGTGAAGCAATTGAGAATTCAGGAAGGGGAAAATAATATAAATGAATTACTCACGAAAGACTCTTCCTGGTACAAAAATTATCAAAGTCCAAAGAATAATATCCCATTATACAACGGGACCGAGAAGACCGAGACCCTCACACCTTGGCAGCCAGGACAGCTCTAACTACACATAAGAAATCAAGAACCCATCCCCTAAACCAACACAAAAGATAAATTGCTGCCCAGCTAGCCAGGTGTAACAAACAATGGGTCTACATTACTAACTTACTTAAGGCAGAGCAGTGTAATGGAATGAAGCAATGAAATGAATTGGAATGGTTTTGTTAGTCAATGGATGAAAATGCAAGGGTTAGTGTTGGGCCCTGGATGAAAAGGTGAAAATGGATGAGAATGTATGACAGGTGAAATGGATTGTTAGTAACACTGCCCCCCTTCCTCAAAAACTCGACCCTGAGTCCTTTTAACATTAAAATATAGGCTTCAAACTCATAACATATTTTTAGGGGTAGGCAGTAGGAGGCACATTTGCAATACACAATATATACATTATTTACACACATCGCACCATTTGTAAGAAAAGTCCATTTCATATATGTCTCCACAATCCACTGAAACAGCAATCAAAATTTGTACTGCTCACATATAACATTAAAGGGTCATAATTAGTTCATATCTGAAAAGGGTAAATGTTCAGAGGTTGTCCAAACTATAGGGTATAATATCCTAGCTTTACTATCCGGCACTCCGACCATGTAGACAGCGTTGATAGATGGCTACGAAGAATAAGGTCGAGTAGTTCACGCATGTCACACTTCCTGCACAACAGGCATTCTGTACCACTTGTAAAGTTTACCCACTAATACATATCGTAGTCTTTTGTCCATGCAGGCATACGTCTAATTCGCCTCTGAGGCACTGCATCGGGGTCTGCAGAAGTGGAAAGAGGTAAATGTTCCTGATCATAGTCTAGTTCGACTTCTTCTGCATTGCCAAATGGCATATCAAAAGTTTCCCCTGGAGCTACCTGTGGCGGAGCGGAATAACATGGCTTAAGTCTATCAAAGTGTACCAGAAATTTTTTTCCATTGTCCAGTCTCTTTATTTGATAAACAGCATCTGAGACCCGCTTCGAAATTTTGCATGGTCCTTGCCAAAACTGTTGCAGTTTAGGACTTAGCCCCTTTTTCCTAGCTGGAACATATAGCCAAACATTGTCACCTTCGGCGTAAGGCTGCCCCCACTTTTTCATATCATACAGCTTCTTTTGTCTACGTTGAACATCTCCCAAGTGCTCTCGAACAGTCTGAAAAGATTTCTCAAAACAATTCTGTAATTTTTTTGCATAACTGTCTGAATCATACTCATCTTGTTCCGGTGTCGGACATAACAGATTCAATGGTAAGTTCACTTCCCGACCAAACATTAAGAAATTTGGGCTGTACTTGGTACTTTCTTGCATACTTGATCTGTAAGCAGACATGACCATAGGAAGGTACTCATCCCAGTCATTTTGTTCCTCTTTCACGTACATACTTAGCATTGTGGCTAAAGTTCTGTTCAAACGTTCAACGAGGCCATCCGACTGGGGATGATATGCAGTTGTTTTTGTTTTATTAATGTCCAACAATTTACATACTTCTTGGAACAGGCCACTCTCGAAGTTGCGCCCCTGGTCACTATGGATTGAGTATGGTACACCAAATCGGCAAAAGAATTCTTTCACTAGTACATCAGCACAAGTAACAGCCTCTTGATTCGGGAGGGCGTAGGCCTCAGCCCATTTAGTAATATAATCAGTTACAACTAGAACGAATTTGTTCCCTCTCTTAGACATTGGCAGAGGTCCCATAATATCAATTGCCACTCTTTCCATAGGAAAGCCCACATAATTAAAATTTGCCAAAGCGGCCCTGGGTCTACGAGTGGGTGATTTACGTTTTGCACACTTCGTGCATTGCCGTACCCATAGACCAATGTCCTCTCTATAGCCAATCCAAAAATATTGTTGTTGTACCTTGGCAAATGTACGGACTCGCCCTAGGTGTCCGCCAGTTACTGAACTATGGGCTTTGAGAAACACTTCCTGCCTCATGGCCTTAGGTACTACTATTTGTCTAAATTTTACACCCTGGTTCGGGTTGTCATGATAAAACTCCCGAGATAAAACACCATTTACAAGCTTTAACTGATCCCACAAGAACCAATAAGCCTTTGTTTCCCTACTAAAGGCAGACACATCATGATTACTTGGCCGTAGCCCTTCTTCTAGCCACTGGATTACAGGTTTCAAATGCTGATCGGCTTTTTGGGCAGCTAATAAGTCCCCATTATCCCCAGCTAAGACCACTGGGGCACAAACCTCCCTGCCCCTCTGCAGCTCCTCAGTCTGGACCATTTCTTCCTTAACAAGTGGCATACGGGAGAGGGCATCAGCATTTCCATGTTGGGTACCAGCTCTGTGGACGATTTCAAAATCGTACTCACTCAAGAATTCTAACCAACGGGCCACTTGACCCTCGGGCTCCTTAAATTGAAACAACCACCTCAAAGAATTGTGGTCCGTTCTGAGAACAAACTTCCTGCCCAACAGGTAATGTCTAAACTGTTTTACAAATTTGACTACTGCAAGAAGTTCTTTTCTAGTAGTACTGTATTTGACTTCAGATTTTGTGAGTTTCTTACTTGCATAGGCAATAACATGTTCTTTGCCATCAGCCCCAACCTGAGACAGTACGGCCCCAATTGCACCATTACTGGCATCTGTATCCAGTACAAATTGTTGAGAAAAGTCTGGATAGGCCAAAATAGGGCTACTAGTCAAAGCCGCTTTGAGATCTCTAAAAGCTTTACTATGCTCCTCAGTCCACCTAAATCCAACTTCCTTTTGCGTTAAATGATGTAGGGGAGCAGCTGTTTGCCCAAAATTCTTGACAAATTTCCTATAGTAACTACACAAACCCAGAAATTTCCTCACCTCCGTGACATTACTTGGAGTGAGCCAATTCTCAATAACCTCTACCTTCTCAGGATCTGTACATATACCTTCACTTGACACGACATGCCCGAGGTACTTTACTTTTCTTTTGAATAGAGAACACTTGGTGGGTTTGAGCTTTAGGTTTGCCCCTTTCAACCGATCAAAGACTTGTTGCAACTTTTCGAGGTGCGAGTCGAATGACTCACTAAACACTATAATGTCATCTAAGTACACCAAGCAAGTCTCCCAGTGAAGGCCAGCCAGAACATTATCCATTAATCTTTCAAAGGTTGCAGGTGCCCCCGTTAACCCAAAGGGAAGAACTTTGTATTCAAAAAGCTGTCTCCCAGTTGTAAATGCAGTTTTAGGGCGATCTTCGGGGGCTACTTCTACCTGCCAGTATCCACTGGCTAGGTCTAAGGTAGAGAACCACTTACTACCTCCTAATGCCTCAAGGCTTTCCTCAATCCTAGGCAGGGGGTATGAATCTTTCCTAGTTACCTCGTTAAGTTTCCGATAGTCTGTGCAGAAACGGGTGGAGCCATCTTTTTTCCGCACGAGCACTATTGGGCTAGACCAGGGGCTAATAGAAGGAGTAATAATGTCAGCATTTAACATTTCTTGAACTTTATTTTCTACCTCAGCCCGCTGAGCCACAGGGAATCGTCTAGCATGTTGCTTAATGGGGGCTGCATCCCCTGTCTCAATATGGTGGAAAACCCTATTCGTCCTTCCCAGCTCCCCCTCAAGGGAGAACACATCCCTGTTCCTTTCCAAAAATTGCCACACCCTTTCCTTCTCACTGTCATCCAAATCTTTGGTACTATGATTAAAAAGCTCACCAATGGGGGAATGGTGTTCTCCATTCGTCCCTCCATTACAGTTCCACAATTCAACCTCTTCCGAAGGGTGAAGAAGCCCCAAACCTGTCCCTTCGTATACCGTTACAGGCTCCTGCTGTAAGTTCATTACCCGCACAGGTACTTTAGCATTAGTTTTCACTTTAACAAACGTATGAGCAACTAATAAACCCAAGTCTTTTTCTTGGAACTTGGTTGAAACTTCTATGACCCCCTCCTTCATATCCGGACAGGGAACATGGATCTTCCCCGGCAAAATCATTTCACTTCCGGGGGGAATGGTAACAGTTTCAGCTAGAGTTACTTTACAACATTTGGTCATTGCTAATTGGTCCTCATGTAATAATTTCACATACTCACTACCAAATTGAAGATATCCATTATGGAGGTCGAGTATTCCCCCATGACCTTTAAGAAAATCGATACCCAGAATCCCAGAATTTACAATATTTGCTACATAAATGGTGTGTTTTGTCCTAACCTTCCCCAAGGCCAAGTTTACTACCCCTTTTCCTTGCACCTTGAGGGGTTCACCCCCAGCTCCTACAAGAGGAAGATTACATGGTTCTAGTGACCTCCTGACTGAGTCAGGCAACAATTGCCATACATCGGCATGCAACAATGTAAACTTAGATCCAGTATCGATCAAAAATTTTACATCAACTCCATTTACTCGCCCATAAGCAAAAATGGTTTGGCCAACAGCCTGAGCCTTGTTTTCGATACCACCCTCGAGTTGGTCATCGGCTCCATGAACAACTCTTCTTAGTTTAACGGTCCCTCGTGGGGGTAATAAGGTTGAAATGAGGGTGGTCCCCCATATTTGCCATACCCTTGTGGGCAATTCCTCCTAAAATGACCTAACTCACCGCAACTCCAGCAACCCCGCCCACGTACGTGGGAACCTTGTACTTCAACCTTATTCTGCATTAACTGTTGGACATTATCATTCAGTTGTGACACTTGCGTAGCTAAATCATTAAGCATTTGTTGCATATGGCTAGTTTCACCTGTTGAAGCTACTAAATTTGGGCCTTTTCTGGAGGCTTCTAATTGCATAATTGCTTCCTCCTCCATTGCAACCTTTAGTGCTGCCTCTAATGACGTGGGTTTACGTCTCCTTACAACCGTACGCTGCACGGCATTATCTAAAGCTTCAATGAAGTAGTCACTACCCAATTCATTCTTTACTTCTGGCGGCATATCGGGATATGCAGCATTAATTAACCTTCTAATATCAGCAGCTAGCTCAACGAGCGGTTCACCCTGCTTTCGCTTACGAATTCGGAGGCGAGCACGGTACAAATCTTTCTACCCATGTGAACCAAATCGTACTTGAAATAAGTTACACACCTTCTGATAATCTGTCTTAGCAGAGTCCGGCATATCCCTATAGAATTGCACAGCCTCCCCTTGCAACTGCACAAGGAAAAACTGTAATTTCTCTTGTTCCTTCCATCCATTAACATCACTACACAATTCAAAATGAACTTTGTAATCCTCAAAATTACTCTTGCCATCATAATCTTTAGGCTTAACTACTGGCCTCCTACTGCCTTGACCCCTATCTAAATCACTATCCTTATCCAAAGAATCAAAATTACTCACCCTTGTGCTGGTGAGGAGAGCTGCCCCGTCTTCCTCTTGCCCACCAGGTGTGAGGGCCGGCGAATTAAAAATTGACCCTTCCCGAATTCTCATGCTTCTCTTTTGTATTTCCTTTTCTAACCTCCTTATCTCACTTTTTAATTTTTTTGCAGACTGCATTCTAATGACCTCTTACTGCAATTACAATAATGATAGAACCCTGGATCGAACACTCACAAAATAAAATCCACCAGCAAATAGGATACTACACCCCATCTGTACTACCAAAATTTGTTACAGTGGCCCGTTCGCCATGGGTTCCAGAACTACAAACCACAATAAAAAAAAGGAGAGGAGGCTTCCTTCGAAGTAGTTCCAGTATAATTTAAATTAAAACCTGTGCTTTCAGGTAACAACAACAACGGTGAAGCAATTGAGAATTCAGGAAGGGGAAAATAATATAAATGAATTACTCACGAAAGACTCTTCCTGGTACAAAAATTATCAAAGTCCAAAGAATAATATCCCATTATACAACGGGACCGAGAAGACCGAGACCCTCACACCTTGGCAGCCAGGACAGCTCTAACTACACATAAGAAATCAAGAACCCATCCCCTAAACCAACACAAAAGATAAATTGCTGCCCAGCTAGCCAGGCGTAAAAAAACAATGGGTCTACATTACTAACTTACTTAAGGCAGAGCAGTGTAATGGAATGAAGCAATGAAATGAATTGGAATGGTTTTGTTAGTCAATGGATGAAAATGCAAGGGTTAGTGTTGGGCCCTGGATGAAAAGGTGAAAATGGATGAGAATGTATGACAGGTGAAATGGATTGTTAGTAACACTTGTTTCAAAATAATTTCAAAAAGGGGAAACATACAAATTTTGCTTGTTTCCTTGCAAGTGTTAGCCACAACAGCTAAATCTGTGTATTGGTAACTACTACAGTACATTATAAGTTGCAGAGGCATAAGAAAATAACACACCTTTTTATTTAGTATAGAACCTTTAAATATTGGTCAGGTGGTATTGCCATTTTAGATAGATTTGACTGATACTGAAGCAGGACACATGAATATCTGCCAATATTCACATTGTATATTGATAATTGGGCCAACAGTAACTCAGAAGTATCTGCTGTAAGGTTCTGCAAGATAAATGGATGGAATTTCTTAGGTAAACCAAAGTACACATCTCTAACGGTAACACCTCTATATTACGACGTCTCTTTGTTACAATGTCTCTATATTCCAACAAGTCTACACTGAGGTCAGTGTTAGGTCTAACCTAATCCTTATCCTAACACTAACCTCATAAAGATTTGTCGGAACGTAGAGACGTCGGAGCAGAGAGCTGTCCCCTCTTTAACAAGTTAGTTACTACATTAGTACATTGTCACATGGGTGAAAAGGAATGTACAGGAAGTAGCAAACATGGATAATATGAAATGTGGATGGCTGGATCTGCTCTGTATTAAATGCATACATTCATTTTTTAATGAGAGCTGGTGTGATTGTTCTCCTTAATTTTACAAAAATATTCCCAAGAGAGCAGTAAATCACTCTGCTTAAAACCATTTGACATCATTTTATTTCATCCTCCAGAACAAAAGTGCTCTTCTCCAAAATAAGTGGAAAACTTGCAATTTTTATTAAACATATTTATAAAAGATGTAGATGAAATTGTAATATGTGACTACTGTTATATACTTATGCTCTGAAGTTTCAAACTCTGACCGCATACATGATATCCAACTGAGGAGCAAGTGTAAGATTGTTGAAAATGGCCAGGAGAGTGATTTGTCCCAACAAGAATTTCTGCCCTTTGTATTCCTATCTAGTGATTGTGAGATATTTCTCTTTTATGAATTAAACTGTTCTTTCACCCTTCCAGGCCATTTTTGTTGTATATTGGATTTAATGACTGCCACAGATGTACAGAGAGTGAGTATGGTGACTTTTGTGAGAAGTTTGGGAATGGTCAGCCAGAGTATGGTGTTATACCAGACTGGAAGCCTGCGTACTATGACCCTAAGGATGTGATTGTTCCTCCCTTCCTGCCAGATACTCCAGCTACTAGAGGAGATATTGCCAACCAATATACTTCCATGAGCAGACTGGATGCAGGTATGGATGCCTTTAAGCTTTGGTCATTGAAAGAATATCATGCAGTTCTTGATGTCTCAATTAAAGATTTAGCAGTGGTACACATGATAGTCTTGTGAAAGAGGTCTCACGTTTATGTTTTGGTATGGCTATGTTCTTTTTTACTTTGTGAGATCATTTTGATCTGACTTCTTTCCTTGAAACATAATTTGATTTTTCTTCATGAATTTTTTTAATTTTTTCCAGGAATTGGTATGCTACTGAATGAACTGAAGAGTCATGGTTACCTTGACAACACACTCATCATTTACACATCAGATAATGGTATCCCATTCCCCAATGCCAAGACGAACTTGTATGAACCTGGGATGCAGGAGCCTTTCCTAATTTCATCACCATATGACACTTCACGCTGGGGTCAAATCAGTGAAGCATTTGCAAGCACCACGGACATCCTGCCAACGGTCCTAGAATGGTTTAATATTCCTTTTCCATCTTACAAATTAAATGGAGCAACAGTCGCTCTTACAGGAAAGTCCCTTCTCCCTCTGGCAAAACAGGATCCAAGCTCTGGGTTTGATCATGTCTTCTCCAGCCACAACTTTCATGAGGTCTACATGTACTACCCAATGCGTGTGATGCGAAATAAACAGTATTGTCTGATACACAATCTCAGTTACATGGCACCGTATCCCATAGCAACAGATCTGTATGACAACCCCACCTTCAAGGATATTTTGAATCACACCCTATCCAAGCAGCCTACCAAATGGTTTAAGACGCTGGAGCAGTATTACTACCGAGATGAGTATGAGCTTTATGATGTTGTTAACGACCCACTGGAGACAAACAACTTGGCTCACCAGGAGGACTATGCCTACGTCTTCAAGGAGATGCATGATACCCTTTATAAATGGCGTCTGGCAACCAACGACTACTGGAGGTGTTATCCAGAGGGTGTCAGATACAAGAACACATGTGCTGACTTGGATAATGCACCTCCATATTAGTCATATAAATACTAAAAGAAAGATACGAATTCATGGCTAACAATTACCACAAGCTGTGGCAATTAAATGGATGAGTTACATTGTAATTTCTGTAGTTTTCATAAGTTTTCAAGTTGTTTCACATTTTTATATTCATATGAGGAAATATTATTACTGAAATATTTAATGGGTATCAAAATTAGGGAAAAGTACATCCACAGTTGGGGGGGGGGTTATGAAGGGAGGGCAGCAGTGGGGGTAATACCCCTTTCATTTTGTGCCACTTATGCATGCTGTCTTAAATTTTCATAATAATTTTCCTTGCAGACTCAGGGATGATAATAATTCAAGCAACTGGGAACATCTAACACAACTTTAAAACTTGTATTATGTTACTTCAACATTGTACCTGCCTACAGTGCAGCTGCACTGAGATGAGTATTGTGGAACGTTAGGATTGGGGTGAAGTTCCCAAATACTTTGATTTTCAGCCATATTCTCTCTTGGAAAACTTCTTATAAAATCCTGTAGATGGCATGAAGTGCCATACACACATCTGACACATTCCTTATTTCTTTAACTTGCAACTGAATCTGCATTACCTGGGCTTTCCATAGGCTTATGAGGCAAGGGGCTGGGGAGGGGTTGTGAGGGTAAAACATCAATTTCTTAAGTACTGACTCTTTATTTTCAGGGTTAAATTCATGTCATGTTTTTCAGATTGTTTGGCAATCAGGGAAAATTTTTAGGGAATGTCTTTCCATACTGTACTGTTCATACTGCATGGTCAAGTGGTTAGAACATCCGACTTGCAGCCGGAAAGGTCATGGGTTCAACTCCTGGCGGGGTAATACCAAAGACTTTAAAAATGGAACCTACTGCCATTGTGCTTGGTGCTCAGCATAAGCAATGGAGTAGGGAAAACAAGCCAGGGAGCCACAACTGGAAAAAAGACTGTGGAGGGCCTGACTTAAACCAGTTGGTTACAAACTGAGCCATAAAACCTCATCTAACTCTAACTCTAACTCCATACTGTACACCTGTGGGGCTTTCTCCAGCTTTGTGGTCCAGGGGGCCGAATTCCATGGGCCTAAACTTCCTTTTCATCAGTAGTCGAAATTTGTGTGAAAAAGTGTGTGTGTGTGTGTGTGTGTGTGGGGGGGGGGGGGACAATGGGCCCTTGAGGCTAAAATTACTGTGTGAAAAGTGAAAGTCAGTGGGAGCATTTCCAGAAAATGCAGGGGGCAGATATATTCCCAACCTCCCAGGATTTAAGCCTGTGTTTTCATCACCCCATCTATTATGATGGAGTTGCTACTTGAAGCAGGGAATACTTGACATTCTGAAGCTGTACAGTTCCATTTCTGTATTGGAGTAGTGATCATGGGCATCCGCAGAAAAAAATTCAGGGGAGGGGGGCAAAATTTTTTAGGGGGGCCCAACTTTTTTCATGGGAAATATTTTACTCCCAGAAAAGAGTTTAGATGCTACTTCACACAGTGGTGACAAAGGCATAGCCAGGAATTTGTCAAGGGAGGGGGGTGAAGCCCATAGACAGACTCTCAGCGCTCTGCACCACCATAGGTTGGCGTGGAGCGCAAGAAAATTTTGGCCCAAAATGCTTCCCAGATCGCTGGAAATGGCACTTACAAGGTCTATTTACCGCATATAAAAAGGGGAAACACTAGCAATATCGTAAATATAAACTTTAAAAAATACCACTGAAAATATGCGGGAGAGGGGGGCTGCTGGAGCCTGAGTGTTGATTTTTTTATTCAATTCCTGTTTTGAGAGTTGAAATTCACACTGTTAAAAAATGTTATATTTTCTTCGTTTTTTCTTTATTTTTTTCTTCATTTTTTCAAGTTTTTGATTGTCCAGGGCCCCCCCTTGCCCCCCTCTCCGGATGCCCATGGTAGTGATGTAATCTTAGCAGGGAAGACCTCTAGTCAAGTTTCAAAAGGAAGTGTGGACATGGTGTTTTGTCCTGTAGAAATGCCATGTTGGTAGTCAGGAATGAAGGCCAAATCATTTTATGTAAGTGCCTGAATGCAGAAAATTGATGTTTGAGTATTTTATTTTCAGAAAGAAAGTATTAGTCTTATTAAGCTGTAAGAGGCCATCTAAATAATAATAAAATAGGGTTAGCTATAAAAGGGGTGACATGTGTGAACCATACTCCCCCTTGCCTCTTCCCATCTGGAGTCATGTGAAGATATTTTTAGGGCAGATTGACACTGACTTTTGTAATTATTATTTTGATTAGAAATCAAATGTACAGCATTGACTGTTATCATGATTTCTGATAAAGAACTAGTTACATATGTGGTTACAGAACTCTTTGAGTGACAGACTTATAGTGTGAGTCCAGTGGAGAGTACAACTACAGATTATTGTCTCTGGTCATGAACACATGAGTTCCAGTGCAAATCCGTTCTCATGAGTGGAAATACACCAAAGTGTGATAAGAGTTTATACTTAGCACAAGTAACTACAGATACCTGTCTCTTAAACCTGCAGTTTTTTTTTAAATAAACTGAAAAGGCTATAATTTGTATATGATGCAAAATTCCTGTATCCACATTTGTTATTTCGCAACCATACTTTTTATCTTTAAAAGCTGTCAAGGAGAGTGCAGAATATTGGTTTGGTGAAGCTGAAGCAACTTACTATGCCCAGGGAATAATTTACTGTTCAAACTTTGCGTAGTAATTTTGAGGTTTCTGGGCTTCTCTATCACAAAATCCATAAAAACTCTATAATGTTGTATGTATAAAATCTACTACACAAGTTTGCATTTGTGTAGCAATTTGTCAATCTTGTGTAGTAAAATGCAATGGGGTACCAAATAAATTATTCCCTGATGGCATACAGGAACTTCTGAAATATTGTTCAAGTGTTAGCTTAAGTAAGGCAATGTATTTCTTTTTGATTTACCTGTGGCCTTTTTGGGTGGAAGGAAGCAAGGGGGAAGGGATGGGGTGAAGAGGTTCAGTTGATGAATAAGAGTGGGTCATCAGGGGAAGGGACAATTTTGTACAACTTTCTCGCTCTGCTCTTTAAAGAGTTCAGTATTAGCATAAGATTAATTGTTTGTTAATACCATTTGCTCTTTATTGATGTTATGAATATTCAGTAAAATATACTAAAATATATGAACCTTTATGTCTTACTTCTTCATATGTGGGTAAGCGATATAGTCTCAGGTAAGCGAAATGTCTCAGGTAGCCTAAGTAGAAAGTTTGATTTTCTACTTACAGATTATGGTAATATCTTTTCGTAATCAATACCAATGCCATTATTATTTTTTTTACTGTTTTCTTGGTCATTTTTCACAAATTTTCAGGCCTTCCATGAACATTTTAAATTTGTTTTCAGGTCTTTTACACCACCACAATAGTTATAGTTCTTGATACAAATATATTTTGAAATTTTCATTTACACATAGTTTTGTATGGAATTTGCTTTTATTTTGTTTAAATGTAGTTTTTCCTTCTCAGAATTGAGCCATTGGTTGGCAGAATGTATATTCTAGTTGACTGAGCTGATATTCAACTTCTGTTTGAACTCCCTTATAGCATATGTAGCCGATGGGTCCAGGCTGCATATACAGTAAATATGTGTGTGTTTACTGTGTTTGTGTGATATGCCCCATGAATATTATCCCTTGTGGGTGTACACTTTGTTGGCAGATTTAGGACTTGCTGTCATGCCAAGCCCCCCCCCCCCCCACACGGATATGTGCCTGTAGACATATGAAATGTGCTGAGGCAATATAAGAAGATGAGGGGAGTAATACTAGGACTAACTTTTGCAACATAAAGGAAAATACCTGAATCACCAAAAAGAGAAAAAGAAAATTGCATGGGTAGATCCAAAGGGTGGGGAGAGGGGAGGGGACTGAAGGCTTGGATCACCCTTTTCAGAAAAGAAAATGCATAGTTATTCAGTAATTGGCTTCTAACCACCTCCCCTCATCCTACCCCCACCCCCAGGTGTGCTCAGCCCCAGGTAGAAAGAAAATACTGCTACTCTGTCTTGCAGGTTGCTACAATCAAGTGTTTTTAAATTCACCCCAGAGTAAAAATATCCTAAATATGCAGATGGTTCACACACCTCAGATATGGGGAGATGGGGGGGGGGGGTGGATTATGACAACAGAGTATCTGACATTCCTTTTTCTGCATAAGGCACTGATGATATGCCATGGCAATTGATTGCCATTCAGCATAAGTCTCTCCATTATTGCCTCTCAACTGGAGGTGAAATCTAGAAATACAAAAATAAAGTATACTAATTCAGTTGAAAAAAAAAAGTGAAATGGGTTGGTATGAGGGTGATACAGAAAAGAGAAAACAGAAACCAGAAAAAATGCAAAAAAGTGCAATATTTTCACATAAAGGAAAAGTGAAAAAAAGTCACAAAAAATGAACACAAATTTGGAATAAAATATATTCAAATAAAAGTGAATACTAATTTGGAATGAAATATTTTCAAATAAGAGTAAAAGTATGTCCAAAACATTTACACTGTTTTTGGCATAAGCAGGGCGTTTTTCCCCTCTCTGGTATACGGGGGCCCAACAGAGAACATAATGAACGCAGAAAGTTTGACTCTCAAGATAGCAGACGACATATTTCTGCCAGCCCAAACATGCTCAGCAAAGTACGAACGACCAATCAGCATTCGCTTCCGGTTGAAAGTTTGTAAACATATTGTCAAGCAAGCATGTCAACGCAGGATATGTACGTGCACATGTGTGCATGTACGTACCTGGCGCGCGCGTGTGCCTGGTGCCTGGATGTACAGTACAGTACAGTACAGTACTAAGTTACAGTAAGTACCTTCTACTCTAACGTTTAGGCCTGAACTATCAGTGGATCGGAAAATAAGTAAACAGAAATAGGCTGTACCACGTTAGTGCTTCAGCTTGCAACCTGCCGTCAACGATTGAGACCATTTAAGAAGTATGAAACAGTTTATCACAGGATTCGCAGCGAGTAATTTTGTATATTGGTCCAAAACCTGAGGCCTGACGCTGCAGTAAATTTGTAAATTGCTCGTTCTTGTATCCTGCACTATGGTGGCAACTCTGCTCATAGGGCTTAGCACTGTTATGTCCTTTGCTAAGCCTATCGGGTTAGGCTAAGCTGAGATCTGTAGCCTAGCCTAAGCCTACGCTAAAATTACTGAGCAATATCAAAGAGTAAGTTAGGCCTAAATTTATTAGCCGGTACAAATAGGATACCCCGCCAGTAGTAAACCTCACCTTGCCTCTGGAGGTGTAGTCACAGTGAAGCACAGACAAGGTGACAAAATTAAACTCGCATTAATGAATGGTCACAGCAACTGCACCTCCACTCAAAACTGGATGCTTGGTGGACTTCGAAATTTTGCAAAAAACATTTACAAAAAAACATGTTATTATTGCATTGCAAAAAAACAGGAATTCTTACACGGCCACTGTGACTGTTCCTCCACTTAAAACTGGAGGCGTGGTGGACTCGACATTTTGCAAAAAACACAGGCCTAGGCAACATAAAATGCACTTCATTATTGTGTTGCAAAATAACACAAATTAACGGCCACTGTGACTGCGCCTCCACTCAAAACTGGAGGCTTGGTGGACTTGGACATTTTGCAAAAAAAAATAACATAAAACATGTCGCCTCGTTCTCAAAATAACAATCTTAGGGGACTGAGGCCATTGCGACTTCTCCTAGTCAAAAAGGTATGTGTTTTACGACCGTGGCAGAGTATTCTATAGTTACTCCTATTAGCCTATAAATACAATTTTTGAGGAGTAATTGCAGAATAGGCCTGCACCGGTCAATTTTTTGGAAGGACCCTTTTGAGAAGTCATAGGCATAATGGACAACATTCGTAAAGATTTGTTAGGCAACTTATGCACTAACTGAATGATGCCCCCCATTAGGCCTACTCCAGGACATGGTCAGTCATTGTCCAAATATCCCTTGCAGGGTTTCCCCTGGGTTTTAGAGAGTGTGAGGTGGTATGAGTCCATAGGGGTAATATGGTGCCAATTTGGCACCATCAGTGAGTGAGAACTATCAATACTTCCATTGCTAGTACAGTACAGGTGGCAATTATAACAAATTTCTGTGAGGTGATGGCCAAAAACTGTGAGGTGGCCGCCTCACAAAAAGAATGCCAGGGGAAACCCTGCATTGAAAAACACGTACATTGACGTACCATTCTGTGATTGACAACATGTGTAAAATGACCCACAGTGCATTCCATGTCAGGCCCACACCGAAGTTACACCAAGAAAAGCAATAGAAAACAAGAAGAAAATGCCAACTCCATGCCGATGATCTTCAGATCAAAGTGCATGGAATGCACCCTGGAAAATGACTCACCCCTTTAGTCACCACACTGATCATTTCGCAAAATCTTAGGTGCCAAAACTTGTCGAGAGTTGTTATCAATACCAATTTGGTGCTCATTCAAGCATTTGTCAGTCTTAAAGGTTGACATTTGATGGCAGTTTATCTCAGATTGATGCACTTATCAATTGAATGATGCACCCCACTACCCCCGGACATGGTCAGTCATTGTCCACAGCTTCATTGACAAAACATGTACATTGACGTACCCCTCAGTCACTTTTGTGATGGACAATTTGTGTAAAATGACACACCCCTCAGTCACCAAATTGATAAACAGTTTGCGATTTTGACCGACATACATGTGCATCACCAAACTGACTGACAAAAGTAAGCAAGTATATGAGGAACAATGCTGAAGGTTGTCATCTTTGAACAATTGATAACAAATGACCCACAATGACTCAACCCTTAGTCAGTAAAGCAACTGACATCTGAGGTAAAATGACTCACCCCTTTGTCACTCTGGTAGAGGACAATATTGGTACAATGACGGACATGTCAGTCACACTGTCACTGGTCAATGACCCACATTTGACTGACCATGCCCGGGGGTAGTGGGGTGCATCATTCAATTGATAAGTGCATAAACTTAGAGGTGATATAACCTTCAGTGACCATGAGTAAGCAGTGACCATGAGTAATTTGATCCCTTTTTGCTAGTACTATTATGCACATGTCAATTGAATGATGCACCGCTACCCCCGGGCATGGTCAGTCAAATGTGGGTTATTGACCAGTGACAGTGTGACTCACATGTCCGTCATTGTACCAACATTGTCTGTCACATACCAGAGTAACAAAGGGGTGAGTCATGTTACCTCAGATGTCAGTCACTTTACTGACCAAGGGGTGAGTCATTGTGGGTCATTTGTTACCCATTGTATAAAGATGACAGCTTTCAGCATTGCTCCTCTTGTACAATTACAGCAGTTGTCAGTCACTTTGGTGATGAACATGTCGGTCAAAATCGCAAATTGTTCATCAGTTTGGTGACTGAGGGGTGTGTCATTTTATGCGAATTGTCTGTTACAGAAGTGACTGAGGGGTACGTCAATGTAAATGTTTTGTCAATGAAGTTGTGGACAATGACTGGCCATGTCTGGGGGTAGTGGGGTGCATCATTCAGTTGATAAGTGCATTACAGGGCAGAATTTTTGTCAGTTGTAATGTGAAACCCCAAGTGCTGGGCTGCTGTTGTACCAAAATAGTCATCAAAGCTTTTAACAAAGCTGCTGCTCATTGGAGCAGTTAATTGACGCAATGAACCAGTGGTTGGGTACGTACGGGAACAACAGTTTTCCCCTAAAAACTGCGATCGCTATGACAGATTTCAGCAAAGGCAAATTTTGCCTCATGTGAACAATTTGCAATGTTGATGGACATGTGCACCACCAAATTGACTGACAAAAGTTATGGTTATACATGAGGAGTAAAGCTGAACTGAAGATTGGTTTCTTTGTACAGTGGGTAACAAATGAAATACAATGACTCATGTCTTTCTTACTCTAGTGACTGACAATATTGGACACAATGGTTGACATGTGAGTCACACTGTCATTGGTAAGTGACTCACATTTGACTGACCATACCTGGGGTTAGTGGGGTGTGTCATTCAGTTGATAAGTGCATTAGGCCTATATGGGAGTATAGCACTGTTTTCATTATTTTATAACACTGAACTATAAGCCTACTGTAGAAATTAACCTTGAAGGCCTAGCTAGACCTAACTAGTAACAGTAACAATCTTTCAGTTTGGGACTTGCATTTTTTTGCAACATTCCACCTATGGTATGGCAGCATTATTGTGTATAACGTAGGGCATGTTTGCAGGGGTGGTGCCAGGATTTGCTCTACAGGGAGGCCAGTCTCCCCAGCGGAGGTGCGAGCAACCCAAAACCCCGACAAAGGTGATGAGTTGCCAAAAGGACATCAAACATAAAAGTGAAGTTCGTTGGGAGTACATATTGAGTGGTCGAGTGGCAGAGTGGCCTATTCCAGCCTGCTGTGCACCAATGTGTTTTGCATGTGCGTGGGTTCGAATTCCACTCGATGTACGTGGGTTTTTCTCTGGGCACTCCGGCTTTCCTCCCACTTGGCATAGGCTTGCCTCTAAAATCAGTTGCCCAGCCGACGAAGTCGGTTAAGCGCCAGACTGAGGCGCCCTTGGGTGGACCAGTTAACTACCCGACTTTGCTTTGAGTACATATTTTACCGTACGGATTAAGGCTCACCAAAGAAATTGGAAAATTTCCCTGACGAGGGGGCCAGCCTTCGTCAGTGGGGAGGGGGTGTTCCCCTCACCCCTGCTAGCACCACCCCTGCATATTTGTGTTAGTTTGGTATCTCAACTTTGCTGGTAGCCACATCTTGAATGGTGTCATGGTTACGGTCCTCAGTGGAGAGACCACATGACTGTGGCATCACCGTGTAATAATGTAAGGCACCATTGTAATAGTTTGGTACTTCATCTTGGCTGGTAACCATGTTTTGAGTGGAGTCCCCGACTGGTGGAGAGAGCACATGGCTGTGATCATGTCATCATGTATCACATCATCATGTTTATCATAAGGCACCATTCTGATAGTCTGGTGCCTCAACTTCACCAATAATCACGTCCTGAGTAGAATTGTAGTCCTCAGTGGGGAGAACACGTCTGCGACTGTCATCATGTAAAATGTAAGGCATGTTTGTGTTAGTTTGGTACCTCAACTTCACTGGTAACCACATTCTGAGTGGAGGCGGGGATACAGTTCTGTGGGGAGAACACTTGACTCTGATGTCATCTTGTGCAATGTAAGGCTCGGTTGTGACAGTTTGGGATCTCAACTTAACCAACCGCGTCCTGAATGGAGTCACAATCACAGTCCTTGGTGAGGAGAACAAATGACTGTGGCGTCATTATGTATGATTGAAGTAAGGCACATTTGTGATAGCTTGGTATCTCAACTTCACTGGTAACCATGTTCTGAGGGGAGGTTGCCATCGTAGGTGGGAAGAAGACATGAATGTGATTACAGAGAGTCTGCTGTGATTATTATGAGAACGACAGTACACATTGTTTATACATTTCAAGAATGACAATACACAGTCAATTCTCATTGAGAGTGACAATACACAAGACTGCGACTGCAACTCCAGGTGTCTTGGTAGGCAAGTTTTTAATTAGGGCAGCAATAGTGTAGTACAACTAAGAAGTGAAGTGGTCGCGGTCCTTGGTGAGGAGGACACGTGACTTACGTCATCGTGCATGACATAATCATTTCTAGAATGATAATACAGGATAACATTGGGATGTAGGACTGCAATGGTGACTATGGTTGTCTCAGAGGGAAAGCTTTTGGGACAGGGTATTCTGCAGTTGTAAAAATTATATGGGATAGGCCTAGACCTGGCTGGCCACAAGAAAGAAGAGTCTTGGCTAGGACAAGTTCTGGAGTGTTTCAGGCCAGCACAGAACCACTCTTACTCAGTGGCATAGTCAGTAAAATTTGTAGCCTATTGGGGGGCACCACCATTTTATCTGGGGCTTCAAATAATGACTCCTTATGTAATAACATTGCATTTTTTCACTCTGGGATTTTCCAGTGGGGTGTGGAGACATGGGCCCCCAACTCCCCCCAAATTACTACATTTGTGTAGCAATTTGACCAGCTTGTGTAGCAAATTGTGATGGGATATTGGTTAAATTATTCCCTGTGTGTTTGTGTATGCCACCTAGTGTTATCACCATTTTTTACCCCTGGCATGCCTTGAGTACGTAATGATCATCTCTGTCTACCAACAGTCTGTATTTGTTTCATGTTTGGCATTTGATTTAGTTGAACATGCCCAGACCAAGAAAACAAGCTACTGCTGCTGATGCAGTATTCGAACCAAGAATTACTAGAGGACAAAAGCGACTGGCCAAAGAGAGAGAAGACAAGATTACAAATGGCAGAAACAAGCAGAGTAAAAAGAGCAAGCAGTTATGTGCAGAACATAATGATCATCCTGAAGACACTGTCAATAAGACTAAAAGATCAAATTCAAAGACAAAGGTTATCAAGAAAGAACAGAAGACAAAGGTTATCAAAAAAGAAAATACGACCGGAGTTACACAACGCACTGTAAAGAAAGGAAAGGAAAATCCAGTGAAGGTAAGGAAAGAACAAAGCAGTATCTCAAGTAAATCAGAAAAATTAGTTGCAAACGAAGGCATTGTGAAGGTCAAAAAAGAGGGTGCTGTCAAAGGAGAAGTCACAGAAATGGCTGGTTTTCTTGCCAAAGGAGGGAAGTTTGTTGGAGCACACACAAGTGCTGCAGGTAAGCATCTAGTCAATACATTTGATTGAAGTCACTTTTTGTTGGCACATACTGCCACATATTGTATTCCCATCAGATCTAAAGTGCCTTTTGTCCATTCATTCATTCATTCATTAGTGTAAGGGCTCTTACAGTTAAAATGTGAATGGCTCATGTTTGTAGATGGTTTCTGTTATTTTACTCAATGTCCAAGGTCATTTGGGTTAGTCAGGGGTCACACTGTAAACCTTGTAAACATGATATGTCAAGAAGGAAGACTTATGAACCTCATGCTTGGTATGTCAATGCTTCATAGTAAGGTAAAGAAGGCTATTTACTTTGATGGAGGTCAAAGGTCATTTGGGGCTACCCTAGGTTTAATGCTAGGGCCTGTATACCTTGTAAACTACTAATGACCATGATATCTCAAAGTGGATTATAGTGAGGGACCTCATATGTGGTGAAAGCCTTGTGCAAATGATTTTTCAAGTATGAAACATGTAATCAAGAAACTGATGTGTGATCATGTGTAATATGAATCAGTCTGTCTGATCTTTACCCATGGAATTAACCTTAAGCACAGTCAATTCACAATGAAAATGTGTCTGAACTTCAAATCATGTATTAAGATTGTATCCACATAGTAAGTAATCACTGAGCCTTGTGGCTGGCTCACTGGTTAGAAACATTTGTCTCGTGTCAAGGTACTATCACTTGCAGGGTTCGAAATAACGGGCAGCACCAACAGCCGTGGCTGTCAGGCCCTTACTGGTGGCCGTGGTGCCCCTCAGTCAATGTCCTATGAAATAACATAGACTGACAGCCAATTTGCTCATTTTGGCTGTGCCCTTTTCAAGCTTATTTTGAGGCCTGCACTTGATAAAAGGTTGTCTTTGATGCGAAATTTACAGCAGTTTTCCAGAAGGTCATGTAACAGATGTGTTTAGTAGGCACATTTTATTGAAAAGCTTCATTTATAATTTACAAACTGTACAAGACCAAACATACTGTAACCCTGTACAATAAGGTAAGTGTGAAGCATGGACAGTTTAATGTGCTCTATAATGGATGCCAAGGTTGTTTAAAAAATTAATTCTTTGTAAGATTAGACTGCTTACATGACATTACCAATGTTCCTAAATGCAGGCATTGCACTATTACATTATCTGCTACTTATGGTAGATTGGTTCTAGCCCATTTGGAGAAAGGAATCTCCAAAAGAATAAAAATTGGTGATTGTTTTTTCTGTCCCTTCTACTTCAACGAAAAACTGTCAGTGTAAAAAAGTTGGCAGTTGGAAATTTTCCTTGGTGACATAGTTGCTGTGAATGATAGAGATGCACACTCACTGCTTTCTCTCCTACTCTATCTGAAAATGTATCAGTTGTTGCAACAGTGTAGGAATTATCACTTAAAATGGTTTGAATAAAGGGCCTCCACCTGGACAAAAGGAGAGAAATAAATTCTACCTCACAAAATTTTGCCTTTTAACAATGTTGAATTGACTTCTTGAGTTGTACAATTTTGTTTTTAGGTGGATTATGGAATGCAGTATCAGATGCAGTTGAAATCAAAGCAAGGGCATTTGCTCTGTTCTTGAAATCCCAGAGGCAATGGAATGCAAAACCTCTAGAGGAAGATGTCATCACCAAATTCCAGAGTGCCTTGAAGGAACATGGCTTCCATCCAGATTTCATCCTACCTCATGGCTCCTACCTTCTCAACTGTGGTAGTCCAAAGGCAGAAACATTGCAGAAGAGTCGAGATGCATTGCTTGATGAAGTTCAGAGATGTCAGAGGCTCGGCTTGAATCGTTACAATTTTCATCCTGGTAATTATGAAATAGTACCATCTGAAATGAAGCAATTATCTCCATCTCTTTTTTCTTTCACACTTACCTTTGGTTTAAACACAGGAAATAGCAAGGTATTCACAATCTCAACAGCTGGGACAAAATTATGAGCCTTTCCCTCCTTTGGTAACTTGAACCCATTGACAACTTGAACATGAATCAAAATGAAAATGAAAAAAAAGGAGGAAAGATCACCAATGTGGCACCCACTTAGAGCTTTGTACTCATGGGAGACTTCCTTTCTCCCTGTCCACTACATCAGTTTGTACAGGTTAGAAAAATGTGAGATGGGATGTTGGACCAGGGGCCTATACCAGAACAGGGGTAGTGGGACAAGTAGTTATTTTACTCAGGTCCTGGCTGTAGGATACAGTGCCTAGTCCTCCCAACTATTGTACCAAGAATGTATGGGTGGGATGCTCTAGCAAAGGTTGTCCCATGGCCCTGCTGTGTCCAGCTGTTCTGAATTTTGTTTTAATTTAGTATTTTCCTTTATACCACTGGGGTTACTTCTCACTGTATAACACCCCATTCTTGAAAATGTTTCTTCTAAAAGTACATTTGGCAGGATGCCAGAAGGGGGAGTACAAAACATAAACCCTAAAGGGGTTCTGCTCCTGGGACATCGAAACTTAAATAGTCATGTTTAGCTATAAGCAGTACTTAATAGGCCCATTCATGAAAATGTTAGGTACCCTTGGGAAAAGCAGGGAAGAGGTAACTCATGGCACAGTAGAGCACAGATAGATACTTTTTCCAAAGTCCCCTTGACTCTCTGGGTAAGAGCTGATCGAAGGCTGAAAACCAAACTTACACTTCTGAAGGATTTCTGCGCACCAAAGGAGTTACTTTCCCTGAAGGGACACTAAGACAACATTACCAACCTCTCAGTCTTCAGACTTCAACTCCTGTCACATAAGAGCAGGGAGGGTTTAGCTGTACAACACAGTTAATCTTGACTTTTGTTCTTTACTGATAACCTGCATTGCCCAACTGCCATACAATTCTTGTGGAAGTTTCTCACAAGAACTTCAAATAATGCAAGCCTAGGATTAGTCAAAAACAGATGGCAAGTTCATTTGCATAAACAGCTACGGCTATTCAGGAAGGGCATTGTGATTGATCAATGGAATATTAAGGAAAACAAAAAGCTTCATGTTCTCTTTGTTGATACAGCATAATGTGTAAGCTGAACAGGAATGAAGACAGCAGCTTAGTCCAATCACACCTGTGTGTTCACTGTTTTGAAAGCTTTGTTAAAATCTTTGTGAAGGTTTAAGTCACTATAAAAGAAGTGCACACACATTAGTGTTCTAGCTGGCAACAGAGTGACAGCTCCTTGAAGTTGCAGCTCTTGACAAAAATGGGTGGAGTTGCATGAGAGGTTGTAAGTCTGCAGACAGACAGTGCAAAAGTCATGAAAAAAAAAACAGAAAAAAAAAGTCATGAAGTGTCACTTAAAATCCTCGCCTGGTCGAATTAACTTTTCACAGAATGTTAACAGATGATCTTTTTGGGTGTGGAATGCTGACAGAGCAAAAATAGACCATTAATAGCAGAACTGAAAGTAGCACTCTCTCTGGCTTTACAGGGTTCAGTTAGGATTAAGGGATATAGGGTTGGGGACAGGGTTAGGCGATAGGGTTAGCCTAGGGGACAGGGATGGGGGATGGCTTAGGGGATAGGGTTATGACCGAGGATGCAAAGTTATAAACTTGTGGGACACTTTTGAGACCTTATACGTTGGTTTGAACTTTGGGAAAGTTTGAAAGTCATTTTTGAACCAAGGGGACACAAAACTTAACTTACTTCTAGGGGACACACAGAAAAAGCCCTCTGCAAAACTAAAAATTGGGGGATTGCAATTGAGTAGAATTAGGTACGTGGTTATCTTAGTTTTGCATCAACAATGCAATGACACAGAATACTCATAATCAAATGACTTTACCTGTCTCTTTTGTCCTTGATGCAACTTCATACAATAGTCCAATAATGAAATGACATAACTCTCAGACGGTTTGCAAATTCTGTAGTCAGGTGCATGTCACCCATGCGTTTCAGCTTGGAGCAGCTGGGTTAGCAGCAATCACTTCAATAGGATATTTTTAAAAGTGAATTGAGAGCTACAGTAAGAGTGTTTGTTAAGTGGTTTTCAGCCTAGTTGTCGGCCATCTGGACCACTGGCGTGATTTTGCTACTATTGTTTTGACTACAGAAGTTTACTTGGGTAGTCAAGATGATGTTGAGTTTGTGTTCCATTAGGTTGAGGATTCCTCCTCCACCAATTTTAGAGTGTTTCCTGCTGGAGAGTTTGTTCTTTTCTAAGCAGGAACATTTGCACACAAGGACAATCTCAGTCATGTATTATGCTGGCCTGGCTGCTTTATTTAAGAAAAGTGATCACAGTTCTGATGAGGATGTGTTGTTCTGCTTGAAACTGAACGATTCTCTGTATTTTACTCTTCTCAATGTGGATTTTTGTCCACCACTTATTTTCTGATTCCTTGCTGAAGGCAAAAAGAATTCATGCAGTCACAATGGCATGTGTATAGCAAGTGTGTGTGTTTGTGATGGTTGGCTTGTAAGCATGATATCTCAAGGTAGAAATGATGAATACTTTTCATACTTGGTTTATGGATATATCATATTAAGAGAAAGATTACTATTGTTTTTTGCAGTGGTCAGAGGTCATGTGAGGTCACCAGAGGTCAAAAACCAAAAATCTTGTAAAAACGGTATCTCAGTTAGGTAGAGGAAGCATGGATATTTGCATACATGGCATGTGGATGTGTTGTCAGAAAGTAAACCCTAATGTTTTTGATGGAGGTCAAAGGTTATCTGAGGTCACCAAAGGTAAAACTTAAAAAACCTTAAAAATTGCTTGTAAACACATATCTCAAGATAGGAATGACGGACACCTTTTATATTTGTTATATGGATTTATCATATTAAGAGGAAGACCCCTTTTGTTTTTGTTAGAGGTGAGAGGTCACCAGAGGTCAAAAATGTAAACACAATATTGCTAGGTGGGAAGCATGGTTAAGTTTCATACTTTGCATGCTGATGGGGGGTATAGAATATGAACCTGGTGTTTTTGGCAGAGGTTAAAGTTTATCTGAGGTCCTCAGGAGTAAAATGACAAAACCTTAGGAATTGCTTGTAAACAGGATATCTCAAGATAGGAATCATGGATAATTTTAATACTTGGTATATGGATTATATCATATTTTAGAGGAAAACCCCTATTTTTTTTGTAGTCAGAGATCATGACAGGTCACCAGAGGTCAAAAACCATGTAAACATGATATTGCAACACAGGAGCATGGATAATTTTCATAGGCTTTGCATGTGGATGCATTGTCATCAGAAGATGAACCCAATTTTTTGGTAGAGGTCAAAGGTTATCTTAGGTCACTGAAGGTAAAACTTTAAAAACCTCGGAAATTGCTTGTAAACACCATATCTCGAGATAGGAATGATGGACACATTCCATATTTGTTACAGTCTGTGAATTTATCATATTGAGGGGGATAGCTTTGTTTTTGGTAGATGTGAGGGGTCACCAGAGGTCACAAACCAAAACCTTGTAAACACACTAGCTCAAGTTAGAAAAAGACATGAATACTTTTTGTATGTGGCATGTGGATGCATTATAGTCAGAAAAAGAACCCTATCATTTTTGGCATTAGGAACAAGCCTGCTTAAAAAACAGAACTCTCTGAACAGACCTCACAAAGGGGAGGTCGGGTGTAATAAAATCCTCTTTATCTGGCTATTTCTTTGTTGTAAGAAACAACTATCACTTCTAGAATAACACTTAATCCCTGGCCTGAAAGCAGCTTTGAACAGATGAATAAGTGCAACAGATAAGCTGTTGAGATGTCCACTCATTGCACGGGTCAGTGGGGTTAAAACTGAAACTGTTGGAAATTGCTTGTAGACACCATATCTCAAGGTAGTATTGATAACCACTTTTATAATTTAGCATATGGATTTATCTCATTGAGAGGAAGAATCATTTTGGTTTGGTAGAGGTCAAAGGTCATGTGTGGTCACCAGAGGAAACTTTAAACCCTTGTAAACACAATGTCTCAAGATGGGAATGGTAGATACTTTTTGATTCCTTGCCGAAGGCAAGCAAGGAATCTATGCGATGGTGATGTCGTGTGTATGTGGCCCTTTGCTTGTAAACACGATATCTGAAGAAGGGTAATTGTGACTGAGCTCATACTTCGTGTGTGGGTTGGTCATATTAAGTAGATGATCCCTATTGTTTTTGGTGGAGGTCAAAGGTCATTTGGGGTCAGGAGAGGTCAAAACGTCAAAACCTTGTAAACATGTATCTCAAGAAAGGTAACTGTGAGGAATGTCATATGTGGCATGTAGATTGCCCATATTGAGTAGATGATTGCTAATGTTTTTGGTGGAGGTCAAAGGTCATTTGGGGTCACCAGAGGTCAAATAAAAAACCTTGGGAATTGTTTGTAAACAGGCTATCTCCAGACAAATGTGAGGGATCTTATACTTACCATGTGGATAGCCTATATTGAGTAGATGACCCCTATTGTTTTTGGTAGAGGTCAAAGGTCATTTAAGGTCACCAGAGGTCAAATGGTAAAATCTTGGGAATTAATTGTAAACACGATATCTCAAGACGCATAAATGTGAGGGATCTCTTACTTACCATGTGGATTGCCCACATTAAGTAAATGATTCCTATTGTTTTTGGTAGAGGTCAAAGGTAATTTGGGGTCACCAGAGGTCAAATGGTAAAACCTTGGGAACTAGTTGTAAACATGATATCTCAAGAACGATAAAGGTGAAGGATTTCATACTTACCACATGGATTGTCTATATTAAGTAGATGAAGCCTATTGTTTTTGGTGGAGGTCAAAGGTCATTTGGGGTCACCAGAGGTCAAATGGTAAAACCTTGGGAATTAGTTGTAAACATATCTCAAGAACGATAAAGGTGATAGGATCTCATACCTACCATGTGGATTGCCCATATTATTGAGTAGGTAATCCTTATTGTTTTTGGTAGAGGTCAAAGGTCATTTGTGGTCACCAGAGGTCAAATGGTAAAATCTTGGGAATTGCTTGTAAACATGATATCTGAAGAAGGATAAATGTGAGGGATCTCATACTTACCATGTGAATTGCCCGTATTGAGTAGATTATCCCTATTATTTTTGGTGGAGGTCAAAGGTCATTTGGTTTCACCAGTGGTCAAAAGGTCCAAACCTTGTAAACACCATATCTCAAGAAGGGTAACTGTGAAGGATCTCATACGTAGCATGGGGATTGCCCATATTGAGAAGATGATCTGTATTTTTTGGTGGAGGTCAAAGGTCATTTGGGGTTACCAGAGTCAAAAGGTTAAATCCTTGTAAACATGATATCTCAAGAAGGGTAACTGTGAGGGATTCCATACTTAGGTTGTGTATTGCCCATATTCAGTAGATGATCTGTATTGTTTTTGGTGGAGGTCAAAGGTCATTCAGGGTCACCAGAGGACAAAAGGTCAAAACATTGAAAATATTATATCTCAAGAAGGATAACTGAGGGATCTTAAACTTGACATGTGGATTGTCTGTATTGTGTAGATGATCCTATAATTTTTCGTTCAAGTCAAAGGTCATTTGAGGTCAAAAAAGGTCAAAACGTAGTAAACATGATATTTCAAGGAGGGTAATTATGAGGGATCTCATACTTGGCCTATGGATTGTTCATATTTAGCACGTAGGTCATTTTGAGTCACAAGATTTCAAAAGGTTTTTACCGTATAACATGATATCTCAAGTAGGAGTAACTGTGAGGGATCTCATGCTTGTCGTGTGGGTGATTCATGTTTGTTTACAATATATCCATACGGCAAGGAATCACTAAGCCTTTTGGCTTTCTGGTTATGCTTTGTATAAATATTTATCATATGAAGAGGAAGAATACTATAGTTTCTGATGAAGGTGAAAGGTTATATGAGGTCACCAAAGGTAAAAGAGCAAAAATGGTAGCAATTTGCGTGTAAATGCAGTAGTGCAAAATGTGGAAGATGGATACATTTCATTTCCTTTAAGCAAGGAATCACTTTGATGTCAGCCAACCTTTTAATGTTTGTTATCTTCAATCCAGGGTCAACATGTGGTGAAATTTCTGTTGAAAAATGCTTGGATCTGATTGGTGAAAGCATTAATGGTGTCCTTGAGAAGACTTCAGGAGTAACTGTAGGTAGGTACTGCAATGCAAGGTAAAATGAGCAGAAGATATTACACTCTCTCATTTAGAATCTGTGCCAACATGTCAAAAAATGGTTGAAAGTTAATGGTACTTTCATGATGAGATTAGGGTTCTAGATATGGTTTGGGAGGGGTGAGGTGCTGTTAATACTAAGTTATATTTTCAGTCGCTACATTTTTGTTGCTGAGTGGTCTACTTTGGATCTTTCTACTCACAGCAAAGGGTGTTGCACCACAAGGAAAAGTATCTCCTGGACTGGGCTGCCTGATTAAATTCTTTATGGCCAATTGTTCCAAACCATATGGCAAAATTCAAGATGTGTTATACCTACATCATTACAGAAAAGGTTATTTCACAGCCAAATGACCACTGTTCTTGACATAGTGATAATTTTTAGTAAAATTTGGCTTAATTTGCAGCAAACTACTAAACAGTAGCCCCACTTCTAATTTATTTCTGTCAGTAATTGTGCTAAATAGTTTGCTAGAAGTATTAAATTTTCTTTATTCCTTTGTTATAGTGGTGGAGAACATGAGTTGCCAAGGTAACACAGTTGGTGGGAAGTTTGAAGAACTGAAAGGTATCATTGATCGTGTTAATGACAAGTCTAGAATTGGAGTGTGTCTGGATACCTGTCATGCGTTTGCAGCTGGTAAGAATGAATGGATTATGGCAAATTTGCTGTTTTATTACTCTCATTGTCACTAGTCTGTTCATAGTGTAGAGAACAATAACTTGTAACCATGTATGAAGGAATATATAGTCCAAAGTGGAGAAAAATAATACAAGTTTAATTGACATTAATTTATTCATCACCATTTACTTCACCCATTCTGCATGTGTCATGGGTTCATTTTCGATTTAAGATTGCTTAATGGTGAGAGCATTGACACGGCAGAAAGAGTACACACGTCATAGTTGTTACTTGTCTAAACTAAAAAAAATATATTAAAGAACCGGCTTCTTAAGCCTTCACCTGTCTTGTGGCAACATAAGTAAACATTAACAGAACATTCTTACAGTTAACTATACGCTACTCTGATTCTGTGGTTCATGCAGTCACGTGGGCTGACGTACGGCACCATGAGAAGGAGTTAATTACAGCTCATCCAGCCAAAGGGTGTAGTACAACATCACGGTCCAGCCACGGGGGGAAGAAACCATTACAGTCCAGCCATGGGGGTTAAGAAACCATTACAGTCCAGCCATGGGGGTCCGGCCAGGCCTGTAAATTACAATTAAAATCCAGCCAAAGGGTGTAGTACAACATCACGGTCCAGCCACGGGGGGAAGAAACCATTACAGTCCAGCCATGGGGGTTAAGAAACCATTACAGTCCAGCCATGGGGGTCCGGTCAGGCCTGTAAATTACAATTAATACCCTCATCTAATACTTTTTCAACAAAATAGACAATTCTTCGCCCAAGGGGCCCTCGATTCCCCTGACAAAGCTTTCTTACGGTAAAAGGGGGGGGGGTTGCCTTCAGTGCCTCCAAAACGACGAGCCATACTACTTTAGTAACAAATTCCCTCAACGTTTCACAAAAACAATACTATATTCACTTCTGCCATCAAAATATACAATAATCAGTAGAGTATACTACACCTCCCGACCCTAATGGAGCCCTCACAGACTACGGGTGAAAACAGTAAGATACTCACAGCTGCTTTTCTCTGTAGAGACCTTGAATTGGACGCTCGGTGAGGGACGAAAGCAAGTTTACCTCGTAAACTACGTACTGGAATACAGTCTGACCATGTGCCTAAGGTTTAAGCCCTCAACGGCACTCAAAAGTCCTCAGCGACCCTGAATACCATGCGGCTACACGACGACCAATTTCCCTCACCGAGACGTCCGCCTCGTTGCAAGATCTTAAGGCAACTAACTTTCCCAATACAATTAAACCCACCCATTCGATTGATCATGCAGAGGAAATATGTTGAGCAGGGCAGGTATGCCCTTACACCCTTTTACTCTGAAAGACATGAATATTCAAAAGGAAAAGTACAAAGTAAAACATTCTCAACCTCGAAACACATCTGTGACAGCATGCAAATGAAAAGTTGACTGGTAATGCAAATGTTGCTACCTGATGCGCATAGCTTCTTAGGGGTGGGTGGAATCTAAAGTAAAGAGTTCTAAAGGTTGTTTGAAGACTCCATAACTAACCACCTTGGCAGGGTAGGAATTAAGAAATGCTCGGCGAGGGCTGTTTTCCATCTTTTTACAAAAACGATGTGTGAGCTAGAATTGGTCAGCAGTAATTGCTTAGCAACTGTTAAAATCAACGTTTGTACTTCAAATGAGCTGCTGATTCGCTTGTTTTAATATGTCACGTTTAAATAGTTAACAACGAACGATCGGCCATTTAAACAGCACCCAATTGACCAAACGTTTAAACAGATTTGCCTCGGAAGTTTAGCTTTTTTGTCCCCATGTTTTGCTTTGATATCTTTTCATTAAAGATGTCTGTAAGTCAATTCAATGACGAAATACAGCTTCGAAAATAAAATGTTGGTGTCTCTCTTTTGATTGTGAATTGGTTCTCCCCTACTCACAGTTCTATTAATTCCCCAAAACCAAATGCAGTTTAGTTGGTTTGTACTACTGTTACTTCCTCAGTTCAGACAGCAGTCGTACATAGCCCGAGTCTCTCACAGAATTAGAACTGGTGAAACAGACATACTTAAGAAGCCTGCAGTGTTTGGATGCAGTCACTTGGCTATTTCACGCGATCCTACCGTGTATTTCCTATACATAAATAGATTGTGTTGGCTCATCCATGTTTGTTTTGTTAGTTTCATACAGCAGTACGTATTGCTGCATGTACGCACTACATACCCCTACGTAAATATCTGTTTGATTCATGCTGTGCGCAAATCAGTGGAACTGTGGTACGAGCAGCTCATTGGGGACTACTTTTCAGACATGTATTGCATAAAATATTAAAGTACATCCCACACTTTTATTCGAAACAATAACGTGCATGTTATTTATAAAAACATCCACTGTTACCGCTTCAAACTATAAGGTATCAACAGGAAAATTAGCGGCACAAACAGCGATTGAAAAAATTCTGCACTTTCCTGTACCATGCCCAATGTTCTTGCGATGTACGGCAATTTCTCTACAGAGCAGGTGCGTAGCCTAATGTATGGGTGTTTGCATACAATTACGGACCTACACAGGCACTGACTTTACGGTGCTTTCATCATTCTTTTCACTTGAACAGAAGTACAGAACACGGACATGGCTTACACGTATACAGCAAGCGCAGTTAGTTGAGTCACGTTTTGAGGAGACAGGCCGAGGTTGATGCTTTTATGGCTTCGGTTTCAAACTATAGCAATTATTACATGCTGCCCTTATCAAAATAGATACAATTAAGGCAGAGCCTGAAAAATATTGGTTGGTAATATTTTCGAAGCTCAATTGGAATTGCTTTGCAACTGGGATTTCTTGGGTAGCAATTTGCGATGCGATACCCACCTATTTCGACCCTAAATGTGTTTCCTCATTCTTGCGAAACTTGGGGGTGATTTTGGTAACAATGGCATGATATTTTCGCCTGCATGCTCTTCTTCAAGGGGCGATTTTTTTTAAATTTGCGGGCGAATCGCCCATCGCCCCCGCTTATTTCCCACCCTGCACCTTGGAATCTTTAATAATATTTCTAGTCAGTGTAGTGATTTGCAAAGAATTCTGTTGTGATATTTTTCCTACTTTTAAGGCTTTGACTTGTCAACTGCTGATGGCTATAAGAAGATGATGGATGATTTTGAAGAGATAGTTGGTTTTGAGTATCTGAAAGGAGTCCATCTCAATGATTCAAAGGGTGAGATTAAACTTTGCTTCAATGTTTTGTACTCTAATAGATAGTTCTCAGTGACGTCACAACTAGGAATTAGCAACCGCCATGTCTGAGGGCAGGCCTCTACGTACATATGGGGATTGCCCTCAAACATGGCTGAAATACGCCATGTAAAAAGCTCCTATGATGTCACATGAGAACCATCTATACATTCAAGGAATGGAGTTCATGGTGTGGATTGAGGCAGCTCCTTATACACAACTAGGATTTTTGCTTTGTAGCTGGGGGAGGGGGATGGGGAGGGGAGGGAGGGTGCAGGGTCTGAGGATGGTTGCTACCAGATCTGTTAGCCACAGCTTGTGGCCATGCCAGGGGTCCTTCCAGCAGACTTATAGATGTGGGTAAAGTTAAAATTGACTTGGAAAACTTATTTATAACCACTTTTTTGGATTTCCTTCATTCTGATTGGCTGAAAACCATTCAAGACCGGTCTTAAAATCTCATAGACTGGTTTCCTGACAGTAAGGAGAATTAGAGTACCCTGTTTTACGTGCACATGGTTTGAATGTGTTATACATTGCCTTATGTGTTCTTTTTCGGAGTACTCATACTACTATAAACAAAAGCCCCACACTGTGAGAGCGAATGCGTCTCTCACAACTCCCGGGACATGCAGTAATTTACCCCTGTACTATACTGTGTGCCACTGCATGTTTAGCCAACTACTGTGTTACTGGGTATTGTATATATTGTGCGGTTTTGTCCTGTGTATGTTTACGTTGCTTACTGGTACTAACTCATATCAATTTGACCCTCAAGGTAAGTGATGTAAGTCAAAAGAAAGCATATTCAACAAAGATATCATATTGTTATATCAGTCGAATTAAATTTTGTTCAACGATTGAGTTTTAAATGAATTCATTTTAAAGAAGTGAAAATATTTGTGTGGTTGTCCTCTTTCTTTCGGCTTGAAGTTGTTTGCTTATATCACAAGAAACTAAACATGACATCATAACAGAGCACTAAGTTCAATGGGAGAATTAAAATGTGATCTATAAAATTCTGTCGAAAATTCCATGTTTTTGTCTATTCCCAGCAATCTTTACTTCATAGGAAGAGATTCCTTCCCAACACTACTGGAAGCATCGCTTGTCTAATTGTCAATCTCTGTTTTTTCATTCAACCTCATCAAGCTCATATCAAGCTCCATTTGTACCTTTAAGCTCATCAAGCTCTGAGAAATTCAGTGCAAAAAGGATGTCTCTTTAGCCCCTATAATGCAGCAACTTTGAATTTTCTTGAATGCATTTATTTTCTAGATAATGTAGCCAAATGACCCTCTTTGACAAGCGAACTCTTTTGAAAGATACTACTTTTTACCTATTTTAATTTGACAATGCTTTGCTTATTTTGGCTAACAGGTAAAGTTGGTTGCCACCTTGATAGACACGAGAATATTGGGAAGGGTTTTATTGGCTTGGAAGGCTTCAGAAGGGTGATGAATGATCCAAGATTTGAGCAGGTTCCATTGATACTAGAAACACCTCCTGGGTAAGCTGTGCATCACTCACACTTTTCCTAGAGGGTTATAATTACATGTGCTCCTAAAGTGCCTTAAGTCATTAAACTTTGATTTATAACACTTTGGAATAAAGTGGTAATTATAACTGAAGCTGGTAAGTGGTGCAATAATCTTGCACAATGCATGTAAGAAACCTGTTCAAGCCAGCTTAAGCACCATTCTAGGCATGGGTGGTGGCGCTGTGAAACCAGTAAAAGCAACAAGCTGAAACTGTTAAATGCTGCTATTGTAATGCTAGCTGGTTGTTCAGTAACATTTATAATATAGTTGTACAACTTTGTGATACAGTAGTATAACTCTGTAATCTGACGTTGCATTCCTTAAATAGTCAGCTGGAATGTGCTAACAAGATAGATACACCAATGAGAACCAGAAGAGATAAACAAGAACACATGATCACTTTCCAAATTTTCTGGCAGCGTCTAATTACTTTGAATTATTTTTCAAAAAGTTTATCCACGGTCTTTACATTCCAGACTAACTGATGCTGAAGAAATTGACCTCCTCTATGCCATGATTGATTGACTGACTACTAAGTGGCTTAAGTGAGCAAATTTCATCAATTTCACAATTTCATGAACCATTTCATAAAGCTTTTTCCTGGCCAGCTGTACCTTTCAGTCTATGGTAAAATTCAGATTTAAGAATATTTGTGACAGTATGAAGTCACTGCTGATTGCTGAATGAGCTGACTGCATGAAACATTCAAACCATTTGAAATTTAACAGGCTTAAAATGGTTGTGCATGATAGTTCCCATAAAAAGAGTGTTACATCTTTGCCAGCCACATTTTCTTTTATGATACCCCCAGTAAACCCTGCCCTAACATGAGGGTTGATGGGTGGAGTAAATTAGGTGGGAATGGGTTGGGGAAAGGAATGAATGGGTGGGGTTACTGAGTGAGATAAGTAGGGGAAGGAATGATATTTTTCATGACCAGAAAATTTAACTGATCATATTTGTTCATTTATCTCATAAACCATTTTCTATTTTCATGAAAAAAGTGGCTTTCATACCTTTATGTTAATTGCCTTCAAGTGCTAAATCTTCTGATCAAAAGGTTTATGAGTGTCTCTAGCTGCATTGGCTTTGTTTTTGATTTCGTGCCAAAGGCCGAAGGAGTCTATATGATCCTGATGTCGTGAGCATGTGGGTTTGTGTGTTTGTGACGCTTTGCATGTAAACATGATAATCTAACTCCAAGGGATCTCATACTTGGCGAGGAGATTGCCCTTATTGCAAGAGTAGATGATCCCTATTGATTTTGCTGGAGGTCAAAGGTCATTTTGGGTCATGAGAGGTCAAAACCTTGTAAACACGATATCTCAAGAAGGGTAACTGTGAGGGATCTTATATGTAGCATAGGGATTGCCCATATTGAGTAGGTGATCCCTATCATTTTTCGTGGAGGTCAAAGGTCATTGGGGTCACAAAAGATGAAAACTTTGCAGACATATTTTAAGGAGGATAATTGTGAGGGATCTCATACTTGGCCTGTGGGTTGTTCATATTTATCATGTAGATGGCCATATAGGGTAGGTGATCCCTATTGTTTTAAGTGGAGGTGATTTTGGGTCACATGATTTCAAAAGGTTTTGACCTTATTAACATGATATCTCAAGTGGTATAACTGTGAGGGATCTCATGCTTGTCATGTGGGTGATCCATGTTTGTTGCGGTATATTTATATGGCAAGGAATCACTAAGACTTTTGGCTTCTGGTTAGATTATCCCATATGGAAAGGTTGCAGCAGCAGGTAATTGTGTGACATGGGCACAGACCCTTTTCCAAATAGTAATAACAAAGAATTTGTAATGGAGTTTTGGTGTGCGTCATTTTTGGCCATAGTGATATGATGTAACAAAGATGCACACCAAACCTCTGTCCCGTAGTTCTTTGTAATTGGTATTTGGAAAAGGGTCCATGTAACATTGACTTTGTTGTTACATTTTGTTCATCTTGATTTTGATCCATATATCAGTGGTAATATGCCTGAAATAATGGAAAATACTCCGGGATCTGGGGGTGGGGTAGTTGATGAGGTGTGGCTGGGAGGGGTAATTACCCCTCCTTTCATTGTGCAAATGTTGTTAGACTCTGAGGTTCTTAACTACATTATCACAAGAGAATGGATATCAAAAATTGATATTACTGTATAGTATGTAAAGGGAAAATGCAGTCACCTAAACTTGAATTAGAATATCCTTTTATTTTAATGCATGAATTGCTCTTTTAGATTAAGTGGTAATGTTCTTGTTACTGAATTGTAAATCCTTACTGTACACATTCAACACTTATGTTTGAAACGTAATACAACATAATTGTAGAAGAAATTTGTATTAACATTCAGCTGGTTTTTCAAGTTTGGGGCAACTACTTATTCACTTTAGCTAGAAGACACAATTGTACCCACAGTTTCACTCAACAAAAGTCTGTTAACAGCCCTACAGTCTGGTGAGCCATGTACAAGATTTGCTGTGATGCTGTACAGACCACAAAGTCAGTGAAATGGCAGAGCTGGAATTAAACAGAGGCCACAGCCTTTGCTGCATTTTTGGTGCCCTACAAAATTCCCTTGTAAGGGCATCATTGGCCTTTATGCCCTTTGTGAGAAAATACTACCAAATATATGCAAGATAATACAATCTTTACTTTGTCCTTGGTGCCTCCTGAGAGCATTAATTTGCCCTTACAGCTGTAAAGAAAATGACCTTGCCTTAATGACCCAAATGAAGTTGTGGGAAAGTTAACAGTATGGATGCAATGGTAACATTCTTAACCAGAAAATATTTACATGAAATGCTTAGTTCTCAGTGACAGTTTGCATTGTTTCTCAAAGCTAAATGCTGACTTTTGTGTACTTTGCATGGTGCATAAATTTTAGCAAGTTGAGAGATGTGGGTTAAAAATTGTTGCATTGACACAAGTAATAGATTTTTTTGATTCCTTGCTGGAGGCCGAAGGAATCTATGCGATGGTGATGTCGTGTGTGTGTGTATGTGTATGTGACGCTGCTTGTAAACACTCTCAAGAGTGGTAACCGCGTGTAATCTCATACTTGGCATGTAGATTGCCCATATAGAGTAGATGAACCTTATTGTTTTTGGTGCAGGTCAAAGGTCATTTGGGGTCACCAGAAGCAATTTTGTGAATTTCTTTTAGTAGCTGTAACTCGGTGTCCGTTGTTCCAATTGAGTCATAATTTCAGGATAAGATAGATTGGTAGGTGGAAATATTGTAATATGAACCGTGTTAATTTGAAGAGTCAAAAGGTCAGAAAGTGATGTTTTGTTGATATCTCGCCAACGAAACATTTTATGGGGATGGCGTAATGGGCAATTCCACCGTGACTCACGTTACATTTTTGGCATATTTTCTGCATACATTTCAACAGAAATGTTAAAGTAAAACATTTAATCATCCCATTTTATTTGTGTTGGAACATGTTGGTATAAAGTATAAAATAGTTACAAGAAATAATTATTTCACTTCATCAGTGTGTTTTAATTAGCACTTATTACAGCGTGACTCACGTTACATAAAAAGGACACCAAAAAAAAGTACCTTTTTTCATTTTGAATTTCTCCTCAAACTATAGCCAGCAGGAAACAATCAGTATTATCAGTAATCTGCTTACTCTTTGCTATTTCAAAAAACATGAAATAAATTTTATAAATTTCATTACATATAATTAAAATGTTAATTAATTAGTGTGACTCACGTTACCGTGACTCACGTTACACTTTGTCCATACTATTAACTTTATGCATAGTCAAAGTCACACATTCTCACTGAAGTGTAGGAACTATCCCCCTTATCAGTCTGAATATAGCAAACACTTATTTACAAGCCTAGGATACATCTATTCTAAAATTTGCGCCAATTTTAAATTAAAATAGTACATTTTTCACCACAGATAAGTAAGAGGCCCTTTGCAGAATCTTCTGAGAGCATAGTACTACAGCAATGCAATGTACTGTACTACAAAATGTGCACAATTGCTGAGTTTTAATGTACTTTTTAAACCTTGCACTTTTTATAGGTTTTATGCAGTATCACAGTTTGCATAGTACTACACAAAACTTCACAATATTTCCACAAGCCATGTTACAGTATGATGCTCTGAAATGTTCATGTTACCTTTAGTTCTGACAGTTATTATGTACATTTTTTAACAACCATATTATCTCCTTTTTGTGTTGCAACTGCAACTTTTGTGACCTTGTAAGAGACAGTATGTTATGCTGTTTAATGCCCACAACACTACTGTACTGTACTTCAAGTTAACCAAAGAAGTCACTGAATTTTATCAATGGCCCTACTGTACATTGGCTGCTTATGTTCCCAAGCTACTTTGCATTTTAATACAGGTATTGTACTGTATAGCCACTGCCACTTTTAAACTTGTAAAGCACAGTACCTGTTCCCAATAACTGTTCATGAAGCAAGGCATTGTATTTAAATTCCCCCACACAATTTTACAGTAATTTGTACTTGCTGGTCAGGGCATCCAGCTTCTTCTTAACTGTTGTGTTACAGAACCGTCTAGAAAAGTGAAGTTATTACGTTATTTTGTCCTCATACTCTGTTTAGCTGTAGCACTGTCAAGAGTGGGTAAATTGCTGTAATATTTCCTTAAAAGAGAAGATCAGGCTTGGGAAAGTTTGTTTTCCTCAGGTACACTGCCAAGTAGAGTACCTCAGAAGGAGAGGGGGAGGCACAGATGTGAATTTATAAGGGCCAAAATTTTATTACTGACATCAAAGTCATTTAATTTTCACAACTTTCATTATGCTGGACCCTGCATGAGCAACATCATTAACAGCACCACCAATGCTTACTGTGTTGTGCAGTACCAGTACTCAAGTTATTTCATTATCTGGATTCTCTTGAAGAAGTTCAAGAGTTTTACTGTTAAAGAGAGTAAACTGGTTCTAACAGTACACTGAGATGTGTCCTGGATTGCAACCACCTTGTTTCTTCAGTTCAACCAGAACAAATAGGGACATAGCTATAACCCACTACAGTGCACTTTCATTGTTGAGTTCAGGTTTTATGGAGGGGTAATGTAAAATGGCCAATGATCACCTGTTCACACAAGTTTCCATGTTTTTTGCAAACTATTGTTCTAATCACTAATTAGAGGACATAATATTGGATCAGGCAATTAATTGAAGACTTGTAAAATGTGATATGGAAAGAAAATTAGTGGAAACTTGTGAAAATGCATCAATTACTGCATTTGAAAACAGTGTGACTCACGTTACATCACCGTTTATCTGTGACTCACGTTACATTGTGACTCACGTTACCATTTTCAATGTTCTATAACAAAAAACATAAACGCCAGCGATGGATAATGTCCATGTTATTTTGTTGGACATCAACCTTAGAAGGAAAATAATAATTGCCACTTTTAGATTCTCTGTAGTTTTAACAGGAAAAAAAAATTGTGAAAATTTGTGACTCACGTTACACTGAAATACAGCACAATTTTAAATGACATTCAAAAATGAACGAAGAGTTCATGAGTAAATTTTAACTGGTAAATGCATTAACCAATGTGTCAAGTCATAGTAGGAAAGAAGACAAACTATAACCACAAAGGAAGCTGGAGGTAATTAACAGTTAATCATTGACACTATAAATTGTCAAATTTTCCCTAATTTGGCATGCAATACTAATTTCTCATTCTGCCACATTTTTTTCAACTAAACATTAAAATTTTCACATGTTTTTTACAATACAGCATGTTTCCTCCAATGATAACCCACAATTTCATCAAAGTTAACACTTTTAAAATTTTTTGGTTTGTCCCTATTTTCATGGAAATGCCCTAATGGAAAGTTGTGTTCGTCTATGTGAAATACACGTGATGACAGACTTTGACCTGAGTTGACCTCATTTGACCTTTTGACCTTTGTGGCTTTTTTGTGACCCCTGGATTCGTCTTGTTGAGACAAACCAAAAAGGCAATTATAGTACCCTTCTACGATGTTCCTAACTCGAGTTATTGACATTTAAGTGAAATGTTAGGAGTGTATGTGTTATATGCATTGGAATGCGAGGTAGGATAACTCAATAACCAAGAGACATAGGGGAATGGCATAATGGAAAGTTGTGTTCGTCTATGTGAAATGAACGGGATGACCTACTTTGACCTCATTTGACCTTTTGACCTTTGTGCTTTTTTTGTGGCGCCTGATTTGTCTTGTTGAGATGAACCAAAAAGGCAATTAAACTACCCTACCATGGTGCTCCTAACTCAAGTTACAGACATTTTAGTGAAAGGCTAAGATTGCGTGTGCGAGATGCATTGGAATGTGAGGTATGTGGTGCGTTTGTCTATGTCAAGCACATGTGATGACCTACTTTGACCTCATTGGATCTTTTGACCTCTGTGGCTTTTTGTGACGCCTGGGTTTGTCTTGTTTAGACAAACCAAAAAGGCAGTTATACTACCCTTCTATGTGCTCCCAACTCAAGTTATTGACATTTTAGTGGAAGCTAGGTCATGAATGTGTGTACATGTTACTCATTGGAATGCGATGTATGAGGGTGTGATTTCTATAACTGAGTAATCAATTTTTTATTGAGTCACAAAAGGTTGACCTTATTAACATGATATCTTAAGTATGATAACTGTGAGGGATCTCATGCTTGTCATGTAGGTGATTCATGTTTGTAACAATATAACATATGGCAAGGAATCACATAAGCCTTTTGGCTTTCTGGTTCATTCATTTACACAGTGCTGACTACAAGAAAGAAATCAAACTGTTGTACACACTGGTTGACAGCTGATTCTAATCTCAAGGATGGGGCTACCTGTTGATGCACGTAACACATTCATCAAGAAAAGGATGCCAAAAGGCACCCACCTCAACAATGATGTTTCCAGTCTACCTCACAGACCTTATTCCCAAAGTTTATGGAGAAGTTGTGGAGTAATTTGTACAGAAGTACTTAGAAGATGTAATTGCTCCTTTGTTGTGAGCAAGATGGGGCTAGTGGGGGAGGCATAGGGTAAATTTGATGGAGCCTGTTGAAGTCATACTGTTTGAAAAAGTTTTATAGGGATCAGTAGTAGTAGTAGTAGTAGTAGCAGCACAGATGGGGATGGCTAGTAGGTGACAGATGGGGGGTGGGGGTAATAGGGGACAAGGGACAAAAGTTAATGTGAACTGTATTACTTTTTGGTAAAGGTACTGCTTGCTACCAGTTGCCTTATGAACCTCAGCTATATGGTACATACAGCTATGTTTACAATTGTTCATTATCAGTGATCAATTTAGATGCAGTACTAATCCCACTCATTTTTGCC
The DNA here is from genome assembly GCA_029531755.1 of Holothuria leucospilota. Lineage (NCBI taxonomy): Eukaryota > Metazoa > Echinodermata > Holothuroidea > Aspidochirotida > Holothuriidae > Holothuria > Holothuria leucospilota. Next base: position 13,546,641 of record CM055968.1, on the reverse strand, counting down.
CTTTGGGTGAAAATAGCATTTGCCAGACATGACTTTGTTTAGAGACCGAATACAAATGTAAATTTAACCAGCCATTGACATTAGTGTATATACAGTAGCAGACGTAGTGGTCTTTGCAATATTGAGCAGTATGTTTTTAGAGGCATTTTAAGAGCACCTCTTTAATTGACAAGTTGGCAGCAAAATCCTAGATAAAGTGGATGCTTTAGGGGTAATTTTTTGAATAAACACCACAACGTATTATCCACAGCCATATAGGGGGCCCTTTATCATGATTGGGCTACACTGGTGAAAATGTAAACTAACCTGTGATGATGACATTGGTGGAAATGTTTCATTCTGGTTTCCAGGTATGTTTCATTTCTTTTGGAAGCTCATGCAGCCATTCATAATTGCATTGCAACAATTACATGATAACGCATCTTAAATATCTTTTAGTGAGTTGATAAGGCCAGTATTATTGGGTATAGATCATTTGGATGTAGTTTTATTTTACTGTTTAGAGCAATTTAATTCCATTACAACAGTGAGCCTTGTACTAATTTGCTGCTTCAGAGAAAACAACCATAATCGTCAGCCAGGCCGGTGGATATGATGTTGTGATTGTAAGAGATTTGTAATGGGAAGTGTTGGAGAGTTTTTGTGAGCAGGCATCAAAATAAGCAGGTGCACAGGTGCTGTTTGCGCTAGTGACAAAATAGCACCCGTTTGACACCAAAATTCATGACAAACAGGCCCTGGTGGGCGATCTCTTATCTTAAACCCTGTCTGTGGGGATGCATAATTTCATACATGTGGATCTATGAAGTTGATGTATTTTGATCATTGCAAACAGTTGCTTAATAGCTAACATCAAGAAGAGATACAAGTTTAACATGTTTTTAAGAATTTCCATAATTCCACAGGATAAGAAGTTACAGGAAACATAGAAGTGCACTTTAGATGGTAACAATTCTTGTCATCGTTGTAGGATTTCTTATGAAGGTAACTTCGCCAGTAATAGGGTTCTCTATCTGTACAAATCAAACAACCCTCAAATTGTTAATGCCTTAAATGATGGTTGTGTCATAATCACTGAAAGTAACTTTTAATACTGTTTAACAAATGGAATAAACCTATTCATCTTGGCCTTGCCTTTGCATATATTCAAGATTCTCAGAAGTGATAGGTGTGTCTGTAAGAGCCACGAGCCATTACCTCCTATGTACAAAAAGATGAGGAGTTGCCCCAAGAGGAGAGGGATGCACACATCATAGTAATTAACATTACATATTAGTTGTGCAACATTTGCTAGGCCCTGGTTATAAATGCAACATTTTTCAAAACCATTTTTCTTTACATGGGGATTAGTTCAGATTTTGGTTTTTGCATCATTGCATGGATATATAATGCCTGTTATATGAGCTGTTGAACTTGCCAACACTTAGCTATCGCCGTCTACGTGGGGACATGATTGAGGTTTATAAAATTGTCAGTGGGAAATACGATGAAGTAGTTTCCCAGTTTCTTCCAATGTTAACAGACCTCTACACGTGGTCACTCTTATAGAATCTACAGAAGGAAATCAAGGTTAAATCTTCGTAAAAATAACTTTAGGTGTAGAGTCATAGATGCTTGGAATAGTCTGCCACAGGACATTGTCATTGCCACATCTGTTCAGATTTTGAAGGAATCTTGACACTGGAAGCATAAAATGAAGCTGATGTAGAAGAAGAGCCGGTGTTAGAGGCACGCAGTGCCTTCTACCAGAATTCATCAATGTATCTATGTATGTATTATGTTATACTGCTTAAATAAAAGCTTATGAAAGACATATGTGAATCCTTTCTACACAATGCCTCATACAGCTTAATTATTGTCAATACTTGGTTGTACTGTGTAACATATATGTGCCGCTAAAGAGGGTTTTACCAGTATTGCACCTCTTTGATAAATGTTAAACTGAAATGGTGATCTTACTGATCTGTCTGGTCTGACATATTTTACCTCATGAAGGAGATCTTAGTCAGGCAAAGTAGCCTGTTTGTGTGTGTGTGTGCACTCACCAACGTGGCCTTAGCGGGTCCTGGCACAGCGGGCAAGAGCTCCGCTCTCGCACGTCTTTCCTAGCTCATGCAGAGCTCGAAACTGGCGTAGCTGCCCGAAAATTCGGTCACTGCAAAGAGGAGTCACGCGCGGCTGCACATTTCTGCCTTGGAGCGCAGCCCACCCTCAAGCATGTCCTTGTACTCGGCTCTTTGGGGGCAGCTTCGCTGCTGGGAAATTCCCTTGCATTCCCTGGAGGGTCCTGTGCCAGTGCCCTGTAAGGTATCGAGTGTGCGTATGGGTGTGTGTGTGTGGGTGGGTAGGGGATTGGGTAGAGTACGATGCTTGTTTCTGTGGTATCCACAGTTGTATTCATATTGTGAATTTCAGATAAAGGATCTGGTCAAATTGTGCCTTCAGCAGTCTAAGTTGGAAGCAATCAACTGTTTTCTCATGTTTAACCAAGATGAGGAATGATTTCCATAATGTTTAGATTATATGCAGTAGTAACTACATTGTGAGAAAGCATCACCTGTTAACTTTGTAGTGTATTCTTTTGTATAGTTTTGCTGGCAGATAAAGATGAAAATAAATATTTTTTGTACTTGATTACATTGACTGCACCATGTTTTGTTCAGTATTGGTTTATTTCCAGCTGCTAAATAACGTTAAATGAATAAAAGACAGGCATTGTTTCATGCAAAGAACTGTATTAATTATACCAAATTTTGTAATTACGGCTTACTGACATCACAGTGTTGGACGGATTAGTCATCAAGGAAGTCAAGGCAATACAAATTAATCATAGGAAAGACTTCAAAAAGAATATCAAGGAAATACTCCATAATATCCACCTGTAAACATCACCAGGTCTCTGGCTCTGTTGACTCAGAATTTTAGTATATTAGTTACCTGGGAGGGGCAATTTTTCAAAGCTGACCCTGCATTTATTCAACCTGGTGTGATAATCTTTTGGAATATTGATATGGGCAGCCATAGACCAATATTTCCCAAGTTCATCACAAATGCCTCCCTCCCCCATGTCTCTGACATGAATAGGTAGGGGGTTTGCTTCTGTGATGGTAAAGCCAAACATGGGTCACTGAAGGTGTGAAGAAGAGAAGGCACAACCTCTAAGAGATTCAGGGAGCAAATGTGCAAAAGTAGAAATTCAGTGTTGTGATATTGGATGGAACTTCCCCCAAGACTATGGGATCAAGAGGCCTACCACATGGACCAGCAAACAGGACCCAATGACCCCAAAAGTGGGGGTGTTGCACTGTAACTGAAAATCACACTTACTAGTACTGCATCATAACAGGGTTTGTCCTGGGCATAGAAAGGGTTTGCATGAGGCTCTGGAACACTGTCCCATTATTAGTAAAATGGATGTGGTCAAACTATGAAGCAAAATAGGATTTTTAACATTTAGTACTATCTTGGATCAGAACTGACACTTGTATGTGCTGTTTATAAATAGCAAGAAACCATATTCTACATGAATTTTCAACATCTGCCCCCTCGGGGACCCTTTCCAAATTAACACACACATCTGTTATCTGACAATCGAGATAAGAACACAAATGGTGCATTCCATTATGCAGTGTAACATCTCTGCAATTTGCCTACTGTGGCCAATAAAATTTATGCATCCATCAAATGGCCAGGGGTCTGAAAGTCCTCCTGGAAAGTATCCTGGCATTTGGCATTAAAAAAACCCTTTGTAGTGCATCTTCAGGATGCATCTTTGTAGTGCATCTTAATCACTCTAATCTTACACAGCTTGTTTGACTTAGGAGAAATAACTAAATCTTGCATAGCCCTGGTTATTATCCTATTTTTTGGAAGTACCATAGCCCTAAAATGTCTATGGGCCCTGAATTAAACACTTTCACTATGGGGGCCCCAAACCAGTGCTTATACACAACAACAATAAGATGTTAGGTGTGGAAGGGCTCTGCAAGGAGTTACACTACTCAGATGTTCTACAATCCACATAACATGAGCGGTGCCATCGTTCAACACCATGTTGGCATTCTAGGCCAAGGTCCACTGGCTGGAAATGGTCCCCAGGCCACCAATTTACTGACATTAGACATGCTGTGCTCATGCATTGAACAGCACAAAGTTTGATGCATGTTATTTACAGTCACAACTGTATGTACAGCAAAGCATTAGCTATCAATGCATCTCCCTGTTTTCGACACAGCCAAATCATAAGGGAGACACAAAAATTTGTCCAAGATGGCTTCTGAGATGACCACAATATTGTTAGGCATAGTTTCCCAGATACAAGGTTAATCTTACATTGTTTGCTCAGACATTAATTCAAAAAACACAGATAATACAAACAACAGTTACCCTGCTAAAATACACAAGAGATATTTTGCATTCTAAGAACTCTTGTCAAAATGTCTGGACCCCAAACCGCAGCACCAGGAGGGAGGCATTTCATACAAAAGTGAAATTTCCAATTTCTGCCATCCTGGCTAAGGCCCAACTGCACAGTCATGATCCCATTTGATATACACACACCTGATTAAAGCCTTCATTCTTAACCAAAATATACCCATAAACTACATGCACTTAAACCAAAACCAATTGATACACCTTAGATAGGACTAACATCAACAGAGCACAATCAATCATTTCATTTTCTGATTATATAAAACCATGGTTGTAAACATTCAAAGGCATGAATGATGGAGGAAAAGATAAGTTCTTTTGTAAGTGAACTACTTTGCAATGTCAGTCTCAGAGCCAGATTTGTTTTCTGGAGGGAGGGGAAAATCCAGGGGCTAAGGTCTTAAGTGAGTTTTTAGATCTTACAAATATCTTACATGTGATAGGGTGAAATACTTAAAAGTAATTTCCTAGTGTTAGTTCAGAAAACAAGCTAACTTATCATTTCAGGAAAAAGGAAGGGATGGGGGCGATGTGGAAGGAGCAGCCAATATCCCTGTATCCCCACCTCTTCATCCTTTAGCCATTATCAATCTGCCCCTCCAGCTGCTTCCAAAAGGCCCAGTGATTTAAAAACCTTGTGTTGTCTTGTTGTCTGAAGTCGTTTGAGGTCGCTAGCATACTCTTGTTCCCGTAGAAGTTCCTTTTTCTGCCTCTCCAGTTCATCTTTGTGTTCATGGAGTGACCTGGAACTCTTAATCAAATGTAGGAGCTCTTTACGAAGCTTTTTGTTTTCTGCTTTTATGCGGGTTGTATGTTCCTGGAGACACCTCATTGCTTCCTGTAATAGATAGTTGAGAAACTGGTAAAACTTGATTTCCAAAACAATTTATTTTCAAATGTAACAGAAAAATCCCACTGCTAATCGAATGTGAAAGCATGACCAAATAAGAGAAAGGAGTATGCAAGGCCAAAACCCTAACAATGAAAGTAAACCCAACTTTGTAAATAGGTTAATGAAAGCCAAAAGATCTAATGCAAAAGCAAGTCAGCTAGTTAATCCTCCTGAGCTCTTGTCAAACCTGAGAGATGAATGGTTTAGGGCCAGCAATCTTAGAAACCTTCTAAAAGCATTGGATGACAGACTTATTGTAATCACTGAAGACACTAAGAAATTACTAATTGGCTGCTTGCAAAAATTCTGTAACATCACTCTTTCTTTAACCAGAAAGCCAAAAGGCTTAGTGATTCCTTGCCATATTGATATATTGTAACAAACATGAATCACCCACATGACAAGCATGAGATCCCTCACAGTTATCCTACTTGAGATATCATGTAATTTCGGTCAAACGCTTTTGAAATCTTGCGACCCAAAATGACCTACATGCTAAATATTAACAATCCACAGGCCAAGTATGTGATCTCTCATAGTTATCCTCCTTGAAATATGTTTACTAGCTCTTGACCTTTCGTGACCTTAAATAACCTTCCACCTGCACGAAAAAAAGTAGGGATCATCCACATATCAAGTGTGAGATCCCTCACAGTTATCCTTCTTGAGTTATCGTGTTTACAAGGTTTTGACCTTTTGGCCTCTGGTGACCCGAAATGACCTTTGACCTGCACCAAAAATTATAAAGATGATCTAATCAATATGGGCAATACACAAGCTAAGTATGAGATCCCTAACAGTTACCCTTCTTGAGATATCATGTTAACAATGTTTTGACCTTTTGACCTGTGGGGACCCTACATGACCTTTGACCTCCACCAAAAATAATACGGATCATCTACTCAATATGGGCAATCCACATGCTAACTATGAGATCCCTTACAGTTACCCTTCTTGACATATAGTTTTTACAAGGTTTTGACCTTTTGACCACTAGTGACCCCAAATGACCTTTGACCGCCACCAAAAACAATGCGGATCATCTACTCAATATGAACAATCCACATGGTGAGTATGAGATCCCTCACACTTATCCTTCTGGAGATATCATGTTTGCAAGGTTTTGATGTTTTAACCTCTGATGACCCCAAATGACCTTTGACCTCCATCCAAAAACAACAGAGATTATCTACTCAATATGGGCAATCCACATGCTAAATATGAGATCCATCACAGTTACCCTTCTTGACATATCATGTTTACAAGGTTTTGATCTTTTGACAACTAGGGATCCCAAATGACCTTTGACCTCCACCAAAACAATAGGGATCATCTAATCAATACAGACAGTCCACATGGTAAGTATGAGATCCCTCACGCTTATCCTTCTGGAGATATCGTGTTTACAAGGTTTGATGTTTTGACCTCTGATGACCCCAAATGACCTTTGACCTCCACCAAAAATAATAGGAATTATCTTCTAAATATGGGCAATCCAAATGCTAAGTATGAGATCCCTCACAGTTATCCTCCTTGAGAAATAGTTTTTACAATGTTTGACCTTTTGACCACTGGTGACCCCAAATGACCTTTGACCTCCACCAAAAATAATAGGGATCATCTACTCAATGTGGACAATCCACATGCTAAGTATGAGATCCCTCACAGTTACCCTTCTTGAGATATCATGTTTACAAGGTTTTGATCTTTTGACCTCTGATGACCCCAAATGACCTTTGACCTCCACCAAAAACAATAGGGATCATCTACACAATATGGACAATCCACATGCTAAGTATGAGATCCCTCACAGTTACCCTTCTTGAGATATCATGTTTACAAGGTTTTGACCTTTTGACCTCTGATGACCCCAGATGACCTTTGACCTCCACCAAAAATGATAGAAATCATTTACTTAATATGGGTAATCCACATGCTAAGTATGAGATCCCTCAAAGTTACCCTTCTTGAGATATAGTGTTTACAAGGTTTTGACCTTTTGACCACTGGTGACCCCAAATGACCTTTGACCTCCACCAAAAACAATAGGGATCACCTACTCAATATGGGCAATAAACATGGTAAGTATGACATCCCTCACTTTTATCCTTCTGGAGATACTGTGTTTACAAGCAATTTCCAGGGTATTTACTATTTGACCTCTGGTGACCCCAAATGACCTTTGAACTCCACCAAAAAGAATAGGGATCATCTACTTAATATGGGCAACCTACCTGCCAGGTATGAGATCCCTCAGACTTACCCATCTTGAGATATCGCGTTTACAAGTTTTTGACCTTTTGACCTCCTGTGACCCCAAATGACCTTTGACCTCCATCAAAAACAATAGGGATCATCTACTCAATATGACCAACCCACACACCCAGTATGAGCTCAGTCATAGTTACGCTTCTTGAGATATCGTGTTTACAAGCAAAGCGTCACACACACACATACATACATACACACACACACATACACATACACACACGACATCACCATCGCATAGATTCCTTCTGCCTTTGGCAAGGAATCAATAAAATCCAAATGAAGTCTACCAATTATTAGAAAATGGAAGAACACAATCTTAGAGCAGTGGTTCTGAAACTTTTTTAGACTACCACCCCCTTTCACCACCTTGAACTGTCCCAATTCCCCCTCCTCCCCTCCTCCTACCCCTCCCCTCGTCCTACCTTTCATAGTCCGACGCTCAACAATGTTTTTTTTTCTCAGTTAACTTTTTGATTCCTTGCCGTAGGCAGGCAAGGAATCTATGCGATGGTGATGTCGTGTGTGTGTGTGTGTGAACTTGTCTTCGTATCAGACTGAGGACTTGAACAATGGATTTCAGGTCCTCTGAAGGAAATTCAATAGATTTGTCAAGTCCTCGAAAGTTTGAACAATAGAGAGTCTATTGTCAAGGTTAGGGTTAAGGAAGTAAACACAAAGGAAATAACAATGAGATCCTCGGATTGTATGTAAAATCGACTTGTGTGTGTGTGTATGTGTGTGTGTATGTGTGTTTGTGACACTCATTGTAATCGCGACATCTCAAGATAGGAATGACCGATACTTTTCATATTTGGTATGTAGGTTTGTCATGTTGAGAGGAAGAACCCTTTTGTTTTTGGCAGAGGTCAAAGGTCATTCGAGGTCACCAGAGGTCAAAGTCCAAAAACCTTGTAATCGCAATATCTCGAGATAGGAATGACCGATACTTTTCATATTTGATATGTAGGTTTGTCATGTTGAGAGGAAGAACCCTATTGTTTTTGGCAGAGGTCAAAGGTCATTCGAGGTCACCAGAGGTCGACGTCCAAAAACCTTGTAATCGCGACATCTCGAGATAGAAATGACCGATACTTTTCATAGTTGGTATGTAGACATGTCATGTTGAGAGGAAGAACCCTTTTGTTTTTGGCAGAGGTCAAAGGTCATTCGAGGTCACCAGAGGTCAAAGTCCAAAAACCTTGTAACCGCCATATCCCGGGATAGTAATGACCGATACTTTTCATAGTTGGGATGTAGACATGTCATGTTGAGAGGAAGAACCCTATTGTTTTTGGCAGAGGTCAAAGGTCATTCGAGGTCACCAGAGGTCAAAGTCCAAAAACCTTGTAATCGCGATACCTCAAGATAGGAATGACCGATACTTTTCATAGTTGGTATTTGGACATGTCATGTTGAGAGGAAGAACCCTATTGTTTTTGGCAGAGGTCAAAGGTCATTCGAGGTCACCAGAGGTGGAAGTCCTAAAACCTTGTAATCGCAATATCTCGAGATAGGAATGACCGAAATTTTTCATAGTTGGTATGTAGATTTGTCATGTCAAGAGGAAGAACCCTATTGTTTTTGGCAGAAGTCAAAGGTCATTCGAGGTCACCAGAGGTCAAAGTCCAAAAACCTTGTAATCGCAATATCTCGAGATACGAATGACCGATACTTTTCATAGTTGGGATGTAGACATGTCATGTTGAGAGGAAGAACCCTTTTGTTTTTGGCAGAGGTCAAAGGTCATTCGAGGTCACCAGAGGTCAAAGTCCAAAAAACTTGTAACCGCCATATCCCGGGATAGTAATGACCGATACTTTTCATAGTTGGGATGTAGACATGTCATGTTGAGAGGAAGAACCCTATTGTTTTTGGCAGAGGTCAAAGGTCATTCGAGGTCACCAGAGGTCAAAGTCCAAAAACCTTGTAATCGCGATATCTCAAGATAGGAATGACCGATACTTTTCATAGTTGGTATGTAGATTTGTCATGTTGAGAGGAAGAACCCTATTGTTTTTGGCAGAGGTCAAAGGTCATTCGAGGTCACCAGAGGTCAAAGTCCAAAAACCTTGTAATCTTGGTATCTCGAGGTAGGAATGGCCGACACTTTTCATAGTTGGTATGTAGATTTGTCATGTCAAGGGGGAGAACCCTATTGTTTTTGGCAGAGGCCAAAAGTCATTCAAGGTCACCAGAGGTGGAAGTCCAAAAACCTTGTAATCGTGATATCTTGAGATAGGAATGACAGACGGTTTTCATAGTTGGTATGTAGATTTGTCATGTCAAGGGGGAGAACCCTATTGTTTTTGGCAGAGGTCAAAGGTCATTCAAGGTCACCAGAGGTGGAAGTCCGAAAACCTTTTTTTTTTTTTCATTTTTTTGGTTATTCAAGTTTTGGTTCAAAGGTCATGTGGCATGAGCTGATGTGAGCAGGGGTGAAATTGTGACCACATCATAAAAAATGATGAAGTAGAGAAGTATAAATTTGATGGATGAACCTCAGTGTAACAAAGCACCCCCCTTTCGGCAAGGAATCACGAAGCCTTTTGGCTTTCTGGTTCTACTTGCAACTTAGAAAAACAAAAACCAGCAGAAGGCAGGCATCCTGTGAAACTGGTATAGAGAGCCCTGATTGTACTGCAGTCAGTGTGAAGGATAAGCTTGGTGTAACACTAAGAGATTACGAATATCTGGTTCCATTTTAGTGAGAAGCAGAGGGGAACAGACCCCTTGGATGCCTTATTGTGCCCTAAATTGCTGCAGTGATGTGTCATAATCGCCAAGGACCCCTCAATCAGTGCCAGCGCCCCCTTATTCTCCGTGTACTCTGTAGCGCACACAGTGCCTTCTACCAGAATTCATCTATGTATCTATGTATGTATTATGTTATACTGCTTAAATAAAAGCTTATGAAAGACATATGTGAATCCTTTCTACACAATGCCTCATACAGCTTAATCATTGTCAGTACTTGGTTGTACTGTGCAACATATGTGCCGCTAAAGAGGGTTTTACCAGTATTGCACCTCTTGGATAAATGTTAAACTGAAATAGTGATCTTACTGATCTGTCTGGTCTGACATATTTTACCTCATGAAGGAGATCTTAGTCAGGCAAAGTAGCCTGTTTGTGTGTATGTTTGTGTGTGCATTGGATGACAGACTTATTGTAATCACTGAAGACACTAAGAAATTACTAATTGGCTGCTTGCAAAAATTCTGTAACATCACTCTTTCGTTAATCAAATCCAAATGAAGTCTACCAATTATTAGAAAATGGAAGAACACAATCTTTAGAGCAGTGGTTCTCAAACTTTTTTTAGACTACCGCCCCCTTTCACCACCTTGAACTGTCCCAATTGCCAGCGCCCCCTTATTCTCCGTGTACTCTGTAGCGCCCACCGGAGACTTCCCAACGTCCCCCCGGGGAGCGGTAGGGACCACTTTGAGAACCACTGCTTTAGAGGAACACAAAAATTTTATTCCAACTTGAATTTTGACCACATAGTGCCCATGCAGAGGAACTTTTTGTTTACAGAAACTCTTTGCAAACCAGAAGCTTTAGCAGGATAAATGGCTGAATTTATTGCTTCATGTTTGAGAATGAACATATGACCCCAAGGCTCATAGCCAAACAAGGTACTGAAGGGACGGGGTAAACTTTTGGGGAGAGCTAGATATACTAAAATGCATTAAGGCAATAGAAATTTCTGATCTTCCAGGGGGGAGGAAGAAAATTTTTCCAGGAGGAGCTCTTCCCTTCTTGTGGCTATGGGCTTGGAGACCCCCAAATACAGCATTGTGCAGAGGCAGCTTTCACAGCCTGGGAAGTGCCATTGCCAGCTACCCAGGAGATTTTCTGGTCAAAAAGTTTTTGGCAATCTACACCATGTCTGATGCTGGAGCTCCTTTTAAATAGTGTCATTTATCACCTGCCCATGAGTATTGTTTCCTCCTGACAATAAATCATGGTTTCACCACTGACTGACAGTTGGGATGTTTCCCAACAATAAAGATCTTCACAAGGACACTGCCTTAAAGTTTACATAATGTTGTAGTAGAGATCATATACATAGATCATTCCCAGCAAAAAGGAGATGGACTGTTTACCTTATTGGCTTCTTTGGCAACCTCCTGGATTCTGGCCTCTGAATCTGTCTGAAATTCTCTCTTCTCTGACAAAAATTGGCTTTTAAGTTTCTGGATGGTCTCAGTGTGCTGGGCTCTTAATTCAAGCTCCTCTCTCTCTAGTTCTTGGATCTTGTAAAGCTGTTGTTCTCTAAGCACCTGTATTCAACAACCAAAAGAGACCAACTATATGTTTTTGATGATACTAGAACAGGGAGAAATTTACAGGTATGACCACCTTGACAACAATAGTGTATGTTTTCTGAGCAATTGAAGTATTCATATCAATTCATGATGAATAAACCAGTCATGATATAGGCCTTTTGCAGATTCAGGAAGGCAGACAAAAATGCATATTGCATCAGTTATCTGGGCATTAAGGATGCATGTGTGTTTCATGTGAAAGTTGGAAGGAGGCAGTGGGGTGGGAAATGGCAAGAAACTGTTGATCAAGAACTTACCATACTTGTCAATATTATTAGCCTGTTGTTTGATTATAAGGAAACGTTCGAAGACATTCAGATTGGCAGAATATTCCTCTAACAATGTGAACAGGGTTAAATGATTGAATGATTTGTCTCGTTCAACACAACTAGGAATGTTGCAAAATGTCCATGGTCAGTCAAAATTTTATTCTCTTTGCAACCATCATGTCAAAAAATACTATTTGTCTAATAAAACCATCAGGAAGCTTTGTTTAGTTTCTTGGTATCTAGATTTTGTGGTAATGGAATATTAGGAAAATCTCATCATTATGCACAAATGAGAATAAAGTGAGTTAAACCAGAATGCAAAAATGCATTGTGGTTTCGATGAATATAGCACTTAATGTGTAATCCCAAATAACACCAAGGTGTTCTGTTTCTTTCAGTCATTGGTTGAATGTGATCTTAAAGTGCTGGAAAGTTACAGTTTCATGTTTATATTTGACCTTGGGAATTCTCGGGAATTTTTGCTTAATGGCCTTTGGTGATTTCTAGTGTTCGACCGATCATCTGTTAGATAATCGGCATCGGGCCGATTATCGCACAATCGGTAAATAATCGGCATCTGTAAAATTTTGTCATTCAACAGATTACCACCACTGATTATTTGAAAACTGGCGTTCCCGCCCAAAATATCAGCACTGATACTCACATAACTTGCAACATTTTAAGCTCTCCAAATGATAGCGATCATCGTAATTGGTGCCGTAACTCTAGTGCAGCACAGTTCAGGTGCGTGAAAGGGCACACAGTATTACCTACAAGGTGTGCATGCCACGGACCATGCCACAATCTGCATACAAATTGTACTACAGGAAGAATTGCTTCGCGCTACGTTTTTTCAAGTTTCAGTGCTAACCACATCATCTGTACACATTTGGTGCGCATACGTACTGTAGCAACTTTGGAAACTCGAGGCTTATTATCCTGCATAAATTATGCCACTTCCCACATTCCTTTCGTTAAGTTTTTTATTACCTATGACCCGCACTTGCGCACACGTAAGTGCCGTACAGTTCTTGCGAAGTTGAAGTTCACCTACGAAGCACACCAGTACAGTGTGTAATACATAATGCAAGCTAAGTGCATTGCCCGCGCTTTTTACGTAGCACGTTGGTCATGTACTACTCCGTGCTCCTAACTGATGAAAGAAGGGAAACGGGCCCGTGTTAAATTCAGGCAGGAACGGCAACAGCTTTTCGATTACGGGAATTTATCGGGAATTAGTTTTACATTTCATTTGGAGATTCTTTTACATAAGACGTAAGTGTTGGGCAAGACGCTTTAAAAAGGGTTTAAAAAATATGTATCCATATCGTTATGGAACCATGAGATCACTAAATCAAGTAAATTGAGTGGAATGTTTAGTGGCCCTTAAGTGCCAAGGTAGATAGTTTTGCTTAAAACTGGGGTGGATAGGCTACTATATAGCACTACGCCAGTCCAGTACAGACCTTTACACGGAATCTTTCGACATGATCGGTGTATTGAACTACTGTAGGCAGAGCCGTATGTAAGCCGACAGACTCTTTGGCTAACGTTAAGCCTGTGACATCGTACGAAAGCATGTATTTGTGGTTGATTTTTATCTTAGTATTTCGAGAGGAAATTCTTCAAAAAACAATATTCCATTCGTGGAACGTGGGGCACTGTTCTTAATCGTTCATCTCCAGTGTGAAGGTTATGTTATGGTGTGTGAACAAAGTTAGAAATATGCGACTGACGGCGAGAAAACATGACCTTCCTATACATGTCAAAAATCGGTGATCGGTAATCGGCATCGGCCCGATTGTGTAATTGAATAATCGGTAATCGGTGATTACCAATTATGGCATAATCGGTCGAACACTAGTGATTTCAGCTGGCCTCTAATTTCTGACAAAACCCACAGGGGTTTTCTGATGGATTAAATGCAACACCATGGGAAGTACCCAACCTTCCTGACTTGAGCTATCTTGTAAACAAGGTTTTCAGAGTTTGACCCCAGATGACCACTGACCTCCACCATAAAAAGGGTACTTCCTCTCACCATAAGTCATCCACATACTATGTATGAAATCTATCCAAGCTTCCTACCTTGTGATATCATGTTAACAAGCTTTTCTGAAGTTAACCCCCAGTGAACCCATCTGACCTTTAACCTCCACCAAAAACAACATGGTTCCACCTCTGACCACAAGGCATCCACAGACTACCTATGAAATCTATCCTTACTTCCTACCTTGAGATATCCTGTCAACAAGGTTTTCAGACTTTGACCCCAGGTAACCCCAAATGGCCTTTGACCTCCACCAAAAACAATGTGCTTGTACCTCTGGATATTATGCATCCACGTGCCAAGTATGATATCTATGCAAGCTTCCTACTGTGAGATATCATGTAAACAAGGTTTTCAGAGTTTGACCCCTGGTGACCCCAGATGACCTTTGACCTCCACCAAAAACAGTAGTGTTCTTCCTCTCAACATAATACATCTACACACCAAGTATGAAATCTATCCAAGCTTCCTACCTTGAGAAATTGTGGAAACAATGTTTTCAGAGTTTGACCTCTGGTGACCCCAAATGACCTTTGACCTCCAGCAAAAACAATAGAGTTCTTCCTCTTACCATAATACATCTACACACCAAGTATGAAATCTATCCAAGCTTCCTACCTTCAGACATCATGTAAAGGTTTTCAGCGTTTGACCCCTGGTGACCTCAAATGACCTTTGACCTCCACCAAAAACAATAGGGTTCTTCCTCTCACCATAATACATCTACACACCAAATATGAAATCTATCTAAGCTTCCTAACTTGAGATATCATGTAAACAAGGTTTTCAGAGTTTGACCTCTGATGACCCCAAATGACCTTTGACCTCCACCAAAAACAGTAGGATTCTTCCTCTCACCATAATGCATCAACACACCAAGTATGAAATCTATCCAAGCTTCCTACATTCAGATATCATGTAAAGGTTTTCAGCATTTGACCCCTGGTGACCTCAAATGACCTTTGACCTCCACCAAAAACAATAGGGTTCTTCCTCTCACCACAATACATCCGCACGCCAAGTATGAAATCTATCCAAGCTTCCTACCTTGAGAAATTGTGGAAACAATGTTTTCAGAGTTTGACCTCTGGTGACCCCAAATGACCTTTGACCTCCACCAAAAACAATAGGGTTTTTCCTCTCACCATAATACATCTACACACCACATATGAAATCTATCTAAGCTTCCTAACTTGAGATATCGTGGAAACAATGTTTTCAGAGTTTGACCTCTGGTGACCCCAAATGACCTTTGACCTCCACCAAAAACAATAGGGTTTTTCCTCTCACCATAATACATCCACACAATAAGTATTTAATATATCCAAGCTTCCTACCTTCAGATATTGTGTAAAAAAGGTTTTCAGAGTTTGACCCCTGATGACCCCAAATGACCTTTGACCTCCACCAAAAACAATAGGGTTCTTCCTCTCAATATGGGGCATCTACCTACCGACTTTGAGAACTGTCAGTGTTTCCCTTCTTGAGATATCGTGTAAACAAGAAGTGTCACAAACACACACACACATGCACACCCACCCACACACATACACCCACACACACGCACATACACGCATACATACACACACACGCCATCATGACTGCATAGGTTTCTCTTTTCATCGAAACCAAAAACGGGTTGCCATGAGCCTTAAATCTATAAGTTTTCTAGAATGTGGAAATTTTTAGCATCGTCAGTCAAAATTATTGAGGATATTTGCATTAAGAAAGCAAGTCCTCTCCTAAATGTTCCTCTCTCATGTATCAAGATGTTTCAACAGGGCTTTTACACAATAACACTAAACATACTTAACCTTCTTTATAACTTAATTCAGCAACAAGCAACTACATGAGTACTTATTTTACATTCCTACCACCTCAGTACACCAGTTTTTCTTTGTTAAGGCCATCCAGAGTTTCAACTTCTGTAACTCTTCACAATTAGCACCCTACCCAACTTCCTTCCTTTAAAGAAATTCTGTTGGTTACACATCCCAAATATGCTGAAAGTATAGACAATGATTTGCAAAATAAATAGATGATTTCAAAGGCCACTTCATCAATAAGAAATTAATGTTTTGCCATCAGCCCACAGCAACCAACTTGTGACAGCAGTAGATCAGAGAATGTACTTAAAAAAAAATAACTAAGTTGGGGAGGCCTAAAATAAAAAAATACCTGTTTTTATTTGACCTTGCACAATTTTCAAATATTTTAGTTCAATAACTGACAGCAAAAATAACAGAAAGGATGGGTTAGGTAGCATCACAGCAATATGTACAGAGATGAGTTTTGCAAAAATTGTCTCTCATTTTATCTGAAAAAGAAAGCACTTTGCACTCCAATAGCAATGAGACTGACAAGCTTAGAAATAATGCCATTGCCTTGTCATTGAAGTATATTATGCTCCTCCTTACCTCCTGTTGACATACATATTTCCCCTAATTGCCTTACAATACCTATCTAGCAGACTCTTAGCACAGGTAGCATCATCGCCGTGCTCTTCCAGCTCTCTTCCTAGCTCATTCCTATATTGCCACGCTTTCAGTACTCTCACGTGTTCAAGCTGTCAAGCCTTTGCATAGACCCTTTTCCATATAGCAGTCACAAAGGATTGTGGGATACACTTTTGAAGTGGGGCGTTTTTCTCAATGGCATTCTACTGTGGACAAAAATTACGCACACCAGAATGCAATCCCACAATCCTTTGTAATTGCTACTTGGAAAAGGGTCTCTTTTGGGAACCCTATCTGGACTGTTTTGTGACTTTCATCATCACATTTTCAGACGCTTCTTTGAAAACTAGTAATTTTGCTGAAGTGATGTGAATTGACATGGAGGAACTTGTGATACTCAACAGTTTGTGTGCAATGTACTATATCAGTAGTTTAAAGGGCAATACAGTCTCTGGCCCAATTAGAATTTGCATACCTTGTGCTAAATCATGTATGGTTCATTAAATAACAGTTTTCATAAATTATGTTAATAAATATTGAATTCCCCCCCCCCCCCTTTTCCAGTGATATGCAATATGTTGTGTTGTGAAACATCATGACAACAAACTTCTGAAAGAATTAAAATGAGATTTGAAAGATACAGTTGATATTTCATTGTAAGTAAGATTTTGGGATTGCTTACACACTGTAGTATTCCATCATGAGAGGTACCCACAAGAAGTAGGTAGGCTCACTTAACCTTTGCAATTGTTAGCATGAGGAGAGTGTGCACAACTTTGAGGGAAACTTTTTAGAGTGAATTTACCCAAGGAATGAAAGTCAAGACCAGAGTGCCCTTTTCAAGAATGAAGAGAAAAGGGTTATGTCAGAAAGAAAACCATTTTCAGTTTTACTCATATACTCACTTTGGGCACAAGCAGAAACACCATCTCAAGTGCTGCAAGTTTTTTCAAGACAATGTGGCAATATCTCCACAGACTAAATTCAAGGGCTTTCAAGACTATAACATTCAACTTTTTTGCAGATTTTCCAATGTCCTTAGTGTGAGGGGACTCAAATTCTTACCTTGTATTCCTGAAGGTCCTCCAGTTCTTTACTGACCTTTGCTAATTCAGTTTCTCTGTTCATAAGGGTTTCTCTGAGAGCTGGAAATGAGATAAAAGTCTTGATTAAGCACAAAATAAAATTTAAAAAAAAAAGTCTGCAATATGAGCTGACGCACTACACATATAATTTAAAGGCAATAGACAGTCACCCCAATCAGAGTTAGTATGCCCCATCACTCTAGTTCATGAATGGCCTATTTTGATCATGTGACAATGTTTTTGTTAGTGAATTGTGAAATTCAAGGAGAATTTCTCCTTGCTTTACCTATTGTTTGTAATAGTTATGTTCAAAATATCTTCAGAGGTGCTTGTAATGCAATAAGAGGAGATTTGCAAAAATTTGCTGATTTTTCAAAGCAAATTTTGGGGCGACTGCCTATTGCCTTTCAAAGCAATAATAGATTTTCAGACCAAAGGTATTTCTATGGTGAACCAGTCAAAAGTTGAAAGTTTGGGATAACTTTGCATCAAACAATAGTAATAATTATTGTAATGAGAATTAATTCTATCAAACATCCTCCATTCTACTACTAGTTAAAATATCTGAGAACAAAAATTGCAACTCTCATCTCTTAGGTATAGTCAAATGTTCCTAATTTTGTGCACCCTGTGAATGAGAGCCTATAACATCAAATACTTCATATCACCATTGCAATGCAAAAACCTAGCCATTGACTGTTGAAGCTGATTTGTGAGATAGATATTTTACATCAAAATGAACTCATTCAAAATTAATTGCCTCCTAAAAATCATGCATAAAATTGAAATTTATTACCTGGTTTCTTATGCTATACTTTTGGGGGAAACATTAAGACATATCAGAAATGCACAGATTTCATGCTCAGACAAAGTTGTTGATCAAGACTCTTCAGTTTTAAAGTCTGTTTACTAACATGTTTGTGCATGCATATTTGAATGAATTAGCCTCTGAAATTAAATTACCAAAGTATGCCATCACTTTGATCTAGGGTGGGCAGACTTAGTAAAGTAAATAAAAAGAAATCAGGTCATGGTGCCCATCTAAGGTTCATTAAGGTCCATAGCAAGCAGTGATGGATAAACATGTTCTCTTTACAAGCCGTTCAATGCACCTTTACACCAAAGAAGAGTGTATTCACCATCTTTCCCAGGGAAGAAGGGGTAGGAGGACCCCTGTTGGACACCACTGCCCCCAAAAAATGTTTCAAAAGACTTGTGGACTAGGCCTGCTTTAACCAACCACATAACCAATTCCTCCTATTTTGAAACTACCTCATCTTTATTGAACAAAGCAACTTGAACAAATTCTTCAATTCCTCCTCTCATTTCTAAGAAGATTTGATACAAAGGATCTATGGAATGTAAGGTATATCCTCTAAGCATTGAGTCAACACATGTGACGACTATTCTATCTCACCACAATGCATTACATGCAGGGACTACGTGAGAGTGCGCCTCTGACTAGAGTCTCATTGTGTCTTCTGACTTCGTTGGTGCAACATCATCCAGTAGTATCTTCATCTAGTAAGGCAACAGTATGTGTGAGTTTGTATGTACAGTTCAAGAACAGTGAAGTGAATAAGGCTTTCCTTGCTTAAGCCTATTTCATTCAGTATAGTATTTGACTATTTTACCTTGCTTCTGCTTTTCATATTCAGCAAGCATTTCTTCTTTCTGTTCATGGATGCTACGGATCTCCTGTTGATTCTGGTCACTCAGAGTGATAATAGTTGACTGTCTCTTGTGAGCCTTCTTAGACATGTAAGACATGTACTCATACTGTGAAATGAATAAAACATTAAGCAGTCATAACATACCTACAGCCAGAAAAAAATGCTTTTACAAAAAACAATTGAAATACTGACACAAAGAGAGGAATAATAAATGGACGTTAGAACATATAAAAGGGGAATTCTGTGAAAATCCTCTCTACCTTTTAATGAAGCAAGAACACCAGCAAAACTTCAGTAATGTACCTTTCATGCTTAGAAGAAATATGATACTTTACAGCAAAACTGCAAATAAAATTGAACCTCTCATCACTGATGTGCATATTACTACTCCTCTTCCAGTTTATATGCATCAGTCTGTTCTATATCGTATTTTATGCATATTAATTCTTATCCTTCCTGAAGCAAATTTACATGGACTATAAAGCCAACACACACCATCTACTTCATTCTGTCATTGAAGGGACTATGCTACATATGTTTGTAGAACAGAAAATTATTTGAAACTATTATTTATAACCACAGAATGGCAGGCAATCCAAAATAAAGTAGCCTGGTAACTTCAAACTTTCAAGAAATATAGTTCCCAAGGAGGAAAATTACCTGCTTTGTAGCTTATAAACAATTTGTTCACTGAAAGTTCCAAATTTTCCAATGGCACAATAGTCTAACTCTTGTACTGCATAATACTTTTGGGAAGAAATTATTGTCAGAGTTTCTTTGTAAGACTAAATGGTTAGTGATTAAAGCTTTTTTTCTGTCAGTGACATGTTCATACAATATAAACACAATATTTTCCATTAAAATAAACATATTACAACACTTGGTGCTTACAGTCTCAACTTTAGTCTGTTGTGTTTCTTCTGCAAGCCACTCATTTTCTTTCCGACTGGATGAGATGTTAAGGTTAGGTTTAATTATTTTATTTCAAGCACACACACAAACTGAAACAAAATATAAAATGATATAAAAGCAAGTAAAACTGTTTTCAAAGGAACTGCTTCCTTTAGAAAAGCAATGTACATTAAGTTATTACACTGATAAAATGAGCCTTTGATGGGACAATCAGTTACTATTTCAAACAGTGAAGGACTGCTCTTCAAACAGTGACATTTGCTTTGTTGAACAAATACAACTTTTTGACAGCCTGTCTGTCAAATTTCATTCCAAAGCAAAACAAATCCACCGAGGGTTCCCTGTCTACTTCTGTTACTCTAGTATTGTAACAATACTGCAACTATCAGCCCAGGAAAAAAATTCCCATTGAGTCCCATTAGATTTTTAATGGGATTTAATGGGACTCTTATGGGATGTTCCAAATGACATGTTGAATCAATAGGACAATGGATTTTCCCATTGATTTAATGGGATTTTATGTTGTGACTGTCCAAATTACATTAAATCCAACAGGAACTTATGGGAATTTATGGGATCCCATAAGGTCCCATTCAACTGGATTCAATGAGACTTAATGGGAATTTTTTCCTGGGAGCTAGATATTATTGGCATATAATATTCCAATGCAAAATGTGGCCTAACTTATACTGAACCAAAACTGACATTTGAGAAATGAGCCTGCTATAAAGGAAACCATATGCCATTGTACACTACTACTGTGTTTTTTTCTTTTTCTGGGAGGGGGGGGGGGAGGGGGGGAGGGGGGTGACATAAAAGATAAAATATTGAGATTTTATACTCAGACATCGGAATGTAATGTAACATTTTAATGAAGTGCTGGCTGAGAAATAATAGTTTAATTGGGAGTATTCCGCACTTTTGATAAATGTTACTGATACCATGGAAATGATGAATACCGACCATGCCCAATACTAATACTGAATACCAAAAATTAGTCAAACCCTGTGTCTGTGATTTTAGAAAAGTGGGGGTGGGTGTGTGGCCATATGACAGAAGGGTAGATAAAGTATTTAAAAAAATGTTTCTCAACCCTTCCTACTGTAAATACCTTATCACATATGTTCTGCTTCTATAATTAAGAATCAGTTAAGAACTCATATTCCAGTGAAAGATCTGTGCAAACTTTAGTAAAACAAATAGCAGTTCAGCTTTGTACAGCCTGCAATGTTAAAATAAATACAACTTAACAAGGATACAGCTCTTCTACTCGTTTCTTCACATTAAGTAATTCCTCTGTCAGGGACTCTAGTCTATAATGATAAAAAAAAAATGAAAAAGAAAAGAATGCAAAATAATGTATGCTTCCTTCATGAGTGTAATAATTTTGTGACAACAAGTGTGTGCATATATGCAGACTTGCCAACCTCAAATTTGGCAAATGTTGAGGTCCTTTCAAGAAAACCTGGAAATCACATCTCAAACCTGGAGATTTTAAACAAGTCTCCTACCTTATTATGAAAAGTATTTTCTAAACTAAAAAGCACTGATCTAGCTTGGTCTAAACAGGGAGCTGCAGCAGACCTGGTCTAAATAAGGAAACTTATATGGTGTTGTCTCCACTGATTTTCACAGTGATATCTGGCATTTTCACCGTAAGATGATACCCGAAACTGTGAGACTCATGGTGAAACCATGATAGTTGACAAGCCTGATATATGCTATACGTAAATTTGTGACTTTAGACATTTGTAATCAGGAAGCCAAAAGGCTCTGAGATTGAGTCCTTGCCACTGAGGTATATTACTGTGGTCTCAAGCTGACAAAGCTTCACTGTAAAGCTACTGTGTTGAAATGCATGTACAGAAACTTGAAAATTCATGAGATCAGAAACTGGTATCATGCCATCATGATCATACATACATCAGCTTCTTAATTTCAGTTTTGGTCTTTACATACCAGATCCAAACATGTTTTACTTCACAAATCATATATTAGAAGATTGTCACATTTTGATCTCTGGTGACCTCACATTTTTTCACCTCCACTTAAGACACTAGAGATCATTACCATTGTATCCAGGACACAGCTTTTACATGCTACTTATGAGGTCTCTCAGTGTTACCCATCTTGGGATATCCTGTTTACGAGCACTTTTCAAATTTACAAACCTTTGACCTCTAGCGACCCCTTGTAACCTTTGCCATCCATAGAGACAACAATGATAATGCACTCAGTATGCAGGACCCACATGCCTTGAGATATTATAATGTAAACAAGTATTCACAGTCTGACCTCTGATGACCTAATCTTTGACCTCAAACAGGCTTTAACAAGTATGAGCTAGATTTCTTAAGGTTAGAACCCACCTTGACATAGTGTGTTTTTCAAGCAGCTTTCAAGGTTTACACCATTTGACCTTTGATGACCCTGGATGACCTTTGACATCCATCAAACCAGACAGATTTTTTAACCAATATGGGGCACCCACATGCCAAGTACATGATTCACTGAATTTTGCTTCTTCGGATATTGTGCTTTCCGCTATTTCACAGTTTGACCTCTGGTGATCCCAAATGAACGATCTTTAACCTTCACAAAAATAATAGGGATAATCTTCTCAACAAGGGGTATCTACGGGCCAATTATGATATCTGTCATAACTGCCTTTCTTGAGACACCATATTTATCAGAAGATTTCAAAGATTTTACACTAATTTAGCCTCTGATAACCCAGATGACATTGGCTGCCAACAAACTCAACAAAGTTCTTGTATTAATATGGGGCACTCACATATCAAGAATGAGATCATAGGAGTTTCCATTCTTCAAATATGATGTTTATAGTGTTTTTACACTTTGACCTCAAATGACCTTTGACCACCACCTAAAACAGTAGGTATCATCTTCTCAATAAGGGATTTAAGCTAGATCCCTCAAGGTAGACCTCCTTGTGATACCATGTTCACAAGCAAAGCTTCACACACACACACACACACGTCACCACATAGATTCCTTTTGTCTTCAGCAAGGAATCAAAAACATACAAATTGTAAATTCTGTGACTGAGATCAATTTTGATCACACAACTCTATACAATGTAGCACTTTGTCCAAGGTAAGCGGGGTAAGTCATTCAAATGACATTAACACAAAATGCTTACCAGTAATGAGCACATATGAAATCAGTTTAAACATGAAATGCTACTATCTATAGTATTTCCAGCCAATCAGCGCAATTCACCTTGTAACTGGCTCCCACTCTGAGACTGAATGCCACAAGTACGGCACACATATGCAAACATACTGCACCAATCCTTTCCTGCAGCAGGTGAAAAATAAACCATAAAGGCCTGTAGCTAGGTTTGCTATCTAAACCAAAGGTTTAGTGCACCAGACTGAACATTTTCTTACTGAACTAGCACAGGATAAGCATTACGTACAGTATGTTAGCCAACTAGTGTAACTTTGGTCTAGTAGGCCTTTCTACTAGAGGACCATCCATCTAGTGGGACCTACTAGTACTCACTCCACCAAGTGTCATAATAAAAATAAGCATGTTTAATGTAACCTATACTTAGTACCCTAACAATTACTACATATGGGGAAGGGGTACTTGATCTATTGTTACTGTTTTGTTTAAAAACTCAATAATTACTCTTTCTTCAGAAGAATTTCTTTCTCTGTTGGTTCTGTGGGATCTGAGTTGTCTCCCTTCTTCTTGCCCTTCTTCTTCTTCTTCCCCTTTGGTGGCATTCTGATATCTTTCACATCTGAAGAGGATGGTCCTCTGAATATTTTACATACTCTTCACTGAAGACTTGATGTACAAGATGTACAAATGTAGTTTCATCAGGACTCCTGGCTAATTTACTCCCTCAATCTGGTCTCTGATTGGCATCCACTGTCTGTAGCCTACAGATTGGATTGAGAACATGAAACAATGTCAATTAAGTTGTTACACATTTAAACCCTGAGTCTATCAAAAACTTTACACAGAAACTGCCAGAACCTAAGGTAGAACTGTCTTTGGCAATGCATAAGCTTATATTTACATTTTATGGAGTTTGACCACAAAAACATAAAGAACAGTTTACTTGTAGTTTTGTTTTCTCTTAAAAGAAAGTGACCTGAGCAAGATGTGAAGTTTGAAATACTTCAGAATTAATTTTAATGATATCACAGCCTTAGATATGCATCAACATTGCAGCAAAGAAAGACTTTAACACTATAAACACAGTGATAACAAATGGTTCTAAACATCATCTAACAGAGATAATTTGAGCTGTTTTGAGTGTATTCCATTCAATTATGAATTCACTTCTATTGCCAGGAAAAAGTTCTAAAATCCTTCAAGAAAGACATTGGCAATTCCACCAAAATGTCCTTCAGAGGGTCAAATTTAAAATCCATGTTATTTTTCAAAATCATACACCTATTTTGCTAATTTTGAATCAATATTTTACCATTTCACCCCTAGGTTAATGATTCACTGTGAAGGAGAGAAAGCTGTCAATTTAGACAAGCTTACAGTATACCGCAGGGTCTACTGGAGAGTTTTATCAAGAAATAATGTCTGCATCTGAGTAAATGATAGCCAACCCAAACAAAAATATGTGCTAATCAAAATGCAACAATAAACTGGGCAGTCAAGGTGATGAACATTTGTGGGTGACATATTTTAGTCATGTACTTCATCATGTATGCAACAAAAAAGTGGAGAAAATTTTTTTGTGCAACACATGCTCCCTGGTTTTTTGCCTAAAACTATGAATGCAAAGTAAGTTTGATGGTTAGTTTCTAAAACCAATTTGACTTCTGAAGAAACTTACTTTACTCTGTACTTGGCACTTGCAGCTGTGGTGAACATGACATGCTGCTGCTGAGGACATGACACGCCATCATTGTGAACATGACCTATCACTATCAGTCATACATGTGTGTAATTACCTTGAATGTGTTTTGTATAGCTGGGGATGTTTTCATCTCTTAACATACATGAAGTTGAACTATCACTCAATATGAGCCCATTTGGGAGAAACTTGCAAAAATTTCCCTCAGCCACTTCCCCTCTCCCTACTGAAAGTATGTGCTCCAATACTCTTACAGGCACATGTCTACTATCCTTAATTCTGTTGTGCTAAACCTTTTTCCTGTAAACCTGATTGGATGGAAGGTGCTCTTGTCTACAGTGGTACACACATATGCTCCCTCCACTTCACATGTTGAGCGCAACCCTTTCACAGCATGTCCATCAAAGTGCCTTGCCTCACAGTAAAATCTCATTTTGCTCTATTACATAGCCTGATGTCACAATGACCTTTGCCACCACAAAGTTACAGCACAGTATGCTGTCTATAAATTCCTTCAAATTTTGATTGAAGACAAGTAAAGAGTTTGGTGTTTTTCTGAGATGGTGCAGCCTCACAATTCAAACAAAGGTATCTGCTTCTGAAATATGAGAGTTGAAAGAGCTCTTCAGCTAAGATTCTTTGGAATGGAATTTTTTTGCTACTTCCAATAAGAAAGGTGCAGTAGATGGGGTGGGTAGGACCATTAAAACAGTTGTCTGGCACAGAGTTCTAGCTGGGCAAGGGGTTGCCAAAGATGCTGCATCATTTTTAAATAATGCAAAGGGCAAAATAACGATCAACATCATCAATGTATCATCTGACTGACCTGAGGATATTGAAATCCAAAAAAATCACTAGATAATAGATTTGAAAATATCAAGACACTTGTAGCAACCCAGGGACTACACCAGGTGTCAATTGTAGGGTCTTCTCAAGTCAAGTACAAAACATTCTTTACAGCTTATACTGTCACTCATTCGATTTTCAAACTGGAAAAGATGAAGTTTGCATGACCCCCAGGCCCCTTCCTGACACATCTTGTAATGTTCCTACAGTACAACTAGCTTTGAAGAAGATGGAGATCACACTGGGAAGTACCCTAATGTAAAAGTCAATGGGAAAAAAGTGAAAAAATATGCATGTCTTGTCTTACAGAGCTCAGAAACATTGCAAGAGGTACAGTAGAAGGCAGGTTCATAAAAAAAGGTGAAAGCATGCCCTGGTGATGCTACATTGAGTTCAGCAATGAAAATCCCAAAGACTGACGTTCAGCCCTCGAAAATAGCCTCGGCATTCGGCAATGCCGAGGTAAATGCCGAGACAAATTGACTTGACTTCGGCAAAAATTTTGCCGAGGCGATAGATTGCAGGACACACGTACAGGGACTTAACCGGTTAAAAAAGCTGCACACTAGGCCTACACGGCTAAAAATGAAGCTTTGATCTGCGACTTGAAAAGAAATCATTTTCTGATAAAATTTCCACCACAATCGAAACTTGAGCAAATATATTCAGTATATTGCTTTATATACAAAACATAGTTGCAATTTTTCAAGTTTTAACGGAAAATCTTGATTTAAAAGTTTGTTATGATCGGTATTTACTGTACGTATGAAACACTGTCTGCTGTCAAGAAAGTGATCACTGTACACACATGAATATGACACGGCAGAGTGTGACCTTTAGATTTCAGAACCAGCCGTTTTATCATTTTTAATATGTAATAAAGTGGGAAAAATTCCCAAAGCGGCTGTATTGGCTTTATCAATGGAATTCCAGAGCTTAAAAAATTACGTTAACCTACTGTAGAAAAGTTTGTAAACAAGTAGAAAGGCCAAACTTTCGTTGACTTGTTATGCACATGGCTGCATGACTTTTACTGCCGAGGTAAAGTGTACTTTTGCCGAAGTAAATCCTTTTTACTTCAGCAATTTTTTTGCTGTAGCCAATATCTTATTTGGAAGGGCTGGACATTGTGAAAGTTCTACCTACCCAATCTCTTGATAAAAAAGACAGATATGTGTTCTCTGACGAAAATGAAGTTAAAAAGAGTCAAATTAATATTGTGGTTTCTACCCTGGATCCATACAGTAAAACAAATTAGGGTTATCATTATGTAATTAATGTTAACTAGAAAATATGTATGATGCATTTTGCTTTTCAAAAATGAATGTGCAAGTTTTATTTATAAAAATCCTGAAGTACAACATTTATTCATTTTTAAGTAATGGTTACATATAATGACACCATATGCTGGTACAGTAAATGGAACTGGGTAGTTGAATGAGGTTTTAGTACAAAATTATTGACTGGAGGTAACTTTTCACACTGTTGTGCTTTTGGAGTTTCAAGTTGCAAGAATGTCAAAATTAAAATTGATTTTTCATAAGACAGGCTACTGTAATGTTAGATAAAAATAGACTTATTCAGTCTCAACAACATATCTGAGATGGGGTCAAATAGGAATGCAAAGTTATATTACCAGTCAATGGTTCTGAAATGTGAACAATTATCACAATTTCAGTAAGTTCCAATAATTTTATATTGCCATACTCCAGGCATGTTTAAGATAGTAAAAAGTAAAATATACAGTCTGACATGAACAGTTTCTAATCATTTATTCACCACAGCAACAGTAAATATTTATTAAATTACAGTTTAAGCATACTGTAAGTACTATCTACAATAATGCCTCAATTTGGAAAGTGTCACATCTGCAACAGTAAAGTGTCACACTTGCAACGGAAATTTTTTTGTGTTCAAATAAAATAGTCTCTACTTGGACACAATTCATAAAGTTGTTTCATTTTATGACATGCTCATTTTCTTGTCTCAACATGTTAGAATTCACAGAGCTTTCAAAATAAAATGTGCAACTTGAATTTTTCACAATTTGCCTTGTCACATCCACAACACATATTTTATGATTTAAAGGTGAAGCTTAAACTTGAGCTGCAGTGTGTTTCTACTGGGTGTAGGCTACTCCACACCAAGACTTAAAGGGAAATATTGCATTTGAAAGAGCATCACAAAGTGATACCAATGTTATCCAATTGTGGTCTTTTCCCCTTTCCAAACATGAATTACAAATAACTTGCAGCAGATCAACACTAGTCTCACGAAATATGGGCAAAAAGAAGCAACAATTTCCTCATCGAACCGGCTCATTATCGAACAATGCCTCGCCCACATGCAACAGCCAATACGACAGCTGCATAATCATTTAGGAAGAGTGGTCACATCAGGTCATATTTACACTCATTATGCACTACCTGTTGACCTCGCTTACCCTGTGCATCACGCTCACAACAAGCTACCACCATAGAAGCACTACCTCCTACTTCCATGCTACCACCACAGTTTCCGTACTGCCTGTGCTGTAATGCAGGATATTGCCACCCGATCCAGTAATTACTGTACATGCTATAAGAGTTATCTGATATTGCAGCTCACTGCTCACCCAGGAAGATGCAGTGCCTGGCATCTCCCTGGTTCATCATGCGTTTCACGTCTCACACAGTGTGCGTTTAGCATTACAGGACAGTAAGATCATGGTACTTTATCTGCGGAAGCCATAATGTTTTGACAAGCAGCTCATGGGTTCGTAAAATTTTCGTTTTCTCCTAGGGCCTAAACCCGATAGTAGCAGTTACTGAAGCACCAACAATCTCTTTTACATCCTGCTATTTCCAAAGGAGAAGCAACCTGCTAAGGCCCAACGGCTACAATTCGAATTACAGTAACAATAACTCTGTGTATAGTATACCAGGGAGGTGATAAGGACCCCTTAGTATACTAACTGTAGTTCAAAACAGACAGTGCCTTAGTAATAATTCTCAGTTGTTTGTTCATATTTATCAACATTTTGTACATGTTGTAGAAGACTTTTGTTACTGTCTGACGTAACGTGGTAAAATGATGTGACTGGTGGATTTCAAATTAGGAGTGACGAAGGTGTGGTTTTTCATGCATAATTGTTTGGGTGAACCAGAAAGCCCAAAGGCTTAGTGATTCCTTGCTGAATGGGGATGATTTGTTGCACTGAGCCTTATCCCTCAAATTTATCTTTCTTGACTACATCATTTTACGTTTTAACAATTTGACCTCTGCTGACCTCACAAGACCTCTGAACACCTCCAAATATAACAAAAAAGAAAAAAGGAAGGAAGTGTCTTGAAAGGGATTCAACTCCAATGGATCTTGGATCTTGTAAATTCTTGGCAAATTTTGCTTTTTGACCTCTGGTTACCCCAGATGACGATCTTGGGAATACTTGGGAAATTTTGCTTTTTTTTGACCTCTGGTAACCCCAAATGATCTTGGAAATTCTTTGGAAATTTTGCTCTCTGACCTCTGGTGACCTCACATAACAATCTTGGGAATTGTTGGAAAATTTTGCTTTTTGACCTCTGATAACCCCAGATTACGTTTGACCTCCACCAAAAACAATAGGGTTCTTCCTTACATCATGAAAAATCAATACACTAAATATCAAAAGTGTCCTTCATTCCTATCTTGAGATATTGTTATTACATGCTTTACAGTTTTTTAGCTCCGGTGACCTCAAATGACCTCTGACATTCACCAAAAGCAATAGGGTTCTTCCTCTCAACATGACGAATCTATACACCAAATATGAAAAGTGTCGGTCACTGCTACCTTGACAAATCGTGTTTACAAGCTGTTTAGGTTTTCGCAGTTTTACCTCCAGTGACCTCGGATGACCTTTGACCTCTACCAAAAACAATAGGGTTCTTCCTCTTGACATGACAAATCTATATACCAAATATGAAAAGTGTCGGTCTTTGCTAACTTGAGATATCGTGTTTACAAAGTTTTTGGTTTTTGACCTCTGGTGACCTCAAATGACCTTTGACCTCCACCAAAAACAATAGGGTTCTTCCTTTCAACATGATGAATCTATATACCAAATATGAAAAGTGTCGGTCATTGCTACCTTGAGATATCGTGTTTACCAGCTAGGCGTCACATACACCCACACATAAACGCACACACACACACACACACGACATCACCATCGCATAGATTCCTTGCCTGCCTTCAGCAAGGAATCAACAAATTTGTCAGTTGTTACAGAAAGGTTAATTACTCATTAATTTGTGCTCCCCGGGCAGAATTTTTCTCCTTCTTACCTCTCTTTCATTGAACGGGACCTGATCTTATGTAAAAGAGGATAGATTAAATAAAAAGTCTGACAAATACTATGATGGCACGACCTTATAAGGCCACTCTAAGAAAGTTTTTGTTTTCATAAACAAGACAAAAGAATGTGAATCTATTACTACCTGAAAATCTTTTGGCGGACTTGGCCTTATTTGAGAGCAATAAATGTTTGCCACAGATTTTTCCTTTCAAGACATACCATTTCGACAAGTTCTGCGTTTCCAGCTCAAGACTAAAATCAGAAGTAACCTAATAAGGCCAGCGGGTGCTGTTTACAATTTTTGTACAGAGCTGTATGTACGGGTTCAGTGTAGGCAGTTTGTGCGTTCAATTTGAGCTGCATATCTTAGCATGCATGTGCTTGAAAAACAGGTTCACGCGCATTTGCAAGGGAGTTTGCTATGTGCGTGCTACATCAAAAATTAACGCACTGATTCTGACAGCAGTTCCGACGCGCTTTGTTGACTGTATCGATGAACTACATTCAAAAGTGGACATATTAGGTCATGTCACTATATATTTCCCTAAAAAGATGGGCAAGGCCAATACTTAGATAAAAGTTGATGAGCATTTCAAAACTAAAAAAAAAAAACAAAAAAGATTTGCAACAAACTTCATCACATCACAAATACATTAGAGTGCACAAGAAAATCTTGACATAGGCAATGAGCTAAGTATTTCGACAGCTACCTATCCCAAACACAACAAGAAAAGAGCCACTGCTGCAGTAGGTTTGAGCTCAGCCTAGGCCTAGGCTATGAAGTTATTGCAAAGGCTCGATGAGCTACCAAGGTGAAATGCCAGGGTGCATTCCATGTAAAGCCTACGCCGAAGGTACGCCGAGGTTTTCGTGACCGTACGCCGGGATTTTCTGTACTGTGCACATACAATGCATGTACATAGCAATTCATAGGCGTGCGTACATACGTACAGTATACATGTACGTGATACGTACACAGTCACCATACACTGGCAATGCACGTACAGGTATATAGTATACACACATTATAGTTAAGAATGGTGCATACACCATTCATTGGCAATACAAGTAGGCCTACAGGTATATATGGCACAGTACTGTGCGTGAACATACTAGCGGGAGTTGACTGAATCGGCCCGCCGGTATGCCGGTAGTACCGTTTGCCCGCTGCTACGCTGGGGAGTACGCCAACTACGCTGGCAATCCTCAACTTACTGCATTATGCACGCCGACAAAGGCTAGTTTCTCAGCCGCCACGCCGACCAAAATCGTATGGCCACGCCGAAGATCTTCGGCGAAAATCTTCGGCGTATAGTGCACTAAATGCACACAGGGTGAAATGAAAATTAAATTTTCCAACATTGACTGCCATCCAGAATCAATTCGTGAGCCTTCCAACCAACCAGCCATGATGTCATTTGTTTGTATACATGACTGAATTGCCCGGCAGTATGCTAGCTCAGTAAAGGCCTAGCGTTAGTGCTGTTGGTTCTAACTTCTAGGCTACATAGCCTAACGTTAGGCTAGGCTTGCTGACACTGTAACTGTGAGGGTGCCAGTGAACGCACGATGATAGTAAAAGGAGGTAAACCTGTATCAAACTCTACAAATCTCAGTCTTCCTGATACTGCTGAGCTGAACAGGCCAGCAAACACTGTTTGCTTTATTTTACCTTGAAGATGAATACTGGTTCCAATAATGTGCAACAAGTTAAAGAACCTTCATTAGCGTTGAAATTAGACTCAGTTTTGCAAATCTGGCGTCTGCTGTAACTATGGAAAAAAATACCATCCTTTTTATGAACTTTATTAAACGCATCTGTAATTAAATAGACTATTCTAAAATACTTTCTTAGAAAAGCACCTCTTTAAAAATTAAATAAATACTATAGCATAGTGATGCTTATTTTAATTCTTGTATTAAAAGAATTGAAGATTATTTCTTTTTATATTACAATAGGCTTGAACGAGGTAGAAATAAAATCAAAATGGCCGCGCCCTGGAAGAGTGGAGCGCCTTCTGCCGAATCCGATTACTGTGAAGAAACAGACGTTTTTTCTGCTAATTTTGATCCTTTAAGAGCTATATATGATGAAAATATTCGTCTTCCTTTTCCTGAAGCAGAACCCTTTACAAATATATCGAAATTTGTAGATCATTTAAATCGACAAACCGACACCGGTCAGTGTAGTAGGTTGCCCGTTGACGAACCAAAGCGAAGTGACCTTACTGCCGCAAGGGGTAGAGATAAAAATGACAGTGTACAGGTTCAGGTAAATCCAAGTCCTTCTGTAAGTTGTGTCTTAGTGTTAATTGCCTTTTTGTACTGTTACTAGGAGAGGCATAGTTTTACCTGGACTTACCGAAATATTAGGCCTACAGTAACATTAGGGCCTACTGCTCATGCATTAGCTTAGCAGTCAGTGGTGCCACTAGCCCAGGGTACCCACAGGCGCCCCTTAACATTGTATAGTATACCATATACTATGTAGTATATGTAGACGGAAAGGTATGTCACAAATCTCCTAGCTTGAACAAACAACTTGCGTTTCTGGCACAATTACTGCACTTTTCTCGCCAAATTTGTCTGTGTCGAGACTTTTGATCATAAGGCACCTCAAGGCAGCTCTTTTTCCCGAACAATTTCACTTGGCATTGTCTGAAGGACGAAATTTCGATGGAGTAACAGTATGAGGATGGTAGCTGCTGATAGGAGAGCATTCAGCACTTCCACACTATATAATACAATACTCCTAAAATATTCTCTAAAGTTCTCTTAACTTTCTAAATTTCTTCCAAAATTTGTTTAATTATGGTTCAGTTTTATTATTGCAAATCTTACAGATATATATTAGCATCAATATGAACAATTTTTGAACATTGAATTTAATAAAATTTGAAAACCTTTTGAAAAGTGGAAGGGGTAGCATTTTCTACAAGCACTTGTGACAGTTGAACTGTAACTGTTGTATAGTGTGTTGACCGTCAAATGCGCACTTAAGAACCCTACCATTGCAAGCTTTTTGTACGATATCTTACGCTAGATGCGCACTCGACGGGCCCGCGCAGTCGACGGTCACCCCATCATACAGTCTTCTCAACTGCCACAAATACTCATAGTAAATGCAAGCCCTTCCACTTTTCAAAAGGTTTTCAAATTTTATGAATTTCTGTGTTCAAAAATCTTGCATACTAATGCTAATATGTATCTGTAAGATTTGTAATAATCAAAGCAAAACATAACTGACAAATTTTGGAAGAAATTCAGAAAGTTAAGAGAACTTTGGAGAATATTTTAGGAGTATTGTATTATATAGTGTGGAAGTGCTGATTGCTCTCTATCAGCAGCTACCATCCTCATACTGTTACTCCATCGAAATTTCATCCTTCAGACAATGCCAAGTGAAATTATTCGGGAAAAAGAGCTGCCTTGAGGTACCTTATGATCAAAAGTCTCGACACAGACAAATTTGGCGAGAAAAGTGCAGTAATTGTGCCAGAATCGTAAGTTGTTTGTTCGAGCTAGTAGATTTGTGACATACCTTTCCGTCTATATATACTACATAGTATATGGTATACTATACAATGTTAAGGGGCGCCTGTGAGGGTACCTAGGCCTAGTTCTGACGTACACTTTGTTCCCTGAACTAGGCCTAGGCTATTGCAACACAAACTTTTGACCGCATATTACTGTGAGAGTAATATCGTCTGCGTGCGTTGCTGCAGTGATTGTTGCTATATACGCGTATGCGCGTGTATGAACGTAACTATACCTGTGGACTAGCCTATGTCACAATTAAACAGCAGTGCGTGCTATTTAGCATACAATAGTGTGAACGTCCTAGTTACACGATTTGGCAGTTTCATAGAATGTTAAAAAAACAAAACAGGATCGTTTGTGTAAATCAAAATTTTTGGTCTTTTTTTGGACACTAAGTGCTAATAATCTTAGAATGAAGGGTCTTAAACATATAAGGCCCCATAGAGGTCAATTATGTAGGAGTATACCTGAATTTGAGAAAGATCGAGACCATTCAAAATTTTTGAAGTCGCGGTAGCCCAATTTTGACAATGGGTATATTGCTGACCTAGTATGGGAAGCCCCAAAGCTTCCCAAATACTAGGTCAGCAGACTGCGGACTATGGTGCCACAAGTGTTGTTTGTAGGGGGGGGGGTCAAATGACTTGATGTGCCGGGACTACCAGTCTACTTGATCATCCTCTGTGGGAACTCAGCAAACTCTTATTTAAGGCCCAGCTGTCTGTGTCATTCTTGCAACAAAAGAACACGACCACATCAATTTTTAAGTGCTGTTGCCATCACAAATTAGCAGATGGCGAAGGGGCGCAAAAAGTCAGTACACAAGCTTTTATTTTCATTTTCCTTCTCTTTCCAGTTTTTCCTTATTCTTTGTTTTCCTAACTTTTTCTAAATTTTTTTCATCTGCCTTAATTTTGTGCCTTGGGCCCTGTGTAGGTAGGGGTGGCTGCCCATCCCAGCCCCCCCTCCCCCCATTAATCACGCCACTGTTAGCAGTTTGTATTTCCTCGTTCTCTGTCATACTATAATGTTAGATGTATACCCTGTAAACGTAAGAGTGAATTAGCACTGAATATGATGATGAAACCCAATAAGGCCACTAAGAAAGTTTTCATTTTTACAAAACAAGAAAAAAGAATGTGAACCTGTTTGTACCTGCAAATCTTTTAGCAAATTTGCTCTTATTTGCCAGCTATAAATCTTTATCTCAAAATTTTCCTATTAAGAGATACAAATACAACAAATTCAGAGTTTCCAACTTAACCCGAAGATCGGAACGAACCTAATAAGGCCAGCGGGCGCTGTTTGTAATTTTTGTACAGAGCTACATATGGCTAGGTGTAGGCTTTGTGTGTTAAATTTGAGGCTGCATGTCTTTGCATGCTTGAAATATATGACGGTTTGCCAGGGAGCTTGTAGTAAGGGTGCTGCTTCGGAAATTGATGTGCTGGTTGTGACAGCAGTTATTGATGCTCACTGTTGGTTTGATAGGTGCACAAAATTTGAACACTATAGGCCTAGTGTAGTTGTTGATATTTTCAGTCTGTCTGAAAAGTAATGGCTGATTTGATCAAAAAGTGGGAACTAATTTAATATTTTCTGATGAAATTAGTTTGTATTTGAGCAGATACTTCAATAAGTTAGCATAGTAAAGGGAAGTTTAAGATCCTATAGTGAAGACAAGTAGGCTTAGAATACAATGCAAATCACAAAAGTAATCTATGTATATGCACGTCATGTGTATGTGCATAGAGCATGGCAATTGCATGGCACATCACAAACTTTATGTTGGCAAGGCATCTAGCGCATGGCAAAATCACACAAGGTGCAGTAGAAAATGCAGTGTTGTACTAAAAATGTCAGGTGTCAACTAGACATGACATGCATGCATATGAGGTGCAGCAAACATGTAATGTTTCTGGCATTTTGAGAAATTAGGATAGCAAACTCACAGAAGAATCTGGCTGCAGGTGAAATATTCTGTCCAAATATCTTAAGGATGCTGACTGGGAATGAAGTGAACACAGCACAATCTATTGTGTGGACTGAGAGTCCACTTTTTCCTCTGAAGGATTCCAGAAACCAATCTAGCTCTGTGTTGTTCATTGTTGGAAATCAGAATAAAACTATAGGCCATGTAATTATCCTTCATAATAACCCAGCAAACTGTCCCTGTCCTTTGGAAAACATACTTTTGAAAGAAGGTACAGTAAGTATTAAGCTTTACAACAACTGGGCATTTTCAGTTCTGTCAGAAATATGCACAAAATCATTTTTTGGAGTTAACCATTGTTTTATTTTGCCGGATTCAGAGTCGCAGCTACTGTAGGGCAGTAAGTGCTCCAACTCCAAAAGTAAGTGGAGTCCCCCAAAGCTTCTAGCATAGGCTGTATATTAATATTTGGGCCCACAGTAGGTTTCAGTCCCTTACACTACTGTATGTCAAAGCCTTACCAATTGCTTGTTTATGCTAATCTAATTGAAAATATTAGATGATGTATTTCTGAATTGTCTGCTAACATGAGAATTTAGAGTTAGACTGAACATTGGCTAAGTATCTAGAATCATAGAAAAAGCAAGATAAGCTTAAATTGCCAATGGTTTCATGTATGATTTTGAAGTTGGGAAGTGCCTGGTCCTTAAAATTGTCAGCACCATGGACTAAATGATGACACACATGGGACAAATGATGCACCTATCAGTAGTGTTGCAAAAATGGTGCATCATTTGTCCAGTGTGTGTGTCACATAAAAATGTAACATGTTGAACACACATTGGACAAATGATACACTTATAACCCTGGTTGTGTTACAGGTATTAGTGTGCCTTACAAATTATGACCTCTACATAAAGTGAATCTTTTCACCATAACTGTGGCTTTGTTATTGATTACACAGATCAGCACTGAAGAAAAAAGGCAAACACGGAGAGTAAAAACAGTCTTAAATGTAATGGAAGGTGAGATCAGTTCGCACAATACATCATTTGATCAATTTGACCCAAATAGTGTGTCGGCTTAGCTATAGGCCAGAACTTTTTTTTCCTCGTATGCGGTCCAAGGGTGGGAAATTTTTCCAACTTGAAAATAATGCTCTAAAAGGTCTTTTCTAAAATGTTTTGAGCCTCAGTATATTGATAAAGTGTTTAAACAGTACAGTGTGCAACTGCATTTCTTATGTAAGAACAGAGTTTGTGTACAGTTGTTGTCTTTGCTTTGATGATGTCAAGTAGCATTATTTTTTAAACATCAGGCTTATAATAATTCAAATGTATTAAGGCTATAACCTGTCCTGAAAAATGCATCATTGACATAAAAAAATGGATGTGGGCACATGGTATGAAAGTGAAGGATTGTAAAACTGAATTTTTTCTTCTAGGTACTGTTAAGCAACTTAGTAATTAAAGTTGAATTTGACGGTTCAAGGGTTGGAGTGGTTGAAGTTAGAAAGGTTGATGATGTTAAAAATTTGTGTGTCTGTTTTGACTGTTCGTTAAATTTTGAAAAACATATCACAACAAAGATAACAGCTGCTTATCATAATATTGATAACAGAAGTAAAATATAAAAGTTTCTCTCTAAAGCTTCTGTCATAAAGCTGATTCATGAGTTTGTTTTCTCACCTTGATTATAGCAACAGCCTCTTGTAAGGCCTGCCCAATAGATGAATTCAAAGACTTCAGAATGTTCAAAATTTTGCTGCTTGAGTGATAAGTGGTATCAATTATCACCAAAATATTTCCCTTACTTTAAAAAGTTTGCACTGGGTACCAGTTGAATATAGAATAAAATACAAAATTCTCCTTGTGAATAAATCTTGTTGTGGACAAACTCTCTCTTGGCTTTGTGATATGGGGTCATTCCATGCCAAATCAACAAATTTTCAGGAAAGTTCCCAGGTGACCATCTCTGATTTTGATGATTTTCCCTCAGAATGTTGCTGCATAGACAAAATGAACGCGCTGGAATTTCGAGGCAGAAAGTTCAAGTGGTTTTGAAGTTATGGCCTTCTAAAAAGTATTGCACAATACCGTATTTTCATGCCAAATATTTCTTTTGTGATTTTTAATGAATTTAGATACTGATATCTTTTAACAAGAAAAAGGTATAAGGCCCAAATCATATGTGATGTCTGGTGACAACATAATCAGAATCTGGTTTTAGATTAACTGTAGCTGGCATAATTTTGGATATGTGGGCCCCCAAAAAGAAAATTTTTCAATTTCAGAAGCAATTTTTTCAATTTTTGGGGCAACCTGGTCCACTAACAATGGTCCAGAGGGCCTGAATATTATACCTCAGTATTATTTGATCACTTGACTGTAAGCGGGGGTAAGCATTACCAGAATTACTTACAAATAAAGATTTGGCAGTGGTCTAACCTAGTCCCAGCGAAAATTTCAGGGTTGGCAATTTTTTTAATTTTTTTTTTTAAATGAGATTTTTTTTTTATTTGAATCAATTTTTTTATTTTTTTATTTTAATGTCATCGGACGATACATGCTCCTTCATTTTTATTTAATGAATATGCCTGTTTTTGCTAATATTGTCCCTTTGCTCTCTAACATGGAACTTTAATGCAATGCTAGAGCTTGTTTGCAAGGTTGAAACAAATTTTTAAAAATCTTGCAAACCACAGCTGTGAATGGCTATAATTCTCCAGCACTTGCTATAAAGTTCTCATTGAATAAGTTCTATAACCACATGTGTGATCACTATTTTAGCAATTCATTTTTGTCCTTTTGAAAGATCCCAGGTCTTTTTAGAGAGCTTTTATGGGATGAGGGATTGTAATGTAGACTAAAGACCTCATAGTTATTGTGGAAGATTTATTCTCAACTTAGTTGACACTTTTTGCTGGAGAGTGCACTCAGTCCCTTTCAGACACAAGTGCAGTAGCTATTAAGACTTTTCTGATACCATGCTTGTAGAACACTGGCATTGCACAGTGTTTAGTATATGAAAGCAACCACAACATTGCTGAAAGGCCCTTACTGTACATGGAGATCTTTGGAAAATGTGTTACCAAATGAAGTTAAACAACTTATTTAATCTTTTCAAGTGCTGAAAAGATGATTTTAAGCAATTTCAGGATGATTTTCGTCTTTGTTTAAGCACAAAACTGAAAAAAGAAAATCAAATTTGTGATTTAAATCAGTGATTTTTTTTATAAAAATCAAGTGATTTAGATCGCGATTTAAATCAGTGATTCTAATCGACATGATTTAAATCAGCCAACCCTGGAAAATTTTCAAAAAGGGGCCCTCTTTCGGAGAGGTCATTGATCCCGTGGACAATTATCCACAGATTTGAAATTTTATATCAAGAAATGAGACAAGTCTGATGTTGATGCTCAAAAAATCTCATATACCTCTACACCTCCCTAATGGTCAGGTAAGAGGATGAATATGGCCATTGGAAGGAGGTACTGTTGGCCCTATGGCACGATATCACAAGATGTAAACATTTAATTGGATATGTTTTTGCTTGCACTCATAGCAGGAGATCATGTTAAAAGTCAGAACAAATTTGAGTTCTCTGTGCCTTGTACTTTTTGAGTTCTTAACCCCTGAAGTTGGGCAGCCAGACCCTTTGTTGGCTGAAAGTCTTTCAGCCTGTCACAGAACACCATATTCAAGGGCCTATGTCTTTTCAAGTGAACATGATACAACCTTGAAACAAAGTACCAATTCATCATTTATACCCCAGAATGCAAAGATAAAGTTATATGGATACCTAGGTTGTA
Source organism: Holothuria leucospilota (assembly GCA_029531755.1). NCBI lineage: Eukaryota > Metazoa > Echinodermata > Holothuroidea > Aspidochirotida > Holothuriidae > Holothuria > Holothuria leucospilota. The sequence continues at coordinate 13,506,971 of CM055968.1, read as the reverse complement.
GAGTTTTAAGAGATATTCATTTGATCTTATCATTTCTCATGCTACTGTAGTACAGTATTGACAGTATGCTACTGTACAGTATCATGTAAAATGCTACAGTATTTTGCTACTCATCAAGTGCATCTTTTACTGAACATTTACAAACTGTGAAGAACTGACTTTTTAAAAGGCTAAAATACCTCAGTATGCCTTTGCAGGTTACAGCTTCACAAATTTAGTTGAAGTTTGGCTTTTATGTCCTTAAATAGACTCATTTAACATGCAATAGTTGAACACATGTCCAAATAAATGCTGAAGTCATAATTTATAAGGCACACTATTACCTGTAGAACAACAAGGTTACAGGTGCATAATTTGTCCAATGTGTGTGCAATGTGTCATGAAAAATCACAAAAGCAACATTTGGCATGAAAATATGGTATTGCACAAAACTTTTTAGCTCATAATTTCAAAACTGCTTGAGCTGTTGGCCTCAAAAGTTCAGTGTTCGTTTTGTCTATGCAGCAAGATTGTGAGGGAAAATTATCAACATCAGAGATGGCCACCTGGAACCATTTGTTGTTTTGGCACAGAATGACCCTATGTGTAAATTTTTAAGCCGTCATACTTCAGGAGGTCTACTAGTAATGACACTGGCTTGGTTGTTCTGTTTGTATAGCATAGCATCTCGGGGGGGGGGAGGTTGTCTGCTTTTAGTGGGCCCATGTTATGGAATTCACTTCCTCTTAGTGTTAGAGAGTCTCTGTCTCTTAAGCTGTTTAAGATGAATTTGAAAACTTATTTTTGTAATCTAGCTGTTTCTTAAGTTGTTGTAAAGCACAACTGAACATTTTATGGTAGTGCATTATATAAGTCAATGTAATAATATTGCTGTATAAGTCAGTCAATGTAATAATATTGCTGTATAAGTCAGTCAGTGTAATAGTATTGCTGTATAAGTCAATGTAATAATAATAATTATTATTTTCCTGTTATATCTATTAAAATATAGCACATTGTCTTTGTTTCTTTCATTTAAGATCACATAATTATCAGATTTTTGTCTGTGAATCTTACAACAACTGTAGATTGTTTAAAGGCCATATTTTCATTGTAAGGTTACAAGTGTGTTGCTAAAATATTGAACTTTTCCATATTTATGTTTAGATGCAGATGGACCATTGTCTCTTCTTGCTTGGAGTAAAGAAAACAGCAAGAAAGTGAAAGTATGCACACGCACCTTTAAAGGTCTCCGAGGAATTTGCATTGGATACATAGAGGCCTTCGATAAATTTCTCAACTTGGTATGAAATTATCTTATTTCTTTATAGATGCAGCATCAGGGATGTTCCAATTTGCCTCTAGGTGCCGGATAATTATGAACCAACCTGAGGAACGAGTGTTATTGGAGGATCATGTCTCCCTACCTTTTAAAGATAACTTTTTTCAGGGCTTCCAGTAGTTGGAAAACAGTGCGCTGTTCAGATATGATCATCATACAATTGAAGAAAAGCAAGAAATCCTAATTGAAGTATTTTTATGAAAAAATAGTGCAGGGTAAATTTGGTTAATTTACGAGAGTGACAGATATAATGCGTATGTTGGCCATTATAACTATAGCTGTAAATGGCTAAATAGATTCTTCAAATATCAAACTAAACATTAAATGCAGGATTCTTGTATACACAGGTGGCTTGCAAAGCAATCTCTTCTTGTACTTATTTCAATTTTGTCCTTTCCAGTCAGATCTGGTTTGCCTTATGAAGCTGTAATATCTTTCCTTCTTTGTAAATTATGGTGCATTTGCCATCTGAGCTTATTACAGTTATCAGTGTCTCTTTTAACAGTGTATTTCCTTTGCTGAGTTTGAACATTTTTTTTAAATATTTTTTTTTTTTTTGACATTTTCTGTCTTCTAGGAGATGGAAATATAGTGACTTATTGTGTAACTATTTTTCCTTTTTCTGCACTCTATGAAGGCATTAGTTGATGTTGATGAAATCTACAGAAAACCTCCTCTAGGACAGACTATCTATCACCAAGAAATACTGACTTTTTCCAAGGTAATACTTTGTGTACAAAATAACAGTATAATACATCTATTTCACCTTTAAGTTTAAATAGGAAAATTCAGTCAAGGTTGTCAATATCAAAGATGGTTATTAACTTGTTATTGTAGCATAAGTATATGGGACTGGTAGGGGAGGGGGCTAAGGGGAGGTGAAGCACTTCTTGCCTGAAACAGGGTTGCCAGATTTTCTGTGGCGAAACCGGCCAAATTGTCGGCCAAATCACATGAAAAAACGCCAAATCGGAACAAGCTCCTACTTGAGGAAAATTGACTCTGTATTTATGTACAGTATAACATAAACTTGTCAACGTTTTCAAAGTTTTCACAGTCGTGATTGGTTATGTCAACACATGGTAAACGATATACATCATTACATAATCAATTATTGCTACAAGTGGAGTGTAAAATTGTAAACCTGTTACGTCCCACTCCGGTGACTATTAAAATCGGGGGAAAAAGGAGGGATTTTTCTTGAAATTTCGTGAAAAAGGTGTTTTATTTTAATTTTCATCAGGCCCCAAAAAACGCCAAAATGCCGTTTGGCATCCACTTTCAATTTTTACCGGCCAACAAAGGTACAAAAACACCAAATTTGCCTATTTTGGCGTTTCAAACGCCAATACGGCAACCGTGGCCCAAAATGGTTTCACATTTTCCCCAAAATAGCATGCCTGCAAGTAGCAAATTTTCTACCAAAATTGGGGAGGGGCAAGGAGGGCTACAGTCATGGGCCTTGTACCACTATGCACTGTGGTACAAAACTGATAGGACATAATGTAAATTTTCTTTTCATGTCTCGTCTGGTGATGTCACTCTTGAGAGTGGTCTATTCAAGAAATCTGTCACTATTTTTACTGCGTACACTTGATTAATGTCAAACTGTGTGTTGCATTATACTCTCTTAAAGTGTTCAAGACCTTCAAATGAGACCAATGAATTCTTATTCATGGAGTTATTTTAAACTTCGTAACTTCAGACCTGGCGCCTATTTCATATAAAGTTGATCTTATGATATGGGGTCCTGGTGTAGAAATTGCTTTAATGGTCTCCTCTCTCCATAGTTCCAGGTGGCTGCCTCATTGTCCAGTATGACTTGAAGAGCTGAATATAGTCTTGTCCATTTTACTTGTATTTGCCACCTACAATTGTCAGAATTTGTACCTTGGTGATAGTACTCTTAATATTAGCAATTTATTTGGAGGTGGGGCTTATGTTCTTGATTGATGAGAGGGGACACAGACTCGATGGTGTGTTTTTGGATCTCCACAGAAATTGCCCTTCTTTTTTACGACAAAAGGAATGCTGGGTTGTAATATCCAGGGGTAGTACAGGGGGTAGATGAAGTGCACCTGTTTGTTAAAGGGGGTGTTCAACTTGGCCCCTCTGCAAGTGTCTTAAGATATTTTCTTAATATTTCTTTAAAATTATGCTGGGTTTGCAAAGCTCCTTAAATGAGAAAGCTGTATTGATACCCATCACTTTGTGTGTAGTTTTCACTGAATTCCCACTTTAAAGGGGAAATCTGATCCCAGACAGTTCCAATTCTCCCAACTATGCTAGTTCTAGCCCTGCCCATAACTGTCTTTAGCTTCTCCTTGTGCAGACACAAACATAGTTTATTGCTCAGGGCCACATCCTGTTGAGTATACGAGGCCCTAATATGTAATCAAAACACTCTATGTGCATGCTGTGTAATGTGAGCTTCTCTGCATCTTTTGAATTTTGCAACTCTGATGTCAATCAAAGAGTAGTCACCAATTCAGACTTTTGCTTAATACCCCTTTGTAAAAGTCATACTTGGGGTGTTGCAAATCTCTCTTTAAATGAATTTCTATTCATTATCTTTGTAGATCATGGAGCACTTTGAAACAAGAAAGAAGTTGGGTGTGACAAAAAAGCCAGAAAAAGTTGAGAAGAAAAAAAGAAACAGAAAAGAGAGAAAACTGAGATTAGAAGAAAAGCTTAAAGCTGAGGGGGTCTTTATAGAAAACTATCATCCTCCCCCAGTGTCAGGTGACCCAGTCACTGATGTGGATAGGGAGGGGAATGCTGTGACAGAAGCATCATCTGGGAAAGTCCTCACAAATGATGCAGAAAGAATTGCTCGCTTGCAGAGGTTAACAGAGAGTATGCTTTCTTCAAGTGATGAGACTATGATGGAATCAACCTCTGATAAAACTGCTATTCAAATGGAGTCATGTGTTATTCCAGGCGAGTCACTTGTAGCCCCAGAGGAGTCAGGTGTTATGAAAGGGAGTACAGATCAAAGCTCAAAGAAAAAGGGGAAGGACGTGATTAAGCATGAAGACTTTTTGTGGCGTCATGTTAGACAGTTATTTGTGAGAGGAGACAGCATTGTACTGATAGCTGTGGATAAAAACAGGTGATACAGTAACTGCACAATAATATTACTCAAGGAGTAAACTTTTCCTCAAGAAATTTGCTCCCACAGATATGGTGGTTCCTGCCAGGGTATTATTTATGTTGTTAGAAGTAACTTTCATTCATCTCAGTTGAATGGTTCCTGTTTGGTTTATAAAAGGAAACTGTCAATGATAAAATTTGTATGGTTACAAACAAACGTAACTTTCCACCAACCAGAGGTAGGCATTTGGGGTAAGATTACCATAACAATAAATCTTAGTTATTCATATTTTGAAAAAGCAGTAGTGTCCCACTTTTCTCTTTGTTCCTCTGTCAGAAGAATAAGGCTTAAAGATCTGAAAGTATAGGAGCACTAGCAACAGGAGTGTCCACTACATTTGCATAGCAGACTCAGTACCAAGGTAGCTGATACAATTAACATAGAGGTTCATGTTTTCAAATAGGAAATAAGGGTGTCATCTTTTTGAACTTTGTTCCTTCAGAAATTGAGTATTATTCTGGAAGTCTACCTTAGGATTGCTTCAAAGGAACATTCCAAGTGTAGTACATCAATTTTTCTTTCCATCTCAGCAAGCAAATGAGAAAGGTTCAGGGAGAGTAATGCATGGCAAAAGGTTCATGGAGAGCTGTACATGGTAACTTTGCTACAAATAGCAGTACCTTAGAAATATTTATATCCCATAATATTTAAGCAATTTTCCATTTTGGCGGAGGTGGTAAAAGGGTATTACAAGTTTGACTTTTACCTACTAGATACTTATCAACCTTGTAGTTTCAACTGTGAACCAAAGACCAAAGGCGTTATGTGAACATTCAAAAGTTAGAATCCCAGCCTGCCTTATTTTGGGGTTATTTAGGTTTCGATGAAACAACACATCTGGAAAAAGAGAATGAAAGTGTCTGTCTGTGGTGCTATCAGTGGTGGATGTCTCATAAAGCAATCTGTTTAATTTAGAAATAAAGGATTATGCTAATAATTGTGCCCTTCATTACTTTTAGGAACAGAAATCCTTTAAAAACAGATTCCCAATATGCAGTTATGGTATCATGGTAATATTTTGATTATTTGTTCCATACTTCAATGTTTAAATTCTTACCAATTCTACTACCAAGTCTAAAGCTAGTTGATGGATTCTCTCTTGGGAAAGAGTCAAGGTGAGAGTGCTTCTCTGTTGTAAGAACATCTATTGGAGAGCCCATTCAGCTGGTCTGAGTTCATTTTTTTTTCCTACTTATTAATTCAGGTGTCAAGTTTCTTTGAGAAGTATTGAATACTTGACATGCTGGGTATTTCTTTAGGATCTTCAAAGCAGTGAAATGAAAGAGATGATACAACTGAGTAAATGCTTTCCTGCATCATGTTTACTGGCTCATTTTGATCTACTATAACCTATAGCAACAAATGAACTGCCCCCACCCAGGGCAGGCTGGGTGTCTGAAGCAGCAACAGGGGGCCAGTTAAAAAAAAGGAAGGTGACCAGCCCATGGAAAATCACTGATCTCTGAAACTTAACTGGCCCAAAACAGCCCTTAACCTGGGTGGCAGTCACCATATTGCCACAAAACATTCGATACGTATATGCCCCTCCCCCACCGTGGCCCACAGTACCCATGTTCATTCAGGTGTCATGGTCACTGTATCACATTGAAGCCTAAATAACCTGTTGCAAAAGATACCTTCCCACCAATAAAAATACCTGTGCCCTCATAATCGGTGGTACAAGTAATAGAGGTCACAACAAAGGGTTTAACAGCAATGAAAAAATAATGCTTTGAATTAATTTGACTGCTGCTTAACATTGATTTCATATTTTATTATCATCACTGAGTAAGTCTTCCAAAGCCCATAATAACAGATTAACACAAATGACATAGGTAATCAAATTATAACCACAGAAGATGACCATCACAGACTGATCCTTAAGCATTGAACTCTGAAAAGAAATCGAGAAATCTAGTTACCTCAACATGACAACTGCAGTTTGTAAAGCCATAGCACCCACTTATGTATTCCACAGAACACGATAAAAGAACTACCACGGATAAACTTAATTAGGTTATAATATCTAGTAAAAAAAAGGAAATGAAACACAATAGTATCAACTTGTACAAGGCCAACACCCATGCTCTCACTCTGGCATATGTACCCATATATGAAATTGTGAGGATACCATTTGTACTCATTCTTGCCTTTTGTATTCACTTTCGTAACACAAAAGTTCAAAATCAGCAGCATTATATTGTACTGGTACACACACTATATGGGCAGTACCAGAAGTTTGTATTTATGTTGGTGCAAATATGTTAAATCTTAAGCCTGCAAATACCACTCTCACCTAGAGCTAATAACCTGATGTGATATTTGCTTCTAGAGTGCAACAGGAAATACACCCCCCTTCCTCCCCCTAAGCTGATCAATGGTAAAGTAGACTTACCTACCTCTGTGACACTTTCAACAGAATGTATTTCAACATAATGGTGTATGTTCCATAGCACAACTAGGTGCCACGCCCTGGTATGAGAACCAGGAATACCCCAAGGGCTTCCATTCATCCATCCAAGAGAAGGTCTGTATTTATCCAAATCACGCTATAGCTGAGGTATGAGTGAACAATTATTCTTACTTGGTACATCTTATTTAACTGGATGTTGTACTCTTATACATGCATTCATTGGTGAGGACAGGACTATAAAACTGACTAGCCTTTCAACATCAAAACTAGCTTTTTCAACAGCCTTCAGCCTGCTTCTATGGGTGGGTATAGTTCGGATTGATACTTTTCACTATGCCCCAAAGCTGCTGTACCTGCCCCACAGGTCAAGTTACACAACTGGGTATGTTAAAATGTTTCAGTACAGTAAGCAGTATATGTCCACAAATACATCTCACAACCCTACACATGACCTGTAGACAGCAAAGATCGAGGTAAATGTTATCCTCATTAACAGCCAGATTCATAAAGTAGTTCGCTGATTAAAACCAATATTAACAGAAAATTATGTGAGTAGCTTATATAACTAAATCAATTTACAAAAACTGACAAAAAAAAAAGAAAAAAAAATCCCATCTTTACCCTTCACTCTAGAACACAAGTGCAAAATTTTGTCCGACACCAACTCACATTTGGACACTCTGCAGCTCAGTATTAATGTAAACATAAAAAGTAATGCCCCTATAGCAGCTGTTCACTCCCTACCCCCTTTCACCCCTCTTCCTCCCCCACCCTCATCTTAAGGCTGATACTCATGACAATATGGAAATGAATATTTCTTCAGAGGAATTGCAATCTTTCCACCCCAGAGCCCCTTTCTCCACCACTGCCCATACACTCCTAAAACATGACAATTTAAATGCAACCAAAATGACATCAAACAGGGTTCAAGTGGAACACCCATTTATCATAATAAAAATTTAAATAACAATATTCTTTTTTTTAAATTTGATATAATAAAGGATAAAGAAATCAAAATGATATATCCAGTTTGCAACCATTTATAAATTCAAAGCATACAGATACAAAGTCAAATAACATTATTTCAGAAATTCAGACAAACATGAAAACATTGAATAAAAATTGCAAGAATTAAACACTTCCCCTCATATTGTAACAAATATATCTAGCACAAGCTTTCATTACTAACATTACATTTGAGAATATTTTTTAAAAATATGTGAATAGAGAATCTTAGTTTCACCAAATCTGCCAACTTTCACAAAAATATGTAAGGCATATTCCATTTTAAGCCAAGCACATATAGACATTAAAAACACAGGACAGAATTGTTTCTGGGAAGATTATGCTCACTTAAAAATTAAATTTGATTAAAAAATTGGTAACACTTATACAAAAGGTTCATTGTAAATATAGGTTTATTTTTTACTTTGCTATTCAAACACATACATATTTAGACCGAATTTTCTTCATTTCACTATGCTAATACAATAATTTACACATTTTTGGCAGAAAAGCTGCAAAACTGTAACCCCTGTGAAGGTCTAGTTTAAAGCTAGCATGAAAAAGCTTTTCTTGTAATATAACTAATACGAAAGTAGCCAATCTACCCTCAATTTTTCAATCACCCTGTAATATTTCACAGTCTGAGCCATGAGATTTTAACTTGCAGAAACCACTTCTGTCTGCAAACACTGCACATACTTTGAAAGACGGCTTGCATTGGTCATGGAGCACAAAGGATCAATAAAGGACACTGATAATTTTTACAGCTACAAAAGCATTTCACCAGTAGCAACCTACATGTATTATTCTCTTGTTTGAGTATAACAGATATTTGCAATTTTCTTGTAAGAACATAAGTGTCCACCACAAAATACAACTGCAGATTATGCATTTTTTTTTTTCATTTTTTTTAAGTTTTGGATGACCAGCCAAAGACATTCCCCGGTCACAAAGTATGGCAAAAGCACTTTAGTATGTTATAAAGCTTTTATTTGACAATTTTTTTTTGACAAGTGCATCTACTATAAAGTTTACTGTGCTTTATACAAGTACCACTGTAGAAAAATACGTTTTACAAATTTGCAATGAAATATGTGCAAGTGTGCATAAACCATGACAAAGGTTTCCCCACCAAAGTAGAACAATGCCTCTTTGAAGAAGAAAAATGTGAAGAAAACTACCAATTTTCTCCACTCCTTGTTATTTTGTAATTGTTTTTTTTATAAACATTTTTCAATGCATGGCTCTTGACTGTAAATCTATACTGACAAATTAATCTTCAGTAGACTTTACAAAATGACCTAACATGACAATCACAGGAGTTGACTGGTACCATGGAAAGAAGTTTTGCAGATGACATGGAAATAAGCAACTCTTTCTAGGTTTCTTTTGATTTTTTTTTTAAATTTATTATAATTATTTTGAAGGGCTTGTTCATTTGAAGCCTGGATGGTATGTTGCAGCAATGTACAGTATTTTCTTCTTGGCATGCAGTTGCAAGGCACGTCATAACAAATAATGCAGGAATAGGCAATTAGAGGTAAGAATCCAAAAGCTTGCCCAAATTTTGTCCCATAACAGTCAAAACATAAAATGAAGCCCCTAATGGCCTCCCAACTTTGCCCTGTAGTAGTCAAAATATCATATTTATCCCCTTATGGTGCCCCCTCCCCCCCCCCCCCAAATAGCTGCAATAGGAAATATGATATTTCTGATTATCTCATTCTACTGTTTCCTTTTCAATAATATTTACCAATCTAATAACAACAGTTTAGGGCTAAATATAAACAGGAAACTAAGTTCTTTCTTCACTTTACCAAACAAAATGGAGGCTTTACTGATTAACACTTACGTTTTAGGAAAACTCGCAGTAATCTGTAAACACAGGGCTAGATAAAATGTTATTTACCTGGAAGTAAGTTAAATTGCCCCCAATTTTCTAATTATCACTTCATGTACAAGACTGCTATGCTTCCCTCCAATGGCTAATAATTTTTAGCCCAATACCAACATTTCTTGGCAAGGAGCTTCCCAAGGTACTGATTATTTTCCTCCCATCAACTCATTACTCTTTTGCCATCCCTATGTCAGTTTGACATATAGGAGAATGGAGATTTTTAATTTCACAAATATGTGTAGCAATACAGTGTGGCACTGCCATTTTATACACCAGACTGTCCCATGGGAACATTTAAACATTATAGCCAGTTCTTGTTACTTTTACTGTCTTATGTAAAGCTAACTGCACATTATAGGACTTTGCAACGTGACTTTTGTGACCTAGTTTCCAGCTTTCGTCACACTGTTGAGTCTAACAACAAAGAACCACCCATTAAGAAAAACCAACGAACCTTTTGTGACAAGGTTGGACGATAATATTTTAGAACTCTTTTACAATTTTTCACAAAATCACCAATGCCTGCTTGGTCAAATTACTTAAAACCTTACTACTGTCTCAGACTTAGATCAAGAAAACTGAACATGAAGTTTTCCTGACTTTGACTGCCACCCCCTAAACTGGCCATGAGCTGCCTAAAATGGCCATCAGGGATCAAATTTGTCACAAACTATTTTGTTATCACCTCAGGGAAGAAAACAAGTTGATAAATAGATGGCTGCATACTGTACCCTACCAGATGATAACAATTCTGAAGCAGAAGCCAAAAACATGAACACAGGAAGGTGAAAAAAATATTGCAGAAGTTACATATAATACCTGAAGCAAAGAAAAACAGTTTTCATTTAAAATTGGCCAAATTACCTGGAATTTGTCTACATGCTACTATGTACATTCACCACTATCTAGCACAAAATGCCAGTCGATCAATACCCACTAAGCACTCAAATTTTCTGGGCACATCCCTAGGGTGGTAATATTAGTGACTTTTAGACACTAGCATCACCAAGTGACCTCACATTTGGGGGTGAGGGGTTGAGAGACAGGAAGGTGCAAACTGTGGTATAGTAGAACACTTTGGTATGGAAATATGCTCAACCCTGCCTTGTCAGGAGACCCTCTTATAAATGTCACTGAGATTTACACAAAAAGAACATTTGCCCGTACTTTATACAATGAGATTTTGAATAGTTACAAATTTGCCCTTACGGTGTCTGTATATTACATTAATAGCTGGTACATGCATGGATGATTCTTTTGTTAGGGGTGGGGGTGTGCAGGGGTGTGGATTTATAAATACTAGTATCACTTCATGATCTAGAGTTTGGGGGCAGGGTACAAAATATGGAACAGCACAAAAACACTGGAACAGAAATATCGCCCCTCTGTCAGTGAAGAGAAACTGATGCCACTGATACTTCTACAAAAGGAAACCTTCCCTGCAGTTTTAATCTAAATACTCTAACTAATAACTGCCATAACATTAATGTTTATCAGCTACCTAGCAAAAAAAGTGTTATATTTCTTTTTATTTTGAATTATTCCATTTGTTTTGTTTATTGGCTATGAATATAAAGCTGTGTACATGACATACCTCAAACTGCCTGTCATTCTGAACATAAATCAACAGGCACATTTATGCATCTGCTCAGCCAGTGGTGATAGAGCATTTGCAATGAGAATCTTTCAGAATAGAATGGTTGAATGTATGAAAGCATATAGTAGTCTGAGTGAAGTTGAAAATATTTTGGTAAACTATAGTAAAGAAATAAAATACTAAAAATATGACAACACTATACCAAACAGTAAGAAACATATTCCCTTGAAGAGAAAACAAAACCTTCATTTGACTGTGAGAATCAGGTGCATTAGATTTCAAAATTATTGAGGTTACTGATGGAGAAGTCACATGACCCAAGGTTGTGATAGTGACATCCAACACACAATATACATTCTATATGCCAATTATTCATCAAAACAATGCTGCTGACCGAATCTATTTTTGATACATTAAACAGGAGTGCAATCTAAGAATTCTGCTGAAACTTCCACTCAATTTCCACGTTTGGTTCTTGAGACATTAACAGCCACGGACTTCAATACATGGACAGAGGATTGCGCAATCAATACTGTCACCACCGTTCGAACAAATTTAGGCTAACCAAGATGGCCGCCGGGTTGCCACCATTTGCCCAATTTGACGATGAATCTGCAACATTTCAGACAAAATATCAGTATGAATGGAAGAACAATATCACAGTCCTCCATTCTATTTGATGAATTTGACCTGAGCTTGCATTCTTTCGAAAAAATTACAAGTTTATCACGCAATTTGTCGATACTGAGCCACTTGAGCAAGTCCAAACTTTTACACACAAGACTATAGCTGGCAGCCATATTGGTAAGCCTACTCGTGTACGTACACGGTGGCGACAATTTACGCATAGGACGTTAGTGCAATATGCTCTGTCCATGTATATAAGAAGTCCGTGTTAACAGCTTACCTTATTAAATTTTCTCCCAAAGTCAACTTGAAGCAAGCAGTTATGTTACATTGTCTTCACACTTGCACGCTATGTTTGGTTCTTCTTATTTTTCAACCTTTTTGTTTTGACCTTGAATGACTAGCAATGCTGAGTATGAATCTTTTACATCATTCCAATGCCCAAAATGCATTCCTACCATCAATGTACAAGGTTTATTTGGTATAAAATTGGATGCATATTTCAAAGAAAAACAAAACAGTGGTCATGAATCAGAATATGATTCCATGACATCATGCCTGCTTGCTTTAAGTTCACTACAGTCAGAAATGTGATAACTTGAGCTGTTTATATCTTAAGATCTGAAAACAGTAATTCAAGAAAAGGTTTCACCACAATGTTAAGGTTACGTTCCACTTCAAAATAATTCTGGGTCCGGAATATTTCTTTAATGTTAAAGCAATGCATAAAATACTTATATTGCACAACATTCTTCACTAGCAGGCCCACCTAGCCACACAACGATTATTAAATCAATGGAAAGAAGCCATGTTCCTACTCTCAAAAGCATCCTTAGAAAGTCCTCTGTAGTGTATGCCCATAAAATATAACTAGAGCACCAATGGTGCCGATGCTATTCCAAGCCAACATTTGTTCTGGGAAAGTAATATATTTAGTGGCAGTTTGGTATACATATTATTTCATGAACCCCAGGCAAATACAGCACCCAGTAACAGAAGGGCTCAATTTTGAGGCCTACCTAAAAGTCAGCTTGCTTAATACTTATGTACAAGTATAAATCATGAACAAGGGAACTAATGTTCATTTTGCTGATGGACCCTGAGTGGTCTCTGGGAATTTGAAAACTTCCAATGATCATTATCATCAAATTTCTGACACCAAATATTAAAAGTACTTCTATGAATCTTTGAAATGCGACTCTGAACGATCCCAATGACTCCAGTACTTACATACGTTTTGGCACAAAATGTTGCATACATTCATTAAAGGGAGAATGCAGTCACCCCAATAAAAAATTGTATGGTTGAATATCCTATTTCCTGAATGGATCTTGAGAATCATGTGACAGTATTTTTCTCACTCAATTGTAAAATTTACACGGAGCTACTGCTTGGTTTACCTTGAATATGCAATATTTATGAAAAAAATATTATGAAAGATACTTGGAAGAGTAATAAGAAGAAATTTGTAACATTTAGCTATTGTTTCAAAGTAAGTCTGGGGCAACTGCTTTTGAACTTTAAATTTCATGTATATCCTACAGTCTGCAGATTTGACTTCAAATGATCCCTGACAATATCAAGCTGACCTCCAAGATTTCTGGCACTTAATGTTGTCCTACATCTTCCAAATTTCATGTAAACTGAACAAAAATTGAAAATTTGACCATTAATAATCCCAGATGACCAGCCCCTTCCTCAGCACTGTTCAAAACTGAAGATACTAGCTGTTCACTCAGTATGAATGGTGCTGAGAGGTCAAAGCAGTCAGATTTCACCAATCCTGGTGGTTCTACAATTCTGGGTAAAAAGAGTCCCATCTCCACCAGAACTCAATGGCCTTTCTTAACAATGAACTACAGATCGTACTGGCAATGGAAAATGCACCCAAATTTTATGAGCAGGGCTAAATTGGCTCACCAAGAAATTTCCAGGGGACCCCACCAACCTCCAGCACTTCCAGGGTTCTTCATATGACATCATACTATTGACAGTTCTCTTTGCCATATTGGGGACCACCACAAGGGAAAAGCCTAGTGGCCATTTTTATTCCAGTCAACAGCTGCCTGTAAATATTCATATCCTCATTACATAGCCCAAAGGCTACTTAAAACATGTCTAGCATGATGCAATATTTTTTCCTACATGGAAACTTACATCACAAGAAATGTCTCTGACTTAATGCAAAACTGAGATTTATCTCATGCAGCTACTTAATCTTCACACTTCACTCTCCTCCCCCCACAGCCCCACCCCACCCCCACCCACTTCCCTCATCTCACTATCTCACTTGCAAATCCCTCTAAATACCTATTAGAACTTGCACACATGTGTATAACTGCACTTCTAGCACAAAGTCAAGATAACTCTAGCCTAGACTTACTAAAACCTTGAAAGCTCTCTATTTCATATCTAAGAATCTTTTTTGCAGCATCATTCAAAGATCACCATTACCCTCCAGTAGAATTTTGCTTTCAGCACATTTATCTGTACTTGAAGGTTGTGAGATTGGGCCTGTACTCTCAGATTTTGAAAGTTAAGCAGTGATTCTCATACAAATGTTTGTACTCTTACTCACCAAAAAGGTGAGTACAACATTTCCAACCACAGACAATAACCTTGTACTACACCTCATGGCATTATACTTATTCACATATCCACACTTGAGCTCACTGATCTATACTAGTACTCATGAGACTGGATTTGTACTTATACTCAAAACACAAATTTTGGAATTAAAACAATAATTCTTATAAAAAATTTGCAAGCATACTCACTGAAGATGTGTACTTGTACTCACAGCCAGAGACAATACCTCTTGTACTCATTGTACTTACACTCTTGTTCAAACATCTGCTCAATGACCTATACTACTAATCATAACATTGGATTTGTCATAGTACTCACTGAAGATGTGTACTTGTACTCACAGCCAGAGATAATACCCTTGTACTTGTACTCACAACAATGTATTCAAACATTTGTTCAAATGTATGCTCAATGACCTATGCTAGTATTCATGAGATTGGATTTGTACTTATACTCACTGAAGATGTATACTTGTACATACAGCCAGATACAATACCCTTGTACCTGTACTTATGACATTGTATTCACTCTCTTGTTCAAACTTCTGCTTGCTCTTTGACCTATACTAGTACTCACGAGACTGGATTGTACTAACTCACAGATTTTGAAAGTAAAGTTTTCATGCTTATGCAAAGTGTTGAAATTATGCCCACAAAAAAAGATGTGCACTCATATCATATTCTCAATCAGAGACAATGAACCTTTTCACATACTGATGACATGCAATCATTCTTTTACTCGGACTTTGGCAGTATGCCTGTAATCATACTTGTCAGAATGGATTTGTACTTGTACTAATACTCACACTTTGAAAGATAAGCAGTGATGCAAGTGCAAAATAAAAAAAGAAGTGTACTTGTACCCACAACCAGATACAATAGCTCTGTGCTAGTGCATTGTAAATACAAAATTTTGCACTCACACCCATAATTTGTTATCAAACTAGTACTCACAACCAGAGACAATGCACTTGCACCCATATCATTGTGTTCACACTAGTCTGCTGCCCTCTATATTCAGATCAAGGTTCCTCATTTCAAACCTGAGTTGGCATTACCTCCATCTGCTCACCCATGTTTTCTTTCAACCAATCGAAAGCTTTCGCAAAGTTACGTGGGAAATGGTCCGGTATCATGTCAGGACTGATGACAATGTGGTCAAACTGTTTGTATGTTGCCCACTGGACCTTGTACGCTGATGGTGCATGACACCATCCTCTGAGAAAAGGAGGAGACCAGACAGAACGACAGTTAGAAACATGCTAGAAAATTAGATGAAACCAAAGTTAGGCTAACATTTAGCGTTAAATGAATGATTTGTATCGGCCAATATTTTGTGTCACACATTGACTGCTTGTAATAGGGGGAGAGGATAATGAGTTAGATGAGGTTTTATAACTCAGTTTCTAACCAAATCGTTTAAGTCGGGCCAGCTACAGCCTTTTTTCCAGTTGTGGCTCACTGGCTTGTTTTCCCTACTCCACTGCTTATGCTGAGCACCAAGCACAATGGCAATAGGTTCCATTTTTAGTCTTTGGTGTAACCCGGCCAGGAGTCGAAACCCAGACCTTCCGGCTACAAGTGGATGCTCTAACCACTTGACCATGCAGCTGGTTCGAGAGGATGATGAGATCAAAAGTGACACTACTGTTTGAACAAATTTAGGCCTACCAAAATGGCTGACAGGCTACTGTCATCTGTCTAATGCTTGTATTAGGAGTCTGCAACATTTCAGACGTAATGTGACATGATGAAAGAAAATATGCATATCCTTCCTACCAATTCCTGATTTTTACCCAAGACCTGTATTTTTTCAAACATTTTCCAAATATTTTGTCTCAAGTTGCATACCAATGAATGGCAAACAAGTTACATCAAAACTTTACACAGAAGACACTACATTGCAGCCTTCTTGGTATGGATAAATGCTCACTCACAACAATCTGTATACAATGTTACTGTAGGATCCTCTTTCCATATTATAAGAAATCTGTGGTGTCATCTAAAGACTAGTGATCCTGAAGACTTATTCTCTGTAATCTACATCACGGCGTTTAACTCTCAAAGTGAACCTTAAGTCTAGAGTTACTAAAATATATATATTTTAGAGGTTGTAAAATAAATTTCATTCATCTTATTCCCATTTTCACAGCTTTCTCCATACTGAGATATGAAATGTTGAAATTTATTCACTTAATTTGAAATAGTTGATTGTACAATAATTTGTAATGTCCTTCTTGTACAACTCACATGAACTGCTTTTGTTTCCTTTTGAAATTAAAATGTTTATATGACCTTGGAACATGTACTGTTCCCTTTCAAAGTATGTTGTACGGAGAGGGTTTATACAGCCAAGTCACCCTATAACAGTGAGACAGTGATCATGTCTTGGTATAGTGCAGTGACTTTCCAAAAAAAAAAAATACAAAGCCGGTAATTTTAGTACAAGAATGACATCACAAGTTATTATGCAATGTACCATTTTAAACTGAGTGAATAAGCTTCAACATTTTATATCTCAGCTCAGGAATATCCTATGAAGATGGGAGTTGGACCACTTGAATGCATTTTTCAAGCTTTGCTACATATATTTTTGAAACTTTAGACTTTAGGTACACTTTAACAAAATTATGCTTTCAACATTCTTAAGTCCTTCCAACATAATATTTCATCAACCAATGTCTGTTAGATATATTCCTCAACCCTACAGATAGGCAGGGATTGAAAACACAAGAGCATGACAGCCAGGTACTCCTTAAGATTACCCTTAACATTGCCCCAGGCTCATTCATGTGGGGACCAGATGGTTCAATAAAGAATATTTGTGGAAGTCTTTTATTTACATCTGACTAAGTGACTGTAGAATACAGACAATATAAGAAAAGGTTATTTAGACAAAGTACTATAACTTCAGTATTTCATGCACGTTTTATTTGCTTCATGTCACGCATTACTAGGACAATAAATATGGTATGACCATTTCCCAATGGCTTTTCATTTAATAAGGCCACTATCTCATTTAGCCCTTACACCTTATGAAGTAGGGTACAACTGGCTTACAGATTACCAAGAATTATATTGACTTGTGCACTCAGGTATAAGGTTGGGCGATATATCGAAAATTATCCTTATTGCAATAATTTGTTTTGCGAGATGATACAATAATAAGACTTTGAAAATGATGATACTTTCTTGTGGGAAAAATGTGAAATGACTTGCCTTGTGTTGTTTTCTTTCTTTGTTTTGCTGTCTCCAACATAAATCTTTTATTGTAGGCATTCTTTTATTACGTGGAACTGAATGATGTAAAATCAATGCAAGTTCGTCATTTCTCTCCACATTTTTCCATCGAGGAGAGAACTAAACAAATTTGCAGTCGTTAGATTTGGTGATTATTCTTAGCCTGAATACTCTAGTATCAGTATGGAACTGGCATGAAAATTGTCGGAAAATTATCATAATTATCGAATTATCGCGATAATTTTTTGTCTTATTATCGCAATAGTAAAAGTCAATATCGCCCAACCCTACTCAGGTACATACTTAATGCATGGCTACTAGCAAGTGAATTTAATGGCATTATCAGCTTTACCCCAGTGCAGTATTAGGTATTTTTCACAAGTACGCTACTCATGTCACATGATAGGGGAGGGGCCTGCAGGGCAATGGGGGAAAAAGGAAATTCCTTTTTTAAAGTTTGAATAATGACAGAGGGAAGACACGATTTTACTGAGTGAACATGACCCCCAGACCATCATACCCCATTACCTTAGAGCTGCCAGAATAAAAGGCCCATAAAAACTTCTTTCTACTCACTTTGGACTATCTTCATCAGCTTCTCTTATCCACAGGATGGATCCACCAGGATACAATTCAATGTTCATCCTCATCTCCGAGGGAGTTGGGGACATGGGTGTGGCAGACGGCGTGGCTCCTTCGCCATTTGCGAAGCTGACCTGGTGAGGGTCCAGACTGGCCCTAGCAGTTTCTGCTGTCTGGGCATCTTGAGTTTTGTTGGTGTGCTTAATGGGAGTGCCCAAGAGAGGGGATTTCACATCTGCATCTGGCAAGAGCTTTGGAAGACCACACACTGAGTACCAGCATCCTCCTAAAAGAATACGATACTGGATACAGAGGAGAAAAGAGGCAAAATTCAACAAAATTCTTTAAGTTTGATGGAGATACTGGATGCAAAGCACAAAAGAGGAAGTTGTAACAAAGCAGTATTCCAGCATTTATCACAAACAAGTTTGCCTGAGTATTTCCTCATACTTCCCTGAGAAATTTTCTAAATTCCAGGAAAAGTATTTTCCACTTCAGTAACAGCATCCTCCTAAAAGAATACAATACTGGATGCAGAGGAGAAAGGGGATGTTTAAAAAAGATGGTTTGAATGTGGGATGGCGATGCTTTCAGGTAGGTCAAAGCATTTGTGCCACGGAAAACTTTTATACCTTTTAAACATGAATTATAACTATATACTTATATGCAATTCAAAAGTAGGTAGTTGGGTAATATCATTTTGAAGAAATAAGGTTCTTGCAAAAAAGAAATGTGCCTCTTAGAAGCTCACAAATTATTTGTTGGTTGAAGGTTTCCACTTTTCATATGATGTTACATTAATAATTCTTTTATGTGGAATATTTTAATGAAGAAAAAGCTACTGTCAGAGTTCGTTGGTGAGACTGAATAGTTTGGAAATTATAAGTGATATTTTCTGTCTGCAACACGTTGATGCAATGTGAACAGACTATGCATATATATGAACCAGAAAGCCAAAAGGCTTAGTGGTTCCTTGCTACTTGAATACAATTGTAGTACTGGAGTTTTCACATTTTCATTGGGAAGTTTTTGTGTTAAAATTTTGGTATAATGGTCCATGGGCATACAGGTAGATTAAACAGATATCTTGTTAACATGGTTAAAAATCTGATTCTTGCTTTTAATTTTGGGCATTACATTCCACATATAAAATCCAAATATATTTCATACTTGACAAATCATGTTTACAAAGCTCCACCTTTTACCTCAATAAGAGACAAAGGAGATTTTGTACTCAGAAGGGGGAAGCAATGTGCAAAGTATGTAATTCATGAAAGTTCTCTTCTTTGAGATATCACAACTACAGGGTTTTCATAGATTGACCTCCAATGACCCAACTGAACTCCAATGACCCAACTGACCTTTGACCTCTGAACAAGGTACTATCTACTCAATATGAAGCATCCAAATGCCAAAAAGAGGTCCCTCACTGTTACCCATCTTGAGATATTAAGTTTAAGAGCAGTTTTCAAGGTTTCTACTGTTTCACATATGGTGACCCCACATGACCACTGACCTTCATGAGTCATCAGATTCTTCTACTTCACATGAGGCTTCTACATACTAAGTATGAGATTTACTGAAGTTTGCCTGCCTGAGATATTGAACTAACAAATTTTCAGTTTACACCTCTGATGTCATCAGATGGACTTTGACCTCCACCAAATACCATATAGATTGTGTATTGAAGAAGGTGTAGCCACATGCAAAGTATGATTATTCCTCAAGCTTACTCATCTTGAAACACTATGTTTATGAGAAGTTTTTGGGTTCCTATGGTGATCCCAAATGACCTTTGACCACCACTTAAATCGAAAGGGGTCATCTTCTGTATAAAGTATCCACATCCTGAGTATGAAATCCCTTACAGTTACCTTTCTTGAGATATTGTTTTCAAGCAATTTTCATGGTTTTACAATTTGACCTCTGGTGACCCCAAATGACATTTGACCTATTCTAAAATAATAGGGATCATCTACTCAACATGGGGTATCCACATGTCAGGTATGGGACAACTCACGCTTTCCGTTCTTGAGATACCATGTTTAGAAGCAAAGTGTCACATAAACACAAACACAGTATCAACATCACATAGATTCCTTCTGCCTACAGCAAGGAATAAAAAATTATACAAAATGTAGCATCCAACTGCATTTAAGGATGCTGAAATATTTGAAAATACTCATCAAAGGGGGAACCCTTTCTCCTAGATCCCTCCACCAAGATGGCTGTCTGAAATGATCAACCCCCACATAGGAACAGCTTCCTATGCCTATAATGATAACAACCCATTTCATTGTAGGGACAATGGTCACAGCAAAGATACGTACCTTTGGCGTTGGACTGTGCCGCACTACTTCTACAACTTGGTCTTTAAGATCATTCAAAGTGTGGATGCTTAACCTGACGATGAAAAATCAAAATATATATTAACTATCAGCAATATCTATTTTATTCTGAATTCAGTTGTAAGAATGTTACAGTTTAAATTGAGAAGGCATTGACAACCAATCAGATCAGTAATTCAATTAAATACTGTTTAGACCATATCAATGCAAATCAATTCAATCTGGTTTCAGGTTATTTCAAATCAATTCAAATCAAACAATACTACCAACAATCACTATCCCAAAATTAACTCAGCTGTAACAATTTTGCAGTTTAAAGTTAGAAACAATTCCAGACCAATTGGATCAGTAATTTGGTTCAATTAACCTCAGATCACATAAATTCATTTCAACTCAATGCAATCTGGTTTCAAACTGAAAGAAAAATACACACCACATGAACGGCACATTCAAGCTGAGGGAGGTCCATTAGCTTACCTCACTTTTATAAAAGCTAGGTCCACATTTCAGAATCAAATGCGAGGTAATTGGATGCAACAACTGCAAATTATGTCACACACTCTTAGGAGATTCCAGTAACTGACTCTTCTCTTACCACAAGAAAAGTTTACCACATTTAAACTTTTCAGAAGACATATGCAATATTTAGTTTGAACATACCATCGCTATCAAAACCAGTCACATTTCTCTGTGTTTAATGTCACAACAAGTCTAATGAGAAGATTACTTGGTATTCAGTACAGCAAATATTCAATCCTTCCCAGAATGCAACATAAGCCTGAAATGTTGGACTCAGTCATTTAACTCTATAATTTCTGTTCCATTCACCAACCAAAGAATAAAGAATCTAATCACACAACCAAAAAACCAGCAAATCAAATCAAAAGGAGAAAATCCTTGTCAAACATGAAAACAATTCAAAACAAAAGATGAGAAAAGTCAAAATCTTACCGAGGGACCAGATCTAATCCAAGGACAACAGAGGTTACAAAGTCCTTCGTAAAGTGAACTCCCTCCGCACTGAAACACAAAGTTACATAGAAGTCTCACATAAGCTGCAAAACCTTGGAAGATATTCACTTCCACTGTACAACAGCTACTAGGTTGGGACTCACTACCACTATTGACAAGTGGTAGTGGACTACAATGTAACATCATTCAGGTATTTCTTCTTGAGTGAGAATGTAAACCTTAAAGTATGAGGGAGGCGGTCCATTTGTTCAGTTATGTTTATAGCATATATAACACTTGACAGGTGATTTTAGGAAAATAATTATCAGAATGTATAGCAGGATGTTGTCTTAAAATGTTTACAGCTCTCTTTCCTTAACATTTTGTTCACACAGGCTGAACGGGGGGTGGGGTGGGGCTAGGGAGGGGAAGGGGGATGAAGACAGGAAGACCAAAGAAGAGAGAAAATGAGGAAATGGACATCAAAAGAAAAAAAAAAGACAGGCCGACTGGAGTAGACCTGCAGGCTAACATGAGCTATGTGTTTATATCTGATAATTTGATTTTAATAGCTGTACAAGTGGAGGTCCATAATAGTGTTAAGTGCAGAAAGAAAAAGGAAGGATTAACTATAAAAGTTTGCAAGCAACTGTACAAAAATAGGAGAAGGGGGTATTAGGGGGCAAAGGAAATATAGTGTACAAGGTGGTTGTCACAGAAGCAAATTAAAAGCTCTTACTTGAGAAGTCCAAATGGAGATGCATAGGCATAGCACTTGAGCTCTGGCCAATCATCTTTCAACACAGCTGACACCAGGATAGCTGTACCTGCTCCAAGACTATGCCCTGTTACTACCACATTGTAGTCCTGTGGTGACAGAAAAATTAGAACCATAGAACATGACAAGGGTTAAAAATTTCTATTTCTTAATGTAAACATGGCATAGGGTATGTTTTTTACGAAATGGAAGAGAAACTAGAGGTCATCCATTTTTTTTTATCATTTCGTAAGCATACAAAGCGTGCGTTCATCACAGAGAACTTCATAGTCTATTGTCAAGTGTTTGGAACTGAGGGCCACTTTTACTGAAGTTTTTACTTTAAATTTATTTCAGTTGGTAGGAATCCATTTTAAGCAGCTTGTTTTCTTATTATATTTTTGAGCACCTGGAATCTGCCCCTGGTCATCTTCCTGCACGTCACAGGCAGCAATTTGCCCGCAAAGTACTTCTTGTAAACCTAAGCCCTATATGACCATCAAAATAAACTCTTCTAAAGTGCTTGTTTTCCCAACCATGAGGCAAATAGGCTTTCTCACTGAGTTCATGTTCTCCAGTATCCATTAATTGTGCTGCCCTTAGTTTCCCTATGATCAGGTTACTATGTCACACCCATCTGACATGACATATATATCTGGCAGCCATTATTTCAGTAGACTATTTAATATATCCTGCATAAGTGTTTACCGGGTGTCTTGACTTGGCTTCCTCCAAAAGGTTCAACTCTTTAATTTTTTCATACACGAATCTGGCAGTGTTCACCATACCACGGTGAGCATAAATATCAGAACGTCCCGCTATGTCGACACGTTCTGCCTCAGCAGTGACATCTGTTAATACATCCTAACATAAAACACAAAAGGAAAGAAAAGGTGATCAATTTTACTGAGTAATCAAGGGTGACAAGTAGCAGAATCTATAAGATTGTGTAAATTTAGTGTTTAACCAAGTTAATCCACCTTTCCCATTCAACAAATTCCAAAAGCTTCTTTTTCCTACATTTTCTAACCAATATATCCTTCTTCCAACCTCCAGTCCTATCTCCCATGTCTCTTACCCAAACTCCTCTCTTAAATTCCCCACTGTATTCTCTCTTCTTTTCCCAACTCTTGTCCTAACATACACATGATACCTACCTTGAGTGACATAGTTCCTCTGATGGCAACAACAATGGACTGTCTCTCATTATCTACAACTATCATAAATGGTATTTGAAATATCTGAAAAAGAGATGGCAAAAACAGACAAGTCTTTTAAAACATCAACATAATCTTTAACTTTGTGAAACTTTTAAAGCCTGCTTCTTTCTTTCTTTCTTTTGTTTTTTTTTAAATGTCAAAAGATGGATTGACAATTTTGAAGTCCCCAAAAGCCCTATAGAAAGATGTTATATCAATCTTTCTTTAAACTGGAATTGTTTCACACTTCACAAATCAGTGTCACATGGAATGATTAAAGTCACTGGATGCGTCACCAACCATAAGTGCTGACAGAGGATATAAAACAAGCCAGCTCAAGGAATTGCAAACCTCTGTGTAATGATTGACCCCAAAGAAACCTGTTAAATGTTTAGTACCTATTCCTTTTATGTATTATACTCACTAACTAAATCAACATTGCTTTGCAGCAAACCCTGGACAAAACACATTTAGAAAGTAGCTACAGAGGGAAGTCTACTTTCCCCAAAGCCAGAACTCAACTCAGATTGGGCACATTATTAAGGTTAAAATACAAAAAAATTGTCCTTAACAAGAACTTCCTTTCAAAATATCACTGCCTGTTTTACATTCCCATGAAAAGTACTGCAAACAGATTTTATACTTTGCAGTTGCTTCCTCTAACAAAAATGGTGTGAATGAATCTGCTTTTTTTCTTACAGTAAATATTAAACACAGAACTTTCACATTTTGGTTAAACTTCCTCTCGCAAAATCACTTTACATTTTTAGAAAACAAAACTTGCAGAAAAACAATGTTCTTGAATAGCTTCCTTAAACAACACTTAAAATTACGTATGAACACTAATTACTTTTCCACAACAAAAGCCTCACAGAAATAACTACAGCAGCACTGCTGCAGTGGCTCAACCCTTCTGATATTATGACCTGTTCAGTTTTAAATTAATTTTGAACACAGTCATAGTCCATACTTAATACATACCCAAACTCATGTTGGGCTGGCCACCACATAAACACTGTTCACGTAGCAGATGGTCAGTGTCAAGGATAAATCTTTATAGCTAGTTCATGTCCCTACATAACACTGCCCATAAGGGCAGGGATCAGTTACTTAGATGAGGTTTAACAGCCCAGTTTCCAACCAATTGGTTCAAGTCAGGGATCAGAAACTAGAGTCATAGTACATAAATGCAATGAATTTGTGTAGGGCAGTGACATAACCAGTGGGGGAAGAGACTATCAAGTGTCTTCCCTCCCCCTCCCCTCCCCCTCCCCCTCCCCATGAAATTGGTGAGCAGAAATGATGATGATGTATTAGATGAAAATTACACCATCCATTTGAAGTTTAAATAATGCTAAGTAGTGCTGATTTGTGTACTTTTAAAACTGAAATTATTCCAAGTTCCAACATTGACTCCCTAATGTTGATTCTCTGCTTGACGCAGAGCCTTGAGTGAGCAAAGATCAAATCTCTTCACTTTAACATTCTTAGACTACCACTCCAGCTAGACCAGGGAAACAAGTGGTGATGAGCCAAATAGCAACTCCCTGGATGAACAATGACCCCTCTGTATGCAATGTCCTCACAGAGCAAGGAGAGCTCTGTAATTTGATACTAAAATTGCTGAAGGATCAGTTAGCTGTCTGGGAACTCTGCCGTCATGGAACATTAATTGTGCATACAGTGGACACTAACAACTACTAGAAATACTAACCATGCCTAAGAATAGCAGTAAAACAAAAGTCACTGAAAACTTGCTTCATGCAGGCTTTTGCCTTGAGGCTGTTCATTTAACTTGGTGAGCATGCCCCTCCAGATAAAGCTAGTTTAAGCTCACTGAGACTCCAAAAAGAATGGAGGTCTCTCTAAACACCAGGAAAAATGATCAAAAATAGCCAAAAATTACCTCTCTTTGTCCAATCATGTAGCTAAGGAACAAAATGTATTGCCATCCTAATATGGCACCTTCACTGCAAATTTCACAAAATTCTACCAGCTATTGCAGAAGATGAAAGCTTTTGAAGAGAGTGGCACACATTTTTCTCCATCTACATACCATTTAAGCTCTATCCACACTTTGTGGGTTGAGCTTACAATAATGAAGTGTTGTATCGCCTGAGTGATAATCTGACAGCACACTTAATTACAAAGTTTCACTTCACTGGTCAGTTTAAGTACTGAATATGTAGGTTGAATTTTGTCAACACACAGCTACTTCCTAAAATCAGCAGGGGAGACCATTACCAAACAAAAGTATTCAAATAAATTCCCTTTGGAAATTGTCTATGACCTTTCTACATCATGATATTTTATAGATAAAGTATAAGCAGTGTAAAACATTTGCAACTACAATAACCACTGACAGGATATCTATGGATGGTTCTTTGGAATGAGCAGATTTATGCATAGCACCTAGAGCTTTCTGCAGAATGGATATGGGGACTTCATCAATCCAAGATATAATTGTCATTGTTAACTATGCTTCTGCAAAATATGAAATGTTGTAAGAGCAACTGCTACAAGCATGTTGTACATTAAATGCAAATGAAATACATAAACCAAACTTTAACAAACCAAGTGTAACACATGGAATTAACCTAAGTATACAGATACAATGAAAATACACTTATAACAATAAAAACTCCTGAAAGCAAGTATAATATCCCCAAAAAACCAAAGTGGCACTTTTCCATACCAGAATGCAAAAATGCATTAAGGTTTCGTTGATATATGTCTTATTCCAAATAATGCCATGTCCCATTTCTTTCAGTCACTGGTCAAATGCTATCTTAATGTATTGGAAAAATACAGTGTTGTGTTCATATTTGATCTTGAGAATTCTTGGGAAATTTTGCACTTTGACCTTTGGTCACCCCAGATGACAATCTTGGTTTTTCGGAGTTTGACCCCTGGTGACCCTGAATGATCTTAGACCCCCACCAAAAACAACAGAGTTCTTAGTCTTACCATAAGGCATCTGCATACTAAGTATGAAATCTATCCTACCTCGAGATACCGTGTTAACAATCTTTTCAGGGTCTGACACCTGGTGACCCCAGATGACCTTTGACCTCCACCAAAAACAATAGCATTCTTTGTCTAACCACAACACATCTACATACTCAGTACGGAATTCATCCAAGCTTCCTACATCAAGATATCCTGTTAACAAGGTTTTCAGAGTTTGACCCCCACTGACCCCAGATGACCTTTCACCTACACCAAAACTGATAATGATATAGTTCTTCCTCTCACTATAAAGCATCTACATACAAACTATGAAATTTATCCAAGCTCTCTACCTTGAGATATCCTTTTGACAAGGTTTTCAGACTTTGACCCTCAGTGACATGAGATGACCTTTGACCTCCACCAAAAACAATGGGTTCTTTCTCTCACTATAATGCATCTTCATACAAGGTATGAAATTTATCCAAGCTTCCTACCTTGAGATAAAGTGTTAACAAGGTTTTCAGGCTTTGACCCCAGGTGACCCCAGATGACCTTTGAACTCCACTAACCAGAATGCAAAAATGCATTGTGGTTTCGATGATTCAAACATACCTACAGTATCATGGAATTACAGTAGTATGAAATGGCTGCAAACTTTTTTAAGGCCGGACCCTGATGACCACAAATGACCTTTGACCTCCACCAAAAGCAATAGGGTTCTTCCTCTCACCAGTAGGCATCTACATACTAAGTATGAAATTTACATCCAAGCTTCCTATGTCAAGATATCATGTTACCAGGGTTTTCAGGGGCTAATGCCCGACCCCAGATGACCTTTGACCTCCACCAAAAACAATAGCATTCTTTACCTTACCATAACTCATCTACATACTATGTACAAAATTTATCCATGCTTCAGCGTTTGACCCCTGGTGACCCCAATGACCTCCACCAAAAACAACAGGGTTCTTCCTCTTTCCATAATGCATCTACATACTATGTATGAAATTCATCCAAGCTTTCTACCTTGACAAACCATGTTAACAAGTTTTTCAGAATTTGACCTCTGGTGACCCCAGATGACCTTTGACCCCCACCAAAAACAATAGGGTTCTTCCTCTCAATATGGGGCATCTATGTACCAAGTTTGAGAACTGTCAGAGTTTCCCTTCTTGAGATATCGTGTTAACGAGCAAAGTGTCACAAACACATACACACACAGGCACATACACACGCCATCATGAATGCCTAGGTTTCTCTTATCATCGAAACCAAAAATACCACTTAAAAGATATTTCCCGAGAGTCAGACTTGATTGCAGAATGTCTGCTGACAGTCCATAAATGCTGTACTTAAAATTTATGAAATTTTTAGAGGAAAGAAGGAGTAATTCTGAATGCGTACCTTATTATGGAAGCTCCAATATATAATATCCTCTCTTTCTACCCCTAATTTTGTCATGATAGCAGCAGAATGACATTGACAGCAATTGTCATTCTCAGTAACAGGCGAACTTCTCAGGCAAGAAACACATCTGCAAGAGTTAAGTTAGCATTTTTTAGTTACATTAAATTGAAATCTTGAGAGTTCTCTAGCCCACAAAGTAGGGCTGCCATTTGGCTGTTTTCATGGCCAAATATTGCTAAGTTGGCATAAAATGGTCATTTAGTTTTGACAAGTGGTCACTTGGCTGTGAAAATTTTTTCCCTGTTACAGTGTAGATATAGCAGATCTTCAAACTGGCATATTTGGGAAGAGAGTTTGGTCATAGAGTGTGAATTTCATCTGGCAGCCCTGCCACAAAACAGTTCTCTTTGGCTTGCACAACATGGCACTCACATCCCTTCAAATCTACATGTGATAGTCAGTGGTGCCATTCATTTACATCCCTCCAAGTCTACTGGTATCAGTCAACAGTTCCACTCACAGTGCCTATAAGATGTAATTAATATTAATTAATCTTTCTTTCAGCTATCACCCATTGTTCTAACCCTGCTGTGTAGTAGCATTGTACCATTACTACAAAAAGCAGGTGCTACCACTATCCTACATTTCAATTCTCAATACCAGGTGATACACATCTGATACAGATTTTTCAGACGTAACCATACAGTGCATTAAAACATAAGCTACTATGCTTCTTTTCAAAGTGTTGTTTTGTTTAAATGTGATGTAAAATATTCTGAATCGTAGGAAAACCAGAAATGAGAAAATAAAGAAACATCTGTGTGAAGTACAGGCCATGAAATATAAGGTAGTGTCAGCATTTTTGACTTAACTGATATCCATACAGGATGAAAATGGAGGATATCAGCCAATACCGATACTGCATACCATTAATCAGTTTGACACTGCTCTGTAGTTTTAAGTGGTGTGTGAAGGCACAAATGATGTTACACTGTACAAGGCAGTGCCAGAGAGGTGTCAACTTACACTGACCTTCCTGGCTGTGCATCCTGGCTGTGCATCCTTGTCTCTACACTAAATGCTTAACAGCCTTAAGGCTGATTTATACTTTAGTATATAGCACTATAAAGCTATGGAAGTTGAACACTGTTCACCTCTGAGCTAAGTCCATGACTGGACTAGAGTAGCAAGTTATGACCATATTTGGTTCTTATAGCTTTAGAGCACGTGAAAATTTGGAAGTATAAACCAACCTTTAATCAAGCCAATCATCTTGTGGCTTGTAAATGATGGTTCTATCAAATTTCTTGCAGGAATAAGATGTTTGACACTCAGTTTTCTGCGGATGTTAGTTTTTTATAGATATAGGTCAAACACAAAACTCAGGTTTACTGTGTAAGCTAGGGAGTTGCTAATAACCTAACACCATAGCAAAATGATGGAAGCTCTGTTACTGCTCAAGTCATCAGGGGCTCTGGAAAGGAGTATGGACTCCGAAAGGACATGAAATTTGTCTTTTGAGAACACATAAAGCAGGGTTTTCCCTGGGCCTTTTGAACGTCGCGGCCCGCGACGTTCAAACTTCAAAAACAAGAAGGCCGCGACGTTCAAAAAACAGCCGCCATGTTCAAAAATTCCTCCGGTACCCTGAAAAATGTTACTTAAACTTTGTCAACGATCGCCTTTTTGTTAATACAATGTGCCGTGAAACCACAAGCTTATTTGCGAAACCTTGTCACGGCAAAACTACGAGCCATGTTAGTACTACCTTCGCTGTAGTACTGTCATGCTCATACCTACGGTAATACACGCAAGTCTCAAGATGCAAACAGAAAGCTAAGCGTTCGGTATGTATGCATGCCACACACGTACACAGAGTTCAGCAAGCCCTCTTTCATTCACACGTTGCCCGCTCGGCGGACAGTCCGTATACTGTCTGCACTCGTGATACCACATGTAAACATTTCAAGGTCGGGCCCTATACCAGAGTCAGCGTGGATGAACACCGGCGAGATTCGCCTTCCGACACAAACCTGGTGAACAATTGAACACCTCAACCAGCTGACCTGCCCAACCCTTTGAAAATCCCGCATTTCATATCTTCATGGTCACAAAGAATAAAGCCCCGCCTCGGAATGCAACTCCAATGTAAAACAGAATCTCGGATGCACAGAATTTGCGTGTCTTTCATTAAAAATTTCATAGTATGAACTTTTGGATGTGTTACTTTTTATTTTAGAAGTGTTTGCATCGGGTACCCGATCGATGCTGTTACTACCCGGGTAGCGTTTTTCAATCTTTTCCTTTTAATCTTCGCGAAATAGGATGGTTATTGCAACCAACAAAATGTATTTACCCTCATCTCATTCACGTTTATGTTGACATGGAGTTGGTTTTGTCTGTTTCCGTACCATGCTTTTGTTAAATTGCACGAAACAAGCCCCGCGATGCGTGTTCTAACATTAGCCTCCCTATACTAGATAACGAAACAACATAGGCCTACAGTACTATACTGTATGCCTAGCCTATTTCTAGAAATGAACGTAAAAAGACAGCTCATATACACTTGCACGCAGTGCGTGTGGATGGTTACCGTTCCAAAATTCAGACCCGGAAGTAGCGCGAAAGACCTACTAGAAATTTTACACATATCTCTGGTCTATAAACACATACCCAAATGGATATACGGTACGTGGCTCGACGATATTGCTAGATACTTCTGAAGCAAAATTCACTCCATCAGATTTAAAATGATTCCCATCGTAATTTTTTATTGCTATTCAAACTACTTGCAACCTAAATATATGGCGAAAAAGAGCAAAATATTTTCCCAGTATTTTACGTACCCCCCATTCACGAAAAGTGGAACGTGCCAAAACGGTACTGTGCGGGTGAAATCTCGGCCAGGAGATGCATTAGAAAGATTTTTACTGTCAATCACGAAGGGTAGGTAGTGGATTTTTCATAAGAGTAACAAGAAAGCAGTTTACGAGAAATTTGAACACATGGTTGAGGTACAGTCATAGAAATAAAAGTAAGTTACTTTTATTTCTATGGGTACAGTACAGTACAGAAGTTGCAGTGACAAACTGGAAGCATTTTTTTTCTTTTTTTTTTCCGATGCACGGCACACTTGGACACAAAGCCACGGAGGGTAATGATAGGACTTGTTTAAAATTTGCACTAAAGTATATGGTCAAATTATTAGTTCCCGTCTGATTTCTAAACTTACGACATTATGAACCAACGGCACATTGTAGATATAGAAAAATGTGACGTTTTGTTTTCAAGAAATCGATCCGGCCAGAGATAAAGGGCCGATGGGTGGAGTCTTGAATTGTATTTGCATACCTGCATGTACTAAATTTTGGCTAGATGTTGCAAGGTTTACGGTCGGCTGCCAGGGTACCGGGGGGTAATGCGTTTTCGGGTACCCAGGTACGAATTTTCTACCCGGTGCAAACACTAGAATTTAGTTTCACGTGTTTGAATTCCGCTATTCCCTGTGAGGCAATTATTTGCGCCCATGTCATGTGCCTATCACGGCTAATGTAAAATTACGAACGTTATACGTGCGTTGTATACGTACTTGCAAAGGTACTGTGTGCTCTCTGACGTACCTGAACTGTGCTGCATTAGAACTATTACAATAGCCAATGATCGCTATCATTTGGAGAGGTTAAAATATTACGAGTTTGTGAGCACCCATGGTGAATATTTTGGCGGAAACTTAAAGAAATTCTGTTGACTGATTCGCCTCAAAAGTGCTACCATTTTGCGTTTAGACACTTCTAAAATTCAAAAAATTTCGAAAAGGGGAGGGGGACACCCCCTCCCCTTATACCCCACCCCCAGGCCGGCGATTCACGGTCGGACGCGGCAGACCCGCGACGTTCAATTCTAAACCCAGGGAAAACCCTGATAAAGTCTTACCAGCCTATGTATGCCTCAAAGGGCTGCATTAATGACAACCATCAAGCACCCACTGATTTCTCTAACAGTAATGGTCCTAATTTGTTCTTTAATGTTAATTTGAATCTACACTGGTGAATACAGTAAGTAAATTTTATAAAAGTGGAAGGTAAAATAGCAAAATGAAAGACTGTCTAGAACTTACGTGCACGCCGGAAACAATTTACAAGCACCACAGCATAAGTTTGTCTCCATGAAAAGTGGCCAACCGTAGATAGCGGCAGAGTATTTGTGATAATAAATAACAGAGTCCATGACATCTGAGACAGGAATGGTAGGGAGGAGCATGTCAGAAGGTAAGGAGAAATGGTGATGAGTCAGAGACTCCCCTCTACATATTCTCCTCTGCTGTTCTAACTGCATCAGGACAAAACCTGCTGCTACATCTGATGGAACAATGTCTAAAGTCTGCAAGCAATGAATAATACACCACTGTTATACAACAGGGTTGGTTGATAGTGTGAAAAATGTGTTTCAGTTTCTGTTGAGAGTACCTATGCCTAGAGTACTGCATGGTATATAATAGCCAACATATCAGTATGTCCCAAACAGAAATTATCTCCAACATCATGGCATGCTTTATCTGCGATGTATGTGGATACTGTCAGTATGCCTTCCGCGAGCCTTGAGTTTTAGATTTCCCAGGTGTGCTACAAATCACACTCCTCAAGAAATTATTGAGTGTGGTAGGTGTGCTGTTTTATTACACTTTAATAGATTTACCTGAGTTCCCATTCTCTATCTAGGTGTGCAAAAAAACGCACACCTCACAGTGATTTGAGGAGTGTGGTGGTGTGCGATTGCACTCGCATGCCTCAAAATTCAAGGTCTGCTTGCATCATGTTAAATCAAGTAATTATGAGGAGGTTCCCATACAATACAATTACCTTTTCCTTCCTTTTGTTCTTCCTTTTATTTCTCATTGCACAATTGTCTAGAGTGATGCTTCTGCAGTACATGTTAATAGAATACCTCTCACCCAAAATAAAATATTTCCTGCTATTTATTGATCAGAAGTCCCATTTGGACCACTCTAGACCAACATTTTACCAGCACAACTCCCTTACAATATGTGATTATATTAAGCTTCAAATTTTAGTATCCATATTGCAGTGAGTAAAGGGCTCGCTACCTAACAAACACTTAATTATTTCACCACTCATTGCCATTCTTACACCACTAGACAGAGTACTCATTGTGTACTGCCATTTTGTAAGGCCTGACTTAGTCAACATAATATCAGACTTCAACTGCCTGTTACATAGAATGCAATAACAGTTTATTTTAAATTCTTCCTCTATTTCTTCTTCAAGCTTTACTTTAAATCCTAATGGTTTTCTGGTTATAATTTGTTGCTACTTGTTTTTTTTTTTTTTTCTTCTCTCTATATCTGTTTTGGTTTGCATCTCTAGGTGTCTTCCTTACTTAAGTTTCTCCATTTTGTACGTGGCCATGCTTTCTTCTGTGTTCTTACATTGTAATTTACATGTACTGTATGCTTGTGCTCTTACACAATGGGAATCACTTTCACGAGCTTTCGGTAGTTTTCTTGTGTTTTCCCCTAACCACTGACCATTCTTTGGCTGAAATTAGTAATTCCACAAATCAATACATTCCACGGAATAATTCACTGTTCTTTTAATGTGTTGATATTACATACTGTAAATCTGCATTCCTATTTATATTTCTATTCATATCAGATCAATATCAAAAACTTTTCATATAGTATGATATGAAGTTGGTTAAAATAAACACTGGGGGCAAACAAAAAGGAGATTTAATGAATGTGGGTTTATTACAAGCCATTATACCTTTAGTTTTCCAGAAATTACTACAACAGTATTTCATTAAATATCTTATTCATCATATCATGAAAAGGACTTGATTATTTCATGTTTACTTAAAACCCAACAAGGGATTTTTCTTCCTCTCTTTAGAAGGAGATGGGCCAGGGTTCTAGCCAGGCCATTCAAACTGGGTGCTGCACCCAGTTTGAATTTACTTTTTTAACTCAGCACCCAGTTTGAAATTTTACCACCCAGTTTGAATATCAATGCCCAGTTTGAATTTTTATCACACAACTAACTGTAAACATATACAGCATCAGACACATAACATTCAATTGAATGATTGTATTGGAAACAACCAAAAATCAAGCAACTGACCACAGACAATGTCATTTAGTTCTTGAGATACGGCCAACATCACGTGAGAAAGATGTGATGTCAATTAACTCCCACCCGGTTTGATGTTTTTCCTGGCTAGAACCCTGCAGGACAATAGTGCTTTCAGTTTGACTCACCCCAAACAAACGAGAAAGAATCTCTGCAGCCTCAGCATAAGCGGCTTCAAAGTTGACATCCTTACCAGCACAACAACAGAGCCATTGACACCTGTGAGAAAGAAAATTGATATGATGCAACACTTGAAAAAGTCGCTGGTAACCACATACAAGGTACTGTACCGTACGTACAGCATCAATGCATCTTACAATGCACTGTTTTTCTTGCTAGCTGTTTGGACAAAACCTTTCAGTCGTTTTTCATGCCATGTGTATGCAATTCATCATTTCTGTATGCAGCACAGAGCTAGGGCAGAGTCATAAAGAAGTGGGTAAGCATGTAGACAAATTTATTGAAGACAAGTGTGCACTACATTCCTAGTAGTATTTTTAACATTGACTTTACAGTATGCAATCAGAAAAGCTACACAGGGTAAAACCAGAAAGCCAAAAGGCTGTGTGATTCCTTGCTGAAAGGGGGGTGCTTTGCTACACTGAGGTCCATCCACCAAATTTATACTTCTCTACTACATCATTTTTTATGATGTGGTCACAATTTGACCCCTACTCATGTCAGCCCATGTCACATGACCTTTGAACAAAAACTTGAATAACCAAAAAAATGACAAAAAAAAATATTAGAAGGGATTCATCTGTGCTTCCTCCCTTGTATAACATGTTTACAAAGTTTCAGTTTTGACCTCTAATGACCTCAAATGGCTTGTGACCTCCATGAAAAACAATAGGGTTTTTCCTCGCACCATTACACATGAACATACTTAGTATGAAATCTATCCATGATTCCTGCCTTGAGATATCGTATTTGGTTTTCAGAGTTTGACCCCTGGTGACCCCAGATAACCTTTTACCTCCACTTAAACAATAGTGTTCTTCCTCTCACCATACCACATCCACATACTAAGTATGAGGTCTACCAAAGCTTCCTAACTTGAGATATTGTGTGAACAAGGTTTTCAGACTTTGACCTGCGGTGACCCTAGATGACCTTTGATCTTCACCAAAAATGATAGGGTTCTTCCTCTCACCATAACACATCCACAAACTAAGTATAAAATCTATCCAAGCTTCCTACCTTGAGATACCGTGTAAACAAAGTTTTCATTCAGACTTTGACCCCTGGTGACCCCAGATGACCTTTGACCTCCACCAAAAACAACAGGTATCTTTCTCTTGCTATAACACATCCACATACTTAGTATGAAATCTATCCAAGTTTCCTACCCTGAGATACTGTGTAAACAAGGTTTTCAGACTTTGACCCCTGGTGACCCCAGATGATCTTTGACCTCCACCAAATACAATAGGTATCTTTTTCTTACCATAACACATCCACATACTAAGTATGAAATGTTTCCATGCTCCCAAACTTGAAATATCGTGTAAACAAGGTTTTCAGACTTTGACCCCTGGTGACCCCAGATGACCTTTGAACTCCACCAAAAATGATAGGGTTCTTCCTCTCACCATTACACATCCCCAAACTACGTATGAAATCTATCCAAGCTTCCTACCTTGAGATATCGTGTAAACAAGGTTTTCAGACTTTGACCCCTGGTAACCCCAGATGACCTTTGACCTCCACCCAAAACTATAGGCTTCTTCCTCTTTCTATAACACATCCACACACTTAGTATGAAATCTATCCATGCTTCCTACCTTGAGATATCATGTAAAGAAGGTTTTCAGACTTTGACCCCTGGTGACCCCAGATGACCTTTGACCTCCACCAAAATCGATAGGCATCATTTACTCAATATGGGCAATCTATGTGCCAAGTATGAGATCCCTCACAGTTACACTTCTTGAGATATCGTGTAAACAAGCTAAAGCGTCACATACACACACACACACACACACACACAAGTCGATTTTACATACAATCCGAGGACCTCTTTGTTATTTCCTTTGTGTTTACTTCCTTAACCCTAACCTTGACAATAGACTCTCTATTGTTCAAACTTTCGAGGACTTGACAAATCTATTGAATTTCCTTCAGAGGACCTCAAATCCATTGTTCAGGTCCTCGGTCTGATAGGAAGACAAGTTCACACTCACACACACACACACACACACACACACGACATCACCATCGCACAGATTCCTTGCCTGCCTTTGTCCCCCAAGGAATCAAAAA
This sequence comes from Holothuria leucospilota, assembly GCA_029531755.1. Classification (NCBI taxonomy): domain Eukaryota; kingdom Metazoa; phylum Echinodermata; class Holothuroidea; order Aspidochirotida; family Holothuriidae; genus Holothuria; species Holothuria leucospilota. The sequence goes on along the minus strand of CM055968.1, from coordinate 13,470,525 downwards.
TCCAATCATGTTTGGGATAGTCCTGCCACATTTTGAGCCATTCACAGCTGGTGTTGTTGAAACATCAGACAACAGTAGTGGTCTCACGTACTTACACATTATGCATTTTGAGTTGGAAATCATACACCATGCATCTAATGCTTCAGCTTGTTTTGTTAGCACAGATATTTCTTGTAACGAAAATCAGAACAGCTCTAAAGCTGGTGTAAATCTACAGTGCAAACAAAATTCCAACACAAGTATTCCTTTTACAATAAAACTAAAGCAAAATGTACAGGTACCTTGCAAGTCTGATTTCTACAATTTGTTGTGCACCCTATGAAAGCTGGCTCCTGAATACTGAGGTAAAATACATTAGTGTAAATCCAGAAAAGCATTCTACCAAAGATGCCAGGGTTCGCATATTATGCCCAAATCAGCATTTTAATGGCAACAAATTACTTTATGAACAAATACATCTAGTACCTTCAAAAAACTTACTACAATGTTATTGTACCTATTGTGGGGACCAAACATTCACCTGAATCTAGATCTGGATGTATACTACACAACACCATTGGTGATGTCAACGGTGCACCTCCTAGCTCCCTGTCCCTGCCCCCCCCCCCCCCCAAGGAAACAAACATTATTTTACAAAACAGGAACTGTACAGGATATAAATTTCTGTGTGGCATACAAGCAGAAATTATAAGCTCTCTACTACAAGGATGACAGCAAGAGGTTATAGTATGCAATCCATTTAAAAGGTTAATATGTGGCAGGATAATGTAATGCTGACTCATCTTTCTAGCTCTTTACTATTTCTCATAGACTTTGTCACATGTTGTGGGAACTTTAAACATCACAGCTTCTTCTTGGTGTATGAGTTCCGTATTAATTGCGATGTAGTGAATATATACAACTGGCTGGGTCATCACTGACTAATCAAAGCGGCTTACATATGGAGGTACAAAATTTTATTTCAATCAAAGTTCAGTCACAAATTGTGAATTTAGGTACCCAAGGTTTTCTACTGTACTTTGTATGGGAATAGGGGTTGAGTTGGGTAGCTGGGAATCCTGCAACACAGCTCATATAACTACTGTAGTCTAAAAAGAATAAAGTATGTACAGTAGTTTAATTCTACTCAAACAAGAAACGTGGGGGTTGTGGGCCATGGTTTTCTTTGTTTATTTGAACGTTCACAAATACTTACTGATTCGAAAGCTTCATGAAACCCTTCCAACCCTTGAATCAACTTCAATTTATTCCCAAGAATGACTGAACAACACAACACTCAATGTAGCCATATCGCTACTCGATCGATCGTGTGCACGGTCATTGTCACGTGATGCACTTTTCTGCACGTCTCAACATAGCTACTCGGCTTGTACGTGGTGTGTATAGGGTGTACGTAAAGTTTCCTAACTAGGGATGTGTCTATTAACTATGATGTGACTGATTAGAACAGTCCAAAGTAAAGTCACAGAAACCCATTAGAAAAGCATATAGATAAACAATGAACTGTAATCACTAAATCTGAAACCAAAATTCAGCCTAAAACTAATGTGGTGACACTGGGCTAACTTGAAGAGCACCTTTATGTGCACAGGTTAACACCATTGAAACCAACCACATACACAGTTGCAAATTAACTTCTCCAATTCTACAATATAAAGTATTGTAGAGTAACAGGCAAAAGACACAATTCTACAGTGTTTACAATGCCATGCTGTCCTGCCTAATCACATGCTTAACTGCACTATTGAAAAACATTTATCTTGTTAATAAGCCAAAACAATGTTCACTTGCATTAAATGTTAACACGTCTCATTATGCACACAGGATTTAAGATTATGAATCATAAAAACTTAATAAGAAAGACAAACTATAAACTATGAAGAATGACCCAGCATCACTGAATTTATACAAAGGCAAGTGCACTCAGAAATGCTGTACTGGTTTACAACAAAGTTTTAAACCTGAAAAAGCCAAACAGTGATTGTGCAGTTTGCTATTGGTAAAAATTTAATAAGTAACTTTAATCTTTCCCAAACACTGATAAACAGGACTGGAATAAATTCAAAGATAGCTGAAGTAATCCTTGATGGATGTCCTTGTCACTGGGATTTGGTTACCTCATACTTCAGTGAGTTCCTCTGAGTGTTTAAATGCTACCTGCAACCATGAAAGTACTACACTGGAGCATGGAAGAGTGAGGTAGTAGTTCCATGCTGCAACAGGCAAAAAGTTCACTGCATTTGAGTGATTGATTGAAGCAAAGTCAGTCAATTACAGCCAACTCTGAAGAACTTAACTGTCTGATCACCCTCTAGTTACTTCATCAAAGTAATAAGCTGGTTCAATGATGAAGTTCACCAAAGTGACTAAAAGCAAGGGCGAAGTTAGCCTGCGTAGCGCCTCTGTGGCTGCCACTCCCCTTACGCTGCTGTCCCTCAGAGCCTGCCAGAGACAGCCAGGAATTCCTTCACAGAGCCCACAAGCTGATGAACTCAATATTCCTGAGTTTTATTTAGCTAACGGCCATTGGTCTATTCCTGAGGTAGGCGGTGCTCAACGATTTGAATCTTTGCAATACTACATTGACCACAAATTTGTTTACACCGTAAATATCTTACGTCCGTTTAAAGCTTCTTATAGATGGAAGTCTTGATGATCATGGACAGCCTCTTACAAACAACGACAACTTTCAAAGAGTTCGTTTAGAAGTTTGCAAATAATCTTCAATTGAAAAATATTGTAACTGTCGTTTCTCGTGGCTGTGTGATACATTGTTAGTAAATAGTTGAGTAGTAACTGCACTGTGTGTATGCACAGGTGGTACCATGGAGTACCAGGCTGGTGTTGAGTTACATTGACCACCATGGCTCTACCTACGTACTGCTGTGCAGTGGTAGCATTGTTTCTCTTTTATATGAATATTTAATAGCTTTACTTCAGCCAATCGCCTTAGAGCTATGTAAATGAAGCTTGCCTCGGATTTCCGAAGGAAATTGAAATAGTTTTGGCTCAACATCCTGCACACGTTGGACTTTTTGCAGCGATGAGCTGAACAAAAAAGCTCTTTCTATTCCATGGGGTAGGGCAAAGTCTGGATTTTAGTGTTTTTACCAGTTCCTAAAATCGGAACCGGGTAATTACTGCCTATTACCCGTCGGGTACCCAGGTACCCGGGTACCCGATGGAAATACAATGTCCAGATAAGACCTGTTGTCTATGCATGCACAATGACTGACAACATAGTACAGAACGCAAGACTGTTGCTTGTAACGATCATTGCAAGGATTCTTGTTCAGATTTTTGTTTTGCTCCTTTCAAATAAAAGTTGGACATAAATTAATCATTTTTATTCAATTTGCACACTTCCCAATTTCTCATTTGGAAGTGGCCATTAATGATTTTTGCGGACAAAATGCTGACTACAGCCTTGGCAGATCATTGTACGATCCGTTACAATATAGTTTGCAGTACAGTGTATGGATATCAGGTACACAGCAGCACTGTATCGATATCAGTTTAAATGGTTGGTTATGACAGAGAATTATGTAACAATGAGAAAGAATTACTGCCAAAACAGTCCCAAAAGTCTTTAGGCCAGATTATGATTGACTTGTACAGCTTTATTTCACTAACTACGTAAGCCATTTTCTAGCTCAATTAAACGTAAATACAACATAACACATAACCCATCATTAATGTATTATGTAATGTACTTGGATTCGTTATGTTCACAATGTTGGTCTACAATTAATTAAACAGAATTCCAGAATTAAGAAAATCAGCCTTCTGATTGGTCAACGACCTCGTGGACTTTGCCCCTTCAGTTCTCAGTGTAAGAGTCCAGTGTACGATGCCTGCAGTGCTGCAGAGTAGCAAAGTTTTGTCTGTACAGACAGCATGCACACAATACAGAAAGTCAATGCAAGTTCTACACATTCTCACTGGATATTAACAGCACTATGATAAGCCCCTCCTTTTAACTAATGCAGCAGATGGTTCTTTCTTAATTTTGGAGGTAATACAGTGTGAATTTGAAATACATAAGTTTTTTTTTTAATTTCTTAAGGCTGGCCGAAAAGCAGCATCGTAGCAGCCACTGTGCAGTTTTGTACACAAACTATGACGCCATTAAAGAACTGGCATTGCAGCAAGGGCCGTGTGCACGTGTCTCACTCTCACAGTCAACTTGACATGCATGCATAGTGGTTATGTTCCACAGTGTACAGTGCATTAAACTGTACCAACTGGCCTTTATCCTTAAGGGCACGTGGTGTGTTGTTATTATTGAAAAACAGTTTCGAGTTTCGAAATGATATAACTGTATTGCAAGACAAAGAGCGGAAAAAAAATTTTCATCAATGATTTTATTGTTGTTTATGCTGAATCTCTTTTTACATATGAACAATAGGCAAATACATGGAAAAATTATCTGGGCAATGATGAGGAAGGAAAGATTTCTTTTTTTCATGCATTTTTTAGGAATCGGGTAATAGATTTGGAACTAGGGCTGTGCATTTCCGGTTAATTCACTATCCGTTTAACCATTTTTATTAACCGAACGGTTAATAAAGCCGAAAATAAAAACAAGTCAAGGTATATAAACAAAATAAACATTTCAGAAGAGCGCCATCGCTTTAAATACCAAAGTTTCTACACTTAAAATGGCACCGGTAGTGATGATCGTTGAAGTAGCGTGCAAGTTAAAATGTTTGCATTAGTTGCGATGATTTGGCATGCAGTCCGTACGCATGGGCGAATCACGCATTTATTCAAACTTTTCACAAACATGCATACTTTTTGTTATGCCACTGATTACCATTTTCGAGATTTTTGCGGTCTAACATAGCACCGTAAGATGAGAAGCCTATGGATATCACTGGTATTATCGCAGTTCAAGACACACTTCTCCGGCTACAGCGATACAGTATCACACATGCATAGAGCAGTGTCGAGTACAAACGTACCACATACAGTGTACTATAGTGTGCCTTGTGACCTTGCTGCAATTCATACGTAATATACGTGTATCTGCAAAGAATTCCAGCACCGTTATGTCATAAAAGGTGTGAAAATTTGTACCCATATGTATTACCGCATGCTCCGTAAAAAAATTGTAACACTGAATTTAAACTTGTCTTACATCGCATGCCTTTTTACCTAATACCTACTGAAAACACCAATTTCTTCGTAATTATGAACAGCAAAACTTTTCGATAACAGCAGCTACCCTCATACTTTATGTTATAACGGGACTCGGGCATAGTTGTCTCGTATGCAATACTGTACTGTACAATGTACGTACGGTATGTCATGAACAATCGTTCATGCAACGTGCGAAGCAGCGAAGCACATGGCTGGCCGACCGGCCCGGTTCGTTCAGCAAGCTCAATCAGCTCTGCTAATTACAAATACTGTACTGTACTGTGCAATGCACGCAAGTGCAGTGCGCCGGTTCGTTCAGCAAGTCCAACGAACTGAGCTAATTATGTTCGAAAATAATATGATTATTCATGAAGTTCACCACTGGAATGCTCCATATTTTATGATTTGGGGTTAATAAAATGAAATGGCCGAAAGAATTTCACTCATCTTTGCGAATTTTGGGGGTTGAAACTTTTCCAGGAATTATAGTAACGTTGAAAAAATTATAAAAAATGTTTAATCGGTTTTTGTTAAAATTATTAAGTCAGCTTAAATGGGGAGGCTAACGTAGGCACAAATATTTTAGTTGCGCCTACAAGGCTTGCAAGCCAGGGTTGCATAATTAAGCCCAGGACTACATAGCTTGGTCACTATTTTGTGCAGATTGCATATGTTTTGAGACTGATGAACTGTAAACACGTAACCTTGGAAGTTAAGCCCGGGAAAATTCCCGAAGTGCATTTATCTTGAACGATATTAAGCATACATTTTTCTGCCGTCTAGAGGTAACTTTTTTAGTCTTATCTATCAAGTTTACGGTGCTCCACACTTTAAAAGGTATGGTGGATTGTTGTAGCGTGTACTTCATAGTTTAATCCCTGCACCTTTGATAATTTTAATCCTTTTCAAAAGTCGCGTGAAAGAGTTTATTGTCACATTATTTCGGCAAACCACTCCCAGATCATGGGGCGAACGGATCGATATACCAGTCAAAGCAACGCAATGCATACTGTGCAACTGACATTATAAAGGTCTTTTTTTAAACCTTTTGTAATTTTTCATCCAAAGTTTACCCATTGTTACGTGGTTTTGGGCAAGCAACTTCTGCGGTTTACTGCATAAACGAGTTAAGGTATAATGGTGAACTGCAGTGACAGATTTATTAGGATGCAAAAACGGTTAAACGAAACAACATTTGGCGGTAGGTTCACCGATCGATCGGTCGGTTAACCGGTTAACCGTTTAACCGTCACAGCCCTGTTTGGAACCAGGTATTAACACATCGAGCGGGTATCAAGGTAACCTGGATACCTGGTGAAAAAACTACTGCATTTGTTACCCATTATTGTAAAAAAGTAAGGACAAAGTTACCTTTTTTCCCAATTGGATTTGGCCACTGCTTTTAATTGTCTTGAGATGTGTGTATTAGATCTGCCTCTCATCTCTTCATCCTGTTTGATGCTGGGTCCAAAAAGCAGCCAGAGCACGATCAAGAAGGTAAAAATCAGGACCCAGAAACAACACAGAGACGTCTTTACTAGCCGCACCACTGTTATGTCACACTCTTTGTCATCGTCATCTTGCGTTTTCCATTCTTGGAAGACCCAAAAGGCACCAACACCACTCCAAATGACCTCTACTATGAGGACGAAGAGCCGAATGTAGAGGACAAGAGGGAGGTATCTTCTGGGGGCAGCATTCAGAATGGACCCCTGGGCACTGATGATGGCAATGATAAATTCTAATATGATGGTAATGGAGAGGAGGACCCCCAGTCCGATAATGAAGACCACCAGAATACTGCCACCAGGACACTTATGGAAGGAATGCTCTGTGATGTATACAACGAGAGCAGCTATAAACCTGTATGAAGCAACAGGATATGAAAGGATTAAAATCTTTGCCTCAAAAAGGAGCCATGTTTGTGGATGCAAGAATGCTGTCTACATACAAGTACCAGGCAACTGTTACTTCAACCAAGGGTTGCAACTTTCAGTGCTCCCACAGCCTTTTCAACAAAATAAAGGTTTTTTCAAAGGTTGTAAAATATGAAATAAAGGTTTTTAAAGGTTGTCAAATGCAAAATAAAGGAAAATAAAGTCCTAACTTTGAGCAAATTTCAAATGATTAAATACTTACCGACCTAATTGACTTTACTTACATCAAGAGTCCCTCCCATTCTATAACTTATCTTGAATCTTTGAGCCTGTTTTGTGTTATGGATCATACCTGGCTGTGCAAATTTTCACTTCATCTGAAAAGGAAAATTAAGTTTCCCATTAGTGTTAAGCTTTTCTTCAAATAGTGATAATAACTTGTGCTTTAATATATTACCATGGTGCAAAAAATTTCAATATAAGTACTGACTAAGGTAAGGGTCTCAGTAAAATCTAACAAATGCTTTTTGCATTGCACACATATATACTACTGTGTTTTCACCAAACACAAACAATGCAAATATTTGCCACCTTTAACCAAATCAACATGTGCCTTTTTGTTGGATAAGCCTAACACAATTTATCAAAGGCAAGGAGACTTCTGTATCAATATTAACAAGATCTCTTCTGTTAAGACCTTCACTCATCTTCAAACAGGTAAAACCCCTGTTCCAACATACACATGCTTGCTTTCTGTATACACATGTAACTCAAAATTGTAGTTCCTATATAACCTAGAAAAAGGACCTGTCATTCAGGTATATGGACTCTAGATTCATGCATTTACTAAATGTTTTCTTCAACATACATCACTGACCTTTTAAATTTTATTGCAAACATTTCTCCCTCTCCTGAAAATTTAGTCCACTATCTCTTGAGATACTCTAGGCTGGGCCCCTCCAACAGTGTTTTTAGCTAGGATGTGTTCTCAATGTGACATTTACTGATCAATGACCTGGGGGAGGGGTCTAAGGGGAGGGGTGTGTCCCCCTCCCCTTTGGAGAATTTTGGGGATTTGAAAGATGCCTAGATGGCAAATAGTGCAATATTTGAGTGGATTTCTACCCTAATGAAGAAGTGGCAAAATTATTCTGGTGAGGCATTCTCTGTCAAAATTTAAACCTGCATGGAATTTGCTTGTCAGATTTTTTTTGTGTGACATTTGTCGCCGTTTATGCGGCACTGTCACACAAATAGGGGCTGGGTAAAACACTGCTCTCCAAGTAATCAGGCTATATATATATTTTTGACAGGTTAATAATTGTAGGAACAGACTGACTGCCATAATTATCTTTTGGTCTGACTACTTAAAGCCAGACAGTCCTCACCCCAAAACACATTTTTGCTGTGGGGCGATCAAAATTCTCAGTTGGTCACTACTCTTTGATTGACATCAAAGTTTGAAAATTCAAATGATGCAGAGTAAATCACATTCCACACAATGCAGAGAGTGTTTGGATCACACATTATAACCTTGCATTCTCACCAGGCCATGACCTGAAGCAATAAAACAGGTTTGTGTGTGCACCAGGAGGAGCTTTACACAATTATGGGAGGAACAAGTTGCTTGGTTGGGAGAACTGGAACTGTCTGGGGTGACAAGAATTGCCCTTTAAAATAATCCATGCCTGCTTTTAACAAGCATCCCCTGAGAGGACATTATTGGTGCAGACAACATAGAATATGTTTTATAATACTCACCTTGTAAGTTATCACTGTCATATGCCCTCTGAAGTGAACTCAGCTAGGAGTAGATCCTCCAAAACAGACTCTGAAAGACTCAACATACTCAAAGTTTTTGAAAGGATTCAGATGACTTCTTTTAAGATTTATTTTACTACAAAACTTGTTGACTTTATTTGTAACTAAAAACAAAAATAAAGGTTTTAAAGAGTTTTTCAAAAAATTAAAGAGCCATTTTTCCAATAAAGGTTTTTAAAGGTTTTACAGGTTTTAAAGGTTTCTGTGGGAGTTCTGAACTTTTACTTTTGCAATGCTGATTGTCTGTAGGGAATGTGTAAAATGAACTCTACATCAAAATTTCACAAAGTACTGGAAATATTAAACACATGTAAAAAGGTAGAGGAAATTAAGTTGGGAGCAAATACTTCCCACCCTGCACAATTCTAACCTTTGTAAAGGGAGGGGGGGGGGGGCATCTAGGAGCAACTGTCATGCTTTGTAGTTAATCCAGATTGCAAGTATCCAGAGTGTGAATTGTTCATGGGTTGTTGGGAAGGGGGGGGGGGTGGGTTCAGGAGGAGAAACAGGAGCTACAATGAACTATAAATTTATATAGTGACAACAAGAACTTGTAGTATGTCTGTTACAATGATGTCATAGAACCACAACAACTATGATATTTATAATATACATGGTAGTTTTTGGTTTTATCTCTTTTTAACTTAAAGAAAAAGTTCATGTTGTAGTGTTGCCCTATTGTGGCTTTACTTTGAAACGAACATACTGTCAATCCTTCAAAAACAATGTTCAAAAGTCAATACCTCAAAGCTAAGAAAGGTCTGATCTCTGTGGAAAACACTTACTTTAGAAGAAACCTATCTTGGATTTGTTTATTTTTCAAACAAAAAGAAAAAAGAACACACAAACTGTTCAGTGTTGTGGTTCATCTACTTGCAAAATAAGTGCCAAAAAAGTTGCAATACATAGCTGAACCCCCAGTGGTATAAATTAGCTCCCACTAAGGGACTTGATATTGTCAATCATGGAGCATGGAAAAGAACATGTACTCAACTGTATGAATATTCAGTGATCTGTGGCTGCTGGTTGTCACCTGTCAGGCCCTACTGTACCATGACACAGAAATTAAACACCCATCACTAGGCTTAGACAGTGCCATTTCTAACCAGCACCCATTTCAGATGACAGAGTAAGCAAAATAGTGTTTCACTTCCCAGGCTATGTACCATTTTCCAGCCCCGCATTTCCCATTTCAATAAACTTCACCAAGATACTGATCACTAACTTGTTTTGATGATGGGCACAAAAGTGTTACCACAGAAACTGAGAATGTGTAAGCCTGGTGTATTTCTTATCTATATTTGGAGGAAAATTTTTCATCTTTGGAAAAGTATCCCTTAAACACATTTGGTGTGTAGAACAACCTGCACTGCACCTTACATCTGGACCCTTGTTACTGACCCAGGAAAAGAACTGCTAGCCTGCACTCCAGCAATCCTAGGCAGAACCCTGAGTATTCAATGGGGTTGCAAAAAAGGATGCAACGGACAGTCAATATCTCATTTTCACACATGGTGTTTTACTGTAAGGGTTATTAAGTAAGAAACAAAAAGAGCAGATCTTGCGGGACAAAACCTGCTGGGTAACTTCACTGAAGTGATGGGTGGTAAGACCCTGGGGCGTGATCAAAATCTGAGGGCACTTTTTTAACTCTTTTCCCCTCCCACTCTTTTTCCAGTGGTTGACAAACCACTAAAGCACTATTTTAAGATCATACAAAGACACTTATTTACAGTAATTACAATGTAAATCTAATGTACTTACACCAGAAGCCTGATGGATGCTGACCATATAGCAGGCAACACAAAGTCATCACTGCCTATTCGCCATTTTCTATTGAATAAGACAAGGGCTGGCATCTTGGAGGGTGCAGTATAACACTTGGCAGATACACTTCAGCTACCTCATTTTGGCTGGACTATACTATGTTTTGGTGCTCTCTGGAGTAGTGCTGCCAATGCTATAAGAACAAGAAGAAGCAAAACTTGACGGCAATAGGTTATGACTAATTAAATGTATTTTTTTCTTTGAAGCAGTGCTCAATATACTCACTGTACACTAGGATACTGGTGAATTGTCCTGTGAAGGTACAAAATGACCCTTTAAAAGACTAGAGGGTGACAACAACATTAATTTAATGAGAAAATAACAAGTTTGCCATGCAATTTCCTATCCTCTGAGCACATGAGATGTACTGTAAATGACACTTGCAAAGTGTAGTGACATAATTATGCACATATTTACACAAATTTAAATTTAAACATTGCTGATAAAAAAAAAGAAAAAAAGGTGATAATAATATTTGTATTGTATGAGTGGTCTATTATTCTGAAATTCTGTTGTGAAGTAACAGCAGTCCCTTGAAAAACGTCAACCGTGCTATAAACCTGGTACAGTGGGTCAAAGGTACAGGATCACCACACCAACCAAGGGGGTACAAAAAGGACAGCCCCCCCCCCCCCCAAGACAAAAACTCCCTAGTTTGCTGTAGCAACTGATAGATTAAGATATTGTAACTGATTCAGTGTTCAGGGGTTACACATATATGAAACAGGATCTTCTAATGAGCCATCAATGAAAGACAGACACTCATCACTCCACTACACTCTCACATGGGGTAAAGCAAAACTCACAAAGTTCTGGTGATTGCTCTTTGATTGATATCAACTTCAAAAGATGAAGAGTACAGTAGCTCACATTACACAGCATGCTCAAAGAGTGTTCCAATTACATATTACTGCCTTGGTCATGATACACTCCCAAGCAATAAACTGGGTTTGCAGGGGTCGAAATAAGCCTTCAACCTTTGGGGGCCTGCCAGGCCCCTAGACCATGGAATCTAGGGGCCAAATGGGAAATCAAGGGGCCCGAAACTTACAAATAAAAAAGGACTGATACAATGTACGGGTGCTTTTTACGTGCTTGAAAACATGTAGTATGGGTATAATATTAAGGCAAGCTGAGGCTGAAACTAGCCTGAAACCACTCTGTCCACACCCTCTTAGACCATGTTGCATGCAGGCTAGTATACATTTTCATAATGTTCTCGTAACTCCGGAAGTTATTACCCGGTAAAATGAAGGGCACTGTTCAGTTCCCGCTGACCATCTTCGTCAGTTGATCTTGTGAGGCTCCCCCTACATTACTCGTGACTGACATCTAGGGCTGCAATTCCGTTTAATCTCCTAAACGTTTAAACGGTCGGAATAAAAGTTCGTTTACCGTTTAAACGGTATCTTTATTCTGAACCAACAGTGTAATGCATTAATGGCCTCATTGATCATTCACTTATGATATTCCCAGTATGCGCAAGCTTTTAAAATCTGTACGTAAAAATCTAGCGATCATGTCAGTGATTTCTTTTTAATTCACCCAAATTTGCCAATGAACGGAACGAAGCATTTAAAATCGCAGTCAGTGATCGTAAGTTTGATACAGGGCCATACGTTTGATATCAGGCCGAAATATACGCATGTCCATGGCCATGTCCGTGCACTGTACAAATGCAGAAGTTCAAGTGACACGCATTGCAAGGCAAAAGTCGAGTTAAATAGGTCCGTTATTACATGCAAACAGTAACACATTAGGCTACGCACCTGCTCTGTACAAAAGTTGACATACATCGCAACAACATTGGGCATGGTATGGAAAATAACATTTTTCGATAGCTGCTTGTACCGCTAAATTACCAGTTGTTTCATCGTCCTTTGCAATAGTTTACGATAGGTACTTTTATGTTCATCATGCATGTTAATTTGTGTGAAACAAACGTGTGCCTTTTACTTTTGTGATTTAAACAAAAACGATGTCTTGAACATTACCCCAATGAACGAAAATAAACGTGTGCCTTTTACTTTTGTGATTTAAACAAAAACAATGTCAAGAATATTACCCCAATGAACGAAAGTTTACGTTAGACTCGTCCCATCCTAGTACTATAGCTCCATTGATTTGCACGCAGCAAGCGGACCGCAGGGCACTAGCATGACTCAAACAGATATTTACGTATGGATATATAGTGCGTGCATGAATTATGTATTGCTATATGAAACACTCAAAACACACACGTGTGCGCGCCTACACTGTCTGTTTATGTATAGGTAAAGCATGGTAGGATGGTGTGAATGCTGCACTGAAATACTGCAGCAATTTTCGGGCTTTTTCAGTGACATCGGTGTATGTCTGCGTGAGTGATCTTCCGTGTTGTGACAAAGCAGACTCTTTATGAGTAATGTGAACTGATTTCAGAAATAATGTGTATTTCGCAGGTTTTTAGTGACTGTTAGCATAGGAATACACAGGCTTTGCGAGATATACAATCGTTGAGTTGTGGATGGAGAGGTTCACGTGCAGACTGTACAATTAGACTTGAAATATTTAGGAGCCAACCGGGCCCCTTTCCCTGTAGAAGTTACGGGCCCGAGGGATTTTCTAGGAGCATCGGGCCCAGGGGCCCCCGTTATTTCGAGCCCTGGTTTGGGTCTACACAAGGAGGAGATAAAGACAGTTATGGGAGGGGCTAGAAGTGGCTTAGTTGGGAAAATTGGAACTGTGAAGGATGAGATTTTCCATTTAAAAGAAAAAATAATACACAAAAATGACAGGAAAATACTCACTTGGAGGAGGGAGTAGGGTGGGGGAGAGACAAGGGTTTCCCCCACCAGAGTATCTGAAATAGTGTAACAATATTTTGATTGGTGTAGGAAAAATGCCATAAATCTCCCACTTTGAAGGGTTCATAGTTAAACCACAAAAACCACATTAGGATTAAGTTGAAATGAATCTGCCTGTTAAGCACATTTGTAAAAGGAAGTCACTCTCAGTATAGGCTTACAGTGTGTAATTTTGCTGATGAATTTCATCAAATGTTACATTCATGTTTTGCAGGTTGTGTATTCCAAATAAAGAATCAGTCCGGCCTGCTAACACTGTGCGGTATTGCATGGTTCACAACAATTCTTGGTATACTGTATGTCTGCATTGATGGACCTGCAGCAAGGATATGTAATCATTTATACTGACATTAAGTGGCAAGGAATATACAGATTTTGCAAAGTTAATGCAAACCAATGAAAGTTCACAGTCAGGCACCTTTGTAGGGACATAATTTTTTTTTTTTTTTGGGGGGGGGGGGGCTATGTTGCCATTGACCCTGGATAAAGAGCCACAAGCCCACATGGAGAATTTTCCAAAAGAACGTAGGTTCGCTATGCAGATACATACAAGTACTACAGCTTCTCATTTGAAAAATCCCATGTAACGTGCATTGTGATTGGCTTATAGCTAAGTCATTTAAATTAGTTCCATGCCAATCACAACACATATACAGGATTTGTCAAATGAGGAGCTATACGTATCTATCTGCATAACCAACGTACATTCTATTGCTTTGCTTTACCCTGCGCTGGGTGTTTTCACTTACGAGATGGCATAGATGGCTGCACAGGTTATAATCATACGTCATCTGCCTGTGTAACTACGAATGCGTCGAGAGTCCATTTTTTACGAATAATTTTGATCAGAAGTGATTTTATTCCCATAGTTGTGCCCGAAGAGATGTTGGATGTTCTTTCTCATCAAAAGACGCGATTGTAAGAAATCTGAGAGGTTCACAGTGAACTTAAGAGTGTAAATTGGCCAAGTTGTAAGCTTCGTTCAGAGAATTGACCTAGCCTACCTTGCTGTACAGTGTATAGTAAGTAATCACGAGTCGATCAGTATCACGAGTTAATCACTGCATTTTAAATGCCAGTACAGCGTGAAGGCGCGATGTGATTGCAATGTAAGGATGACCTGCAATGCATTTTCTTCAAACAGTATCAAAAAGAACTATTTGCCTTATTATTTTTGATGATCAATGCAAAAATGTTACTCACGGCCAAATTTCCAAGTTTCGGCATAAGTATTGAATAGAAATTTGCAAAAATTACGAAAAATGGGTGACCAAAGTGTCTTTGATGAAGCTGATTAAAAATTTTGACAGAAAAGACCTTCTTCTATAAGATTATTTGCATAACTGTTCTTGAATGTGGTAATTTATGGGATTTTATGTACTTGTTTTTTGTAGCGATTGACTCAAGATTCCTTCATAAGCACTGTTACATGTACTGCCACCCACATTTCAAAATTCATTTTCTATGGATTATGCAATCCAAACAACAACAAAATATAGCACAATGAGGAAGTCTTATAACAAAATATCACTGCAAAGTTTTATTGATCTTTGTAAATGTTTTAATATTTTTATGGTCACAATGTTCGTTAAGTGATCGACTCATGATAGGGTAAAGTGCCCAGTATTCAACCCTTTAAGGCCTTTTTGGTTGCAATAGGTGTTACTCAAATGAAATCAAATATTACTATTTAGTATCTTTAATTACCTATGTCAGTCCTCTCCATTCCAAATGAAAAAGTGAAATAATTTCTTACATTTGAAGGACAAGGGAGCATTAGAAACTCAGACCCTAACGGCCAGAATTCAACCTAGTATGACCAGTATATATTCAATTTTTCAAACCATAATTACAACCCTTGTATTAATTACAAATTATTTGTTCCTTCTTCCAATATGGATACATTTAACTTGTTAAGTTGTACATATCAGTAGTGAGTAAAGGGTAGGCTTTGAAGGCCAGGGTGCATTTTGTGCACTATACGCCGAAGATCTTCGGCGTAGACGAAGGAAAACGCTTGGCATAGCAGCATGAAAATTCACTCGAGTTGGCGTACAACTTACCGTTGCGGAAAGAGGATTAACTTGAGTTGGCGTACAACTTACCTATTGACTATATATTTTGTACTGCAACTAGTCTAAGTCAAAACGGCAGCTATAAAATTTTCTGCTACATTCTATTTCCACTCAATTTACAAAGAGTCCCACACAAAATATGATTATTTCCTGCTAAATAGGAGAGAATGTGTGTAACTTTTTGCTTCAAGTATGATGAATGCTCATCGCACAGCAGGCAATGCGTGTTATGTAGGTTGTGTGTATAAATCACACCTTTGGTACATCGTTTTGCTGGCGTACGAACCGTGACACCACCGCGTAAGTTCTGCCCACCTTTGGTTTTGTTGGCGTGCGAACGCTGACACCTCGGCATAACTTCGGCGTGGGCTTAACATGGAATGCACCCTGGTTTGAAGGTAAGGTAAGAATATATTGACAACGCTATTATGGGATAGGAGTGATTTGTAAATAACCACAGGTGGTTGAATACTGTGTATTGGTCGAAAACTATGTAGGACCTAAGGTACCCCATGCCACAGGCGCCCCTTACGTTGTATAGTATACCATATACTATGTATTATATAGGCGGAAAGGTATGTCACAAATCTCCTAGCTCGAACGAACAACTTACATTTCTGGCACAATTACTGCACTTTTCTCGCCAAATTTGTCTATATCAAGACTTTTGATCATAAGGTACCTCAAGGCAGCTCTTTTTCCTGAATAATTTCACGTGGTGTCGTCTGAAGGACGAAACTTCAATGGAGTAACAGTTTGAGGATGGAAGCTGCTGATAGGAGAGCATTCAGCACTTCCACACTATAATTAAATACTCCTAAAATATTCTCTAAAGTTCTCTTAACTTTCAAGATTACTTCCTAAATTAGTCAATTATGTTTCGCTTTCGTTATTACAAATCTTACAGATACATATTAGCATTAATATGCAAGATTTTTGAACATAAAAATTCATAAAATTTAAAAACCTTTTGAAAAGTGGAAGGGCTTGAATTTCTGTGAGCATTTGTGGCAGTTGAAGACTGTGAAACTGCTACAGTTCAACTGTCACAACTCACAAATGCTTGTAGAAAATGCTAGCGCTTCCACTTTTCAAAAGGTTTTCAAATTTTATGAAATTTAATGTTCAAAAATTGTTCATATTGATGCTAATATATTTCTACAAGATTTGCAGTTATAACCAGAAAGCCAAAAGGCTTAGTGATTCCTTGCCATATGATACATTGTTAATACAAACATGGATCACCTACATGACAAGCATGAGATCCCTCATAATTATCGTACTTAAATATCATGTTAATAGGGTCAACCTTTTGAAATCTTGTGACTCAAAACAAAAACTGATTACTCAGTTATAGAAATCGCACCCTCATATGTCACATTCCAATGAGTAACATGTACACACAGTCATGATCTAGCTTCCACTAAAATGTCAATGACTTGAGTAGGGCATCTAGGAGGGAAGTATAATTGTCTGTTTGGTTTGTCTAAACAAGACAAACCCAGACATCACAGAAAAGCCATAGAGGTGAAAAGGTCAAATGAGGTCAAAGTAGGTCAACAGGTGTGCTTCACATAGATGAACACAACTTTCCATTATGCCATCCTCCTATATCACTTGGTTATGAAGTTATCGCACTATTCCTCACATTCCAATGCATTATGCACACACACTCATGACCTTTCAGTAAAATGTCTATAACTTGAGTTAGGAGCATCGTAGCAGGGTAGTTTAATTGCCATTTTGGTTCGTCTCAACAAGACAAATCCAGGCACCACAAAAAAGGCACAAAGGTCAAAAGGTCAAATGAGGTCAAAGTAGGTTATCACATGCATATCACATAGACGATCAAAACTTTCCATTATGCCTTCCTCCTATGTCACTTTACTATTGAGTTATCGCACTGCATACCTTGCATTCCAATGCATATAACACACACTCCTAACATTTCACTTCAATGTCAATAACTCCAGTTAGGAACATCATAGAAGGGTAGTATAATTGCCTTTTTGGTTTGTCTCAACAAGACGAATCCAAACGTCACAAAGGTCAAAAGGTCAAACGAGGTCAACTGAAGTCAAAGGTCATCACATGCACTTCACATAGACAAACAAAACTTTCCATTATGCAATCCCCCTACGTCACTTAGTTACTGAGTTATTGCACCGCATGCCTTGCATTCCAATGCATATAACACTGTACACTCCTAACATTTCACTTAAATGTCAATAACTAGAGTTAGGAACATCGTAGGAGGGTACTATAATTGCCATTTTGGTTTGTCTCAACAAGATGAATCCAAAGGTCACAAAAAAGCCACAAAGGTCAAAAGGTCACATGAGGTCAACTAAGGTCAAAGTAGGTCATCACATGCATTTCACATAGACAAACAAAACTTTCCATTATGCGATCCCCCTATGTCACTTAGTTATTGAGTTATCGCACCGCATACCTCGCATTCCAATGCATGTACACTCCTAACATTTCACTTAAATGTCAATAACTAAAGTTAGGAACATTGTAGGAGGGTACTATAATTGTCTTTTTGGTTTGTCTCAACAAGACGAATCCAAAGGTCACAAAAAGGTCACAAAGGTCAAAGGGTCAAATGAGGTCAACTGAGGTCAAAGTAGGTCATCACGTGTATTTCGCATAGACGAACACAACTTTCCATTATGCTATCCCCCTAAAATGTTTCGTTGGCGAGATATGAACAAAACATCACTTTCTGACCTTTCGACCCTTTCAGATTAATGCGGTTCATATTACAGTATTTCCACCTCCTACCAATCTATCTTATCCTGAAATTATGACTCAATTTGAACAACGGACGCCGAGTTACGGCTACTAAAAGAAATTCACTAAATTGCCTCTGGTGACCCCAAATGACCTTTGACCTCCACCAAAAACAATAGGGTTCATCTACTCAATATGGGCAATCTACATGCCAAGTATGAGATTACCCGGGGTTACCGCTCTTGAGATAGAGCGTTTACAAGCAGCGTCACACACACATACATACGTACACACACACACACATACACACACACGCCATCACCATCGCATAGATTCTTTGCCTGCCTTCGGCAAGGAATCAAAAAGTGAACCATAATTAACAAATTCTGGAAGAAATCTTGAAAGTTAAGAGAACTTCTGAGAATATTTTAGGAGTATTTTTTTATATAGTGTGGAAGTGCTGAATGCTCTCCTATCAAGAGCTACCATCCTCAGACTGTTACTCCATCCAAATTTCATCCTTCAGACAACGCCACGTGAAATTATTCAGGAAAAAGAGCTGCCTTGAGGTAACTTATGACCAAAAGTCTCCATATAGACAAATTTGGTAAGAAAAGTGCAGAAATCATGAAAGAAACTTAAGTTGTTTGTTCGAGCTAGGAGATTTGTGACATACCTTTCCGTCTATATAATACATAGTATATGCTGATATGGTATGTACTATACAACGTAAGGGGCGCATGTGCCCCACGCCCAGTATATTCTAGGCCTATCTGAAAGCCTGTGCATGAAATGAATTTATGACAGGAGACCAGTGATGTTAATTGTTATTCATTCCACTACTTACTAACTTAGGCCTATAGTAACGTTGGGATTACACTATTATTGAATAAAGTAACATTTAGGTCTAAAGTTAGGCTTATGTAAAACATGTGGACCGACATAGTTCTGGTTGTCACCAGGCCTGTTACCTTTGACAAGAATGGATTGATAAAGGCGTTGTCTTCTGGCAATTTTCTTTTTGAGAAAAGGGGTAATCCAGGGATAACTGTACTTTTCTGAAATGACCTTTGTGGGAATAAATTTGTTTTGACTGTCATGAAGAAAGGATTGAATTACATGCAAGTTTTCATTGACAGTTCTATTACTGGAATCGTGCAAATACACAGTGGCAAAGTTGGAAGCAGCTAGCTTTAAGCCAGCGATGTCACCTTTTTTCCATTGGTAAATTTTCCTGGGGAGTTTCCTATTTACAGGGATAGTGCACAGAATATCAGTCACAATAATATCATGGTCATTTGTAGTGCTCAGACCAGGAATAGTTCTGAGATTAATAACAGTATCCGGTTTATTCGAGTGCTCACTAAGTCAAGGATGGCTGAGCCACGGGTGGGGATAGTGACCAACTGGTCTAGGGAAAAGTCTGACACATTGTCAATTAATTTTCTACAGGAATCTGGGTGGGCAGCTCTTGGTTTGTTTGATAGAGTAGTCCAGTCCGACTTATTCAAGAATCCTACTGGAATTATAGAAACAATTTATTTGATAAACATGCTACTGACACTGAAAACAAGAAAAATCTGTTCAAATTCGTCAAAAGTCAAAGAAAGGACCAATATGGTATCCCCTCCCTTAAACACGAAGGCAAAACCATTACTGATGCTAAACTTGAAGCCGACCTATTAAATAATTACTTTACCTCAGTTTTTACTTCGAATAATCATAACAGCATTCCTGATAAAGGCCCATCCCCATTTCCACCTATGCCAAGCATCGTTGTTACTGCTCCTGGGGTCCATAAACTTCTTTCTGAACTTAAAACTAGGAAAGCAACTGGCCCTGACAAAATAGCGTCAGTTTTGTTAGAAACTGTTGCCGATGAGATTACCCCCGTTATTGTGTCCTTTTTCCAGCAGTCATTAAATACAGGAATCTTTCCTGATAAATTAAAAAAGGCTAATGTTACTCCAATTCCTAAGAAAGGGTCTAAAGCTGATGTCAAAAATTATCGTCCAATTTCTTTAACAAGCATCCTCAGAAAATGCCTTGAACATATCGTGGTCAGCAATTTCATGAGTCATCTTGAATCCAATAGCATCCTCACCCCTGACCAACCTGGGTTTCGTAAGCACAGATCGACTGTTACTCAATTTTTGCTTACATGTAATGACCTTGCGACCTCCCTTGATAATCGTTCCCAGGTCGACGGCATCCTGTTGGACTTCTCAAAAGCCTTTGACAAGGTATCTCACAAGCATCTTTTTTACAAACTGTGGTTTTATGGACTAAGAGGAAATTACTTAAATTGGGTTAAATCCTATCTCCGAAATCGTACTCAGTGTACTACTCTAATTGATGGGCAAACTTCCAACGATAGCCTGGTCACCTCTGGGGTCCCCCAGGGCACCGTCCTTGGACACTTGTTCTTTTTATGCTTCATAAATGATCTCCCGGATGCTGTTGCCTCTCAAATCAGGCTTTTTGCTGATGATGCCTTTCTTTATCGGCAGATTGATTCTCCAATCGACCAAAACATCCTTCACTCTGACCTTGACTCTCTATATAAGTTGTCAAATGACTGGTGTATGGAATTTAATCCTTATAAATGTTATGTTCTTACTACTACCCTGAAAACAAACCCCTTCAAATTTACCTACAAATTGGCTGGACATAATCTTGAATCTGTAAAGTCATCCTGCTACCTTGGTGTTACTTTGGACTCCAAATTTTCTTGGTCCCCTCACATTAATAACGTAGCTGCCAAAGCAACTAGGTCTTTGAATTTTCTATCCTGTAACCTACATGGTTGTCCTTCTCATGTTAAAGAAAAGGCTTATCTTATCTAACATAACATAACATAACATAACAGGTTAAAGGGCAAAGGAGGGCTAAGGCCCCATAAGATGCCCTGAAGTCCATACAACCTTAACTGAAAACAAACAACCAACCAACACCAAACGAGCCCAGCACAAATTAGATCCTAACACAGTTATGGAAGAACTTGTCAATGTTAACCTTAAAGCAGTGCACAGATGTAGAGTTAACTACCCACTCAGGCAGATTATTCCACTCGTTGACAACTCTATGAGAGAAGCTGAACTTCCTAATGTCAACCTTGCAAAACACTAACCAGCTTCTTACAATGGCCTCGAACCCGAGAATTACTTTGAACCCTTAAATAATTGCAAGATGACAAAGGATTCCTTTCAGAGAGAAATTTGTACACCTGAAGCATGTCCCCCCTAATCCTTCTCAACTCCAAAGTGGTAAGCCCAAGATGCTTAAGTCTAACATGATAAGGTAGGTGTTTCACCTCTGGTATAAGGCGAGTGGCTCTCCTCTGAACCTGCTCTAAAAGAAACTTGTCCTTGGCAGATGGTGCCTATGTGCGTCCTCAACTTGAGTATGCTTCCCAAGTTTGGTCTCCTCAAACTACCACTGGAAAAAAGATGCTTGAAAATATTCAATCTAGGGCCGGTAGGTTTGTCACTGGACGCTTCAAGAGAACTGAAAGTATTACTGACATTATGTCTTCTTCTTTCGGATCACGGTGACACATCCAGAGGACATTACTACGCCACGCATGCGTCAGGTGGTGCCCTAAGCCCTAATAAAATTAGTTAAGTAATGAACGGGGTCTAAGTGACCGTCTAAACCATCAATCAAATCAGCAGGGAGATTATTCCAATCCTTCAAAGTCTTGGGAAAGAAACTAAATTTATAACAGTTAGATCTAGAATAGAGTTGGCAAAAATGGAGGTTGTGCATCCCACGAGTAGTCCGGGTAGGGTGTCTAAGTCTGTCCATGGGAATATGTCATCCTTGAATTGGCCCACCCTTGAATGCAGACGTAATGTTACCGATCTCTTTACCTGTCATAAAATATTACATAATAAATTAGCAATCCCTACTCAAAATATCTTTGTTCATCACACTAGTTGAACTAGAACAAACTCTCAGTCCTTCACAATATTACTTGTAATGTTAGGGAAGAGAGTTTTTTCTAGTCCGCGGCAGTCGCAAGACAAGGACACAATGGGCTCTTTTAACAGTGTGCACACACCGTGAAATGAGCTCCACAGCTGTCCTGGAGCTTTATGCAGAGTGGGAGGGGCTTTGTGCTATGCATGGTTGACTCTCCTGCAGCAGCCTGGACGATCCTGGTATCACCGTTGCTACGCTCTTTTGTTCTGCAGACAATACAGTTTATCTTGGCAAAAGCATTCAGACCTTTTCATCTAGTTTTGTGTGGCTTAAGTTTCTTTCCTTTCAGGGCAATGGTTATTTGTGCACTCTGAAATGTTCCCATAAGCAAGGTGGAGAAAGTTGTTTATTACGTTTTTTCTGTTCATTAAATACACTGAAGAGGAAATATTCTCATGGACATCGACTGCAGAGAAAAAATAACCTCCCTCTGGATAAACCCCTTTTTGTCCTTTGAGATGTCATTCACTTTTTTGCTTATCGAAAGAAGTGGAAGACACAAATAAATGAGAAAAAAGATTGTCTGTGTCATTTCTTATCTTTTTTTTTAATACATTACGTACTATTCCCTTTAAAAGGTGATGTGAAATTTTACAAAATGAATAGCCTGTGCATGTGTGCTTCGTTGTAACTTCAGACTAAATCAATGTTAATAGATTTGGGAAGTTCGAAACATACATTTACGCCGTAATTATAAATGGTACGTCACTATTTACTGTTTTGTTTCCATACTATGCTTTTGCTAAATTGTACTTTTCACCAGAAACAAGCCCCGGGATGCGTGTTTCTAATATCGGGCCGTCCCTATACTCGAAACAACATAGGCCTACCATACTGTATAATAGCCTAGCCTATCTCAAGAAATGAACGTCAAAAGACAGCTCATAAATATCTGCACGCGCACGCAGTGCGTGTGGATGGGTAACGTTCCAAAACTAAGGCCCAGAAGTAGCGCGAAAGACCTGCTAGAAATTTTACACATATCTTTGCCCTATAAACACGTACTGAAATGGATATACGGCACGTGGCTCTACTTTCGATGTTGCTAGATTTCATACTTGTCAGGTTATCACTAAAATTAACATGACATGATTTCATTGTCTAAACAAGTAAATTTTGGAAATACAGTTATGTCCACATAAGGTATGCACTTATTCCAACCACAATAGTATTCTTTTGTCTCGAATCAATCCCCAAAACTTCGTATTTTTGGTGGAGAAACTTTTTCTGAAGCAAAATTCACTTTATCAGATTTAAAGTCGTACACATTCTTTCAAGGTGTATTTTAGGCTGTGTGCACGAAAAAATCTTCTTTCCGTGTTACTTCTATCCTGGTACTACCTTACATACTGAAATAATTCCTATCTTTATATTGCTTGTAATTTTTTATTGCTTTTTAAACTACTTGCAAGATTTTCACTTCCAAAGTTTCCTAAATATATTGCAAAAAAGAGTAAAATAGTTTCCCTGTATTTTACGTACCCCCCATTTGCGAAAAGTGGAACGTGCCAAAGTCATATGCACTGCATATGCATGTGGAAAAGAGAGAGGACCCAGGCAACGAACGTTCCTTCATGCACGGTGTCTGTCGTATCTTACCGTACATTTTTAACGGTACTGTGCGGGTGAAATCTCGGCCAGGAGATGCATTACAAAGATTTTTACTGTCATTATCACGAAGGTACAGTAGGCAGTGGATTTTTCATAAGAGTAACATGAAAGCAATTTACGAGAAATTTGAACACATGGTTGAGGTACATAACAGTACAGAAGTTGCAGTGACAAACTGGAAGTTATTTTTTGGTTCCGATGCACATGTTACGGCATACATGCACACAAAGCCACAGAAGGTAATGGTCGGACTTGTTTAAAATTTGTACTAACGGCGCTAAAGTATATATGGTCAAATTATTAATTCCCGTCTGATTTCTAAACTCACGATGTTAAGAACAAACGGGACAACTGTAGATAAGAAAAATGTGACCTACGTATGATTTTAAGTATGTCAACTTTTAAGTGTAGTCTTTAGATACCTGCCGATCATTAATGTTCTGTCCTCAATGTTGCTACCGACACTGACGTACGTTCATACAAAAAGTCAGCCAGGCACAGATCTACATTTAAGAAAGGCAACTTTTTTGAGAGTTGAAAAAATACACAGAAGAAATTTGTTTGTTTTGAGATCATTTATTCTTTAGGAAATTCATTCGGAAAAGGAAACTGGTGATATGGGCTAATTGAATGTTAGTGTGACAGATTAGTATTATTCAGAATTTAATACCATGCAACATCGTGAGGAATGTCAGTTGAAAAACACAAGTTAGTAAACAAAACGCTAGATTGGTCTGTGGAAAGTCAAGAGCATCTTCACCCCAATCCCTGTGGTTTAGAGCAGATAAACGGTCATCAACGCTAACAATAGGCTATTCATAAGTGCCAGCGAAGTGTGCAGCTAAGCTGCTATTCATGCCGTTCTGTCACTCTCTCTCTGGTTGCTATGAGAGCTATTGTTCCCTGCTTGCAGCCTTTACCCACGGCTGCCTCATTAACTTGCTCAGTGAACTGCTTGTGGTCACTGGGCTGTTAAGAATATTCAGGAGGAGCACAATGGGTAGAGTAGTTGCCTGCCGACTGCCGCGGACTAGAAAAGGAGACAGCCCCTTAGTGCATATGGCAATTCATACTTCCCAAGAACCATTTCCAGTTGGAACAAGCTCCCCCCGGACATAGCCCAATTGGATAATGAGTCCACTTTCAAGAAGGCAATAACAAACTGGTTTCAGTCTCAATAATTAGTCAACTTTGCACACCAACTTTCCTCCATCGAATGCCTTGCTCAGGCGCATTGGACCACAGGCACTCGGTACTAGTATAGGCTGGCCAACACTATACATATATATAACACGGAAAGGTAGGACACTAAAATAGTCTCAGACCAACTTTCGCGCATTGGCGGTCCATTTTTATCACAATATCGAACTGGTTACCTGAAAAAAGTTCACAATGGCGTCCCTCTAACATGTAGGTAAGTACTGGTTGATGTCTTAGGTTTTCACTTGCTGTATTTTAGTAAAATTTAGGCAATTTTCTCCCGTCTGACACTCGCGTTCTAGGTGTTCTTCAGAGACAAGTTTCAAGTGAAGAACTGCTTCAACACAGGTAAGTAAGAATTCCTGAAATGACAGTCAAATTTCCACCGTTTGGTCCGTTTGCGTTTTGAAGGATTTCTATTCCAAATCAAAATTCTATATTTTATATTATATTCACATTTGAAGGGCTACTTGTGTCATTTATATCGTCTTTTTTTTATAATTTTGGCTCTACTGAAAACTAAACACGTTCATACATGCAAAATATTTTGCATATATTGAACGTGTTTAGTTTTCAGTAGAGCCAAAATTATAAAAAAGACGATATAAATGACACAAGTAGCCCTTCAAATGTGAATATAATATAAAATATAGAATTTTGATTTGGAATAGAAATCCTTCAAAACGCAAACGGACCAAACGGTGGAAATTTGACTGTCATTTCAGGAATTATTACTTACCTGTGTGGAAGCAGTTCTTCACTTGAAACTTGTCTCTGAAGAACACCTAGAACGCGAGTGTCAGACGGGAGAAAATTGCCTAAATTTTACTAAAATACAGCAAGTGAAAACCTAAGACATCAACCAGTAGGCCTACTTACCTACATGTTAGAGGGACGCCATTGTAAACTTTTTCAGGTAACCAGTTCGATATTGTGATAAAAATGGACCGCCAATGCGCGAAAGTTGGTCTGAGACCAGTGATTTAGGCAGCCAGCCGTCCAGCCGTCCTTTGCACGGCCGGTTTCCCAAAATGACGGCCTATATTTTCGTACACGGCTTTCAAAATATACATGAAGCCGTGCACCAATTCTCCCAAGCTTCCAGTATACATATTAAGACTGTTTGAAATAAGCGTCCGAGATGACCATTTCTCCAACCGGAAGACCTTTTCATCTTCCCTAGTTTTCAGCGGGACTACTAGCGTGATTTTGTTCAAATCACAATTCTAGTAACATGCATACACATCTCTTCTTGTACATTGGAATTCTGATAGCAGGACATATTGAGTCAATGCAGTAATGTTTTGACTTTAACTACGTTCCATGTACTTGCCATACGAAAATCCTGTCAACTGAATTGTGTGGTTAGTGCTATTGCTCACAACGTAACTGCCGTGTTGCATGTTATGCTACGAGCGCTTGATACCATACATTTTGCAATGTAGTCTGTCCGTAGGATCAGACTGTTCTCACACAAACATGAAACTGGGGTAGGTTAGATATATCTCCATACATAAATACGTTAGGTTAGCGTATGAGCTAAGGTTGGTGTTTGTGAATAAAAAAGGCACGTGCGAGAAAAGTAATGACGTAATGGTTCCAAAAAAATATGCGGGATTTATTTAGAGTGATCTACACATACCTCATAATTTATTTATAAAATGTTTGTCACTCTTGATAATTTTGGATGCCTTTAAGTTTGACATCGAAGATTTCTACCTCAGAATGTGGCACTGCATATTTAGTGTGTACTACAGTAGAAATGAAAACTTGTAAGGACCAAAAGAGTGATCGTAGGCTGGAATGTTTGGACAACAATCTCCGGATATTAGAAGCATACGAAATTGCTCATTATCATCGATGATAAAAGTTGCTGAATTTTTTTCATTTTTTGTAGATGTATCAAGTTTATTTGGTGAATGCTTTAGCATGTATGCTGCATAGGGAACCACATCACAGTAGTTCTGTTTGACTTTGAAGCCAGTGCTGTGCTCTCTGTAGATCTGCAGACTGCGGCTATTGGAACTACAGTCTAGCAGACGGTGCCATTGTTTAGAATCAGTAACACTGCAAGTCAAGATTTAGTTTTACAGTTACAGTAAGGTTATAAGTTAAAGCTAAAGGCTGAGGATTAATACTTGGCTACAATTAGGCCCATGGCTAGGCAAAACTGAGGGAAGGGTACGTGAGATTGGATACTTTTGTTTTGTAAGTTTGTAGCATAGACGATACCTCAAACCATTTCTAATTTTCCAAATATTTCACATGGTTGGAATGCCCCTCCCCCAAAACAAAATGCAGCTAGCCCTAATCCTGATGTAAACATCAGCCTTGGAGTCGGAAGACTAATATTTTGGCGGAAGACCAGAAGGGGGCAGAAACTGTATTGTCAAACTCATATTTCAGGTCCAAGAAGTCTCAAAAATAGGCTGAAACAGCTTGTATTTTACCCTGAGAAACCTTTAAAATGCAAAATTCTAAACTTGCCCACTTAACCCCCACAAGGGCCCCCTTGAATTTCTGCCAAGGAAGGTGATTGCTTCGCGATCGTGATGATGTCTTCGGCATCATATTGGGCCAATATGTTAGCACACTCACTATTCTCAATTGGACACCCACAACTGAAATTTCTGCCTCAGAGCCTGTCTGAGACTATATTAGTGTCCTACCTTTCCGTGTTATATATATGTATAGTGTTGGCCAGCCTATAGACGAATCCGGAGAGCAAGTGATGGTCTGATTTCAGTCGGCCATACCTGGGGTCTATCACCTTTAATCTTTCAATTTCCTTGCTTACCTGTATGATGGATGGTTGGACATTAAATTGTATCTTGATTCGTTCAATTTCACTGAATATGTGGGTTTGAAATTCATGTAGAAAATAAATGAAGACGATTTAAGGCTGGTGGACCCCATTAATGGCTGCCTACAATCACTAAACACAAGCGCTGATCGGATTCGTCTATACTAGTACCGAGCGCAGTACCCTCAAGAAGATGAAGAACTAACGTTAGCGATACCGTTACTCGTTAGAAGGCCCTAACGTTAGGCCTAACATTAGTTACTTAGCCTAACTTAATTACTCAGTAGCCTACGCTTTGTAATGGTTACCGGCACTTACCAGGTGATATTGGAAAGACACTTTCTGTTCTCAGTCGTAAAAAGAGTTATTTTTCTACCGTCAGACCAACAGCCAAAACTAAAGTCGCCATTCCATCGGTGAAAACTTCAATGTCTATCTCTGGCCCACACAACTTTTGCTCTTTACCTGATAGCCTAGCCTATTTGTGATGTTGTTTGCATGCCAGATATACAAACACGCGTACCCGTCCGTTGACGTACATACTATTGGGAAAGCTAGCTAGCAGCCACTGTCAGGAGGATCGCGCCTAGTTAGTCATACATGCTGTACATCTACCTCACTGTACGTACATACGCACGGAGCGCACCATGCAATGCACTTCTTGTACACGTACGGTACACGGTAATTGCCATATCTAAGCGATGTGGAAGTGAAGGGGCTATCTTTCAGCTGCTCCTCCACATAACTTCGTGGGTTCTAATATGTGGGGGAAAGGATATATTGGGAAGGCAGTACCCAAGAAGAGAAAGGGAATGGGAACGAGGGTTATCCATTATGATCCTCCAGAAAATATTAAGGGAGAAAATCGACGCATCGCTTGTGCGGTCTGGATGCCTGGGTGCATTAGCGGCTCGCCACAGGGGCACCGGGGCACTTGCCCCCCCCCCCCCAAGTTTGCAAAGCATGGTCTTCAGTCTTTAAAAAAGCATGTTATTCGAGATGGGTAAAGAGAAAGTTTTGTAAATGTGGGCGTAATCATCCCTCCTATCTCACAAATGTGATGTAGGCCCACTATTTATAAAGTTTTGTATACTGTTACAAATTTTCTCCGTAATTGTCAAGTATGTATTGCGTGATAATTTCAAGATTCAACCTCTGGTTAACTGGGTCATTCGACCATTGTTCATGTGAAATAATTATACCAGTCGTCATGATTTTAATTTATTTTCAGGCTGGTATGCAGTTTCTTCAATGAGGGGATTCTAGTTTGTGATAAAGAAAAATGGTAAAATGTCACACTCTGCACTGTCTAATAGATGAGCCATCATCAGTTGGCACGTAGAGCACTAAGAAATTTGTCTTGCTGAAATGTCTCCTAAAATCATTGCCGGGAACGTGAGTTGCAAGTTGCTCCATCACATTTTTTCATTGTATTTTCATGTAAATCATGTGTCAAAATTTTCACTCCCCAAAAGGGTGAGTAAATGAACATTTATTTGGTAAAGTCACATGAAGTTATAGCTAGCTTAACCACTGGTGATCGCAAAGTCGCTTATTAGTCTTCTAAAGCCGTACGAAATAGGCGTAGGTGAAGATTAATGTAAAATACGAGAATTTTTGAATTTGACGCTCTATCGGTGTCTGATCAAACATAACTTGGCTGAAAGTTCTGAAATCCTACTCAGGCAGTGTTCAGTTTAATACATTAGAAGCAGTGCTTATGAGAACTCGGAGGGACAAAAGTCGCGTTTTGCAAGAATTTTTAACCGAGTTGTGAGAAGGTTTTAAACCAGTACAGGTGGTAGAGAACCTCCAACCCACGAGGCCATTTGGTCCTGCCAGCGAGGCAGTCATGATCGTAATTTCGGTAACACTTGACATTCAATTTAAAATAATTTTATCTGCCAGTTTGCAGTTACCCGGTCAGCCGGTGTAGGCTAAATACGTTCCTTGATTGAACATTAATAAAGTGTCTTCAAAACAAAAATTTTCGGGGTGCGCTTCTCGCACTTTTTCTTATTCGCTTGTTTGCTATTATATATACTTCCTACAAATGGACCTACCCTTACAGTGCAAGCTAAGATATATAAAACAAATGTTCACGTTGTGATATTTGTACTATGATTAGCCTCGAGCATCATGTCATTTATAGAGTGTAACGGTAATGCTGGAGTTAAGTCCCCATGAATTTTGCAGACACTTCAGAGCTTTCGGGGAGTCATTAGATACACAACCCATTAGCCATGTTGATTATTATTCTCGACTAAAAACAGTTTTACACTGGTGTCACTTGCTCAGATTAGCATAGTTACAGTATCTGTCTACAAAACAAAAAACTGCAACAGGCATGTAGCCTAAACGTATTGTGTTTCACATAGGAGAGGAGGCTTTCCTTTCCTTGTCCAATTTGACGGCGCCGTTGGCCCACGAGCGGTCCTATATGACTGTCAAATGGCATTTTATGAGCAGAAGGTTTTCCACCTCTGTTTTAAAGTTTAACGTTTCAGTTGATTTAAAATGAACAAACTAAATAGTCAAAGCTGTAGTGAGACTTCTGACTAGTGGCCTATTTGTATAGGGGATGAACTGTCGTTCTGAGTTAGGAGAGTTCCCCTTCCCCTTTGAAAAAAATTGTTTCGGAACGGTATTGAAATCCAAAATAGTGCTATCATTTCCTCGTTTTCAGGTGTCTTCATGCTGGAAATTTTCGTTACTTTAACAAAACAATCAAGAAAACCAACGTTTTGTGGATTCTTGTGCAAAGTTGCAACGTATATACTGACACAATGAAGGAAACAACAAAATATACATTTGATACAAATGGATCACCGCCGCTTTGCTCCCCAATTATTTACTTAGCTCTTATGGAGTAGCGATTGGCTGATATGGCCCTGTAACTATTTGTAAACTTGAAGATAGACAGCTCATGACTGAGTGCCTGAAATGGTTTTAGAAGAGCTTTTGAAGACTATATGGGGCATCACTGTAATACGTAAAAATAACCATACTCCTACTGGAGAGGACCTTCGATATTGCCCGGGGCGGCCGAACCTCCCTGACGGTACGGACTTGATTTTGCCAAACCAAACAAAATTTTTAGAACCGCCCATGCCTGGGTGTGTTCTCGCCTGAGGTCTAAAATAATGTGCGATGTCAGCCTGCGTAGGGGCTCTCTTTGGCTTCCTAGGCACGGAGCCCTCAGTCAGCAAAAACGAAACGAAAGCGAAAACCCCGCTGTCATATTTACGCGTCGACGAAGCTTGAGATATGTTATGCGGGAACAATCTTACAAAGGTTCTTGGAGTGAGCATGACGAATTAGCTTCCCACCTGAAATAGTCAACTGTTTCATCTCTGCTATTTAACATATGGGCATAGAATTCACTTGGAACAGTGATCTCGAAGACAATTGATAGGGCCAGAAAACTTCTACAGAAATGCATTACATCCTGGCACTTGCATTGCTTTCACACTTTGTGGTTGGTAACATGATGTAGTAGGCTACACTATAGACCTGCGTTTCTCAACCGGTGGACCACACGGTGGGCCACGAATTGTCGCCGGAGAAAAATAAAAATGTATGTACCTAATCTATTTTTGAATGTATTTCATCCCATCCGCTACACAGATGGAATTTCAGTAGTATAAACGTTACTTAGTGTTGAAACTTATTTCGTATGGTCAAGTTATATCTGGTGGGATTTCATATTTCAGTTAAAATGATGAAAGGAGCAAGGTCGTGCGGTACTTTGAAGTCAAAAGTGGGCTCCGGGACAAAGGTTGACAAACCCTGACTGAGACAATAGAGTAGCTGGCAGGGTAGGCAGTTGTGGCGCTCAAATATTTAAGCAATTTTGATATGGGAAGGGGACATCATCCAAGTAGATCCCCCTACCTATTGTTTTGACCTTGAAATAGATAAGTCAGGATGTACTTAGTTTCCCATGGGGAATGTTTAATTTGCAAAATTGATTGTAAAGTTTAAAGAAAAAGAAAAGTGTTGGTTTATGTGAAGTTATGACACCATGCATGTGGCTTGCCTCACTTTCATCTCGGTTTGAAAACGTGCCTACTGATCTGGTAATAGTTTCGTGGACCATGGATAGGAATTGAATGCGAATTCATCATAGTTCTTAGATTAAATACCCCTCTATTTTATGAAAACTATATTTAAGCATGAACCCCAATATTTCGAGACGCGATCAGGTAGCCTCCTGTACAAATATAAGCCAGAATTGCATTGAAGAGCTTCAACAAAGTTGACCTGTACCAATAAAGTGCCAACGATGGGGATCAGGTCTTCGGGAGAGAAGCAGAACCGAAAGAGGGAACTAATCTGAGAGAATATTTGAACTTTTTTTGGTAAATTGTAAAGAAAAAAATTAGTTCACTTCATTTTACCTGTTATCTTCGGACATCGACAAACCAAGAGAATTTCCGCATGTGTTTCAGAAGTATAAATCAGAAATCATAGTCTGATATGTATAGAGATTTGTAAGGACGCCTTTTATGTGACGTTATGGATCTGCAGTGCATTTCTGGTATATTTTCCATTATATTTAATCCTTTTAAATAAAATTTTTCTTAACTGATATTGATGAACAACAACCTATTGTCATCACAGTAATGTTCTCTTTGTCCCTTACTTGATTCACACTAACGACTATATGGTCTTGCTAGAGACCCTAGCACCATTTGGAAACATCACAACTAGAATACTAACATGAAAAAATTTAAGGACATGTAGAGAACAGGTGTCAGGACAACCACAACAAACAAAGGAACTGCAAGGACAACTAGAGTAACTTATAAAGGTACTCTAAGGACAACTTGCTGAGTGCGTCCTCTATATACTCCAGAGTCTCCCTAGCGAGTCTGTAACAGACGGAACACTCGAGCTTATGGTGGCACACTTCAGTTAATTTTTAAAACTTACACGTAATTACTGTGAAAATTACACATATCTTGTGCAATAAGGTAAAAGTACACATAAAAAAATAACGTAGAAATTATCCTTTTTTGCGCAATTACACAAAATAAATGCAATTTCTACATTAATTATGTGCAAAATTTTACTTAAAACAGCTGTAGTTCTTATTTTACTTAACTGTTCTGAGAGGGTAGAAGTTCACATTAATGATATGCTGCCCACCAAATGAAAGCTAAGAAGCTGTTCAACGATGGCGTTAACAAATTAATAAAGCATGACAAGAGCTGTGAAGGGTGGAGAGCTGGCCTGACGGTTTAGAATGTAGTAAGCCTTGGATTCGAGATATATCCCGACCAAACCCAATTAAACCACTGGAAATTTCCTGGTGACTCCAAATTACTCTAGATTTTGTTCGGCGAAGATATTCGCAGCTCTACTTAGAGGTGACCAAAGTTATTAATTTGAACGGGGTCCCATAGTTTGGCTGAGGACGGATATCTTCTCCCCCTTCAAATATTTGGTCTGCGACCCTAAATTGCTTACTCGTCTGATATTTTGAGCAAGAGAACGTACTGCCTTACTCCCATTCAGTTACTTGGTTAAGCAGTACTGAATATACCTTTAATATTTTGTCAAGAAAACTAATATGTGCTGATATTTTCCAGTGACTCAGTCATGGTACTAATCACGAAAAACTGTTTCCGGAGGACTTTTTCGCGCACTTTTATTCACGAAGAGCTTTTCTCACCAGGGAGGTGGTATTAGCTAATATCCCACCTCCCTGTTCTCACAATAAACCGCTCACGAGTTGCATAGGTGTAGGAAAAGGGGAGGAGGAGGAATTCGTCGAGTCCCCGCACTGTTGCAACTGCGGGTTGAGCAACCCTTTTCGCCTGCACTCTTAAGTATTGGTACCGTAATTTATATTGCCTGCAACACGTGACTTTTGATTCCTTGCTGAAGGCAAAAGGAATCTATGCAATCACGCGGGCGATTGTATTACCCAATACACATAGCATGTCCAGTTTAAACTGATCTGTGTTACAGAAACTGTAACACGTGTTACGAGAACTGTTAATGGTACGATACGATTGTGTGTATGTGTTTTTGTGATGCTTGGCTTGTAAACACGATATCTCAAGATAGCAATGATGGATAATTTCCATACTTGAAATATATTAAGAGAAGGATCCCTATTGTCTTTGATGGAGGTCAAAGGTCACCAGAGGTCACCAGAGGTCAAAAAACGAACATCTTGTAAACACGATCTCTAGGTAGGAAGCATAGATGTTTCTTATATTTGGCATGGGGATGCATTATAGTCAAAAGATAAACCCCATTGATTTTAGTAAGGTCAAAGGTTATCTAAGGCAGCGGCAGCGATTTGTTCTCAATATTGGGGGGGGGGGGGGAGACACGACCT
Organism: Holothuria leucospilota; assembly: GCA_029531755.1. Taxonomy (NCBI): domain Eukaryota; kingdom Metazoa; phylum Echinodermata; class Holothuroidea; order Aspidochirotida; family Holothuriidae; genus Holothuria; species Holothuria leucospilota. The sequence goes on along the minus strand of CM055968.1, from coordinate 13,436,251 downwards.
CATTTTCAAATAATTTACTGTGTAAAAATCAAAGTCAATAGGCGATTTCTCAGATATTGGGGGGACATGTCCTCTTGTCCTCCCGGGATCGACGCCCATGATCTGAGGTCACCGGAGCCCCCTGTGGGTTGTAGAATATGCCCACGGTATTTCCCGCCTGTCGTCAGAGGCGACTAAAGGGAAGGACTTGAACTGTATTTAAACTTTGCTTGACACTATGTGACACGTTTGTGTTGGTGTGTCGTTAAATTTCATCTAACTAACTAACTAACTAACTAACTAACTAACTAACTAACTAACTAACTAACTAACTAACTAACTAACTAACTAACTAACTAACTAACTAACTAACTAACTAACTAACTAACTAACTAACTAACTAACTAACCCGGAGGTGAAAACACGAAATTCTTAAAAACTGCTTGTGAACACGATATCTCAAGATAGCAATTGATGGACAATCTTCATACTTGATATATAACTTTGTCATATTAAAAAGAAGAAGCCTATTGTTTTCAGTGGAGGTCAAAGGTCATTGAGGTCATCAGAGGTCAAAAACCGAAAACTTTGAAAACACGATATTTCAAGACAGCCTAGGGATGATGGCTCTTTTCATCTAGGCATATGGATGTGTTACTTTAAGAGAGAGAGGGAACACTTTGAGTTTTTGGAGGTCGAAAGTCATATGAGGTCATCAGAGGTGCAACTACGAAAACCTCGTAAACTAAATAGACATTGGGCGGTACCTCCAAATTGTGTCCGGCGTTTCGTGACTGTTACAGTAATTACACTAATTTAAAGTACCTAATTATGAACACGTGAAAAGGTTGCTGTGACAAGAGCATGATTAGAAATACCATACGCTGAACGAGTTCTTTGATGGCGTAGTGGATCAAAGCTCGGTTTCTCACGCAGACCGTCCGGGTACGAATCCCTCCTTTGCATGGGCGGCTCTAAGAAATTTTGTTTGGGGGGGGGGGCAAACTCAAGTCCGTAATCAGGGAGGTTATATTAATGGTCAGCTCCGGATAGTACAATAGGAGTATGGTTATTATTATGTTTTACAGCGATGCCCCAGTTTGTTTTCAAAAGCTCTTCAAAAACCATTTCAGGCAGTCAGTCATGAGCTGACTACTTTAAAAATAAATACAACCATATCAACCGATCGCTACTTTATAGGGGTGGAGTAAGAGGCAAGTGAAATGGGCAAAGCGGCTTGATCCATTTGTCACTATAAAATGAGCCCTACCTTTAAATATTTTGTTGTTTCTTTCATTGTGTCACAATATTGTTTCAGCTTTGCCAAGAAGTCATAAAATGTTGGTTTTCTGGATTGTTTTCTTAAACTAACGAAAAGTTCGAAGACATTTGAAAACGATGAAATGATAGCACTATTTTGGATCTCAGTACCGGTCCGAAACAAAATATTTTAAAGGGGGAGGGGACTTCCCTTAACTCAGAACGACGTTTTATCATATACAAATAGCTAGGCCACTAGTCAAAAGTCTCATTACACTGAGCTTAGATTGACTGTTTGGTGTGTTTATTTTAAATCAATTGAAGTGGTAAACTTTAGCACAGAGGTGGAGAACCTTTTGCTTATAACAGCCCATTTGACAGTCATAAGACCGCTCGTTGGCCAACGGCGCTGTCAATTTGGACAAGGGAAGGGAAACCCCTAATTCTATGGGAAACACAATACGTTTAGGCTACATGTCAGTTACTTTTTTGTAAACAGATACCTATGCTAATCTGGCCAGGTGACACCAGGGCAAAACTGCTTTTAGTCGTGGATGATAATCAACATGGCTAATGGGTTATGTATCTAATGACCCCGAAAGTTCTGAAGTGTCTGCAAAACTATGGGCATTTAACTCCAGCACTACCGTTACACTCTGTAAATGGCATTATGATGCCAAAGCTAATCAGATTAAAAAATATCACAACGTGATCATTTCGTTTTGATTACCTTAGCTCGCACTAATGGCAGGTCCATTTGTGATGTCTGCATGAAGTACATATAGTAGCAAACAAGCAACTAAGAAAACGGGCGCGAAGCGCGCCGAAAAAATGTCGTTTTGAAAGCACTTTACTTTTTAACCTTGGCATTGCATTGGAAAGTTATTCACTTCTTTAATTTTAAACCCACTAAAGGAAAAGGGAGGGCCTAACCCATCTCGAATTACATTTTTTATTTATTTATTTATTTTTTTGAAAATTAAGGACCAGGCTTCGCAAACTTTGGGGGGCGCCCCCCGTGCCCCTATGGCGAGCCGCTAATGCTCCTTTGACATACTCTTTTTTATTTTTTGTTGTTCACTTTTTGTAGGGGTTCAAAGGTCATATGAGGTCAGCAGAGGACAGGTTGTAAAAATATCGTAAAAAATGATATACCTGTAGTCAAGAAGTATAAATTTGAGGGATGAACCTCAGTGCAACGAATCACCCCATTCAGGTAGGAATCACTAAGCCTTTGGGCTTTCTGTTTTCATATTAATTTCTCAAGTAAAGAGGATGATTCCGTTACATCAACTTGAGTTGAGTGAATTCTTAACACTGTTGTTAAGTATATTCTATACACACTGCATTCAAAAATTAGGACATCATAATGATGTACCTTTACGTGCATGGCAACGCCAGCCCTTTTAAAATTCTTTACATTTTTATCTTATTATTAACAAGAATGAAACAACCACAGGAAAACTGAAAGAATAACTGCAAAAAAGTTACCTTCTAAAAGCACAGGAAAGAATGAAACAGGATTTGCAATAAAGTATAATAGCTTTTATTACCAACTTCAAAACAAGCAGGCAATCTTTTCACGGTGGTGTTTCATAAAAGCGTGTCGTACATTGAATAAGTTCTCTCTCTACGCTATATGTGCATAACCTGTAAAAATAGAACAGGATATCACTGGAGCAGGATATATATAGAGTGTCGTACTAATCATCACATATAGACACAACTGCTTTTCTACACTTTTCGGGTGGTCGATTCGACGGCCATTGGGGATTTGAATAAGTGTATAAGGTGGGGGTCTGGAGTAGACAGCCCTGATCCCTAATAAAATTGTCGATTTCAGGTCAAATCTTATGTCATGATTGCTTGTCAATTCTGAAAAATTTCAGGGCAAACCAATTTTATCCCCCTTACGAAATATCTCCCCACATGCAAACTGGCGGCGATTTGTGTTGGACGTGGGGGTGGTTCGGAAACCTAAAAGGGGGGGGGGGGACGTGGTTCGGAAACCTCAAAATTATTTATATGTATTGGAGGGGACTATATCTCACATATACCAATTTTAACAAATAAAATTGCAGTTGACCACCTCTAAGGGAAGATTGAATGACGGTATTAAGTTCCCAACCAAATTATAGGGGGAATATGTATGTTTGTGTACCAAAGTCTTAACCACTGACTTAATCATCGAACATACAATCTGATAAGTGTGCGCGCAAAGCGCGCTGGGGAAAAATTGTTTTTCAAGACCTTTGAGCGAGCAGAAAGTATAATATTTACACGAATATCAAAAAATTTGGGGGTTTTACTAATATATGAAAGACATGCCACCCCCTCATCCAAGTTATAGCAGGGGACTATGTCTCACAGTCACAATATCAGCAATTATTATCCGGGTCGTTGACCAAATATTAGGGGGGACGAAACTGGGTCCGTCCCCAACCAAATCATTGGGGACCATGCCCCCAACTCCACCCCACTCCGCTTTTGTCATCCTTGACCACACTTCAGTTAGAATGTGGGCCTGGCCATGGGTAATCGTATCCAATCGAACGTTCTAACTTCCTAAAAATAATCGATAGGCCTACTTCAAGCAGTTACGGATATTTGTGTAAAAAGTGTGTGTGTGTGGGGGGGGGGGGTACTGGGCTCTTGAGAGGACAGTTAATGAGTGAAAATGTGGAAACGGTCAATGAGAGCATCTCCATAAAGTGGGCACCCCCCCCCCCCCCCATTTCAGTCTTTGGGTGTCACACTTGCATACTCCCACGAGATGACAGGGCTGTATCCGTGGACACTTATAAGCTGAATACAATTAAGCCAATCTCAATTCTAGTATCACGTCTCTCGGCCAATTCCTAGTCCGGCCCTGAGTCTAGACTATTTGAAAAGGTAGTTGTCCTTTCACCACCTGTACGTTTCATAAAGTGTTACGCATGATCTTAAAGGGGAATTTTCATGATCCCAGACAGTTCCAATTCTCCCAACTATGCATCTCCTAGCTCCTCCCATAACTGTATGAGGCTCTTCCTTGTGCAAGAATAAACCTGTTTTATTGCCTAAGGCCATGTCCTGGTGAGCACACAAGGCTATAAAATGTAATAAAAGTACTCTCTCTGCCTTGTGTGGATGTGAGCTACTCTGCATCTTTCAAATTTTCAAACTTTGATGTCAATCAAACAGCAGTCACCAACTGAGAATTTTGATATACATACACTAATTTCAATAGGACTGTTGAATGGTAGATCAAACTTAAGATCAATCTTAACTCTTTATGAAACAGAAGTTACAGAACCCTTTGTTCTCTTTTTCATTTACGGTTCATTAATAAGGTCGGTGTTATGGATCAATTTAAAAGTCTGGCTCACTCAGTAATTTAGTTGATTGTTTGGGGACAGTCATAGAGCCTAACACTATTCACCAGTACTGAATGGGGGAATCTACGGAAGATTAATACGGCCATCGAAAAAAATTGATGACCCTGAAATCCAACACAATATGAAATTTTTAAAACGAGAAACAAACAAAATTCCGAAAGCAAAAGAAGTCAGAAAAAAAGACGGACCGTTTACTTGTTTTTGCTCTCAAGGAGGACAGATTCTTCAATAAAACCCTGCAAAATTTGGCGCACTTCGCAAGCTTTTGGGTTTCCTTTTTCCATTTCTTTTCAAGTTCTGTTCCATATAGCTAAGCATTGTGTAGTCCTTCTACTAAGTAATCTACAGATAGTTAATAACATTCGGTAATAATCGGGAATTTTCCCTAACCGCGTACTTTTTTTTAGTTTATTGCACAGTACTGCAATCTACGACGGCGGGATTGACCTAATAGGGCAGAAGGCCGGGGGTGCCGGTGCAAAGTATGTTTTCACCGATTTGCACCAGACAACCTCATGAACAGGCGATGTATTGTACTATTAATGTGAACCGAGAGAATTTTTACCGTACTCCCTCCCCACGTGGGTAAGATCATAACTATAGTGACAAATTAGTGGGGTTTTTTCTGGCGAAAACCCAAGTCACTCAACACTAATTTAGGCCGAGGTCGACATTGATCCTGTATGTATGGCATAAAATCCTTTCCAATGAACATTCCTGCATCCGCCACTGTTAATATGATTTCATCCAGTTGTTTTCAAAGTGGTCTGCAAATAGTGGTGGCGCTACGGGGCACTTCCTCCAAAGATATCACAAGCATAGATTCCAAACTTAAAATGGCGCGCTGACTCCCCATGGAGGCCAATATATCGGGGCGAAAGTGCTAATCACTGCTCAGTCGTTTTGAAAACAAACAGGCAAATGTATGTCTTACAAAAGTATTAATACTTGTTATTTCGGAATGTTGTTGACTGAAGAAGTACGACGCCTCACTAAATTCCACTTAAACATGAATAACTTATTTCTTCAACGCGGCATTCCACGTATTTACACTTGAACATGAACGCACAATGACTGGTTTTGCAAGTTCATGGACATTCATTGGTCAGTTTCTATGGTTTCTTCAAGTGACGCACTTTTATATGCGCGTTCAATTACTTACGCGCTCACAACGGGAAAGCAACTAGCGCGTTTGTTTCCAGAGCGCGCAGAACTGTGAGTCAAGTATTCCGGATAATACACAGAGAAATGTATTCTGCGCGTATAGAACGCATTGTAAAAGTGCACACACGCTAACCTCTTTTAACAATGAAATTTCCTGTGACGCGTTCTTATTTTTGTACGCAGATCGCGGAATAGAATGGCGCGCATGTCAAATTTACACTTCCGCCCCGATAAATACGTCTCCATGAGGAGTCACTGGGCGTAACAGTGTAGATATAGGAGTTTGGAATCTATGCTTATAATATCTTTGACTTCCTCTACATATTGCCCCTCCCCTCTTTTCCCAACTAAATCTTGTACTTGAAAATATACTAGGCCAGTCGTTAGCACAAGAAAAATCTCCAAACCAGTGACATATACTTCCAAACTGTCTTGAAAATGCAATATTTTTCGGCGCGAACACGTCACTGCAACTTGGCATAAGTAGGCCTACTTCCTGTGAGGGTGATAATACTGTTCCCTTGCCACATACAACCCCTACAATGATCTGTACTCCCCCATCACAACTCCCTGCATCAACAACTCGACTGAGTGTTAGTCCGAGTTAAGAAATTCTCCAGAAATGGAGGGCATAAGAAAATGCCTCCGCACGCGTAGGTGAATTAGAGTTGAGAACTTTGCGAACGGTGAGGGGACCATGCATGGGCTGCCATAAGGCCCTGGTGAGATAAAAAAAAACTTATCTCGAGATAATCCTGAGAAGCATTATTTTCTCATGTCACTTCCCGGGCTCCGTAGTTTTTTCGCTTTTCGGAACATTTTTCTTTCTTTTTCGAAAAAAAAACTAAAAAATTGTTTTGTTTTTTGTTTTTTTTATGAAAAGAATTTTGTTTTTCGTTTTAAAAATTTCGTATTGTGTGAGATTACAGGCTCGTCATTTTTTTTTCCGATGGCCGCATTACTCTTCCGTTAAGATTCAGTATATCTTCACAAAATTTCATTTTGTGGTAAGACTCGAATCGTTCCCGATTCCGAGCCTAGTCCAATTGTAGCAGGTGGCGGAGCGAGTCCGGTCAAAGGGGTGAGGGGGGTGTTAAGGGGCGCTTTTGCATATAACAGTGTTTAATTTCACTTTTTTCCTAGCCTGGCAAGGACGCTCATATTCCCATCAGTGACAGTGAAAGCAGTAAGCGAACAGAGGCCAAGGATCAAAATTGTCCACCACAATTACCTCAAATGTGTTTTTCCTTACTGTTATTAGCTATGACATACCGTACTGACAGAAATGACAAGTGTAGATGAGTGTAACATGAAAGCTAACTTTTGCAATGTTCTATGAAGCAGAACATCTTTATGATTGTTTTCAAAAATGCAGTTTTTCGTTGAGTCAGTTTCGGCTTTCTCATTACTACTACCTGTAGGACATACGCAGCCGCTAGAGAGATAGCGGTCTTCCAAAGCCCCATTCAACCCATATAATCTTTCTTTCTCCCAGTAACTAGACAAACACCATGTAGTATCAAAGGGACCTTCCTTCAGTTAACTATTAAAGTACACAATGGTCTTAGTGTACATAATATTTTGTTATCTCTTTAGTACGCACCTAACGTTATAAGGTAATCGGAAGATAATCAAAATTTGATTTACAGTGCCTCACTCTTGTGAAGAAAATTCCGTTATTCCCTAGAGCTTCCGGGCATCGCTACCTGGTCTTCCACTGGGACGTCGACCTTGGACCACATTAGGGGCCTTTTGGGGAACGTTTCACACTTCCGTTGGGCCCTCGGCATCTGACCAATTCCAAAGTCGTTTCTCTCCCTGACCCTGATCAAGCTTTCACACTTTCGTTAATCGCGGGTTTAAGAACATCCTCCATCACAAAAGGGAGTCAACCTCTTCAGTCACACACAGCTGTTGTGCTACCCTGGGACGAACCACACGTAAAAACGATTTATGTAGGCCTAACCTTTGTTTCAACATGTGTTTTTATTATTTTCCCTCATTCATAGCAATACCATGTTATAGACGTGGAGGGGGGGGGGATACCCAACCCCATTTTGTTAAAGGGGTGATGAGCTGAAAAAGGTCGAGAACTGCTGTTCTAAGGGAAGGGACGTGAAAGGAACTATGGCATACCCCCAGATATATTTAGACATATCCCTGTAGTTCTATATCCGGTTAGCGACTGTACTTTGATTGGCATTCATTCAAACAATAACATCACCACTCTGGTTGGTAATGATGGCTTGGACGGTCAGTTCAGTTGTGTTCCTAATAAGACTACAGTCACACACTGTTTGTATTTCAATATTGCTTCGGGCAATTAAAATTCAGTGCAGGCTACTGTGGCTCTGTCTTGGAAGTGTTCTACTACTAGACAGTTGTTTGTGTTAAAACTGGAGGCGGTGCTAGAAGTTAGGTTAGTCGGGAGAACTGTTTCTGTCTGGGGTGAGCTTAGAGGGTCTTTAATTTTAAATGTAGTTATGGGTGCACAGATGCAAAACGATGCAAATATGCAACTTTTAAATATTAGTAAAAGCCACATGGGCAGACCCAGGGTTGCAGACGGAAGAGTGTTCCCACCAGAGCAACGAAGGTCCACGCGGCAGACGTCCGGCGCCTTTTTGTTTGGAAACAAGGGGCCTTACATCGTGGCGCTCTGAGCACTGAGAAATCATAGCCTATCATAGACAATAAAACTGAAAGCATCTTTAAAAGTATGATAAACAGAATAAATGTCACTTTACCTCCCTTCACTGCAGAAAGTTAATCCAGCATGGTAAGGGACACATATATTTCTCCTATTTCTCGGCCTGTCGGGAGGGAAAGTTTAATAGTGGCTTGGGAAATAAAAGGACCAAGGGTATTGGTCCTCACTTTGTCGCCCCACCCTCCCCCGCACTAGGTGTGGCGCCAGGTTTTGCCCGAAGATTGGGCCTAGCAACTGAAAGCCCTAGCAAAGGCACTTTGCATTCGGTAAATACTTGGGTTTTATTGAAAGAAATTGAACATTATCTGTTTTATTGGAGAAACATTGAAATTTTTGGGGGTTTCTCCCAAAGCAAATGTAACAGTAGGGGCGACTGTTTACTGCCGAGGATTGCATGCTTTATGGTACCCAGTAGGCCCCGCCGAATTGGAGAATTTCCAAGGTGGGTGAGGGAACAGCTATCCCCGCCAAGGGTCATGTCCTCTTACCCCCAACTGTTGCCAACCCTATTCCTCACATTTTCAACATTGTGTAGTTCCAATTTAGTAGCTGACGACCGGCTGATTTACTGCATGTAGCTAACCAGTTGGCCCGGTCACTTTCCAATGGTTTTACCTCGACTGAATGACAAATGCCCATATCTGATAGCAGTGCTAGTATTCTAAACTGACATTCACAGTTTTTTCTGGATTATATCACATGGTGTTCCAGTGGAGACGCCAGAAAACTTTTCGTGGGGAACATGAGGCACCACAATACCACGGAGGCTTCAAATTCGGAAGAACATGTTTTTCACTCTTTACTCACTTTTGAGTGGTGTCGCCTACACCCCTGAACCTGTCCCTTGGAGATTATTGGGAATTAGCTATTCAAGCCCTATGTGTTCAAACTGTGTATTGAATACAACTCAGGCGATGCCATAGAAATTATCTTCCTCTCTAAAGGGTAAACAAGGCGTACGACGGAAATTTGTCATCCTTTAATCTGTCGGTTAGCCAAGGAAACTCTCTTTTGTGTAAAAGCTTTAAAGTTGTGCAGCTGTACTTTTGTCGGATGAAAATACACAACATCTGAGGTGTGAGAATCAATATACGAATAGTGTCCTTTTAAACGATTCCGTTTTTGTAGGCAAACAGTCGTCAACGTTTAAGCCGGATGTAAAAGGCAACTCAAAAGAAGGAACAGCCGACAAAGAGGGGATTAGGCTAAGACTGAAAGAGTTTCAAGGTATCAAAGCATTGAACTTGAAAGTGACGCCAGAAGAGGTGCAGATTGAGTACTGAGAGCACGTCCGCATTCACTGAGAAACTTTTAGTCGTAAAATTACCGAAATTGTAAGTAAGTACAAAATGGCTTCATACTGCTACACCAAGAGATGTTTAGAGATGTGTTCTCCCGTAGAACCAACCGAAGACGCTATGACAAAGTTGAACAAAGCCAAGCTGACGGCACTGCCCTGCGCGGCATGTAAAAGAGATGTTCGCATTCACGGAATAAACTCATGGAAATTCATATTTAGCACCGCTGATGAAGATGGTGGACCATTGATCGAGAGGGTCGCAAGATATGTCGGCAGGGACGTATCCACCTTTGACGAAACCGAAAGTGACGTCATGTGCAAAGCATGTTTTACAGACATGGAACGCCGAGAAGCTCAAGAAGCAATGCAAAGAAGTCTCAAGGCCAAATACGAAATTGAGGGTATGCGATTCCGTGAGATGGCTGCCAGGAGAAAAGAGCGGTTGAGGCCCGAATCTTCCAGAAGTCAAAAATCCCCGAGTCCGGCGACTAGTTCTAAAATACCCAGGCGAGGGATACGGGGGGTACGTTTGAGTCATACTTATGAAGATCTAACATTTCAAAAGGATAATCCACTCCCTACTCCCAGATCCCTTCGCCTTGATTCGGATACTTCAAGCTTATCATCAGACGGTGACCTAGACAAACCAGCATCATCTAGGAAACAGATCCCTTCTCCTACAAAAGTAGTCGTGGTGGATGATCTGCAACACGACACTTCTCCAGCTTCGGTAAGTACAGTGACTTTATATAGCAGCAGGGTCCACCGTCCAGTGCTTTAATTGCACAGAGGTGAGGGTGGTCACGGTCATTTTTGCCCCAGCAGTTTCTCCCCAACCAACTGACCTCGTCATATTGTCTACACAGTACTGGTTTGCTCCAACTTTGCTCGTCAGATGTAAGTGCGGTAACTGGCCGTTTCGATAGTAGCCCTTTCTCCAGTTGCATAGGCTTAGGAATTTGTTCGAGACTGGGGGACGAACATCGTTTTCGGACTGCCGTCCTGGGGAGGTCTAAGTGAGTCAAAGCGTATCCCCCTTTGGGAAATTTTCGAATATTTGAGGGTCCTTAGACGCAATTTGGTGCAACATGTTGGGCGAATTTTAAGGAAAACTACTGTACATTTGTGACATGTTTTACACGGTTTACGGTCGTTTCGCCCCTTTGCCAGTTCGCCCCCAAAATACCAGTTCGCCCCAATGAGATATCCAGTTCGCCCCCAAAGACCTACCAGCTCGCCCCCAAGTGATGACCAGTTCGCCCCCATTTTTTTGCAATATACCTTTGTTTTTTCGGCATTTTTGTGCCTTTTCAATTTTTCATAATTTATGTTGGGTCTAATTATGCCCTATACTATCAGACTAATTCAAGCTGCAAAGGTCATACAGGGTAGGCTATGCATAAGCTACATGTACAGTATATTTTTGGTGACCAGCAGCTGTCTTTTTTCAGTGTCGAGATTTTTGGTAATATAGGCTAGATTTTTTATCTTATTTTTTATTTTGCTTTCATATTTTCCTTAAAAGAAGCTTTTTCCTGCAGCAACTCCTTTTTTTGGAGTAACATATTTTTCCTCTTCTGTTTTGAAAATATAGGCTGATAGGCCTAGGGCCTAATAAAAAAAAAATACAAATTCATTTAAAAATATTTTAGAATGCAATTTTTTGTTTGTTTGTTTGCATGTGCAGTGGCAACTTACCTTTTCAGAGTAACATTTTCTCTCTTCTCTTTTAAAAATATTATCGAGAAAAAAATATCAAGACTGAAAAATATCAACTGCATTCTACGTCAACTATAGGCTAGCCTAAGTTATAGTGCTACGGTAAAATCAAAGGGGGCTGTGCCATTCTGCCATAGGTACTTTCCGCCATAGAAAATGTGTTCATTCCGCCATAGAAAACATGTCTTTCCGCCATGGCAGTAAAGTGTTAATTATGATTATTTTAATAGTGAATGATGAGTCGTTCTCAAAATAACCCCTTGAAAATATTTTTGCAAGGAAAACAAGACCTTTTGTTTCTCAGATTTTAAGAAAGTGCCTTTCAGCCATAGATTTTGCACCTTTCCGCCATGTTTTTGCACCTTTCCGCCATGGCGGAATGGTGCAAAACCCATGGCGGAATGTTATGGCGGAATGTACCGATGGCGGAAAGACACTAGATTCAAAATCGAAGGGGCGAACTGGTATTTACTTGGGGGCGAAACGACTTAGACTTTGGGGCGAACTGGCAAGGGGGCGAAACGACCGGGGCGAACTGGTTGGGGGCGAACTGGCAAGGGGGCGAAACAACCGGGTACCGTTTTACACAGGAAACAAATGAGGGGTTTTCGTCCTTGGATTGTGGGGGCGAAAGCATACTTCCGTCCCACCACATTTTTGACTGGGGATAAAACCCCCAGCCCCCGTCTCCTACGCCTATGTCCAGTTGTACTGTATATGTACCATGCATTTCGTCCAAACCTGACTGGTGACCATGCAGTTCTTCCCTAGGAAACTTCGTTTCGTGTCACGTGCTCAGATTTACTTATAGGTAGTTTTTATGTGAGGGATGTTTTGTAATTATTCCGAGGGATGCAATGACGACGTGCCGTTTAAATTTTTTCTGTAGGCCTAACGTAGGCCAAATGGGCAAGTAGGCCTTCTGTGCCATTAGATTATTGAAGTCTAGCTGAAGTGAAAAGTCCTTTTGAATCTACATTCTGTTACCTTCCTCGTGGTATGTCTCTTCAAAGTTTCACCATTTCTGCAATAACCCGTAAACTACGTGTATTTTGGAAAAGTTGGTATTTCTTTTTTATCCCATATCTAAATGACTTTGTAGCTAAATAGTTAAGTTCTTCGTGTGATGTTGAAATGTTCAAACAGACAGTTCCTACTTTCACGTCACACTCACAGTTTGCATAATGTATGTAGGCCTATGGAGCTAATGTTTATTCACAATGTACGTGTAAAACAGCTAGAATCCTCCTGTAAAATAATCAATACAGGACCTTCTATGATGGAAATTGTGACCATTTTTCAGGTTTTGAAATGTTATTAGAGTGTACCTAAAGTCTAAAATTTCAAAAATATATGTTGCAAAGCTTGGAATATGCATCCTTGGTCCAACCCCCATCTTTACAGGACATTACTGGGCTGAGATATAAAATCTTTTCGAATTCTCTGCCATTCAGTTTTGTGTTTTCCTTTTAGTTCGGCATATCTTTGTTTTCAAAATGCACACTATACTTTTTGTTCCCGCAAATCTTTTTTTTTTATTGAATTCCCGTTCAAGTTAATACCAAAGCTGCGTTGGGAACCTTTTTTTTTTGTAAAATCAAGGAGTAACTGGAACAGAAGTGGTGAACTGCTAGAAACTTGGCGGGGAAACCACTTGCCGGGCACCCGGTTGTTTCGCCCCCTTGCCAGTTCGCCCCAAAGTGGAAGTCGTTCCGCCCCAAGTACGTACCTACCAGTTCGCCTCTCGATTTTACTAGCACTATAACTTAGCTACTAGCCTAGTTGACGTAGAACGCAGTTGATATTTTTTCTCGATAATATTTTTAAAAGAGAAGAGAGAAAATGTTACTTCCAAAAGGTAAGTTGCCACTGCACATGCAAACAAACAAAAAATTGCGTTCTAAAATATTTTTTTAAATGAATTTGTAATTTTTTATTAGGCCCTAGGCCTATCAGCCTTTATTTTTAAAACAGAAGAGCGAAAATGTTACTCCAAAAAGGAGTTGCTGCAAGAGAAAGCTTCTTTTTAGGAAAATATGAAAGCAAAATGAAAAAAAAAATAATAATAAAAAACTCTAGCCAATATTACCAAAAAATCTCGACACTCACAAAAAAAAAAGAACAGCTGCTAGCTGGTCACCAAAAATATATATGTAACTTATGCCTACCCTGTATGACCTTTGCAGCTTGAATAGTCTGATAGTATAGGGCAAAATAGACTCAACATAAACGATGAAAACTTGAAAAGGCAGAAAAATGGCGAAAATAACAAAGGTATATTGCAAAAATTGGGGGCGAACTGGTTACCACTTGGGGCGAACTGGTAGGTCTTTGGGGGCGAACTGGATATTGCATGGGGGCGAACTGGTATTATGGGGGCGAACTGGCAAGGGGGCGAAACGACCGCAAACTACTTGCCGGGGGGGGGACGAACTGGTCGCACTTGGTCTCATTTTAATTGGAAATTCATGTATTTCTGAACTTGTCTCAACATCGGCACCTAGCAAGAGGTTACGTTACATGTACAGTTGTGCCCGGCCAGGCCGAACTTAAAGGTTTATATTCAGCCCTCTGCATAGCTGTTTTTCTGATTTTCTAGAAACAGACTAGAACCTGGGTTGGGCTATCCGCATTGAAAGTGGGGGATATGTTAGCCGCATAGACAGGATTTAATAAAATGGGGATTTTCATGTGCAAATGAACCAACTGTCCTGCAGGCCCCGTGTGCGCAAAGCGCTCCTTCCGAGGGTTAGAGTCCAGGGATTCGCGTACGTAATAGAGCCCCTGCGCGGGTCCCGACGGACAACGCCTTGGCAAAAGACGAGAGGATGAGGCCCTGAAGTTTGAAAAAAAAAACATTTTTATAACAGTTGGTGGTAATTATTTGCCAAAATGTCTTAATGTAATTAGAGTAAATAAAAAAAAAATGATTTCATTTGACACTGCAAAAGGTTTTTCAATTGAATAATATTCCCCTTCCTAATATCTTTTGGTTAATTCCTTTATTTTTTTATCCTTCAGCCAAATTTGTGGATGGGGAGAAGTCTGTACCATATCTTACCACCACAGGTGTAGGGAACAGCTTTCAACAGGTGGGGGTGTGCGTTAATTTTGAACTGTCTTGCCGTGTCAAATGGGAGAGGGGACACCTCTCTTTCGTATTTTTTGAAGATTTCCTGGCCCTTAGAAGCAAATTGATGCTACAATATGTGCAGTTTTTGAAATAAGTTCACCGAAATTCCATAGCGAAAAGCTTGATAAATATGACAGCTAGGATAGACAAATAAGGGGTTTAATTGGGCCTTTGAAAGAGGGGAGCATTTAACCGAACATTTTTGACTAGGGGGTTACCCGGGCCAGCCCCGACCTCCCCTGCTTCCTGCGCCCATACCCACCAATTCCCTCCAACCTCTTCCCCAATCGCCGCTGCCTGGGGTGCCGTGAATGGGTGACAGAGGGCCATAAACCTTGCTAGAAAGTTCCAAAGGAGGCTTGGCAACTCTAGACAAGGTGAAATGGCGCAGGAATTACACAATACTTCGCGGCATGAGCTCGATTATTCGTCACTACTATATTCAGTGCAGCATTAACGCACTGATGAAAGACTGTATGCCAAACTATGTAGGCTACGCTTTGTATTGAGCGTACCGTAACCATACTTCACGCTACATAGCCTCCTCCTTCCAATGCATGCAGAGATTTAACAAACTGTTTGTGTGGCGTGAATGGGCTATGTAATTTTGTAAATTAATCTTTTGATCGTTGCTGTTTCAGGATTCGTTCAAGATGAGTGCCGTGGAGTTGAAAGAACAGGGCAATAGATTTTTCGCAAGTAAGAAGTACGATGAAGCCATATCATGTTACACCAAGGCAATTGTAAGTATCCAGTTATGCTAGCCCTAACGTTAGCCTAGTTTGTAAATAGGCTAGGCCTATTTTTAAACAGCCCAAGCAAGAGTGTAGGCCCTGCAGTACTTTGCAATGACTAGTCTACAGGTATGTAAATGTTAGGCTTTGCGGTTAAATAAAACCCCTGTCACACCATACTGGACACACCAGATACAGCTTCTTTCCTTGTATCGTCAGAGACTGGAACATTCTCCCCCAGAATATAACACTTAGGCCTAGGGCCTAACAGATCTTGAGGACCCCAAGCAATTCAAGGAATCTGCCAGACGGGAGGACTAGCTAGCCTAGGCCTAATGCACATAGCAATTGAATGATGCACCCCACTACCCCCAGACATGGTCAGTCATTGTCCACAACTTCATTGACAAAACATGTGCATTGACGTAGGCTACCCCTCAGTCACTTTTGTGATGGACAATTTGTGTAAAATGATCGTTCAGTCACCAAACTGATGAACAGCATGCGATTTTGACTGACATGTGCATCACCAAACTGACTGACAAAAGTAAGCAAGTATATGAGGCACAATGCTGAAGGTTGTCATCTTTGAACAATTGATAACAAATGACCCACAATGACTCAATCCTTAGTCAGTAAAGTGACTGACATCTGAGGTAAAATGACTCACCCCTTTGTCATTCTAGTGGAGGACAATATTGGTACAATGACGGACACGTCAGTCACACTGTCACTGGTCAATGACCCACATTTGACTGACCATGCCCGGGGGTAGTGGGGTGCGTCATTCCCTCGAAGAGAAATTTAGCCAAAAATATCCAATATATTCCATGTCAGGGCTTGACATAAGCTTCAAAAAGGGCACTGCAAAAATGCCATCAGGAGGTCTTAAAAGTGAAGGGCACCACGGCAGATATGAAGGTCATTACGGCAAAAATGAATATGAGAGAGGGGCACAACGGCATTTTGTCAAGTATGCATTAATTATCGAGGGTGGTACATCTTTTGTCGTCTAGTAAAGGGTGTACCAAGACTATTGCATTATGTGAACATTAATACAACTAACCTGCAACAAATACTTACTTTTCTAGGATAAAAGTCTGACTTTTAACATTTTATTTACAGTTTTATGTTTACTTCATAACAGTTCCAAGCACAGTTTTATTTAGTTTGTTTATACATAATGTGCATGTTGTACAGTCAGTTTTTTCTTTTTGAAGGAGGGGGGGTCACACTACTTTGAAGAACACGATGCAGATGGCTTGGATCTTCTTGCAGCTGTTGTGCTTAAAAACTTTTTTATTGCTAACGTGGTTCATATCCAGCCAGCTCAAAGAAACTTTTTGCATATAATTAGCGCCCTTAAGAGAAAGTCACGTACGCACTTTTTTTCCCCCCTTTTTGTACGTGTTATGTTCCGCAAGATCCTACCAGCTCGTTGCATTTTCCCTAAATTCGACAATACTACTTCCATTGCAGGGATTTTGTGTAAATACTCCCTCCCGCCACAGCACTAAATATCGGAACTTGAAAACAACTAAAAGCAAGTCTGATCTCTGCTGTCTTTCTCACAACATCAATGGGCCTTAAGTGTGTGTTTTTGCTCCCTTTAAGTGCAAGATTCTCCCATTGACTTACTGTGTAAAAGCATTGTAGAAGCAATGTTGCTTCGAGTGGAAGGATGATCGCTGATTTATGTTGCGGTAAGGTAGGAGACGCTAGTTTTGCGCTAAAATTTCTAAGAAATGACTGATCGTCTAACTTCAGCATGAAACCACAATGCGAAGGAAGATTTGAACCAAAAAATATTGGGAGTTTTAGGAACTGTAACTTAGCCTGTTAAGGTACTTGGAATGTGCATAGTGAAAGGGAGGGCACCGACGGCAAATCAAAACGGGCATGACGGCAACTTTTGATGTTGCACGTGAGTGTATTTTTCGGGGCACCGCGGCAAACATCGAGGGCACAACGGCTTTTTGCCATCGGTGCCGTCGGTTATGTCAAGCCCTGCCATGTATGATCCAGCAACAGGTGTATCTTTACCTAACATTAGCAATATTAGATTAAACACAATGCATGACAAACGTATTTCCATACAGTGTACATACAGTATGTATAGCAGTACTTGCTGTCGATCCGATCGGGAACGTTTGTTGTCACTTGTCAAAAGTTGCAAGACATTGGGATAGACCATTATTTTGGGGATGTTTTTTTTAATTATTTAGTGTTAAGAAACTCAGGATTTTCAGCAGGTCAGTGTTTGGTGAGGTGAATTATCCATCGTAAAGATGGGCAAGTCAAAATTTATATTTACGACTGAATTGTATTTCTGGTAGTAAGTAAAATTTCTGTTGGGGTAAAACGCAAACCCTGCTGAGGGGTGTGTCATTTTACACAAATTGTCTGTCTCAAAAGCGACTGAGGGGTATGTCAATGTATATGTTTTGTCAATGAAGTTGTGGACAATGACTGACTATGTTCAGGGGCAGTGGGGTGCACCATTCAATTGATAAGTGCATAATACGTATACATAAAATGTAGAAATGGAACGTTCCATCTTGTATAGGCCTAGGCCTAACATTAGTTTGTGATACTCAGGCAAGAGCCTGATTCTGTATGATAAACAACTATACGGCTTCAACAATGTGAACAAAATGAAGTGCTCGGATATGTACAAAGTAAGTGGTAGGCTGCCTACACTTGTTTTAAAGGCAATAGGCAGTCGCCCCAAAATTTTCTTTGAAAAATCCTCAAACTCTTGCAAATTTCTTATTGAATTACAAGCAACTCAGAAGACATTTTGAACATAACTATTACAAACAATAGGTAAAGCAAGGAGAAATTCTACTTGAATTTCACAATTCACTAACAAAAATATGGTCACGCAATCAAAATAGGCCAGTCATGAACTAGAGTGAGTGGGCATAGGCCTATTCACTCTGATTGGGTTGACTGCATTTTACCTTTAAATGGTCAACTTGTGATACGGTATAGCTTGCGTAGTTTGTTTACAGAAGCATCTAGGGTAGGTACTTGGCCTCAAGGGTTGGCTATGTAGTTTCAAAAGGGCGTCAGGAGTTGGTCGTATCATAATTGACCTTATTTTTCCTTGAAAGGGATTAGTGAATTTAAAAACCCGTATGAAGACTACAGGGGTTGTGTAGTATAGTCCTCAGGGTTTCGTTGTCTGTCCTTGTAGCCTACTATATACTTAGTCTAGCTTTGCAAAATTAGGAATATAACAGAAACAATGCCTGTTACTAATACTTTTATGGTGGGACTGCTCACTATCCCACAGTAATCAGAAATGGTAATCATTATAGCTAAACGATTGCATTATCGCCATGGTGTGATTACGGCTTAAAAGCAATATAGGTATAGTCATATGGCAAAAGATGGATATGCCAGTATACAGGTGGACAGATGTCAGCAGGACTGATGGTACCATGAGGGGTCACTTAAAATAACATTAAGGTTAAGGGCAAAGGGGGAGGGCTAAAGCCCCATTAGATGCCCTGCAGTCCAAATGTAAGGAGACGACGAGCGAGAATAATTTTCTTTGTATATAATTAGGTCCCTTCAGATCAAGGTCGCTATTTCAAATCATACACAGAAAATATTATTTGGGCAAATACTTATAAGAATACTTATAAAAAAGGTGCATACCACCCATCGATATGCGGCCAGCCATGCACAGATGCCCACTTATTTTTATAATCATAACAATGGATTCATGCAGTCATGGTTGTTGTTCAGTTGTGCACGCATGATATGAATATGTGCAAGTTATCACACGTGCCGCAGGCTTTGACAAATCCTCTGCCCGACAGTCTGGGACAAGTAAAATCTTACTTGGGCAAGCGCATTGTTCAATATCATAGCCGCTGGGCAAGTACACATGCGAAGTCCCCTCCACAAAGGAGTTCAAAGGCATATCAAAAGTGGACAAGTAGATATTCATGTGGACAAGTAGACTAAGAGAACAGCTAGCCCGATGGACAATTTTAGTACATTGAGTGAGTGTTTCTCTACCATTTTTTAGTTTTATTTCATTGAATCAACTATACTGCAAGCTACTGTACTCTATGGAGTCAAATATGTACCTACTAATTCATTAGGGTTCTGAAAAAGTGAGGGGAGCAATCCCCTTCACTTTCAAAGGCATGGGGGATGTCCTCGCTGTCCCAGTCCCTCATCTGTTGACACCCATAGGCAGAGGTATAAAATTGTTAGTCCTGTGTTTATATTTGAAGGATAAACTGGACTTATGTGCCTAGACTAGTACTAGTAGGCCTAGCTAGGCCCAGCCAGTTGCAGTAACAATGAGGAGATCAAGTCTATTGAACACCAGATGTGCAATAGTACCGATCATGTAATGTCTTCTATGAGCAGTGGTAATGGCAGGGTTTTTCAAAATTCCCAAGATGAGTCAAAAATCCCAAGAATTCACAAGGTCAGTTAAAATGCTCTAGGGTCATTCCATATCAAATCAACAAATTCTCAGGGCATTTTGGCAGGTCACTTCTTAAATTTCAGCTCATTTGCAGCAGTATATAACTTAGGAAGAAATCCCAAATTTGAGCATTCTTAACCATGTGCTTTTTGAGTTAAGGCCTTTTCAAAGTTCAGGTGCCACTTTTGAAGCCTCAAGAACAAGGACAGTCTGGTGACACAACTTTAAGGATTGCTAACTTTTTGGGAGAAACTGCTATGAACCTTAAACTCACACCCTAGACCTAGTTCTGAAAGAAGATTTCAAAAATGATACCAAAATGGTGATGGCAAATACTGATTTGAAGATAATGAAGCTCAGAATTGGGATTTTTTTCACAGTATTGATTTTGCTGGGCCATTTTAGGCTGAGTCCTGCTGGAAGTGTGATTATGCTGGAGGGACCACATTTTCAGAATATTAAACCCTTAAAAGGTTATTCTGACGCACAAATGAAAAGGTCATATGTCAACCATGTAAGAAGATAAATTGGGGTGAAAGTTGCCATTTCACTCAGGTTTCAATAAAACTGACCTTGAAACTTGGGTCAAAATGGCAGCATCACTAAGTGATTCGAAATTTGGTTACTTTGGTATCTTCAAGAACTATTTATAAAGCTTCTAGTAAAAAATTTCAACTTTGGTTCCTGACTATAAGTTAAAAATTTAGCACCTCAAATTGAACATTTTTTCCAATTTGAGATGTGCATATGCACTGTACAGTGTATGTACACTGCATTACAGACTGAATGAATAAAGCACATACAATATGAGCTAGGAGCTTTCACAGGAATTGTAACTGGCAAAAGTTGATCATTAGAATAATTCTCTTCACTTGTCCCTATAAACTGTATTAAGATTTGTACAAAACTACTCCGCATACACTGTCTCAGTCACATACTGACAGTCAGAATTCTAGGCTGTATTTAAAAAGTGTGCATGTGCTGTACAGTGCACTGCATAAAGAACTATTCAAACATGCAAAGTACAGTAAAACCCCGTTTATCCGAACACATCGGGACCGAAGGTTGTTCGGATAACGAAAAAGTTCGGATAAACGGGGTTCCAAGTTTTTGCCTTAAGTACGGTACACTGGGTCCATATAAGACAGTGTGTCAACACATTTCCAAAATAATTCCAAAAAGGCTTAAAATTGCACACAGAATCCCCCAAAATATTTCGTTACTATTTTTTGTGACCAATGATATGACAAATAAATTTTAAGACGTCTAAAACAGAGAGATTTTATTCCAAAAATTTGAGCCTTCGCTCGTCTGGGTGTGTGTGCGTGTGTGTGTGTTTGTGACACTTTTCTTGTTTACACGATATCTTAAGAAGGGAAACTCTGACAGTTGTCAAAGTTGATAGGTAGATGCCCCATATTGAGAGGAAGAACATTATGGATGCATTATGGTAAGAGAAAGAACCCTGTCGTTTTTGGTAGAGGTCAAAGGTCATTTGGGGTCACCAGGGGTCAAACCCTGAAAACCTTGTTTACACGATATCTCAAGTTAGGAAGCTTGGATAGATTTCATACTTGGTGTGTGGATGCATTGTGGTAAGAGAAAGAACCCTATTGTTTTTGGTGGAGGTCAAAGGTCATTTGGGGTCACCAGGGGTCAAACCCTTAAAACCTTGTTTACACGATATCTCAAGGTAGGACGCTTGGATAGATTTCATACTTGGTGTGTGGATGCATTATGGTAAGAGGAAGAACCCTATCGTTTTTGGTGGAGGTCAAAGGTCATTTGGGGTCACCAGGGGTCAAACCCTGAAAACCTTGTTTACACGATATCTCAAGTTAGGAAGCTTGGATAGATTTCATACTTGGTGTGTGGCTGCATTATGGTAAGAGAAAGATTCATATTGTTTTTGGTGGAGGTCAAAGGTCATTTGGGGTCACCAGGGGTCAAACCCTTAAAACCTTGTTTACATGATATCTCAAGGTAGGAAGCTTGGATAGATTTCATACTTGGTAGGTGGATGCATTATGGTGAGAGGAAGAACCTTATTGTTTTTGGTAGAGGTCAAAGGTCATTTGGGGTCACCAGGGGTCAAACCCTTAAAACCTTGTTTACATGATATCTCAAGGTAGGAAGCTTGGATAGATTTCATACTTGGTAGGTGGATGCATTATGGTGAGAGGAAGAACCTTATTGTTTTTGGTAGAGGTCAAAGGTCATTTGGGGTCACCAGGGGTCAAACTCTGAAAACCTTGTTTACACGATATCTCAAGTTAGGAAGCTTGGATAGATTTCATACTTGGTGTGTGGCTGCATTATGGTAAGAGAAAGATTCATATTGTTTTTGGTGGAGGTCAAAGGTCATTTGGGGTCACCAGGGGTCAAACCCTTAAAACCTTGTTTACATGATATCTCAAGGTAGGAAGCTTGGATAGATTTCATACTTGGTAGGTGGATGCATTATGGTAAGAGACAGAACCCTATTCTTTTTGGTGGAGGTCAAAGGTCATTTGGGGTCACCAGGGGTCAAACACTGAAAACCTTGTTTACACAATATCTCAAGGTAGGACGCTTGGATAGATTTCATACTTGGTGTGTGGAAGCATTATGGTAAGAGAAAGAACCCTGTCGTTTTTGGTAGAGGTCAAAGGTCATTTGGGGTCACCAGGGGTCAAACATTGAAAACCTTGTTTACACGATATCTCAAGGTAGGAAGCTTGGACAGATTTCATACTTGGTGTGCGGATGCATTATGGTGAGAGAAAAAACCCAATTGTTTTTGGTGGAGGTCAAAAGGTCATTTAGCGTCACCAGTGGCCAAACTCTGAAAACTTCATTTAAATGATATCTCAAGTTTTGAAGCTTGGATAGATTTCATATTTGGTATGTATATGCATTATGGTAAGAGGAAGAATGCTATCATTTTTGGTGGAGGTCGAAGGTCATCTGGGGTCACCAGGGGTCAAAGTCTGAAAACCTTGTTTACATAATATTTCAAAGTAGGAAGCTTGGATAGATTTCATACATGGCATGTGGATGCATAATCTTCAGAGGTACAAAGCATATCATTTTTGGTGGAGGTCAAAGGTCATCTGGGGTCACCAGGGGTCATAGTCTGAAAACCTCGTTAAACACGACATCTTGAGGTAGGAAGTTTGGATAGATTTCATACGTAGTATGTGGATGACTTATTGTAAGAAGAAGTACCCTATTATTTATGGTGGAGGTCAAAGGTCATCTGAGGTTAAACTCTGAAATCCTTGTTTACAAGATAGCTCAAGTTAGGAAGGTTGGATACTTCACATGGTGTTGCATTTAATCCATCAGAAAACCCCTACAAGTTTTGTCAGAAATCAGAGACCAGCTGAAATCACCAGAGGCAAAAAAGCAAAAGAATTTCCAAGAATTTCCAAGGTCAAATATGAACATGAAACTGTAATTTTCCAGCACTTGAACATCACATTGAACCAATGACAGACAGAAACAGGACATCTTGGCATTATTTGGGATTACACATTAAGTGCTATATTCATCGAAACCACAATGCATTTTTGCATTCTGGTTGTTAAATCTGACGGCTAGTTCGGATAAACGGGGTTTGGGATAAACGGGGTTCGGATAAACGGGGTTTTACTGTAGTGTGGAAATCTAAAAAGATCCTTCCTTTAGAAAACTCATAATTTGATTCATGACTACGTGTCAAAAATGATTAACTACCTGAAAAGGTTCATTATTTGCAGAAATGATAATTTACCTGTTGTAAGTCTGTTATGATGTCATTGGAGCCTCAATCATGTCAATTTTTAGCTCACACATGTACACAGTACATGTGTGAGGTTATAAAATGGGGCTGATGGCGTCAAATTTTCAACAAAAAGTCTTCTTCTTTTTGATGTGAGGAGATTTTCGGCTGAAATTTTGGGATATGATTGTTTGTCAGCAGAGCATTAACACCTACCTATTTGCATTCCATTATAGGAAAGTTAGGTTGGGTTTTAAAGCTGTTTTTGTAGAGCCGAGTTCACTGTGCCTGCTGAACAGTTAGCTGTTTATCCATTGTACTGATAGCAGTGTGCTTGGTTTTGTGTTCAGTTGTTATCTTGCAAATGGATATGCGACTGTTTGAAATTCAATCCATCAACACACATGTGTTTGTTCATCAAGTGGCCTCTACAGTCTGAAGCAACTCTGTGGTCAGTGTGGCTTAACACATGAAAAGGAAATAGGCTTAACTTATTAATTGTGGGGATATCCAGTGCCCTAGCTTCGCTGTTTCACAGGGGCGGCCCGCCCCGCCCCTCTTTTCGCCCGCCCTGCCCCTTCTCTTGACTTCCTATCCCCGCCCTGCCCCTTCTTTCAGCCGCCCTTGTAATTTTCCGCTCTGCACTGCGCCAAATTATTAAAACGGCGGAGACAAGACAGCTGAACACGTTTATATGTCAGTGGTTATGCTTACTATAGAAACGTACAGCGTGTTCTTCACATTGCAATCTATTATCGAAGCACCACGCATTGACCTGCGATCCCAAAGTTGTTTGTTCAGCTTGTAGCTACGGAATACGACAATGTTGTGTGTCAGAAGCCCGAAGATCCGCTACGCAGGCTAATTCAATGACCAGCCTTCAAAAATTCCCCATACGTACAGTGTGGAAAAACGCTGGCATCTGAGCGAACTTGCTCACGTGCTGTACGTACTGTAGGTAACGCCTGTTGTCTCGAACTCCAGTCTCTCAACTGCACTTGCGCAAATCATACCGCTGTTTGCTGTACGCCAAACTCAGCATCTTATATTTAGGAAAAGTTTCTCGCATATTTATGGCATAATTTACTAAAGTTATCTACGCGATTTTCTGGGAAAAGGTTGCAAGAAGCTAAGCGAGGTCTATACAGTATGCACTGGCTTGACATGAAGTAGTGAAGTTGCTGGGCGGGTTTCGTAAACCAGTTCAGTGTTTATAAAGCTTGCAGCTATGCTCGCAGACTACAACCAACCAATGAGTGCGGGCAGCTAGGCTAGCTGGGGCCCAGCAGAAGGCTACTCATTACATGTAAAACGTAAGATGGCTTCGCCAAACGCAGGCGCTCACAGATGTAGTCTGAGTTGCATGGTACACGTGTACACATAGTACACAGGTGAACATCGTTATCAACAAACTATTCAGTGACTTGATCGCAACACTGCTCCGTTATAGCGAAGTCACACATTGCAAATGGGTCAACACGAATACTTATACGCCCCTTGTGCCTCCATTTTAGGGTAGGGGGAAGGTTGAATGCAGCATAACGGAGAGAACGTTCATGGTGGGAGATAAGATGGAGGCATAACTGAGCAACAGTTTTATGTGCCTGAAATTTAGAAGTTGAATGAATGTATACTTCGACCGCCCAAATTGCATGATGATTGGGGCTCTTGTATAAAGTTTAATTTACATGCGAGGCATTTTTACAGCACTCGAAAACTTTCATACAAAGCAGCAGCGCATCTAATCCGTATACACCAGTGACTGACAAATATAAATGGCGGACGTTGTGGACAGCTACCTGACCTCGTATTTTCCAAGTTTACAATTAGCCTACAGTATAACAGCAGTGCTGGTATAAAATAAAAGTATGAAAATACTGTAGAGTCGTGGGAATTTCACTTTTTATCGTCTTTAACAAACACGCCATAACCTCAGCTAAAGCAAGCTACTGAGTTAGTTATTAATAATCAGTCCTGTGAAATTTGTGTGAATGACAACATTTTACTGACTGACAGATTATGTAATCAATCATGGACCGTCATAGATGCGATCCCACTTTCCTCAGCTGTGTATGCACTGAAACAATAAATTCTGGTCTTTCAAAACTTTTGCGGTTTTGCAAAGGAGTAGGACTGCTGTAATATGACATTCTACAAAATGAAACAGGCTGTCAAGTGAACACTTCTGGGCCAGCGATCACATGGGTAAAACCTGGGTTGCCATGTAAGATCCAGATAATTAATGGGTGATTTCTTAATCACAATCACCACGTTACGGGAGATTGGTAAGAGGTGAACCAGGGTTTAAATATAATTCAGTAGTTTCATGCTGAATTTTTGAATCGGCTCGTTTGTCTCAAGAATGTAGGTATGTACGTGTAAGTCAGTAACAACCAGTGTCTCTAAAGACACATGAGAACCTTAAAACAAAATGTACTACGCAGGGTTGTTTGATTAAAATCACACTGATTAAAATCAGCGATTAAAATCGCGATTACAATCAAATGATTTTTTTTTAAAAAAATCACTGATTTAAATCACCTTTATTATATTTTTAAATTTTTGGATGGAAAAATTGGAATAAAATCAAATACAACCATTGGGATCAACTAATTTTGACAAATTACACACTGTCAGATGATTTTAGCACAAGTTGTACCCCCTGCACAACATTTTTTGTCAACCATACTTACTCCAGGGTGTTTGTTACAACTCCCTGGTTACTCAAATCATACACTTGCTTACTGTATATGAATAAAATTCATTATTTTGCATTGAAAAACTTTTAACTCAGTCAATTGACGAATCTAACGTTTGTTTTATTTATATAAAGATCCGATTATGGTGCACATTAATCCTGTATTATAGGCTTAGGATAGCAGACCAAAAGTCTTGATTTAGTGATTAACAGTGAAGAAGAAACAATTGTGATTCTGTTTTTCTCAAAGTTTCTCTCAACATTGTAAGAAAACTGTAGCTTAAAGAGAGAGTCACTTAATTCTCACAAGCAGCATTTGCCTTTGCAGTGTTCTTCCTCACTTAACAAATCCATTATTTCTATAAAATGTGAAAAAATGTGTTTCCAAACACACGAACATGTATACTCGGAGACTTGTTTCAAAAGTTCACATTCATGTGCAGTGAATCATTTCATGTTCAAAGCCTTAAATAAGAAGACAAGTTTTGCAGCCTTGTGTGTGCCGAGTCTATTTCCCGACATGATAATATTCATTGAAAATCCCTACTCTTCTAGAAAGTTAACTGTTGTAACTCAGTTGAAATTAGGGGTGAAAATATACTGGACCTGCTATGCACTATGAAGTATGTGATACTGAACTGAACTGTAACACTGATGTGTACAGTAAACCTGCCTAGATGAGTCTAAACATTGAAAAGAGGGTAACACTTCTAAATTAATCCACTGAGTCAAGTGTAAACAAACATTGTGAGGAAATTAAAGGAATACAAGAACCTAATCCCCAATCAACTTCTGGGTATTATGAATGTATTTCCTGTGTATAGAGGCAGATACCCTGGACCACTAAGCTCTTTGTATACAAACAGGCCCCACAGTGCTTAACAATAGAACTGACACAGCCTTGCATCTTAATACACCACAACAGTCAAATAGTTTGCAGTCCATTTATGGGACAAGGGACAAGGGGAAATATTGGGCTTATGATGACATAAGTCAGTGTAACTGCCAGAACAGAGATTTCAAAAACATTTGCAAACAAATTGTATTGAGGATTTACGGAATTTAAAAAAATAAAAAAAATCTGATTTTAATCAAAAAAATCTGATTTTAATCAAAAAAATCCGATTTTTTTGATTTTTTTAAAAAAATAAAAAAAATCAACAACCCTGGTACTACGTACTTTGGCTATCAAACATTGATATATTCCCAAATGCTGCTGCTTCAGTTTGATGCTGCTACACTTGATAATAATATGACTTTAAGGTCATTAAAATATGTTGTTGTTTTCCAGAGAAAAAGATTTCATATATTTCATGTAAGCTGACAAAGGTTATTTTGTATACTAAAACTGCACATCATTTACCAATAATTAGAGGGGGATGTGTAAGATAAATTTCACTTTCAAAACCACATGCCCATACAAACAGTATGTAGTCTGTAGTATTAATTTAGTAATAAATATGCAGTCAAGAAATATTAAAGGTAAAGACAAAATAATACATATATCTATCTTACATTCACATTTTTCACTTGGCTGAAAACTTAGGGTCTGGAATCTGCATATTCTGTGGCTCAGATTCTTCCAGTCTATGGGTGTTGAAAGGTAAAAAAGACCATATTCTGGGTTGAGAGAGAAGCTAAAACCCAGGAGCTTCCGGGGGCTTCGCCCCCTGGGCTCCCACCGGGGCGTTGCCCCTGGACCCCACCAGGGGCCCTCCTAATGTTCCTCCCCCCTGCCCCTTTTTCACTGAAGCTAGGGGTCTGGATATCTCCCATTCTGTTCTGTTCAATTGAGTTGGTCAAGTCAAGTAATTGCAATTTAACTGTTTTGGGTTCAAGTGCAGTAGGAGGTTTTTGAGTGTCTGTTTTATTTTGATCCCATGCAGTGTTTACTTGTGGAATCGAAGGTGCGATTAAATGTACTTTGCAATACTTGAACAGTTTATAGGTATATCATACAAACTTTTTTTTCAGTCTTGCTGCTAATGAAAGTATATTTGCCTTTGCAGGTTTGCTTGATATGAGAAAATATGCAGTTATATTTATAGCTATCTGTCATAAAACTATGTCAGTTGCAGGTTTACATTCCTTAACACATTTGAGATTTTACAGATGGGTTTTGATTTCTATTAATTATTATGCTCCTCTCTTCCCTCCCTTTGTAAGGTAAGGAGGTTTTTTGGAAGCAGATGAATAGATGATAAAATTTGGTTTTGTGAGTTTCTATTTTTAACAGACAAGAGAAATTGTGTGAGCTACACAACAGCATTGCTGTTCTAGTTCTGTATTTTTATCATGTGACTCAATTACTGTACATCTATCTTTGTTCTTGGGTGCTGTCAACATTGTGAAGTTTTTTTTTTTTTAAGTTATTTATGCTGGTGGCTCAAAGTTTTGAGAAGTTCTTATGTATTTTAATATACTCTGTTGTGGCCCTTTAATGTCTTCACTTTATAAATCTTTAAAGGCAATGGGCAGTCACCCCAAAATTTTCTTTGAAAAATCAGCAAACTCTTGCAAAGCTCCTCTTATTGCATTACAAGCAACTCTGAAGACATTTGGAACATTACTGGGAACAGTGGGTAAAGCAAGTAGAAATTCTCCCTGAATTTCACAATTCACTAACAAAACATATTGTCACATGATCAAAATAGGCCATTCATGAGCTAGAGTGACCAGGCACACTTACTCTGATTGGGGTGACTGCATTTTGCCTTTAGTGCCAATATCATGATGATCAGTGACAGGCCTGATTTTTAAGGAAATTTTCAGGTTGCCCATCGGACAACCTGAAGCTAAATTTAGGTTGTCCGAAATAGTTTTTGGTTGTCCGAATGAAAGGACGAACAAGAGATGAACAATTCTCTTTCCTGTCTCTGCCATAGAAAACAAACATTTACTTAAAATTCTGCATTTTTCCATATTTATTGGCATGGTAAAATGATGAATGGTAGTCAATCCCATTGTCTCAATGCCACTTCTTACAGGGATTTTTATGACATACTTTCCTGCTGATGTAGGGAACTATTAGTTACAAATAAAATCTACTCGTCCATCAGACAAGTTCAAAGAGAGAAAGTGGTTGTCCGATGCAAGTTTTACCCGTCACGGACGATCGGACGAGTGCTAAATTTCAGCCCTGAGTGAACATCTTTGTTTGTTGTTTGCATGACCTTAATTTATCTTAGAGAAGTTTCATCAAAAGACTTCTAAAGTAGGATTTCTTTAAGGGATGAAACAGTTTGAGAGAATTGGGTAGCAGTGTCAGTAGGCTAATTGCTAATCAATGTTTGAATTGATTAGCAATTGCCCAATCTCGTTGAGCAACTATTGAAATCAACATTTGTATTTCAAGTGAGCTGTAGTATCCAGCTCATTTGTACTTATAATACAAATGCTTTGGCTTCAAACAACAAGGCAATTATTACATGCTGTGCTTATCAGAACAGGCCTTGAATAGAACTTAGGCAGAGCCAGAAGAATACTGGTTTGCAATGTTTGCAAAAGCTGAGTTGGAATTTCTTCGCAGCTGGAATTTCTTGGGTCACAATTTGCAATATGAACCTATTTCACTCCTTGTTCTTATCCTTTCATGGTGAACATACAGTAAGTCTTTTGTGATGTTGCTTTGTTGTAGATGAAGAATCCTCAGGATGCCAAGTTCTTCACCAACAGAGCTCTGTGCAACATGAAACTTAAAAAGTGGACAGATGTAGCTGATGACTGTCGTCATGCAATCGAAATAGACCGATCCAGTGTCAAAGGGTATTTCTTCTTAGGTATAGCTCAGCTGGAGCAGGAACTTTATGATGAAGCCATCCTTAATTTGCGAAAAGGTAATACAATCAATTGAAACTTAACCTGTTTAAAGGGACTTATAGCATTAGCATCACCCCACACATATTTAGGGAGATGATCATAAATCTAAATGCAGTGGATAACTGCACTTTGATTGGCATGAATTCAAAGAGCTGTGTCACTCTGGTTGGTCAATTATGACTTGTGCAGTCATTTGTGTCCCCAAGCTCACACACCGTTATGTGTAGAATTGTAGCCTTGAGTAGCAGTCCAACTCAGTGCAAGCTACTGTAACTTTTTTAACGGGAACCTGTACTAAACAGGTGTTTTATTTAAAGGAAAAATGCGATCCCCCTAGTTTGAATTAGTGTACCCTGTTATCCTTATTCAGAAATGGCTCCTATCAATCATATGACAATATTTTTGTTACTTATTTGCTAAATTCATGCAGAATAACTCCTTGGTTTACTTTCAGTATTCAGTGCTTTTACACAGATACATGATAAATAATACTTGTGAGCGAAATTGTGCAGAAGAGATCTGTAAGGTGTAGCAGATTCTTTTAAAATAAACTTGAGGCGACTGCTTTCTCTGTTTAAAATTGAAAAAGGGGTAGAAGAAAACTCAGCAGAGAGAATTTGAACTGACCGGGTGAAGATTGTAGAGCCCTCAAGAAAAGTTACCTTGGGTAAAAGACATCAGGGTTGTCCGTGAAGTACCTTGCGAGGAAGTTTTGACATTCAGAGGGAATTCAGGGCAATTAGAGGAAAGTTTGCTGTTTGTGAAAGAAAACATCTAAAAATTGTGGGAAATTTGACAAACTTCCTAGGAAATAAAACCATATCAAAGTCCTCAGGAACTGCATGAAAGGTGCCTGTCTTTATTTATGCACCATGGCACTGACTGAAGTTGACTGCTAAGAATATTAACTTATAGTGCAGCTGACTCTCTGATCTACTGTAACTACAGGCCTCAATTTTAAGAAATTTTATAGTTGTCCATTGGACAACTTTCTGCCTATTTTGGTTGTCCAGAAGAAAATTTTTAGTCCACAAGGAAATTTGTAGTAACCCTAGAAGCAGTCTGGGGTGGTTGTCCACTGAACTTTGGTTGTCCGGTGGACAACCTCCCCACCATTTTTTGGTTATTGGTCACAAATTTTGGTCATCATGGGCAACTGGACGACTGTTAAAACTGAGCCCTGAACTACAGCACTTGTTTGTAATTTATTTACAGCTCATGACCTTGCCAGAGAACAAAAGAAGAACTTTGGTGATGATATAGCAAGTCAGTTACGTATGGCAAAGAAGAAAAGATGGAACGTAATGGAGGAAAAGAGAATTAATCAAGAGGTTGCGCTACAGATATACATTAACAAATTGATAAAGGAAGACCAAGAGAGGTGAGATAAGACAAGTTTCACAATCTGGTTTTGTATTTTGGCTAAATGTTACATGAATTGTTTTTTTTTACCTCTCTGCAACATATACTTGGTTCTGACATACTCATGTAGTCTAAAGTGCAATAGGGGCATTTACTTAGGAGTCCTGGTTTGAATGGGCCTCATGATCCTCCGTAAATGCCATGTATTATTGAATTTATACACTGACTTGCTAATTTTAAAAACATTGTATGGTCAATCCCTTCCTCTGTATGAGAGGTAGGCCCTACACACTATAGACTACAGTGTACTAGAAATACTTCATTTTGGGACTGTAGCCTCAAATTCTGGTCCAAAATCTCTGGCTTACAGTAGTACATGAATTCATCGATATCGCTGATGAAGCTAACTATAATATCGGGTAAATGTCTCGTGTTCTGTTTTATTAACTTTTGTTCTGTTTTATTAACTGTGAAAAGATTTTTGGTCGAGTTACATTGACCTACAGTCTGTGGGACCCCATTCACAATATTTTGGGCAAACATTGGAAACTTTAAATTGACCAGTCATGGCTGCATTATCTCCTGCATGTCTGAAAAATTTAATTCACTGCCCGTGTATGGAGAAAATTTCCTTGGTCCTAGCTCAATACAATGTTCACACAAGCTGTGTACTATATTACTGGCTTACTAGTGTTGATAGTTGACCTTTCATCTTTAGTCTTTTTATCTAGCCGTTCTTCTTGCAATTGCAGTACTAAAATTGGTCACAGTTTTGACCACTTCCCTGTCATTCTTCACATTACCAAGATACAGCCGTAACAAATCTTCCAAGTTTTGATACAAGATCAGTGAATAAGAAACATTTGTAAAGTAAGGCAGCATTGTGAGAAAACCATTGCTGTGCTTACATGCAATATTTTCTAACAGCTTTTGTGATATTTTTGATAAGACATGCTTTATATAAACGGCAGATTATGTGTAGTTCTTGTAGTCAAGTAATCGCAGCTTAGATTTTGAGTGCCATTACTGGACTTTCAAAGAGTAATTTCCACAACTGAAGATTAATTGATGACTCTTAGCACCAATATATACATGTACAGTAATCTTATGGCAAGTTGTGGAAGTCGTGATTAACTGAGATATGAAAAGCAAACTGTTACCATGGTTTTATTCAATCAAACATTTCTTACCTGTCAAAACTGAGGTTAGAGGTTATCCATTGCTCTGGTTTGTTGCAAAATGCAGCTCTCATAGTCACAGTACTGAATTTAGATGTCAAAGGGCACTCTCTGGTCACAAACGAGCACTAATAGTGCTAATGCGCCCACTTGCAGTATTTCAAAGCCTGATCCTTGGTCAAGTAAGCCAAGTTAACCAAAATTTTTTCTGTTTGCAGAAAATTAAAGGAAGTGGATGATTCTTTGGAAGAAATTGGGGCAGAAGATGCTGAAAAGAGGAAAGCTGAAATTGAAAGTGGTGTGGTGAGTGTATACCATAATATGGGACGTATGAGTTAATTTGTACAAATAAGACTTTTAGTCTGTAACTGTTGCTCCTCAGCATTTTTAGTTCATGGAAAAAGGGACTTTAAAGAGAAATATTGTGTTTTTGGTATAGAAAATTTTCATTCCCTTAAAATCATGATACCTTCAAAGGCATGATTTATAAATATAGAACGATTGGTTATTTAAAATAAGGTATCTGGATAGCTTCATTTTTTGGTCTCGATGATAAGAGAAACCTATGCATTCATGATGGTGTGTGTGTGTGTGTTTGTGACACTGCTCGTTTACACGATATCTTGAGAAGGGAAACTCTGACTGTTCTTAAACTTGGTACACAGGTGCCCATAGTGAGAGGAACAACCCTATTGTTTTTGGTGGAGGTCAAAGGTCATCTGGGGTCACCAGGGGTGAAACACTGAAAACCTTGTTTTAAAACACTGTATCTCCAGATAGGAAGCTTAGATATGTTTCATGCGTAGTATCTGGATGCATTATAGTAAGAAGATGAATCCTATTGTTTTCGGTGGGGTCAAAGGTCATCTGGGTAAGAAGCTTGGATAGATTTAATACTTGGTCTGTTGATGGGTTATAGTGAGAAGATGAACCCTATTGTTTTTGGTGGAGGTCTGGGGTCACCAGGGGTCAAACACTGAAAACCTTGTTAACGTGATATCTTGAGACAGGAAGCTTTGATAGATTTCATACTAAGTATGTGGATGTGTTACGGTGAGATGAATACTATTGTTTTTGGTGGAGGTCAAAGGCTGTCTGGGGTCACCGGGGGTCAAAGTCTGAAAACCTTGTTAACACGATATCTCCAGGTGGATAGATTTCATACCCTGTAAGTTGGTGCATTATAGTGAGAAGATGATTACTTTTGTTTTTGTTGGAGTTCAAAGGTCATCTAGGATTACCGGGGGTCAAACAGTGAAAACGTTAACACGATATGTCCAGTTAGGAAACTGATAGATTTCATACATGGTAGGTGGATACATTACAGTGAGTTGATAAACCCTATTGTTTTTGGTGGAGATTAGAGGTCATCTGGGGTCACTGGGGGTCAAACACAGAAAACCTTGTTAACACGATATCTCCAGTAAGGAAGCTATGATAGATTTCATACTTGGTATGTGGATGGGTTAAAGTGAGAAAATAAATCCTTATGTTTTTAGTGGGGGGAAAGGTCATCTGGGGTCACCGGGGTCAAACACTGAAAACCTTGTTAACACGGTATCTCAAGGTAGAAAAGCTTGGATAGATTTCACACTTCCTATGTGGATGCGTTGTGGTGAGAAGATGAACCCTATCATTTTTGGTGGAGGTTCAAGGTCATCTGGGGTCAACAGCAGTCAAAACGCAAAATTTTTCAAGAATTCCCCAGATAATAAGAGAAACCTATGCATCTGGGGTCTCCGGAGGTCAAACACTGAAAACCTTGTTAACACGATATCTCCAGTAAGGAAGCTATGATAGATTTCCCCAGATTACATAGGAACACAAAACTGTATTTTTCCAACACATAAAGATGTATAGCGTTTGACCTGTGACTGAAAGATATGGGACATCATGGAATTATTTGGAATAGGACATATATCATTGAAACCTCAATGCAGGTTTTCCCAGATTAAAATGAACTATTGAATGATTTGCTCTTTCAGATTT
Organism: Holothuria leucospilota; assembly: GCA_029531755.1. Lineage (NCBI taxonomy): Eukaryota > Metazoa > Echinodermata > Holothuroidea > Aspidochirotida > Holothuriidae > Holothuria > Holothuria leucospilota. The sequence goes on along the minus strand of CM055968.1, from coordinate 13,401,634 downwards.
TCAAAAAATCCGATATTCATAAATCTTGTAATGTGTGTATTTTTGGGGAGAAAAGATATCGCAGAAGTTTGGACATATTGGGCCAAATTGTGTTCACACGTCGATGCCATGGGTTAAAGAAAAAGAAAGTCCCCACAATCTCTCATAGGTTGCTATACTCTCTCTCAGCCCTTGTCAAAATTGAAGTCATGCCAACAGGGTTAAACAATCCTGCATACACAGGTGGATATAGACCTAGTGCGGTGATGCCATCACCTTCCCAGTACTTTGTAACCACCATCGTAGAGAACATGCTGCCCAATTGGGTGTAGAAAGTTGTGCACATGTATGAAGTGCTGAGCTGGGGTACCTTGATTTTTATGACCGTATGATGCCCAGTAATGTCTTTTCTTACAGTGTACGCATATTGAAGAATGTGGGAAAGTTACAAATGGGTAACCAAGGTCTTTCAGCCCTTACAACTCTGATGGGAGGGTCTATTCTCATGCCTCGTAGTAAACAGCTGCCCCACCCCCCCCCCCCCTACACATTTGAAAGTTGCCACACCTGTGTCCCCAAGCAAGAAAAACTTAAATCACAGTAAGTTAGTGACTGTAGCCCATTGACTCTGAGATCAAAATTTTAAGATAGATCATTCCCACAATGAAAATGAAATGTTTAGAAAGAATCATCTAGGAACTGTGCCTCACCCCTTCCATTTTTTCTGACGGTGCAGTATGGGTGTTGTTGCATTCTGTAGCTAGCTCTGGTATCTTTCTTTTTGTCAAAATCTCCCATAAGTTAAACATTTTTGACAAATCCTGTTGTTTGTATTTGTAAGCTGATTCCAAGATACTTCTGTTTGTTTTGCAATTTTAGCCTTGCATGTCAAATTTGTTGAGTACATGAAACCATTTTTCTATTGATTGTGCAAAAAAAAAAAAAAAAACCCACACACAAGGAAAAACTTGTGCACAGCTGAAAAGCAAAGCTCAACAGGCCAAGGCCTGTTGAGTACCATGTTGTGTTACACAAAGTGGCATTAGGAGACATTGTTGGTTAATAAGTAACATATGTAGTTCCTTATTAAGTTTTCACTTAGTAGTAATGAGTTGTCAACAAGTGAGCAATAGCACATCTTGAGAAGCTACATATAATAGGATGCCAAGTTGACAGAATGGAAAAGATGAAAACCATTTGTAATTTCTGACAAAATTAATCATTACAGATTGACTTGTCAAAAAATGTTATGATAGCTTATTTTGAAATGTAACATTACAAATGAGGTCCAGAAATTTGACAAATTTGAGTGGAAATGGGGAAATTTTCCTTCTAAATCTGAGCATTTGTCATCCCTCCACACGCAGCATCCTACTTTACATAGTATTTTCAAATATAAGGAAACGAAACAAAAACAAAATACAACTTTATATGATCCACAGTAGTGGTTGTAAGTTTCAAGAAGAGACATGTCATGAATGGCTGAACATTTTTGATTATGATGAAAGAATGAAAGTCAGCTTTTGTAAACTGTATGAAAATTAGATGTTCTACATTTCTTCCTCAATCCTCATACAACAGATGATAGATGCAGTTTTTCTCTTCCTTTTGTAGAAAACCCATCTGGAAGAAATAAATAGATTGTTTACTGCTGTAGATGAAAGAAGAAAGGTGAGATTTCAAGTTTTAGTTGGGGTGTTTAACTGTCCTGAGGCTCCAGCCTGCTTGCTTTTAGGCCATAATTTTACAGATTTATTGCTGATGAAGATGCTAAAAATGCATTGTCCTGATTATAATTCCAAGTCTTTGAAAATATTGGAAATCTATTTATAGGGTGTCCTCTAGTCCGCATAATCCTAGGGGATGCTCCTCAGACACTCCATTTTTAAATGCCATGTCTGTGCTGCTATGTGAAGGTGATGCCCTCTTCAATGAGCCCTCTACCCTTTCCCACACGCTTGCCCCTTTTCTGAGTCCCAGATCCCCATGGCCCCTCTTACAGATTTATTTTGCAGATTTTAGTTTTGTTGCATTGACATTGTAAGTTAACAGACTCTGTGAAAGTGGTTTGTTTATATTTAATCCCAATATCTATTCCCAGACTCAAACACAGCAGTTCATTGTAAAACTGCACCCTCTCCTGACTCGAGGGAGGGTTTGGGGTAGAAAAGTCCCCTACAGAGAAGACAATCTGATTCCCTCCCATCCCTCATATTACATCATCATCTCTGGTGAATTGTGAGCTTTTGTAAGTGTATTGTTTTTGTTCATTTTTGTTGTTGTAAGTTTTGAACTCCAAGCAGGTTGAATACTTACACTGTTATGTCTCTGTTTTTCAGAAACGTGATGTCCCAGATTATTTGTGTGGAAAGATCAGCTTTGAACTGATGCGGGATCCTGTCATAACTCCTAGTGGTATCACTTATGATAGAAAAGACATTGAGCAGCATTTACAGGTAAGTGTAAAGTTATTCTCTTAAAAGGGCAAGGCAGTGAACATCAACTGAATTAATCAAAAAATGATGTCAAGTGTTCAAGATTTTCTGCTCCCCTTTCTGTGAACTGCTCAAAACAATTATTCATCTGCTGACTTGAAAAATATTTTCTGGAAAATTGCAAGAGTTACTATATGTAGGGTTGTGCAGGCTTGTAGCCACCTTGTCACTTTTGGTTAAATAGAGTGTTTGTGTTTGTTTTGAGGGTCATAAGTTTTGTTGGAGGAGGGGGAAGGGTCCTAGAACGGTTCATCATAGTTGTGAGTCTTTTATCGTTGCATTCAGAGGCATTATGGCAGGGCCCAAAAAAAGCTTTCTAGCCCAGGGCTACTGTAGTTCACACCACACTTGGCCTGGTTACAGTTTACAATGGCTCATTGGTCAGCACCAAAACTATACAGTGGTGTAGTTACAGTGTAGCCTTCTCCTTTCTGCTAGTGCAAGTGTCCATCAGGGTAGTGGAATAAATATGTCAAATACCCCAGGGATAAGCTTCAAGCCCTGTCTGCAAGATCATACATTTGTTCAAAAACATCAGCATACATTTCTTCGGCAATGCTCATTGACAAACGTGAATGTATGGACTGCTATCCCAACAGATTTGAACAAATACCACCATGATATATGAAGGTGTTCTAATTTTAGATGCATTTTTCATTTTTTAAACAAGTGTTCAAACAGTTGTATGATGATGTTAGTGAATAAATGTATGATTCTGTAGACTAGCCTTCAGAAATTTTGAGCCCTGTAGGATGGGAAATACATCGTTTAATGTGTTTTAATCAAATTTGGCTGTGTGGCTGAATATTTAAATTGATTGTTTGGTGTAATGAGGAGGGCTAAAGTACTAGCTCATGTTTTGCCGTAGGGGATGGGAATGCACTTCCACAGTGATGTATTAGTAAATGCATACTTAAATATGTACATTTATGTCAGTATATGTTTTTGTGTAATTGGTGGCCATTCATTTGGGCTTGTGCTGGTGAAAAAAGGTCTTCTGTCACTATCTTGTGTGGGCCAAGTGATCCCTTATAGTATAACTTAAAAATGTCCTTAAAATATTACCTCAGAATATTGGGGAAATGAAAGGTCTTCCATCCTCCCTTACCAAATGAGGTGAGAGGGGGAGGAGAGGGGTTAATGACTCCCTTTGATTGAGTCCCATGGAGAAGGGTACCTGTCAAAGGTCCTTGGAGGTCATCAGGGACTACTTTGGGAAGCTATGGAGATGAACCAGTTTGACCTTTAGTTGTAAGAATGACATTTCCACTCCAGCTTCACCATTATACTGTCATGTAAAATCAGCTTGGTCGTATTTATTGAACTCCTTTCCTTTCTTTATTTCAGAGAGTGGGTCATTTTGACCCTATTACCAGAGTTAAACTCACCCAAGAGCAGCTCATCCCAAACCTGTCCATGAAGGAGATTATCAACCACTTCATTGCAGAAAATGAATGGGTCGAAGACTATTGACTACAACTTGCCAACTTTAACTTTGTGTCACAGAGCTCAACTTGTTCAGTGTATCATGGCTGACCTTGTGTCATACCACAGTTAATAAAGGGGGTCTCCTTTTTTCACCTTGACAGGTTCAATAATGAAGGAAAAAAGGTGTATTGTCAAGAATGTTATGACTTCTTGGATTTGATCTTGCATCAGTCAAGACCCACATTTGGTTCAAAGGCCAAACCAAGGAAGGTTATCTAAGAGGGATGGTTTTGGCTCTAGTTGACAGCTTTTAATGCTTTTTGAAATGTTGCAGAAAATAGCTAAAAACAGCAATGATTCACAAAATTGAAGGACACGTTTGGAGTAGATTGTTTATAAATGCCACTGAAAGCTAAGATTGGAAGCCATTGCTAGCTTAGTGGAACTGAAGCAACGCAAACTAGCAAGCTAACAGTGTTTTTTGAGAACAGAAGGAATGGTTGACTTCCTGGTGTGCTTATGTTATGTACCTTCAATGTTTTAAGGGGAAATTTCACCTCTTTGTTACTCTTGTGAATGACATAAGACAACATTCTCATTACTGAACTCCAAGGAAGAGATAACACAGGTTTGGCAGAGGACAGCACTGGTTATTAACCATTCTGTAATGCAATATAGAGTACTGGTGGATTATTCAGTACTGTTTAGTTGTGAACTTGTGCTACTTTCTATTGATTTTGGATGATGAATGGCGATCTTGCCATATTTGAGTTGGTGGATGGTTCTTTATCCTTTTTTTTTATCTTTTTTTTTAAGTTCTTTTTTGTTTGACACCTTTTGACACAAATATTTTTCATACTCCAGAGCTTTTAAAAGAGATTATTTATACAGATTTGGTCTGAGGTGGAAAAGCATGAACTTGTGGCGAACTGAACCAGAGACAGGTAATTTTTCTTTCAGTTACGTGAAGAGTATTTGTAGTTGTAAAACTTTGTAAATAAGAACCAGTACCTATTTCATTTGTTCTTTTTTTTTCACTGATATTTGATGAATGGCTACCTCACCAAATTTGGGGTAGTGGATGATTCTTGATGATTTTGGCAACCATTGGTCAACCACAATGGTGGCTCCCAGGTTTTGTCAAAGTTGAGGGACAAATGCAACATTGCCAACCAAAGAATTATTGGGAGTGCAGCTTTAAAATGGGACAAAATAGCTAATGTGGCCATTTGTGGACTTTGCCAAGAACGCAATTGATCTTGTTGATCTGTTAGTCTCTTGCTTGGTCATACCCAGACTAAATTTGTCAGACATTCCAACCCTTTCCATGTTTGGACTGTCCCTTGAACTTTTGAAACTGCGAGAGTCATCTCTGGAATTTACCAAATTCACTCAAAATAAGAAACTCAAAAAAGAAATACACAGATCATGAGGAAAGTAAAATGTGCTTTCTGACACTTTGAGAAGTCAATTAAAGATGATCAATTCATGAAATACCACCTCAGAGGACAAAATTTCCAGGAAATTTTGCAGTGATTCTAAAAGTTGCTGCTTGGAAAATATTTTTGCCTCTTCAGCTTCTTTGTCAGCTTCAGAGGTTTGAATTTTTACTTTATTTCTTAACTGAATAATACTTGGTTTAGTGATTGATCAACTGTTGAAATAGTAGGCTTGTTCCTTCTGCATTCTGATATCTGTGGCACAAATTTCTGACTAATTTTGCTTGTGTGGTTTGCAAAAATCAGGCATTTGCATGTATGATTCTGACATCATCAAATTCTGAATCTATTTCAACAAAACTTAGGGAGAATTTCTTCTCTTTACTTTTCCAATTCATTTGTAGTGTTAGTTGTACACTGGATCACTGTCTTGTCCTCCAGTAGACCGATAGATTTTCATCATAAAATATCCAACTATACAAACACAGGACCTGCTTACCTATACATCCCAAAGGATGTTCTTGTGCATTAAAAATCATTTGGAGATAAGCATTGCCATTCATTGAATTAAACCTTGGTGCTTGTGTGAGGTATAGTTAATTTGTGTTTGTTTTTCCAATTCCAAGCATTTGTTTAATAGTGAATTTTGCTTGTCACCTTCCATTTGTTTTGTTATGGTTTCCAAGATCCCAACTACCATCTAGTATTGTGACACTGCCCTCATTATTAGTGTTGGCTTATATTTAAAGTGCAGCAGTATTTTTCATTTTCTTTTAACAAATATGACGAACAAATTTTATGATTAGCTTAAAACAAGAAATTAAAGTATGAATAGAAATTTTAACGAGCACACAGAGTTTTTTTACACTATACTTAAAGCTGAGTAGTTGTGTGCAAAGAAATTTTTATGAGTGCAACCTCATCACACAAAGTTAAATTTTCTGAATCCGCCGCAGAATGTAGTCAAAACTTTTTTAATGCTCTTAGAAGAAATCAGCTTTTGAATGAAATATGCCAATATGATACGGGGTTCTTATTCCCTTGTTATTGGTTGTTTATCTTGGAGGTAATTGTAAAAGTGTGGGGGGAAGGGAGAGGGGCGGGGGTACGACCTTGACCAGAACTTAGTTCGAACTCAAATCGCGAAGCCCTAGAAGAGGGGGATCGGGGCTTAAGGAGGCTCTCCGTATCTCACCCCACTGGATGACATTAAATATTATCCCCATGAAGTGCACTTTTAGCCCCTTCTCCAATTTAAACAAAAACACCTGTCTAGTATAGGCCTACACCGCCAAGACAGATCTAAGGTAGTCTGCATTGAGTTTCAAATTGCCTGAGAGGCCATATAATGACACATAACTGTGTGTGAGCTAATGATTGGAACCACATCCATGGTCGTACGGGACTGTTTTTCTCAGGGAGGGCGGTGATATTGCCCGACTCAAGATCTCACCTTAGGGGCAATTTTCCGCCCGACTGAGACAAAATATCTGCCCGATTTAGTCAGGTTTCAGACATTTGGGGCGGCTGCCCCCAGTCCCCTAGCCTGTACAGCCATGACCACAACTGACTGTGCAGACTATCATTTAACCACCAGAGTGGAAAAATCAGTTTTTTGATTGAATGCCAATCAAAGCACAGCAGGGCTGTACCCTACGAGGGGCAGGAGACAACCCGCCTTAAGTGGGAGTACCTGAGAAAAAATACTGAAATTTTGAAACTTTAACTTTGGAAATTACAATTCCAGGCCCCTCAAACGTAGGAAATGGCATATAAGGGTTCATTTTTCCCGAAATTTTCCCTGGGAGGTCCCCGCCCCGACCCCCAACGTGGACTTTCTTTTGTGGATTTTAGTTCCTGACGAATAGAATCTTTTCCATTATTATGCTGGCTAAAGATAAATAGCCTACGCGATAACCTTTAATTATTCACTAAACTCAATAAGCTTGTAAGTAACTTTGAATTTAAAGGGCATAAGAAGTCGCTGCAAATTAATTTTGAAACATCTAAATTAAAGCCAAAAATTTTCCGTTTTCTAAATTCGGAATTCCGTTTTGTTAACTTTTTTATTTTCCGTGATCTTCCCGTTTTCCGGTCGTTTTCACGTGTTTTGTCTGTTTTCCAGTGAATAAAGAACTTTCGCTATGAATTGTTTACAGTTTGCTGTGACAAGGTCTCGGTAGTCCTGCCGTATGTGTGTACGTTTTTCACGCTGCTAAGCTGTAAATGAGTAGCAGTAGAGTCTATAGACCTTGACAAATAGTTACAGTATGCATTGCTCTTCCCTTCGAGTGTTCTCATGGGCGGCTCTAAGAAATTTTGTTTGGGGGGGGGGGGGCAAACTCAAGTCCGTATTCAGGGAGGTTCGGAAGACCCCCAGCAGTATTAATGGTCAGCTCCGGATAGTACAATAGCCTCAATAGGAGTATACATAGGCGTAGGGGCCCAAGTTGATGGGGGGGGGGGGGCCGTAACGATCTGCCCGAAAAATAGAAAAAAAAAATTCCCCGCGCTCCGCGCGCGTTCAAAATGTTAATGTACATATCATATAGGCATGCATCCGTTATCACACCGCATGCCAATTACATACAATAATTTGCCACGTTACTACCTATTCCATATTGGTTATTATTCTGGGGGAAGTCGTTACAATAATGATGATAATAATCAGTGGTGTGGCCAAGACTTCTCCCATGGGGGTGGGGCAGGCACTATGTTGTGTGATCGCCGGCCTGGGGGAGGGGTATAAAAAATGAAAATTTTTTGAAAAATTAGGTGTCCATACATGCAATCTGGTGCCAGATATGCTACCTTTGAAGTAAAATTTGTGTTAAAAAATTTACCGTACGTATTTTAGGTACTAAAAGAAAAAATAGGCATTACCCCCTACCCTTTGAAAATTTTTGAAAAATTAGGTGTCCTTACATGCAATCTGGTAAGGATTGCTACCTTTGAAGTAAAATTTTGTGCTTTATTTTAGGTACTAAAATAATCGGCGTCAGTGACGGGGGGAAAGGCCTAATGGCTCCTCAAATACACCACTGATAATCATAATATATAAGTTTAACCATTAAAAAACACACTGGTGAATTAATACCGAATATATAGGTGATTGTGCAATCCAAATCAGAACTATATTTTAATTACCAAGGAAGTTTTTTAAAGTATCGATTTCCGTTAAGCTACATTATTGCATTACTTTTCTTTCAGTAGGTGCCAGAAAAATTCTCAGAATATTGCCCGAATTTTCACAAAAATATTTTGTTGGGGGAGCTGCAGCCCCCAGCCCCCCGCCTCCTACGCCTATGGGAGTATGGTTATTATTATGTACTACAGCGATGCCCATGTAGTTTTCAAAAGGTCTTCAAAAACCATTTCAGGCAGTTAGTCATGAGCTGACTACTGTAAAAATAAATACAACCATATCATCCGATCGCTACCGTACTACCATAGTGGTGGAGTAAGAGGCAAGTGAAATGGGCAAAGCGGCTTGATCCATTTGTATAAAATGAGCCCCACCTTTAAATATTTTATTGTTTCTTTCATTGTGTCACAATATGTTTCAGCTTTGCCAAGAAGAAATCAAATGTTGGTTTTCTGGATTGTTTTCTTAAACTGACGAAAATTTCGAGCATGAAGAAACTTGAAAACGATATGAAATGATAGCACTAAGTATTTTGGGTCTCAGAACCGTTCCGAAACGAACTTTTTTTAAAGGGGGAGAGGAATTCCCCTAACTCAGAACGACGTCCCATCCTATATACAAATAGCTAGGCCACCAGTCAAAATTCTCATCACACTGAGCTTAGATTGACTGTTTGGTGTTTATTTTAAATCAATTGAAACGGTATACTATAGCACAGAGGTGGAGAACCTTTTGCTTATAACAGGCCATTTGACAGTCATAAGACCGCTCGTGGGCCAACGGCGCTGTCAATTTGGACAAGGGAAGGGAACCCTCTCCTTCTATGGGAAACACAATACTTTTAGACTACATGCCCGTTACAACTTTTTGTAGACAGATACCTATGCTAATCTGGCCAGGTGACACCCTGGCAAAACTGCTTTAAGTCGTGGATGATAATCAACACGGCTAATGGGTTGTGTATCTAATGACCCCGAGAGCTCTGAAGTGTCTGCAAAACTATGGGCATTTAACTCCAGCATTACCGTTACACTCTGTAAATGACATTATGATGCCTAAGCTAATCAGATTACAAATAAGCAACTGAGAAAACGCGCGCGAAGCGCGCCGAAAAAATGTCTTTTTGAAAGCACTTTATTAACGTTTAACCTTCGCATTGCATTGGAAAGTTATTCACTTCATTAATTTTAAGCCCACTCAAGGAAAAGGGAGGTCCTAGCCCATCTCGAATTACATGTTTTTTTATTTATTATTTTTATTTTTGAAAATTGAAGACCATGCTTTGCAAACTTTTTTTTTTGGGGGGGGGGGGGGGCAAGTGCCCCCCGTGCCCCTATGGCGAGCCGCTAATGAGTGTTCTAAAACTGAAAGTTTACAACTTTTGTTCAAATTCCTAATGCTTTTTTTCATTGCCAGTCAAAATCGCAAATTCCGTGTTTTAATACCGATTCCGTGAATTCTGTCCGTTTTCCGTAACGCGGGAAAATGTTGGCTTTAATGTAAATCTCATAAGTATCTCTTATTATCACTTCAAGTAGGCCGCTATCTTTTATGATATGTTAGAACATAAATACTGCATATTCAAGGTAAACCAAGGAGTTTCTCTGTATGTGAATTCACAATTCAGTGAGACACATATTGTCACATGGTTCTCAAAAAACATTTATCAAATAGGATACCGGGGTACACTTCAATATGGGGTGACTGCAGTTTCCCTTTAAAATCAAATCTAACTTTTCTTCTTGACAATCTAAGTTTATTTCTAAAAGATGAAATCTAAAGGTAAAGAATGTTTAGATGCAGTTTTGGGGTAAACAATGTGTCATCCCCCTCCCCCCATCTTGGAGATATTTCGACCGAACATACAAGGCCTACACTACGGTTACGCGCCAACCGATGGTGGCTACCCAATTACTACTAAGAGTGCTAGGGAGAAGCCCACACCCGGTACCAGCCTTGTAGGGGTGCCATGCCACTGCTGAAAAATTCAGTTAATAAATACAGTTTAAGATCGTGTGATCAGTTGAAAGCTTTACCACAAATAACACCATTTTGGATCCAGGAAAACTTAGAACAAGAAAATTTTCTCCGAGTAGAGGTGTCCTCAGAGTCCCCCTTAACGGCAATATCCCATTCCAATGATTACACCCTACCAAAATAAAAAAATCACGAAATTATGAGGATTCCTTAACATATCATCAACTCAAAGCTTCGCAAAGCTTTACCAAATATAGCACCATTTTGCATCCCAGCTACCTCACATGGACAAAAAGCATAGGGTGTCGTCCCCTTCTCTTAAATAGTACCTCTTGCCTTATGGCCACTCGCCCCCCCCCCCCCCAAAAGGAAGCGAATATTACTAAATAATGACAGTCTGTAAAGATATAATCAGTTCAAAGCTTTATACCAACAACAGCACAATTTTGCACCTAAGCCAGGCCTTACATGTACCCCCCCCCTCAACCTCCCAGGTTGGCACCCAGGCACAGGTGAAAAAGGAAGGGTCGGCCCGGATGTCAACTATTTGTAGGCAGGCTGCTTGGTGGTCCAGTAAGATGGTGTCATGAACTGCCCCTAGAGTTTTTGCCTAGGCTAGGGCCCTTTACATTCATCCCTGATGTACTTGGATCTTAAGGTGATGGATGCCATGTCCCCCGGAAAAATTTGGGTGCCAGATGATCTGTGGTACCATCTAAGGCATTTTCCCGTATTCAGTCCTTTAAAATGGCTGTCTCCTCTTTCAAAAGCGGATGAGGTGTGCCCCCGTCCCACACCTGTTGACGCCCATGGTCAAGCATTAAATGGATCCTTCTCATCAGGGAGCCTGTAGAGCTCCCCGTTTTCGTTACTTTACAGTCCTAGTTATGCGGTACGACACCTTGAGATAAATGCATTGATGAACGCTGTGACGAGTCGTTCGATAGCTTCATAGTGTGTATTCTTGAAGGCAAGGTATCCTTTCCGTGAAACTTACGTGTCCTTGCGTTGCTCCTTGCGGTCTGCGCGGTCCGCCTCATTTTTTTCCCACGAGGTTAGGGGTAAATTTGATTTTCAAAATTTTTCAAATTTGTTTTAATATTATGGTAAGGGTTATGTTTAGTGCTAAGGTTGCGTGCAATGGGGTTATTTGACCTGTACTTTCATAATCCGGTGTCAGAATTACAAGAAAAGGGTCGAAAAGCTGTCATTTTGGAATTAATGGGTGCGGCCTGTTTCCAAGAAGCTGATCGGTCCATTGGCATGATTTACCCATAACCTCGTGGGAAAAAAATTGCGCTTGCGGTCCCGCGGTATCCTACCTGGGCATGCAACAGCTGGCTGAGAATTTCTACAGCTCCAATACCGAATAAATTGGACTGGACATGGCAGAGGATGTGAACGAATCGAACGTCAGACAGCGGAAAGTTAAAACAACCGAAGCCGAAGGGGCAAATGGCGACAGAGAAGAAAACAATCACTCATCTGAGTCCTTGCAAGACGACAAGCAAAGTCAAGATGACCCAAATCCTGTGGTCCTTAAAGAATGTTCCAAAAGTTTAGAGGATGGAACGTACTGGCTAACAAGAATTGTACTTCTTAGATATATAGCCTTCATTTACTGTAAGTTTAATGAAAGACCACCTATAAACTAACAGAAACTTTCGGTAGGCAATGTAACATAGTGTAGGCTAGCCTAACGTTAAGGCCATGACAGGGTTTTCGCTAACCTGGGTTCCCTGGTCTCAGACGCACGACAAGCCGCCTAGATGCTTGGAAGAGAATCTTGTGCGTCCCATGAACGCATGATGTTCAGCCTTATACGCACAAAAATTGTAGCTCTAAATTTCATGGTCTTTATCCACATATGTATTTACGCACGTACGTATGTCAACTTCTCTACAGAGCTCGTGCGTAGCCTAAGGTATGGGTGTTTGAATTTAATTATGGAACTGCACATGCACTCCAAACTTTGCCGTGCTTCGCCATGCGTTTTACTTGACCTGGCCTAAGGTATCAGTGTTCGCGTACACAATTCCTATACCAAATATAGTACGGTTTTTGACCGCGAATGTTTTTGCTCTCTTCGAATGGAAAAATGTGGAGAAAAGGATGAGCATTGATTGATTTTACATCAGTTCAATGTGAAAAAGAATGCCATAAATGAAGGTAATATATGCATGCGGTTGTGGAGCTTGTTTAAGTGTGGGGATAATGAGGTTACCCTTTGTCACAACTGCCTCTGGGGCACCCTTGGGCAAGGTGCACCTGTATTTGCCCAGTTGAATGTGGTGATATGTTCCATCATTTATTTACCCAGTCCTACCGGTGTGGAACCCTGCCAATGCCCTGGAAACGTGCACTTATGTGCCCAGTATTCAAAAAGGGCGTTAAGTCTGTGCCTGTTAATTATAGGCCAGTCTCCTTGACTGCTATCCCTTGTAAAATTATGGAACATTGTGTTGTTTCTAGGATATGGGAACATTTGAATCACCACCATGTCATAACCACTAAGCAGCATGGTTTTAGAAACTCTTGTGAAACTCAGTTGATTGAAGCTATGAATGATTGGACCACTACATTAAACAAAGGAAAGGGCCACATTGATGTTATTCTTCTTGATTTTAGTAAGGCATTCGATGTTGTCCCACACTAACGCCTCCTCCTTAAACTACGCAGTTACGGGATAACTGGGAAAACTAATGCTTGGATTAATGGATTTCTTACAGGCAGGTCTCAAGAAGTTGTTGTTAATGGGACTCATTCTACCCTTAGGCCAGTTATGTCAGGAGTGCCCCAAGGTACCGTTCTGGGCCCTCTCTTATTCCTCATCTATATAAACGATATTGATAAAAATCTCTCTAGCTCTATTCGTCTCTTTGCTGATGATAGTGCACTTTACAGACCTATTAAATCCTTGAAGGATGCGGTTTTACTTCAGAAAGATCTATTTAAGTTACAAAATTGGGCTATCACTTGGCAAATGGCATTCAATGTTTCCAAATGTAAACAACTGCGTATTACATACCGTAAATCTTGTAGATGTAATTTTATCTACAGAATGTATCACCAAAATGCTTCTTCCTCTACTCCTGTTTCTCAAGATTTGCTTGCGCTCGTGCAAAATAACATCAGTCTCCTTATGTCTGCCTCTGAATTTTGTGATTTGGAAGAAGTCACTTCTGACAGATATCTTGGTGTCATTCTTGACAATAAACTGCATTTTAATAAGCACATTGAAGAGATCACTAATAAGGCTACAAGGCTCTTAAATTTGTGTCGCCGTAGCCTTCACATGTGTTCTAGGGAAATCAAAATCACTGCTTACTACGCTATTGTTCGTCCCCACCTTGAATATGCTTCCACGTGTTGGAAACCTCACACTAAGCTGCATATAGATAAAATTGATACAGTCCAAAGACGTGCAGCACGGTTCGTTTTAAATTACTACGACTATAGCTCAAGTGCTGATCTTTCAACAAAAATTTCTCAGACCCTTAAATGGCAACCCCTGCAGCATGGTAGGGCCTTAGCTGATCTTTGTATGTTTTACAAAATTAGGAACAACCTTGTGAACATTCCATTCCCACCTATTATTACCCCTTCTGTCAGACATGCCCACTGTTATAACTACATACAGACCCTGCACTCCGAGGCGTTCAAATACCAGTTCTTTGTTAGAAGTGTTCGCCTTTGGAATACTGTTCCCCAACAAATTCTTATTAAACCATCTGTTTCATCCTTCCTTGCTGCTACCTCCAATTGGATCCTCCCCTTCATTTGGATCAGAGACCCTGCTACTGTACAAACACATGGGTCCTCACCCAGTCAGCTCATTAGCGCCATTGTCGTTTGCTTTTACTTGCACTCGTTACTTAGTGGTTTCCCAGTTTTGTGGTCTTGTATATATATTTAGCACTTTTGCACTTTTTGTGGTGGTTGTGTCTCCCTTGTTGGCTTTTCAATTGTTGACTGTTTACTCTGTGATGGCATCTTTGCCTTTTTGGAGTTCTTTACTGAAGACTGAAGACTGAACTTCAGTTTGGGTTCCTGAAGTGAGTGGACGTTCCCGATCCCCCGCCGGGCCCGTTCGATCTCTTCGGGAGTTTTGTTTTTGTTATATGTAAATAGTTGTATATACTGTAAATAAACTGTAAATAGTGATTGAGTGTGGCAGGTGGACCCCTCCCCCCATGTCCCTCTGCGCTGTGGTTGCCTTCGGGCGTGTGTTGTTTTGGCCTTGTGTTGTTCTTATCTTTGATGGTTCGTTAGCGGTAACACTCTTTCGTTTCCTTTGCTGGGTGTGGATGGTGAGAGATTGTTAGCGATTCTGTGGGTGGTTGTTGGCTGCGTTTTGCTCCGGTCTGGTTTGGGTTCTTTTGTTTCCCAGTGCTCGTTTCTATGTACTTAAAAGGCTCTCTAAATGAAGAAAATATATGTTCAGGACAGCATAAAAGAAGAAAAGAAAGAATACAAGACACATTATTTCACATTTTGTTTCACAAGACATAGTCCTTTTTGAATTCTTATTATCGTGTAGTCTCACGGAAAAGTTATTGCCATAATTTTCGATTTATTGCCCAAACTTACGCGCTATGTGAACGGCACGAAAGTGGTCAAATTAGAACAGAACTAGAGTAAACAGTTGTAACTCAACAAAATCTGAAATGTTTTATCTTTATTTCGTTGAAAAATCGAAGCACCTTGTGGGATAATTTGCATAGATAATGCGTGCTACAAACAAATGAAGGAACTACACCTGCTCGATGCTAATTTCATGTTTGTCGAGCTCAAACAAAATCTTGCCGGGTTACCACAGTCTATTACCAAAAAGCCCGATGGACTACCTCTTTGAAAAATATTTTCCGAGCCCTAATTGTGACAATCCAGACATGCAGAGCTATAGCTCGACATATTCCGGTCACGCGGTACAGTTCACGTTCGTACTAAAACACCTGTCATTTCCACCTCACACTTTGCAGTAGTTATGATGGATTCTTGTGTAATCGCATGCGTACTTATTGCACAATAAAAATAAACTGCACATTTTATTATACCTGGGATATGCTCCATTTACAGGGAAGCTCGATACATATGCCTGTCTGAAGGGTTAGGGTATAGCT
Source organism: Holothuria leucospilota (assembly GCA_029531755.1). Classification (NCBI taxonomy): domain Eukaryota; kingdom Metazoa; phylum Echinodermata; class Holothuroidea; order Aspidochirotida; family Holothuriidae; genus Holothuria; species Holothuria leucospilota. The sequence goes on along the minus strand of CM055968.1, from coordinate 13,386,048 downwards.
CCATATCTTGTACACACGTACGTATCGTATAGGTTACAGTACAAGTACGGGACTCTTGGAAAATTTTGGAAACCCTTGAAACTTTTGGGGGACGCTTGAAAAAGAAAGCTGAGAGTTTCGGGACTCTTGAGATTGGAAGCCTAATGAAAACCCTGCATGATGTAGCCTAGGTTAAAGGCCTAACGTTAGACCTAGCCTAATGAGTGTAGGCTACCCAAGAGGCCAAGACAAAAATTGGCAGATCATGCTTTACAGCATGGGTTTGATGATTTAAGCTTCGTCCCACCAATGAAGAAAACAAAAGACATAGGCCTACATACAGTTCTTCCAAAACTATGGTACTCTGTATTAGGCTTAGCCTATACCCAGAGGCAATTATTTTGTCAATGGGGGTCAGTGGTCAAATTAGTCATAGGACCCAGTCTGCATTTCGTGCACTCCACTCAGAACCAAAGATCTTCGGCGTAGAGGACAGAAATCACAATCAAGTGGTAATTACACATCCAGAGAGGAAGGCTTTATGACTGACCTCCTTAAGCAATTGGAACTTCCCCTACTAAAGAATCGTAGGAAAGTTGACAGGTTATGTTATATGTATAGAATTTTGAATAACCAGCTACCAGCTGTCCCACGTGACCACTACCTTACAGACCTTCCAGCAAAAAGAAGGGTCAAACCTAGGCAATACAAAGATTCCACTTTTTTTAACATAATTGAAAATCAGACTAGTAATAACAAAAAATTGCACCAAAAAACAGACTGTTGAAAATGAGATTTCAAGCCAACACAATAATGACATCATTTTAGGAACACCAGCCTCCGTATACCGAACCTGGTGTACAGCATAGCCTATACATGCGTAAGGGATAGTAATGATTGTAATCCGCGGCATGTCTTGAATTTGAACTTTATTCTGTCTGTTTTGGAGAGCGGTGTCGTTCCTTTATATTTTGGGGCTGCAGTAGGCTATAACTAATAATTACAAATATTCTTGATTCATAACCGAAGAACCAAAAAACTCGGCAGTGTACTGTTCGGTTCGGTCTGCAGTAATACGTACAGTGAGTGGACTGGCACCAGCCAGCGAAATACTGTGCACACTCAATCATAGGCTAGTGCCACCATTCCCACTGACACTTGCACGAAAGTAACCTAAAGTTCATATTTTGACTGCATACATAAAACTTTCCAAGCTAAAGTCCCTTTCCATTGCTCCAAATGCTTCTCATGCTCGAATTGTCATGGTGCTGTACTTTCACCTCACCTAGCAGTCTCAAATTGATACGGTTCTATGCGCCGTAACGAATTACTCACCCCATCTGCACCATTGACGTCTTGTTCAGTATCGCCTTCGCCTTTCTGATTTCAAATCCAAGAAAACTCACTTTACGGACAGTCCAACATTCCTGATCGATCAGGGAGTTGCCATTGGATGGCAACTCCCTGGCTCAGATACGCCATTCCAAAGAAAGTATTAAACTTGATATCACATGGTACGTAGTAGGAAACAGTGCTGGGGATTCATTGTGTAGTATCAGGTATGTTGTGTACGGCACCCGTGGAAGTAGTACTTCCATGCTATACCTATGCTGTTGCATTGTGAATGTTTGTACATGCAGCTACTTATCATGACACCAAGACGAAAAACCTACGTGAAATGCATTTAATTGACTAAAACAACTGGTAAGCACGAGAAAACGCATAACAATTCCAAAATTTACAACTTTTCACGCAGGTTTTACATTGTATCGACCTTGGTAACCAGTGCAATGGAATGCCAACACTGTATCAAATGTCCAAAGGATACCACGGCAAACAGCGATCAGTTCTAAAGTGACGTGACATGATGTATTAAGATTTTGAAAATTTTCGGGAAGACTAACTTTTCAAGGCTGGAAGAGGGTGTATTTTTTCTCAATTTTTGAGCGGAAAAACAGGTTGTTTACAAACAGAATGGTTGATTTTCGTTGTAGGAAACGTATTCCTAAAGATACCAAAGGGTTTAAACCGTTAATTTACACGTGGTATAGCCACTTTAAGAGGAAGGACCCTATTGTTTTCAGTAAAAGTCAGGGGTCATTTGAGGTCATCAGAGGTCAAAAACCGAAAACCATGAAAAAACATGATATTTCAAGACATGGATGATAGATCATTTTCATACTTGATCTATAGATGTGTTACTTTATGAAAAGAGATAGGGAACCTTAGGCCTGTGGGTTTCTTAGAGGTCGAAGGTCATTTGGGATCATCACAGGTGAAACTATGAAAGTCTCATAAACTAAAATAGATGTTGGGGGGGTTGGCGGTACCTCCAATCTGTGTCCGACGTTTTGTGACCAACGAAAAGTTACGGCTGAATTTTTCTACCAGTATAAAGATAAAGTTACAGAGAACAACATTTTTTTTCACGAGCGTAACTGTTGCAGTAATGATTCAAATTTGAATTACCTAATTATGAACATGTGTAAAGGATGCTGTGACTACAGCATGATTAGAAATACTTTACGCTTAACGAGTTCTTAATGGCATAATGGAGTAGTGCTCAATTTCACACACAGAAGGCTGGGGTTTGACTCCCTTGTATGACATGTTTCTTTTTTTTCATCTTTTTGTTATTCAATTTTTTGTGGGGGTTCAAAGTTCATGTGAGGTCAACAGGTGTCAAATTGTGTATCGTAAAAAAAGATGTAGTCAAGAAGTATAAGTTTGAGGGATGAACCTGGGTGTACTACAAAGCACTTCCTTTCAGCAAGCAATCACTACTGTAAGCCTTTGGGTTTTCTGGTTTTTACTCATTAATGGTTTTTTCTCAATTTGCATTACATCATTATTATCAGCCTCTTTTGTCTCTACAGTTGTAGCCTTTTTGGTGGCACTTCATCAGAATAAACAACTTCTGGGAAATGGTGGCTTGCTGCCCATAAAAATACACTTGGACAGAGTACTGAATTATGTAGGTGGTGAAGTGAACCTCAAGGCCTTGTCCTTTGCACCAACCATTCTCTGGTATGTTGAACAAACAGATATAGACATGTGGCTGGACAGGATAGCATATGCTGGTCTTGGTGTGTCTGCCTTCGTAATAATATCTGGGACAGCAAATATGCCCATAATGTTTTTGTTGTGGATGCTGTATCACTCCCTGGTCAGTGTTGGGCAGAGATGGTAGGTCACATTTAATTTCTTTTTCCAATATTCTATCAGTATAAACAAGAGTGTCAGCAGCATCTCAAAAGTGGTGCAACATACAAAAACCCTCACCTTACTTCAAAATAATTCAAGTGCTAATCAGAAAGCCCAGAGAATAGGGATCCAGGGCCTGCTTAAGATCTGAGGTGTGACCTTATGCATTTTCCCACAGTTTTAATCCATTAAATGGCTGTTTCCATTTTCCAGCTTAATTTTTTTGGATGAGCTGTTTTTGATTCCTTGCCTAAGGCAGGTAAGGAATCTATGCGATGGTGATGACGTGTGTGTGTGCGTGGGTGTGTATGTGTGTGTGTGTATGTGACGCTTAGCTTGTAAACACGATATCTCCAGTTAGCAATGACCGACACTTTTCAATTTGGTATATAGATTTGTCATGTTGAGAGGAAGAACTCTATTGTTTTTGGTGGAGGTCAAAGGTCATTTGAGGTCACCAGAGGTCAAAAACTGAAAACCTTGTAAACACGATATCTCGAGATAGCAATGACCGACACTTTTCATATTTGGTATACAGATTTGCCATTTCAAGAGGAAGAAACCTATTGATTTTGGTAGAGGCCAAAGGTCATCTGAGGTCACTGGAGGTTAAGCTGCGAAAACCTCATAAATGGCTTGTAAACACGATATCTCAAGATAGCAATGACCGACACTTTTCATATTTGGTATATAGATTTGTCATGTTGAGAGAAAGAACCCTATTGTTTTTGGTGGAGGTCAAAGGTCATTTGAGGTCACCAGAGGTCAAAAGCTAAAAACCTTGTAAACACGATATCTTCAAGATAGCAATAACCGACACTTTTCATATTTGATATACAGATTTGTCATGTTAAAGGGTAGAACCCTATTGATTTTGGTAGAGGTTAAAGGTCATCTGAGGTCACTGGAGGTTAAGCTGCGAAAACCTTATAAACGGCTTGTAAACACGATATCTCAAGATAGCAATGACTAACACTTTTCATATTCTGTATATAGATTTGTCCTGTTGAGAGGAAGAATCCTATTGTTTTTGGTAAGGTCAAAGGTCATTTGAGGTCACTGGAAGTAAAAGACTGAAAAACCTTGTAATCACGATTTCTCAAGGTAGGAGTGAAGGACACTTTTCATATTTGGTATACAGATTTGTCATGTCAAGAGGAAGAACACTATTGTTTTTGGTAGAGGTCAGTGGTCATCTGAGGTCACTGGAGGTTAAACTGCAAAAGCCTCATAAATGGCTTGTAAACTTGATATCTCAAGATGGCAATGACCGACACTTTTTATATGTGGTATGTAGATTTCTCATGTTGAGAAGAAGAACCCTTTTGTTTGTGGTAGAGGTCAAAAGTCATCTGAGGTCACCGGAGGTAAAACTGCGAAAAGCTTGTAAATAGCTTGTAATCATGATATCTCAAGATAACAATGATAGACACTTCATATTTAGTATGTTGATTTGTCATGTGGAGAGGAAGAGCCCTATTGTTTTTGGTGAAGGTCAAAGGTCATTTGAGGTGTCTGGAGGTCAAAGACTGAAAACCTTGTAATCACGATATCTCAAGGTAGGAATGAAGGACACTTTTCATACATGGTATATTGATTTGTCATTTTGAGAGAAAGAACCCAATTGTTTCTGGTAGAGGTCAAAGGTCATCTGAGGTCACTGGAGGTCAAAAAAGAAAATTTCCCAAGAATTCCCAAGATTGTCATATGGGGTCACCAGAAGTCAAAAGGCAAAATTTCCCAACAATTTCCAAGATTGTCATGGGGTCACGAGACATAATAAAGCACAAATTCCCATGTGTCATTTGGGGTCACTAAAGGTCAGCAAGCAAAATTCCTTGAGAATTCCCAGGATCATCGTCTGGGGTCACTAAAGGTCAAAAAGCAAGAATTCCCAAGATTGTCATCTGGGGTCACCAGAGGTCAAAAAGCAAAATTCCCAAGAATTTTCAAGATCCAACATCCATTGGATGTCAGAGGTCATTTGAAGTGATCAGAAGTTAAATACCAAATGCATTGAAAAACACAGTATTTCTAGACAGGGGTGTTAGATACTTGTAATACTTGTAAATTTGAGGGATAAACCTCAGTGCAACAAAGCATCCCCATTCCGCAAGGAATCACTAAGCCTGTGGGCTTTCTGGTTTAAGCTATGGAATCAAATATGTACTGGGTCTGCCATTTTTGTTTGGGTTCTTGGAGAAAGTGAGAGGGACAACGATATGATATCCCCTCCACTTTCATCGGTAGGAAGGGTGGGGAACTTGTCCTCCTGACCTGTTGACACCCATGAGTGTAAATGTATACATTGTTATCCACTTCAGTTTTTCCATGCATGCACACTGCCATTGTAAAACTGCTACCAGAATTATTTGCAAACTCATCACTGGGATTGAGTGCATTGTTCCTTTTTTTATTTTTTTTATTATTACAGTATTGTGATGACTACTTCTATTATTATTTGTAACTTTTTTGTTTTTCTTTTGGAAATGATTTGAGAATTAAATCATAAGTGTCAGTGTTGTAAAAAAGTTTTTGTCCAGTATACAGTGAATCAACTTTCTGCCAGCAGGCACTGCACAAAATGAAGGAACACTTTAATATTTGAACTAAAAAAGTACATTTATTATTTGTAACAAACATCATGTCCTTTTTACAGTGCCTAAAATGTAGTTCATGCTCATACAGTTTTGACATAAGTTTCACAACTGTTTTTTTTTTTTTTTTTTTTTTGCAGCTGGAATGAGTTTTAGGTGAAGAAAACATATTTTTGCAGACATTTTGTGGCATTTATAGGTAGCCTTAGCTGGCTTGTAGCCAGATGAGGTACTGGAGGGAGAGGGGAGGACAAGATAGCTTTAGGGGGTGTGGATTAGAATTTTATGGGGTAAAATATTTTCTATGGCCACTGGATCCCTGTCTCCCCTCCATCCCAGCGTAGGGACTTGAGCCAAAGTAGTGCAGTTATACAGAAGAAACTAGCACAGAACATTGAAACCAAGCGTACATGTGTTCTCTTATATAACAAATTCTCAAAGAATTAATGCTATTCTTTTGAGTTATATTTAAGTAATTGATTTAACCTCATTATTACATAATCATTCTTTTTTCCTTCCATTCCCAGGTATTCCTTTGGTAAGAAATTACTGAAATATTTTTAAACATTACTTTATTTCTGGTTAATGATTTTAATAGTTTGTTACATACATTCAACACTTTTGTAGTGCCAGGGATGTGATCAGTTGGTAAGTTTGAGAGGGGGAAGGGGGGGAAGGGGAATTCAGTGAAGGGGAGTTGCATCCTCAGCACTAGTAGCATAGTATTTAATGAAAACATAATTGTGACTTTTTTTAGGGGTGGTAGTGGGAGGGAGGGAAGGAGATACTTTTTGAGTGGTCATATTCTAGAATGTACCCCTTGCCTGTTATTAGATTTGACCTTTAGTGACATCAGAGGACCTTTAGGCTTGCCTGTCATTTTTCTTCACGGTGAATTGATGCACCTGCTGGGATTTCTGTGCCTTCCTTTCCTTGAAGATTTTAAGCTACACTGGCTTTCTACTCTTATTAGATGGTTAATACCTGTTGATGATAACATATTTACCAAAGCTTACTAGATCTTTGTATTGCATGTACTAGTACCCCACAAGTGAGTGGAAAATGCTGTCAAACATTTCGTCATCATACTGGGCCTTGGGGAAAGGGAACAGGCTAAAGGGAGGGGTTTGAGGGATGGAGTTCCCTTTTTATAAAATTTATGCTAAATGTTGATCCCTTTGATAAATCATCAACATGCATACGGTAACTTCTTCATTAATAAAGTCCTCAAAATGCCTTTGCCTCAGAATTACTTTGTGTGAATTGGAAGATGTAGGTATGAGCAATATTTAACAGGATTTGATCTTTTATTTTGGATGGGAATGCATAAAATGCTTTAAAAAGCCTTTGTATGGCAAAGGAACATCCAGATGCAGGTTTTGTACAAGTGTGTGGATTGAGGTGTCAAACGTTGGTAAAATTCACCAAAAGCAGGTCAGGTGAGTTGTATACGCATCCCTCCTTCATTCACCTCACAGTGTATATTCAATGAATATATGCATCTCAAAGCATGGCTTATAGCACATCAGTAGAGGGCACAGAGTAGGGGTGTTAGAGTTGGCTTATAGCACATCAGCAGAAGATGAGTGTGGTGTTGGGGTTGCCTCCATTAAGCTGTTGAATTATCTGTGCCAACTGAATGAAATTTTACAGTTCTAATGTCTCCTGTTAATGTTTCTTTGTTCAACAGGCTGGGAGACTCTACTCCTGGAAAGTGGATTCTTAGCCATCTTCCTCTGCCCTTTGTTGACCCTACGTCAATTTCCTCGTAGGACACCACCGCCATCGGTTGCTATTTGGGGGTATCGCTGGTTAATCTTCAGAATCATGCTTGGAGCGGTATGCAAAATGATAATCTTTTGTTTTTTCATGATATTCTCAAGAATTGATAGACTGAGAACTCACCATTTTTATGATGTTTATTGGTTTCAATGAAAAGAGAAACTTATGCATCCAAGATGATGTGAGTATGTGTGCGTGTATGTGTGGGTGTGTGTGTATATATTTGTGATACTTAGCTTGTTAACACAATATCTCAAGAACGGAAACTCCAAAGAGTTCTCTAGTATGTGGATGCCCTGTATTGAGAGGAAGACCCTTTCATTTTTAGTGGAGGCCAGAAGTCATCAAGGGTCACGAGAGGTCAAACTCTGAATATCTTGTTTACACAGTATCTTTAGAGAGGAAGCATGGATACTCATCATACATACATAGCATGTAGATGCCTTAAATCAAGAAAAAGAACCCTATTGCTTTATGTGAAGGTCAAAGGTCATCAAGGTCACCAGAGGTCAAACTTTGAAAACCTTGTTAAGATGATATGTCAAGGTAGGAAGCATGGATACTTACTCTTCATACATACCGTGTAGGCACATTATGACAAGAGGAATAACCCCATCATTTTTGGTGGCGGTCAATGGTCGTTTAGGGTCATCAGAGATCAAACTCTGAAAAACTTGTTAACACAATATCTCAAGTTAGAAAGTATGGATACTCTACATACTTAGCATGTAGGTGCATTATGTCAAGAGGAAGGCCCTTATCATTTTGGTAACTGATCTATAAAACCTCATCTAACTAACTAACTAATGAATGATCAAATATTCAGTGAATCAATCAGTCAATCATTTTGGTCATGAGAGACCAAACTCTGAAAATTTTAAAATGATATTTCAAAATAGGAAGCATGGATTCTCTTCATACTTATATCAGGGATGTCACTACACCGGGCGGTGCTGGGCGGCCCTGCCTGGGACTGGTGAATTGTGCCTGCCACTCACGTTAAAGTAAAACATTCCACCCAGCACTTTTTCCCAACAAGGGTACTATAATTTTATGATTTTTGAAAGAAAGTTGGATGTAACATTAATCCCAGAATGAGATGGCCAATTGGAGCATTAATTTAGAGTGTAGAAAATATCCACACCTTCTCTAAATCCCAGGACAGTGATCACTACAAGGGTTAGAGTCAAGAAGTACCCAGCACTAAGTTTGGCCTGGTGACAACCCTGCTTATAGCATGTAGATGCATTGTGTCAAGAGAAAGAACTGTTAAGATTTTGGTGAAAGTCAAAAGTCATCTACAGGGTCAGACTTTGAAAACCTTGTTAACATGATATTTCCAGATAGGAAGTATGTAAGTTTGTCATACTTAGTATGTAGATACATTATATGAAGAGGAAGAACCCCATTATTTTTGTGGAGGTCAAAAGTCATCTGAGGTCACCTGATATTTCATACTTGGAAGCTCAAAAAGTTTAAAATGGTTTTATTTACCCTATTAAATACAAAAATGCTGTTGCTGTTAATGTTGTTTTTGTACTTGGTGAGAAGTCATGTGTAAGATCACTGGTGGTCAGTGGCGTAGCCAGGTTTTTTGTCAGGGGGGCAAGAGCACCAAGATTTCCCCCAATTAGTGATCTGCTCCCTAATAATCAGTGTTTTCCGCAGGTCCAAATTTTGTCCGGGTGCTTTCCTTTGACCTGACTGATATGACTGGTCGCCATCCTGGGGGAGGGGTCTATTTTCCTTTGGAAAATTTTTGCTCATATAAGGTGGGCTAGATGCAAAATGGTGCCACATTTGGTGCTAAATGTAAACTGCATACATCACCAAGAATTCTTATTTTTAGGAAGCTTTTTTTACCTTGCTTGTCTTCAGGTCTTGGTGAATTTTTCTTGAGTCCTACTGGTAGATCAGAATCACAATGGGTGAAGTACAGTAATTAAGTGAACCCTGGTACACCTTTCCCTTCATCAGTTCACCACATTCACCACAACCAGTCCAAATTATACGAAGACCTGCCCTTGTAGCAGAATATAGCACCTGACCACTGACCTATTCTAACAAACTGCATATACCACAATGCTGCTGGTTTAATTATCAAGATTCAAGAAACTTTGGAAGTATACAGTAAAAGGACAGAGTCCCTTGTCAGAGGTCCAGAGATCCCATGCTGTATAAAACAGATAGTAAAACATAACTAGTACAACTATAAGCATGCTGTCATCATTTCATCTCTGAAAACCTTAATGAGGACTGCATGGTTGTGCCAGTGTGGCATATACTTTTAAATAAGTAAAGTGTACTGGTTGAGAAATTTAAAATTTTACCAGATCATGCGCAAATTTCACCATATATTCACTTTCAAAATTCCCCCAAGATTTTCCAGAGGGGACAACTCGCCCCCCCCCCCCCCGTCCCTCCCCCCTGGCTACGCCACTGCTGGTGGTTCAGAAGTATCAGCACAGTTATAGAAAATTTGGTTATTTTACCATCTTATCTTGGTGGTGTTTCCTTTTTCATTGTTTTACTTTTAGTTATGAATGATTGATCAAAACTTGCTGAGGGTTTAAGTTGTATTTATGGAGTAATTAACATCTCACCAGTCAACTTGAAAAATTTTGAAAAGTCCCTGATGTGTCTTAATGTTAATTATGTTTAACATTTTGTTTTCTCAGGGGTTGATTAAGATCAGAGGAGACCAGTGTTGGCGAGATTTAACGTGTATGCACTACCATTATGAGGTATGGATCTAGTGCTGGAGAACTTTTATGTGCATGCACTTTCAGTAAAAGGAAAGAACCTCATGTGAGGGATTTGACTTGTGTACACTATAACTAGGTTCTCAATTGGCAGCCCACCATGAGCTCTAAAATGGCCTGTGAAAGAGGTAACAAGATCAAAATTTAAATGAGAAGGTATACCATGTAATTCAAGTTAACTGTTTTATTGGTACAAGCTAAGAAATCAAGAAAAAGTGGCTCATGGCCCAAATCACTGAAGAACCCATGCACTGTAATATTCAGTAAGTGTCTAGTGTTTTTATGTTGATTGCTCAATGTTTCATTGCCTCTTTGCTTTTACATCTCTGTGTTTTCACACCTTAGGGGTTAGGTTGAAGATTGATCATGCTCATGGATGGGATACTTAAGGATGGGGTTAAAACAGAATGCAGTTATCTCACCATATCTATGGAATGAAATATAACTGGATTGGTCACTCAAAGCCTTATGTCTTTATGCATGAACGTAGATGTAAGAACATAGAGGTCAGAACGTAGAGATGTTGGAATGTGGAGGAGTAACCCTAGCCTATACTTCAGTGTTCTCTATGGCAGAGATGCTGAATTGTTCATGTTTAATAATGGTGGTATGTAGCTGCAGGGTAAAGATTAAGGTTTTGTAGAAAGAATAATACTACAGGATCCAGTTTTACTACTATACTTCATGAAAACTTGAAAAGGAACACAAATACAGATCTATAAGTTTGTAAAAAGTAGATTGCTGTGTTATTTGTGATAGTATTGAAAAACCTCTGGGACTCATGACTTCATGGAAAGTGAAGTCTTCTCATCAATCTTGGCTTAGAGTTGTGACTCTGAAATAGAATTTGGCAACCTGTTCAAGCCTTACTGGAAGCTCCCTTCTTGGTATCAAGTAGTAATTTACAAGGATTTACATGTTCCTACTCATGTGCAAGGTCCCTTTGTGTTGTAAAGTCATTGAACTTCTACAACTGAGCTCTAATTCCAATTTTTGAAAATCTTTTTGTATACCTGTTAATTATCAAGACATTTCTTGAATTTGCATGCAGAGTAGGCTTGGGTAACTCCAATATTTATCGAGTCAGATACCAGTGGCTTTAATGGTAGCTACTCTCAGTGGAGTTGCCCCCCCCCCCCCCTACATTGGTGATATGATTTCTGCCACCTGCAAATACAAGAGCAGCTACATATTGTCAAGTGTCAGTTACTGAGTCTATCATTAAAAGACCTGATTACAGGCTTTCTAGCAGCCTATTTGCCGAATTACATACAAGGGTGACGGTACGGTTCATTGAAGGGAAACTAATGATTGTATTAAAGAAAAGAAACAATAGAGTCAGAAGTTAAAAACTTCATGACTCCAGACATAGAACACAAAAATTGATTTTTGTGCATATTCATAGCATTGGGCATCTAGTAATGACATTTCTGTTCATGTGACTCATTGTTGTAAATACCAAAGAGAAAATGATTTTTTTTTGTCTGTTTTGAATGTTGTCAGACCCAGCCTGTGCCCAATCCAATCAGCTACTATCTACATCAGTCACCAGGAGCAATGCATAAGTTTGAGACTCTCTCTAATCACTTCATTGAGTTGATCGCTTGCTTCTTTGTCATCATGCCTTGGCGGCCATTGCTGTTACTGGGGGCAGCACTACAGATCTTATTCCAGGTAGGAGGGCTATTAAACTTACTTGCTGTATGTTTGTATTGTGTGTACAGAGGGATATTCTTTAGCCTGGCCAGTGTGGGGCCTAATGTCACCCTCATACGTATGAAAAAATAATGAAGAAAATAATAGAGTAAGAGAAGGGGAGAAAAGCAGTGCATTTATTATAGCTTCTGTGAAAAAATAGAGAAAACAAATATAAAGAATTGCTTTCTGTAGATGTATTTCGTTAATGTTGATGCTTCAAAATATCATCACGACAACTGAACTGTACTCCAGTCTGCCATTAAAACAATACTAGTATTGTCATGACAAGAAACCCATGCTTTGCAAATACTTTTGAAGGCTACATTACAAAAGGCCTCCTGTTATTTGTGATTTTCATTTTGCAAACTTGTAACAACTTGACAGCATCACAACTGTATCAAAATTTCATGAAGTGTTATCAGTCAGGTATGAAACTATGAAAACAGATTTTTAAGATAAATTTTCAGCAAATTGATATGGCATTCGTCTCGTGTTATGGCTTGTTAATTTTAGCTGTTTAAATATTCCCAAAGAGGAGGTAGCCAGCCTCTTCTCTTTATGTTAAAGTCTCAAGATTAGGCTTATTTAAAATGCAGTATAAATGTTTGAAAGCAAATGTTCCTACATAGGATGTGAAAAGCAGTAAAGAGTTATAAACAGTAAAATAAATTGTATATATGTTTCATCTTTTAAAGTGAATTAAAATCCAGTATAAAAATGTGAGATCACATAATTTTAAACAGGATGTAAAAACAATTAAAAGTAAAGTGCAACATAAGATCAGCATTAAATATATTTACAGATAATAAATTAAAAGTACATAAAATAATTAAAGTAAGTCACCTTGAAAAATATAACAGCCGTATAAACAAAAGAGTTTTTAAAAGGTTTGGTCCTGAATTTTGGAATAATTGTCATATTTGTTAGGTTATATCTGGTAGAAGCACTATGTAACATTGTGCTCTCAATGAATTTCTGTGGTCAGTATATTTTATAGTTTGTATGTGAGATATAACGGTTGCTGCTTTCTGTTTCAAAGTGTATTAAAATCTAGTATAAGAATGTGAGATCGCATGATTATAAATAGGATGTGAAAACGATTAATAGTTAAGTGGTACATAAGAGCAGCATTGAAAGTAATAAATCAAGTAATGTGCAAGTAATTAATCAAAACTGACTAAACAAATTAAAATAAGTTTTGCAGAACAGTTCTTAAATGACAACCCTTTTAAAATTAACAGTTCATGATTTTGGCCTGTTTTTCCAGTTTGTAAGATATAATTAGTCTGTTGAAGAAGTGATTTCAACTCATTATGGAATAGTTATTTCTTGTCTTTTTGCATTTTATGAGGATACCTTTTAATGTCCTGTCATGACTGCACTGTATACTGGGTTACGAAGGGTGTTGAACCAGCTCCTAAAAGGTTTTGTACAGTAGAACTGGGTGGCTGTCTTTCCGGATTTGTCACTGTTAGGATTGGTACCATTCAAGAACAGCATTTGTAATATGAGGTAAAAGTTAGATCTATATTAAAATCCCCCACTGTGACCTCAAACTTAAAATATGACAGTTAAAATATAAGGTAGACATGACATAATAAACCCTTCCAAAATTGGCTTATTGTCTGAGTGCACCTCTAAATACATTGCCTTGTCACCTTGGTCATCTTCTGTAACCTGTATTACAGTTGTTCTGGCGTTGGTGGTGAGCAGCCAATCCAACAATCATTTTTCAGATTTCTTTGGGTTCATTAGAAAGTTTTTGGAGGAGAAACCTATTCAATCATGGTGGTATGTGTGTGAGTGCATGCGTATATTTGTGACATTTGGCTTGTAAACATGATATTCGTAGCAGTGATGGATAATTTTCATAATAGAAATATGGAATTATCATATTAATAGGAAGATTCCTCTTGTTTTTAGTGGGGGTCAAAGGTCATGTGAGGTTAACAGACCTGCCAACCGTTCCGATTTAATCGGAACTGTTCTGATTTTTGAGTCCTTACATAGTAAAAAATCAGAACGTTCCGATTTCTAGCACCAACCCCAAATAGTACAAAAAATGCAACATGATTATGTAAAACGCATGGCTTTATGGATTTCACACCTCATAATAATTCGTGGAAAGAATTTATATGGACTTTAGGTGTATATATGTGTAAACATGTGTAAACACTGTGATCAGGACTTCAGTACTGTATAGCCTACATGCGACATCTGTTGTGCGCGTTAAAATGTCTCAAGATGCATGCATTGACAGTACGTTCTGTAAGCCTATGGGCGATGCATAGAACATGTTTGTTTGATAACCAGTGGGACTGATTGCAATGCTGTTGATGTTGTTTGAGATACAGAAGCATTGAAAAGAATATTTTGAAATTGAAGATTGAACAAAGTAATTGTGGCATTGTTCAATTCTGAATGGAAGACCAACTACAAAGTTTTGAGTATATAACTTAGGGCTGTAAGCTGCGAGCCTACAAAGCACTTTTGTGTTTTCGGTACTGTAGCGTATGCCGTAACCTAACGGTAACGTTAAGAAAGTGTGGCCTAGCCAAATAGCACATGGTGTGTGCAGCCTAGCTTTGGCGCCTCAACTTTGAAACTACTGAAGTCACGGAGATCATAAAATAGGTCAAAATTTATGACATTAAGTTTCTCTGAATACAGTGCATAGACCCCGCCAAGATTCGTTCACTTAAGTCTAGACCTAAATGAAGTGTGTAGGCTAACAACTGTTACTAACTTAGCCTAGCCTAAACGTTACCTAGCAGCCTAGTCTACCCAGCCTAACAGCAACATGTTACATGCACAAAATATTCATTTTGTGCACTCATAGTGCAAATAAAAGGGGATGAATGTTTTGTTTACAGTTGTTGCAGATGTAGGACTAGGCCTACCAATTTTCCTAATTTTTGAAAACACAGCCTACAAAATTTGTAATTTTTCCCATTTGAAAATTTGACAAGTCGTCTTTAAATGTGCTATCATTTTGCATTTAAGAGTATTCAAACTTCAAAAAATTTCCAAAGGGGAGGGGGACACCCCCAACCCTAAGACCCCTCCCCCAAGCCGACGGATTCTCCAAACTTGCTCCACTGTGTTCCTGTTTTGGGATTTCAAATGTTGGCAGGTCTGGTTTAACAGAGGTAAAAAACAGAAAAGCTTGTAAATAATAATATGGTATTTCTAAGTAGGAAGCATAGATGATTTTCATACTTGGCATGTGGATGTGTTTTAGTCAGAAGATGAACCTTATTGGTTTGGTAGAGGTCAAAGGTTACCTGAGGTCACCTGAGGTGAAAATACAAAATACGTAAAAACTGCTTCTAAACATGATATCTTAAGATAGCAGTGATGGACAATTTTCATACTTGGTGTCTAACTTTTCCATATTGAGAAAAAGAACCCTATTGTTTTCAGCAGAGGTTAGAGGTCATTTGAGGTCATCAGAGAACAAAAACAAAACCTTGAAAAAACAATATTTCAAGACAGGGATGATGGATACTTTTCATACCTGGTATATAGATGTGATAAGAGAGAGGGAATCTTATGGGTTTGTTGGAGGTCGATGGTCATATGAGGTCATCCGAGGTGAATCTATGAAAACCCTGTAAACTAAACAACAGTGGGGTACCTGTAAATTATGTACAGCATTTCATGACAAACGAAAAGTTAGGGCTGAGTTTTCCTACCATTCCAGAGATAAAGTTATAGAAAACAACATTAATATTTTCACAAGTATAACTGTTACAGTAAATCAGATTTGAAATAAGCCTACCTAGTGCCTAATTATGAACGTATTAAGGACGCCGTGACTACAGCATGATTAGAAATACCATAAGCTTAACGAGCTCTTTGGTGAAGTAGTGGATTAGTTCTTGGTTTCTCACACAGAGACCTGGGTTCAAATTCCTTGTAAGACACATTGCTTTATTTTTCATTTTATTGTTATTCAGTTGTTGGTGGGGTCAAAGGTCAGCAGAGGTCAAAACTGTGAGAACATTGTTAAAAAATGATTTGCTCAAGAAGTATAAATTTGAGGGATGAACCTCACTGTAACAAAGCACTCCTTTGGTCAAAAAATCACGAAGCTTTTGGGCTTTCTGGTTCCACAATATCTCAAGGTATGAAGCTTGGATAGGTGTCATATGTAATATGTGGATGCCCTTTGGAAAGTGGAAGAAGCCTGTTGTTTTTAGTGGAGGTCAAACATCATTTGGGTCACTAGGGGTCAATCTTTGAAATCTTTGAAAACCTTATTAACCAGATATGTCAAGGTAGTAATACTGGATAAATTTCATACCTAGTTTGTGGATGCCTTTTGGTGAGAGGAAGAAGCCTATCATTATGGTGGAGGTTAAAGGTCACAGCATTTGGGGTCATACAGTGTAGGGTTTCAAAATTTGAAAACTTTTATTACAATATCTCAAGAAAGAAGGATGAATACATTTCACAATTACCATGTAGATGTACTATATTCAGTAGAAGAACTCTTTTGTTTTTGGTGGAGGTCAAGGTCACCTGGGGTCACTGAAGGTCAAACTGAAACCTTGTTAATACATTATCTCAAGTTAGGATACATAAATACTTTCATACCTCACATGGCAATGTGTTAAATCCAGTAAAAACCCTTGGTTTTGTTGGAGGTCAAGGGTCATCTGAGGTCAATAAGCAAAATTTCTCAAAAATTCCCAAGGTCAAATATAAACACGAAACTGTACTTTTCCATCACATTAAGATCACATTCAACCAGTGACTTAAAGAAATGAGACTTTTATTTGAGATTACATATGTATCTGTTTATCGTCAAAAGCACAATGCATTTATGCACTCTGGTTTTGATTCCTTGCCGAAGGCAGGCAAGGAATCTATGCGATGGTGATGTCTTGTGTATGTGTGTGTGTGTGTGTGTGTGTGTGTGACGCCTAGCTTGTAAACACAATATGTCAAGATAGCAATGACCAACACTTTTCATATTTGGTATATAGATTTGTCATGTTGAGAGGAAGAACCCTATTGTTTTTGGTGGAGGTCAAAGGTCATGTGAGGTCACCAGAGGTAAAAAACCGAAAACTTTGTAAACACGATATCTCAAGTTAGCAATGGCCAACACTTCATATTTGGTATACAGATTTGATATGTCAAGAGGAAAAACCCAATTGTTTTTGGTAGAGGTCAAAGGTCATCCGAGGTCACCGCAGGTTAAACTGCGAAAACCTCCGAAACGGCTTGTAAACACGATATCTCGAGATAGCAATGACCGACACTTTTCATATTTGGTGTATAGATTTGTCATGTTGAGAGGAAGAACCATATTGTTTTTGGTGAAGGTCAAAGGTCATTTTAGGTCACCGGAGGTAAAAAGTTGAAAAGCTTGTAATCACGATATCTCAAGATAGGAATGACCGACACTTTTCATATTTGGTATCTAAATTTGTCATGTTGAGAGAAGGCACCCTGTTGTATTTGGTGGAGGTCAAAGGTCATTGGAGTTCACCAGTGGTCGAAGACCAAAAACCTTGAAATCGCGATATGTCAAGATAGGAATGACTGATGTAGATTTGTCATGTTGAGAGGAAGAATGCTATTGTTTTTGGTAGAGGTCAAAGGTCATCTGAGGTCACCAGAGTTTAAACTGCGAAAATCTTGTAAATGGCTTGTAATCACTATATCTCAGTATAGCAATGACAGACACTTCATATTTGGTATATTGTTGTTGGTGAAGGTCAAAGGTCATTTGGGGTCACAGGAGGTAAAAAGCCGAAAAGCTTGTAATCACAATATCTCAAGATAGGAGTGAAGGACACTTTTGATATTTAGTGTATAGATTTTTCATGATGTAAGGAAGAACCGTATTGTTTTTGGTGGAGGTCAGAGGTCATCTGGGGTAACCAGAGGTCAAAAAGCAAGATTTCTGAACAGTTCCCAAGATTGTTATATGAGGTCACCAGAGGTCAAAAAGCAAAATTTCCAAAGAATTCCCAAGATTGTCACTTGGGGTCACTAGAGGTTAAAAGCAAAATTTCCCAAGTATTACCAAGATCACCATCTGGGGTAAGAGGTCAAAAAGCAAAATTTGCCAAGAATTTTCAAGCTCCAAGATCCATTGGAATTGAATCTCTTTCAAGACACTTCTGATTTTCCTTTTTTGTTATATTTGGTGGGGTTCAGAGGTCATGTGAGGTCAGCAGAGGTGAAATTGTTAAAATATCATAAAATGATGTAGTCAAGAAAGATAAATTTGAGGGTTAAAGCTCAGTGCAACAAAGCATCCCCATTCGGCAAGGAATCACTAAGCCTTTGGGCTTTCTGGTTTGTATTACACAGAGTATCAGCATGAGATACATCCAATTGGTAACAACTTAAATTCATGTTATGTGATGATATACTGTAGATATTCTAGCAGAGCAGAGATTGCAGTTCATCTGCAACCTTGGACCGATTGTTTGTATTGGTGATATTAACAAACCTTACATATGGATCAATCCCCCTCCCTCCCCCTTGCTGATTAAGGAATTTTTGATATTTTCAAATTTACTTATGTGAAAGTTTGAATGAAAAACAGGCAACCATTAAACTTTGGAAACACCCAAGCTCAATTTTGCTGAATTATTATGTCTATCTGGTTTTCTGTAATAAATGCTCTTAGACCATTTCAGATGTCTGCCTCACTCAGTCATTGTGTCAAGGAGCATGATATCAGGATTTCTACACATAAGTCGCTTCATCCTGCTGAGAAAATAAAGTTAAGAAAAAAACGACTTCTACAAACATATTCAAAAGTGGGAAGTCCCTCTTTGATTGTGTTTCCTAATGCAAAAACTTCTTTGTGCTCTTTTGCATTTTTCATAGGTGGTGCTTATCATCAGTGGTAATTTAAGTTTCCTGAATTGGTTAACAATCTTGCCAAGCTTGGCTTGTCTGGATGACAAGTTTTTCTCCTTCCTTTTTTCGGAGGAGACACAAAAAAGTGTGCGAAAAATACAGAGAGAAGACAGGCTTGGAGTTGGACCAACACCTACCGTTGGTGAGTTGAAAGAAGATTGGATTCACTGAACATTTTTAAATGATTTCTCACAATCCTGATGAATTTCATTTTGATACATAAAAGATTTGAAGCAAACATAATTTATAAATTAATCAGAATTGGTATTCTTTCCTGATGAATAGGCATTGCAAAGGTTATGTCTTAGTCTATAACCATGAAAAGAAAATTGTCAACTTTTCAGTGTAAACATTCTGATTTTCTTTGTCTTATCTTTTGTCTGTTCCTAAAGGTGTCTATATCAGAAAAGTCATGAATCTCTCCTTGGCTGTACTAATTGCTTTTCTAAGCATTCCAGTTGTTCTGAATCTGTTGTCCCCCCGACAAGCTATGAATACATCCTTCGACTCCCTTAGATTGGTCAATACTTATGGAGCTTTTGGAAGGTTTGCATTCTCTTATACTCTTTTTTTATTAGCTCATACCAGCATGCTGGTGTGAGCTATTGTGATCACGCGGCGTCACTCTATCTATCTATCTATCTATCTGTCCACACTTGTTCAAAATGCTTCTCCTCCCACATGCTTTCATGGATTTTTTTGAAACTTGGGCACAATGTTCCTTGGGTGGTGGGCCATTTGGGGTGTTCAGGAATTTTTGGTCCAAGGTCCAATGTGGACCCTAGGGCCCATTTTATGAAATTCTACAAAATGCTTCTCCTCCTACAGATTCTCTTGTACAATGTTGATGGTTTGCCATAATGTTACTCTGTTATTGGTCCCTTCGGGGTGTTCAGGAATTTGGGGTCCAAGGCCCAAAATGGACCGTTGGGTCCATTTTGTGAAATATTGCAAAGTAATTAACTTCTTCTCTATTAAATGTGTAAAGAGAGGTAACAGCCTCTCATTATATTGCTTGGTTAGTGATCTCATTATGGTGTTCTTGAATTTTGGTCTAAGGTCCCATGTGGGCCCCAGTGGCTCATTGTATGAAATTTTACAAAATACTTTTTCTCCTACAAATTGTGTTGTTCAGTGTTGATGATTTGCCATAATGAAGTTCTGTTAATGGTCCTTACAAATTACTTCTCCAATTTGGGATGAAGAATACTTTTGATACCTTTCTAACCAATTTTGTGCCACCCCTCTATTTTACCAGTCTCACAAAATCACTTTATTACCTATTTTTCTTTGTGCTGCAACCTCTTTAAAACTGTCTGTGTAGAAGAGGTCAATCCTGTGCAGTTGTTTAGGTTAGTTTAAAGGGAACTGCTTAATGGGATTTCCATGGGCAATTTCCATTGCGTGTGCATTGTCAGAGCACGTGGGTGTGTTTGTCATAGTGATCCTCTGTTAATGGTTCTTTTAGGGTGTACAGAAATTTTGGGTCCAAGGCCCCATGTACCCTAGGGTCCATTTTGTGAAATATTGCAAAATGGTCAATTCCTCCAGTTAATGTTTAAACAGAGTTGAAGGCCTGTCATAATGATGCTTGGTTAGTGATCTATATATGATGTTCTGGAAGTTTGGGTCTAAGGTCCCATATGGGCCCTATGGCCCTTTTTATGACATTTTGCAAATTGCTTGCACCTGCAGATTCTCTTGTACATTGTTGATGGTTTGTCATAATTATATTCAGGTAGTGGTACCTTCAGGGTGTTTAACAAGTTGGGGTCCAAGGCACAAGATGGACCATAGGGTCCATTTTGTGTAGTATTGCAAGTGATTAACTTTTCCTCCAGTTAATGTTTAACAGAGTTGACAGTCTGTTATAATGATGCTTGGTTAGTGATCTTTTTCTGGTTTTGTGGAATTTTGGTCCAAAGTTTGGGGTCCAAGGCCAAAGATGGGCCCTAGGGGCTTTTGCTTTCTTAAATTGTATTCATGAAACAACTTACAAAGCAAAGATAGCATGACAAATTTTTTGTGACATTCAGGAAGGTGCCATCAGGGTATGTGAGATTTGGGGTCATAAGCCATTTGACATCATTTAAAGTCATACGATGCTTGTACTAACAAAGACTACAAGCCAGGGACCCTTAATTAGTTGAAGGTATGAGCTTCAGCACCATTGGTGCTCTAGTTTTTTTTATACTCATTCTCTTATACTTTTTTCATGTATGCCATGCAGCAGGGAGTTTACCTCATGCCATTGCATTCTCTCTAAAAAATTACATTTTCAGACTGACTTTGTGTCTTGTAACTTTTATTTTTACACCCCAGTATGTTAAAGAGCTGCTGGGATGGCAAAAATGGCTCTCATTTACAGCTACATATTTGTAATGCTGCATTAAACATTGTGCAGAAATATGAGTAGATCTAGCTTGTCTGCCAATGGTCATTGCTGAGTGTTTTATAAGATCACCACTAAAGGTATCTCTGTAGAGTTAGAGTTAGATGAGGTTTTACGACTCAGTTTCTAACCAGTTGGTTTAAGTCGGGCTGGCCACGGCCTTTTTTCCAGTTGTGGCTCACTGGCTTGTTTTCCCTACTCCATTGCTTATGCTGAGCACCAAGCACAATGGCAGTAGGTTCCATTTTTAAAGTCTTTGGTATGACCAGGCCAGTGTTTGAACCCTAGACCTTCTTGGTGCAAGTGGGATGCTCTAACCACTTGACCATGCAGCGGGGTTCTCTGTAAGGCATGCAGTAGGGTGACTAGAAGTGCTTAAAGAGTAAAGACCAGTCCTCCATAAGCTCCAAATTTACTTCATGTATGACTTTAACTTTTTCCTTCATTACATTGTTCTTTTCCGTAGGATATGTAAATTTTATACCTTGTTTAGCAAATACTACATAAACTAGTCATAAGAAAGATCTTTTGAAATGTTTTGAAAATTTAGGAAAACAGACTAACCCTTTTCCTAAATTCTGCACAAAAGTTTACACTGCAGTTGCATTCATTGCTTATTTTTACATAAAATCTCTTTTTAATGTTGTCTAAGAATTTCTTTTTAATTACACCTAGTTGTAATTTGAGAAAATAAGACTTGAAATTTTCCTAATGTATTTGAATTATATATATATATGACTATTGAAATTTTTCAAATTTATTGAAATGATTTATGATTATGTGTGACCAAGATTAAGGATCATTCAAATGCATAATAAAATTTTCATTGCTTTTGCATTAAGCCCACTGTACACAAGAGAAAGAAACTCAGCAAAATGTCTCATATGTCACTTTGCTCGGCTAGTTCCTTATGTGTGTGGACAAGATAATGTGAGACTTTTGTCTCTTGTAGCCATTGCCTCATCTGGCTAATGTGTTAATGTTTACTGATCAGAGTGGCATTTTTCTTACAATGCTCAGGTAAAGTGCACATTACGTGAACATTTGACTTACATGTTTTTACCATTGTGTGCTACATAGTGAAGCATGCAGGAAATTAGATGAGCTAAGTGATGCATGAAGTATTTGTTGGGTCAAGTTCTCTCTGTGTGCATTGGGCTTGTATGTGCAGTTGTAAAAATAGGTGAGCCAAGTGGTTGGATTTCATTCAGGCCTTGAAGGGCAGTTTTTCTATAATGCTATTAAAGTAGCCGCGAATGTGGGAGAAGCCTATACGGCTTATGAATTACAACTTCATGTCAGGTGGCTAACCAACTCAACAATGTAGATCAAATTTGGTATCTTTTGAAAGGCCAGTTCAGATAGGAAATTGGTGGATTGCTCTTGGATGAAAAATCTGCTTTACATTGACCCAGTTGGGGATTGAACCTCGAACCTCCCGGTTGCTAACCCTCTCGGTTGCTATAAACACTTCAAACACCACCACTTTTATCCACTCAACTTTGGAGCATCAGGTGAAAAAAGTGCAATAAATGATCAAAAATATTCAATAGATGTAGGACATTTGAGTCTATGGCTGGTCACAAGAGTTGATAACAACACATAGTCATAAATTTTTGGACTAGCTGAGCAATGTGATTTGTGAAGCATTTCTCTAAACTAGTTTCTCTTGGGTGTTGCTGAGCCAGTAATGCAAGGGTTAGCCGTGACTTAAAGGGTAAAATGCAGTACTGTAGATACCCCATTCTAAATCAGCATATCTCCCTTGTGCAAATGAATGTATGGTTCTTTTTTGTATTGTTTTTACATAGTTGAAATGTAAAATTCATGCAGACTACTTCATTTATCTTTAAAAGTATAGAATACCTATTTGTACAACAATATAAAAAGATACTTATATGAGAAATAATCGTGAGGAGTGGAAGGTTTAGCTGCATTTTCAGTTAGATTGCAGTGCTTTCACATGTTCTTAAGATGGCACTATAGTCAGAACATGGAATGTAAGGGTGATTATCAGCGTAGATTGATATTGTTCTCTCGACTTTTTTTAATTTACTATATTGCATCATTCCGCCAGTATAACAAAGGAGAGGACAGAGGTCATATTTGAAGGCACTCTAAGCAGCAACCCTACGAACCCTTCAGCAGAATGGCTACCATATGAATTCCATTGCAAGCCTGGCAATATCAGCAGAAGGCCTTGTCTCATCTCACCGTATCACTATCGCTTGGATTGGTTGATGTGGTTTGCTGCATTCCAGGTAATATTTACCTTAGCTTGGTGTAAAGTTCTCAAGCCCATAGCAAAGGTGGGTGACAAGGGGCTGTGTCCCCTAGAAAAATCTCCCATCCCCAAAAATTCAGTAGTTAATGGAGACTGCTAGCTAGGAAACTTGTCAGTAATAGCTGGGATAACTTCATGGGTCTTTGTTATTGCAATTACAGGTCATGAATATGCATTATGTAAATTTTACCTTCTACCAAAAGATTTGAGTTGAAAAATAGACATTATGGTCACTAAGCCTGACATGTGTGTACTTTCTTGTTGAGAGAGTGCGGTCCTCAGGTGGCAGAGTGGGTTAATACTCTCTTGTGAACCAATGTTTTTCACAAGTGCATGGGTTTGAATCCAGCTAGAGGTGCACATGCAGGTTTTTCTCTGGGTACTCTGTGGAGTTGTAGACTCGAGTCATGCGACTTGGACTCGAGTCGCTACTTTTTTGACTTGTGACTTGACTTGCAAATACTAGCAAAGACTTGCGACTTGACTTGGACTTGCAAAAAATGACTTGTGACTTGAATTGGACTTGCCAAAAATGACTTGTTTCTAAAGAAAGTCATAAGCTCTTCAAGAGGCCCTGTAGAACTTTAAAAGAGTCTATTGACAATTTATGTGAGTCACCAAAAATGTCAAGATCTTGATCCGGTCACCAGTCATTGATTCTGGACTAAGCCGTGTAAAGGGCCCCGATAATGACGAGTCTGATTGGGCTTAAAATAGTAACCCTCCCTTGATTCCACCCTTTTCTATGAGGGCCCTTGCTGTGTTAGTAGTACCCCAATGGAATTTGTGTTCAGTCATGGAGGAATCACCATGAGACCCCACAGGGCATTCCAAGTATGATTTGAATATGCTATCCAATTAAATATATTTGAAATGCAATAGTTTGTTCAAGTAAAATAGATCCTATTTATTCTGTCTGACAAACAGATCTGTTTTCAAAGCTGCTACACACAGCTATGCTATACAGGGCACCAACATGGCCATACGCAGCGATGACAGCAGGGGCAGTTGCCCCCCACCCCCACCCAAAAGTTTCAAATCAACATTTCAAAACATGGAGCTGTGTAAACGTCAGAGATATTAAAATAAATTGCTCAAACACAACTTGAAAATGCAAGGAAAGTGCCTTTTCTGGCAATATGGGACATGTACATAACAAACAAGGTGGGACAAAGGTGGACAACCACCCCTCTTGAGTATATTTTACTCATATTTTTCTGTTACTTGTATTGCTGAAAACATCTTAAAATGCAGTTTTCTCATTGCTCTTGGTGTGCACCCATCAAGAGTGCTTATTTTTTCTATAGTTACTACTTCTTGTTGGACAGATTTTGTGAGATCCTGTTTCTAATGACCCAGAGAGACCTCACTGTAATCTGTCTTCCCCTCCACCCTCTAGCCGTCTGCATTTTCAATCCTGGTCAGCTGCTATAAACGGAGTAAGGTTATAGGTTGAACATGTCAAATTGTACATGATTTTAGTTGTTTGTTAGTGCCCACTCAACTGCTCAGTATCATTTGAACAAGCTAATTTAATGCATCATTGTAATGCCCACAGTTTTCAAGCACCTCCTGAGCTTCCAAGGGCTTCACCCTCTGCACCCCACTGAGGTGCTGCCCCTGAACCCTAAAAGGATTCCAAAGGCAGGCTGCTACATCCCATGCCATTTCAGGCCTTTTGTTATTTTAACCTGAATTTCCTCACCCCCTTGACAAGGTCCTGGCTCCCTGCCTGGTATGTGAAGCATTTTTAAAAGTTTTCTTAAATTGATGGTGGCCCTCTTCTTAGAATCCCCCCCCCCACTGAAAAATTCCTGTGAGCTGCCATGAGCACCCATGCATGCACTGCAGCATGTACAACTCGTCTTACATTTAGGCTCTTTTACTTTTGAAAGAAAGCATCTTTTCTTTATTCTCCCAGTATAACAACATACTCGCTCAGAGGCTGTTGGTTAATGCAGCAAAGTGGGCAAGGAAAAAGTAAACTTCAAGTGTCACATGTTGTGCTCAGACAATCAGTCACAATTTTCACAAACTATTACATCAGGAAAACATAACTGTTAATTCGTACCTTCAGATTTTCCAGTATTTTCTGAGAAGATTAAAGTATCATCTTTAACAGTACCAAGTTTATTTTACTAGAAGTGCAGTTTATCTTTTGAGTTGTGAAAATTGTTTGGACTTTAACCCCAAAATCGTGACAACTCTTACACAAAATAAAGAAAGCACAAGTTTGGAAACTCTTCTTTGAAGTTGTGACAGTGACATGTATTTGTCTTCCATCAAGTTGGAAATGCAAATTCCTACAAAGTTGATGCCTGATTTGCTTATGACAAGTGTAAAAATTTTGTAACTTCACTTCTACCTGTGCAAAGAGGCTTGTGACCTAATTTGTGCTGGGAACAAATGACTTGTGACTTGACTTGTAAAAAATGTGACTTGACGTGTGATGAGTTGCAACTTGACTTGATTTTTGTGACTGAACCAAAAGACTTGTGACTTGACTTGGACTTGCAAGAAATGACTACTTCTGACTTGACTTAGACTCACAAAAAAAATTGACTTGTTACCATCTCTGGTACTCTGGCTTTCCTGCCACTTGGTTAGCATAGGCTTGCAACCAAAATTGGTGGCCTAGCCGACAACGTCTGTTGCATGCCAGACTAAAGGGCTTTCTTGCGGATTAGTTTAGCAGATGACTTTGTTTCGCTTTCCTTTCAGAATTATCAGGCCAACAACTGGTTTGTACACCTGGCTGGGAAACTGCTTATGAACGATGAACATACAATGTCATTGATATCCCACAACCCATTCCAGGATACAGGCCCTCCTAAGTAAGTTCTCTGTTATGATTGCTAGAGGGGAGAAGAATGACTGAAAGACCATGCATGGTTGCTATAAATATCTTAAGGCTCACTCAATATCTGTGTGTACTTGCAAGTCTGTGTGGCCTTCACATCAAGATGATTTTGTTTATGTCCTGTATCTTTACTAACATCTAAAATCTCACTTGCAGAAACAGTGGGTATGATAAAATGAGGGAATATCAACTGACCTTTGTGCCTCCATTGCTAGGCACTGCAATACCACACTTGTACATGGATAAGATTTCTCATTTTGGTCATATAGGTAAATTTGTGTGTCAGAGTTTATTTTCTGCTATCTAAGCAGCTCCAAATTTGCAAAATTTTCACACTTTAGCCCCAGGTACTGATGATGGGGGCATGGTGGGCTGTGTTTACCTACTGGTAGACTTGAGAAATTTAATCTGCTCAGCTAGGCAGCTCTGCTACTGTTTTAATGTTGTCCATTATGCAGTTCAACCAATGAAAGGTTTGTGCACAAGAAAATCAAAGAGCCAGTTCAAGCTCAGGATGTGACCTGTTAACTATAAAAAATTCCTTTAGAGTAGCAAAATGGGTTTGCGGCAATGGTATGTAATAGGGAAAACTACCGCTGAAAACCTGGGAAAGACCTAGTTTTGTTCTGAAAATTCCTGCTTCTTTCTTGGTCTGTTGTGAAGAGTGATGCTACTTTGTACTTTTTGAGCTATGTTTGCTTGAATGCCTGCAATACACAGTTTGTTAACTTCCAGCATGTAATTCACTCTATGTTATATGACCATGGTACTCTTTACTTTCTTTTTTTTTTTTTTTTTCACATTTATTTGAAAGTGAACAGTTATTTTTTTTTTTTTTTTTTACTCTTTACTTTCTGTTTGGCATAGCTTTCACATGTGATTAAGAAATGCAGGAACCCTGCTTTTTCTACCATCAAAACATCAATTTTGGCACAATCTTTAACAAAATATCTCTCAACATTAATCATTTTTGGTTTCGATGGTAACAGAAACCTATGCATTCATGATGGCGGGTGATTGTGTATGTATGTGTGTGTATGTGTGTGTGTGTATGTGTGTTTGTGACACTGCTCATTAACACAATATCTCAAAACGAAAACTGCAACAGTTCTCAAAATTGTTACATAGGTGCCCCATATTGAGAGGAAGAACCCTATTGTTTTTGGTGGGGGTCAGAGGTCACCGGGGGTCGCCAGGGGTCAAATGCTGAAAACCTTGTTAACACAATATCTCAAGGTAGGAAGCTTTGATGAATTTCATATTTTGTATGTAGATGCGCTATGGTAAGAGGAAGAATCCAATCATTTTTAGTGGAGGTCAAAGGTCATCTGGGGTCAACGGGGGCCAAACCGTGAAAACTCCGTTAACACGATATCTCAAGAAGGGAAGCTCTGACAGTTCTCAAACTTGGTACATAGATGCCCCGTATTGAGAAGAAGAACCCTATTGTTTTTGGTGGGGGTCAAAGGTCATCTGGGGTCACCAGGGTTCAAACCCTGAAAAGCTTGTTAACACAATATCTTGAGGTAGGAAGCTTGGATGAATTTTATGCTTAGTATGTAGATGCGTTATGGTAAGAGGAAGAACAACATCATTTTTGAAGGAGGTCAAAGGTCAAAGGTCAAAGGTCATCTGGGGTCACCAGGGGTCGAACTGTGAAAACCTTGTTAACACAATATCTCAAGGTAGGAAGCTTGGATAAATTTCATACTTTGTATGTAGATGCCTTGTAGTAAAAGGAAGAACCCTATCATGTTTGGTGGGGTTCAAAGGTCATCTAGGGTCACCGGGGGTCAAACTCTGAAAACCTGGTTAACACGATATCTCAAGAAGGGAAGCTCTGACAGCTCTCAAACTTGGTACATAGATGCCCCATATTGAGAGAAAGAAACTTATTGTTTGTGGTAGGGGTCAAAGGTCAGCTGGGGTCACCAGGGGTCAAAACCTGAAAACCTTGTTAACACAATATCTTGAGATAGGAAGCTTGGATGAATTTCATGCTTAGTATGCAGATGCGTTATGGTAAGAGGAAGAACCCTATCATATTTGAAGGAGATCAAAGGTCATCTGGGGTCACCAGGAGTCAAACTCTGAAAACCTTGTTGACACGGTATCTCGAGGCAGGAAGCTTGGATAAATTTCATACTGTGTATGTAGATGCCTTATATTAAGAGAAAGAACCGTATCATTTTGGTGGGTTTCAAAGGTCATCTTGGGTCACCGGGGGTCAAACCCTGAAAATCTTGTTAACACAATATCTCCATGTAGGAAGCTTGGATAGATTTCATACGTAGTATGTGGATGAGTTATGGTAGGAAGATGAATCCTATTATTTTTGGTGGAGGTCAAAGGTCTTTTGGGGTCACCAGAGGTCAAGAAGCAAAATTTCCCAAGAATTCCCAAGATCGTCATCTCGTGTCACTAGAAGTCAAAACGCAAATTTTTCAAGAATAAATAAGATTAAATAGGAACACAAAACTGTTTTTTCCAAATGTTAAGATAGCATTTGACCAGTGACTGAAAGGTATGAGACATCATGGCATTATTTGGAATAGAATATGTATTATTGAAATCTCAATGCATTTTTGCATTCTGGTTCAAGAAATTTGATCTGCTTGAATCTAGTGTCTTAGTTTAATGTACTTGAGAGTTACTGATGAAAATTGTGAAATTTCATTGCCATGGCTATGATTGCAAGGTCTGCAGAACTAAAAAAACAGCATTCTCCTCAAATTTTGTTTATCTGGACCCGTTGCTGTGGAAGACCATCGGTGTTCCTTTTGGTGGGCTCCATCCTTATGATCAAATGATCCCTCATTTCCAAACACTGGACTCCTGGATCTGGCCAAGGCTGCATGCATACAGTATCATAGCTATTACCTATCAAATATAACCCACTGTTTAACTGTTTATTATGAATACACTGAAGGTTATAATTTTAAGTCCTACTTTGCTCCCGCAAAGCTATTTTACCATAAATAATGTGTCGTATACCATTTCTTGAAGTGTGGTGTTGGGAGCCTACTGTAACTGAGAGTCGTAAATTTAAATATTCTAATATGCAATTCAGTGAGTTTACACTGTAGAGGCCAGGGAATTGCAATTTCTGGCAGTCTGGAAGGTTTTTTGGAAAAAGTTATAATTTTCTCAGTAACTGTATTGCAACTGATGATGGCATGCCATCTCGTGTCATACACCACCCCACCTTATAATAATGTTTATTAAAATGTAAAGACAAGGCCACTCAGAAAGCAGATCTTGGCCTTTGGGTACAAGCCTTTAGAAGCCCAAATTTACCCTATCTGAACCTTTAAATACCCATTTTTGTTCCTTTTTGACCTTAAAAGAACCTGCATTTCCAAGTAAAAGGCTGTGGGAGGCCTGACAGGGGAATACAGTTTTCTGCTCCCTGTCTCTGTCTAGCCAGCAACAATGTCACATCAGGTGATAAACATGTGTGTTGTGTGTATCTTAGGATCTATGCATATAAAATTTATGTGCATATATTATCACATTGGTAGTGTGTTGCTTCAAGAGACAACAAGAGTAATCATATACCAGTAATAGAAAACTATATGAAGACAAAAATCTTTGGCATGGATCATAAACACATAGGTTGAATACTCATGTACTGTCTGCAACAGCAGTATTAAAATGTTCTTTTCATTTAAATAGTTCCATTTTTGGGGAATGGGTTTTCCGGATGTTACATGTATTCATGTCGTTCCCAGTTTGCCTTCAGATATCTTCAGAAAATGGAATTATGATTTGTTCCTCACACTGAGTCAATTTCAGAATTATTAAAGAAATCCGTAAA
Source organism: Holothuria leucospilota (assembly GCA_029531755.1). Classification (NCBI taxonomy): domain Eukaryota; kingdom Metazoa; phylum Echinodermata; class Holothuroidea; order Aspidochirotida; family Holothuriidae; genus Holothuria; species Holothuria leucospilota. The sequence goes on along the minus strand of CM055968.1, from coordinate 13,355,785 downwards.
TTTGAGGAGTTTAACTCCCTTACATACTTTTGTCCTGAACCAAGGTTATATGCATTGTTGCTTTCATTCCATTCAGACTCATTACAGGGGGAACTTCCTTTTCCCATCCACCTCCCTTCCATTCCCCCTCCCCAACTATGGGCCTTACTGATTGAAACAACCTATATTATGAAGAATTCACAAAAGCAGGGGAAAGTGAATGGTGAGGTATTTAAGTACAACATGCATTGCACATCAGCCAGTGTTCCCTACACCTGAGGGTTTCTTAATGTATGTTACACCTTGTGTAAAAAACACTGACACTTGCTTGGGTACACTGTAACTCAACAAGGGAAAGTTGGACTAAACTTGAACTTGGTGTGTAGATCCGCCATAGTGAGAAGGTGTGCCCTATCATTTTTGGTGGAGGTCAAAGGTCATCTTGGGTCACCAGGGGTCAAACACTGAAAACCTTGTTTACATGATATCTCAAGGTATAAAGCTTGGATAGATTTTATACATGGTATGTGGATGCATTTTGGTGAGAAGATGAATCGTTTTATTTTTGGTGGAGGTCAAAGGTCATGGGGTCACCAGGGGTTAAACACTGAAAACCTTGTTGACAAATATCTCAAGTTAGAAAGCTTGGATAGATTTCATACTTGGTATGTGGATGCATTATGATAAGAAGATGAATCCTGTTGTTTTTGGTGAAGGTCAAAGGTCATCTGGTGTTTTGGGGGTCAAACACTGAAACCTTGTTAACATGATAATGCAAGTGCTAATCAAAGATACCACAATGCTTTTTTGTATTCTGGTTATTATTGAGCTCAAACTTGGTATATGTGTTAATCATACTAAGTAGAAAATTTTGAGATCATGTGAAAGTCATCTGAGGTCAAATTATGGCAAAAAACACCATAGATTGATATGTAAACTTGAATTGACCTACTCTGTGTGTTTCATAACTAGTACAAAATGTGGAAATCATTGTGAGGTCACCAGAGGTCATTTTGGAGTAAACACCATAACTGGATGAGAAAAACTTCGAATAAACTCATTCTTGGTACGTGTGCTCACCTTAGTAAACAGCTGGAACATTATTTGGAAGTCATCAGGGGTCAATGAAGGTCAAATTGTGGATTAAACACCATAATATCATAGGAAAAACTGCTGTTGTGCTCATACTTGATAGGTGTGTTCCCCACAGTAAAATTTGATGGTTATTTGGAGGTCAGCAGGGGTGCTTTCAGGGCAACTTGTGGATGTACATGAAACTTAGCAGATGCAGTTACCATTCAATGCCAAAAAGTTGTAAGGTCATTTTGAGGTCACGTTATGGATTAAACACCATAACTTGAGTGGAAAAATTCCATGTGAGCTCAGACAGACATATGCTCATCAGCTTGAGCTCAAATGAAATAATTCATAGAATTATTAGACCATGGTGTGGTCATTTAATGATCATCTCAAGTCACATTATGGAATGCATATCATAACTTGATAGGGAAAACCTCAACTTGGTGAAGGCCATTTGGAGGTTATCAAGGTCATTTGGAGGTCAAGTTATGGACTTATAGGAAACTTGGTAAATGTAGTCAACATTCACTGCCAACAACTTCAAAGGTCATGTAGCAGTCACCAGAGTCACAGGCAAACTTCATATTAGCTAATATTTTGTTTGTATGCTCATGGCTCAGTGTCATTACATTCAGGAAGGAACCATAGTGCCCATTGGGCTTTTGTGTAAAGAACTTAGCCCTGTTTGATAAAGAGTCAAGATTCGATCTTAAGTTTGATTTCACTAGGACTATTGCATGGTAGATCAAACATTAAATCCATCTTAACTCTTTATGAAAGGGGCCCTGGTTTTTGAAAATGTTATGAAATTGAAAAAAAAACTCGCTAACCTATTAATTCAAAAGGATGTTTCGACCCTTTTGTTTAAAAGAAAATACAAATTTATTTGTCATACATTAAAAGATGAATATAATTCTTGTCACATTTCTATTGAATTTTTTATGTGCATTGTTAAAACATTAGCAGTTGAAATTATCACATTTCTTTTAGGTGAGAGCTTGAAGCAATCAGGTTTGATATCATAGCTTTGTATAAATTTACTACTTTACTATCAAATATTTGTGTCTTATTTGGTCTCGAAATAGTTGTATCAATTAATCCATTAATGCACAAATACAACCTGGGAGAAACACAGAATTTTAGTTCACTTTCCAGTCTTGGAAACTCATAGAACTAAAGTAAACTAGCAGAAATCATGGATTTCTTATGGAAATATGCTTTAATTTTTTTATTGTTATTCTGTCTCCCTTGTGGATCCTGCCTGGAAAAAGTTTTACATTTGTTACAATGATATGCTTCAGTGATGAAGATAATTGATTTCCATAATTCAGCCATGACAAGCCAAGGAATGTCATCTTCCCCTGCATAACTTTTTCCTTCATATTGTCAAACCTCTGTTTCAGGTTTGTTAGAGCCCAGCATTACCTTTACAAGTACACCAAGATTGGGAGTGAAGAAGCCAAGAAAGGCCAGTGGTGGACCCGACAACTCCGGGGGTCATATCTCCCAGCAGTGTCGCTAGAATCATTGTACGACTACATGACACAGCAGAGCTGGGATTTACCAAAGTATGTGAAGAAGTTAGTGAGAGAAGAGAAAAAAAATGAAGGCAAAGAAGAAGATGTAACAGGCTGAAAGAGAAGAGGCAAGAAAAATAGGGCAAGGAGGATGAATGTAAAGGATAAACAGGGATTTTTCTTGGACCAGATTCACAAAGAATTGCAGAATCTTTTGCTCAAGCCAAAATATTTATGGAATGGGTACTCACAAAGACAAATAATGGTGTTTGTAAAGATGCATACTACAACTGCAATAGTTCCACTGAATGTTGAATATCTTTATAGTTGTGAGACACATTAGACCAATAGCGTAGACTGTTATTGTCTTAATGGCATGCTAGTGGTCCAGTCTGCTCAAGTGCAATCAGTTGCAACATATATTGCATCATTCCGACGTGCTGATTTTTTTTTTTTTTGCAGAAGTTTTCTTTGTGAATCCAGTACCAGGTCCTTTGTCTTTTTTGTGTGGTGAAGGGTTGTGCAATGAAGTTAACAGTGAGGCTAGTAGGAAGGAAATAATGTTTTTTCTGAGTCTAAAAATTTTGCATGATATCTCTAAAAACACTTTTTCTATTTGGTATATATTGTGAAACATTATTCTTACAGTACTAGCACCAGTCGCCAGAATAAATGCAGGCTAGAGGGAAGGGGAAGGTTGTCACATATTTGAGATAAAATTTTGAAAATTGGTCACAATTCCTGATATCATGAAACTCATCTCTCTCTTGATATTAGGCTGTCAATCATTGCAATAAAAGTTTCTTTGCAGCAAATTTGTCTGGCCCAGTTGGGCTTTCAATTTACCTTTTGTTTTATTGAAATGACAATTTTATGAAGTGTCATATCACTACAACTTTACATAGATTTATGAGGTAAGCAGAGAGGGAAGTGGAGTCATGGACGGAACGGGACAATATGAACAGGAAGGAAAGCTAAGCAACAGTTAGAAGTAATTACCATTTATTCTTCTATGGGGTCTACATTTCTTGCTCAGACAAAGCTTGAAAATTGATGCATGTAAGCAGAAGGGTATGAAATGGAATTATCATCTTCAGTAGTATTTTGGTGTATTAAGGGATAATTGCTCTGTATCATGCAAAGAGCATGCATAGAGAAGAATTGGGTTAAAGGGATAGGGTGTTAATGTTCTTTTTTACTGCCATGTTGTTTACAGTGTACAATTTCAGCCAGAAAATTTTCAGCAATTAGAAATCTCAGTGCTGGCTCTGTTGGAGCCATGTTGGCTCTACCCCCCTGCCCCAACCCCCACCCCCAAAAATGATAATAATTTTCAGTTTGAAGTTTTCTTCTCTTTTTGAAAAGATTTTATTAGCTGTGCCTTAGAAAGACCAGAAATTACATTGTAAAATGGCAAAATGTGAGGTGAAGGGTCCTAGTTTCCTAATCTTAGTAGCTTTCTGACTGCCCTGGGCTAGCTAAATAAAAATGCCTTATAGTAGATGTAATTAGACTGGAATTGTTACCCAGGGAGCTAGCTGCCTCTCTTAGCCAGTTCCCTACCCCAACTAGATGTCAGTCCCCAGAAATGGACTTTGAAAATATATAAATCTTTAGCCTGTTAAATATTTAACAATAACAGCTTCTTGTTTTCTCATGCAAGCAATTAAAAATCTGAATTGAAGTTACAGTCATATTGCATGTGTGAAGCAAAATGTAAGGAGCTTTTTGCAGACTTTGACAGGGGCTTTTTGCAGACTTTGACAAGATTCTGACCAAATGCTGCCCCTGAAATGGTCTGTGAAGCCATGGATGCCACTCGATATCTTGATGTTTAAGGAATCTTTATTATTTACATATATACCCCTCAGAGGTGATTAGTTAGAGCTGACTTCATCATTCATAAAAGACTACTATATTTTTACCAAGGCTGCTCAGTCTTGCTGTAAATTTAATAGTTATTTTGATGCCATTAAACTTGGCTCAATTTTCAATAGCTAATGTTAGTTTTAGGGGCCAATCTAAACTTGCCTCATGGAGGGACTAGCCAACCCTATGCCATCTCTAAGGTAATAGACATCTGTGTCATGTATTTTGGATATGGGAGTCAGTGAAATTGGAAAAGACTATGTCATGTATGAATGTTTGCAGTATATCACTTTAAACAGACAAAACGGAGAGCATCATAAATGTCAACTTCTAGTTAGCTCTCACTGTGATGAAGGAATGGATGTTGAAGTATTTACAGAGGCACATACAGATATTGTACGTAATTAGAAATTTTGGTTTGCACAGCAGGTGACAGCTGTTTTTGGTATCCTGGAAAAGTGGAGATTGCTTCTTTTCCTTTGAGGGGATGGGGAGTGGGGACAGATGGAAGGGGTAGATGAAAGGATATAGATTCACATGATTTGTATGCTGTGCTCATATTTCTTTCACCTCTATACTGCAGGAGCAATGGCAAATTAATTGCAAAATGACTTCCAATCTCATGTGGGTAGATAGGTAGTCTGGCTACAGTCTCCAAAGCATATGTGCCTTGTAAAGCATAGGTCCCTGGTTCAAATTCTAGTTCTGCTTGTTGTATGGTATGCATCTTGACAACTGAACAAGATGCAAAGATCCGGGTTTTTTATTTGGCAAAGTATTTTGCTCACTGTTTGTTTAGGTAACTGAAATGTTATTCTTTCAAACTTAAAGAACAACTAAAATTCAGTCATGCTGTGTTTCTCCCGAAACTCATATCCACTGAAATCAGCCGTGTTTCTGCACTTCAAAGCCCACAATACTGGATAAGACTTCCCTAGTTCTGTACTCAGCAACTCTTGTGTAAACAAATACATTCAAGTGTAAATAGACTTCTCTGTGGAAATACAATCGGGGAGCTGCCAGAGTGACAGCTCCCTGGAACAATGGCAACATCTGTGGCAAGGACTGTTCATGGCCAAATGAGCAGTTTCCTGACCAGACAGGATTACCTGAAAGGAAGTTTATTCTTGATTTAAGAGAAGTGTGGAGAAAACAAAAGGTGCAAACTCAATCCCCTTCAGCAGAAACACCTCTTGAATGTGTGATGGTGCTCTCCCAGCTCCATCAGCTCTTGGAAAAGAAACTGGAGTAACATAAGCAGGCCTTACGGTGAAACCTGTAAAACCTATAAAAACCTACATTACATCTTAAGAGCCTGTATATTTTCAAATATAACCTATACAGCGTATAAAAGCCTATATGTTTAATTTGTCTGATGACTTTGAAAATAAGACTTTAGGGATGATGTTCATTTCCTCCTACTGGGGACAGACAACATCAGCTGACCAAGTTTCCCATATGCTTGTGTTAAGCATTTTTCAAAGCAAGTGTTCTCAACAGAGTGTGTCTTTTTAGTAGACCAGTAGCATCTGTGTGCTGTTGGATTGGGTTAATGAGGACAGATACTTTGTAGTACTACTATGTTAGGTTTTATCATCCTTTAACTAGACATGTTTTTGCTCTTGGATTTAGATTTTGAACTTCCCTTGGAGTGGGACTTTTTAGTACTGGATGTTTGACCTGATCTTAATTCAAAGTAGAGAAATTAACTCTTTTAGAGCACCTTGACAAGAGCATTGAGGTGGCAATCTTCTCCAACCTCACGAATTGCTACCAGTTCACCATCACTTTCCAGTCTAAATTTAACCATACTTCCATGATTTAACTAGGTAAACTGAAAGACCTTTTCTCAGAATGGTTAGCTCAGAACTCAGATTCCTGAGCTAACTATTCTGAGAGAAGGTCTCTCAGGTACTCCCATAGAGTAAAATCTTCAAACAGCTCTCTTGAAAGAGTAAATTTAGCCAACATAAAACTTATTAAGAAGTTTCTACAACTGTGCTGTTCAACTTGCTAAAAGTATCACCTGCTGTAAGAGGCTCAAAATGGCAAAACAGGATACAGAATCAAAAATCCTTCTTCCACAAAAAGTAGGATAGTTTTCCAGAAATCTGAAAAGGGAAAAACTTTGTGCAAGATCTCAAGGATTTCAAAGGAAGTTAACAGCCATAAAAGACCGAATTACAACTGTCAGAAATAGTCTGAAAGCGGAACAAACCAAACACTTCATTTAAAACGTCTCTGATAGCTAGACTGCTGTTGGACATAGAGAAAATAGCTCTTGGTAGGGTTTTAAAGTTCATAGCTACCCCCACTAAACCAACCAGAATGTGAATCCTCAGAGCCCTAAAAGAATTAATCATAACAATGAGGATACAATGTACTCTGCACAGAGCTAAAGAAACTCTGCTAAGACATTTGGCATCAAAAACCACAGTTTCTAGCCTATGAAAGGATGCCCAACCAAAAAGGTTACCTAGTAAAATTTAGACTGAAAAGTGAAGGTGAACTGGAAACAATCCACAAGTGAAGAAGATAGCTATCAAGGTGCTCTAAAAAAGCTAATTTCTCTATTACGAAACTAAGACCACGTTGGACAAATTAAAAAAGACCCACTACTGACGAAGATCAAAATCTAAAACCATGAGCAGAAACATGTCTGCTGTAGTTAAAAGTTGAAGAAAACTAACATAGCAGCACTACAAAGTATCTGCAGTTATTTTAATACCCAATCCAACAGCCCAAAGATGCTGTGGTCTTACTTAAGAAACACAATGTCTGTTAAAGGTCTGGTGACATGCAAATTACATATTTAAATATTTGATGTGAAAGCATTAAAAATCCAGAAAGTATCTGCAATTCCGATCAAAATCCATCAAATTTTGACCAATTTACAGACCAATTTCTGTTTCACACTTGTCCATGAATAAACATGAACTATACATGTATGCAAATTTGTGATGTCGAAAGAGGAACCGTACATACCTACCATATATGGCTAATGTTAGTCTTCGTTTTTGCAACCTTCATCTCAAGGATACCTGTAGCATTGGTATCCCCTGAGGGATTTATCATGGAAGTTAAAATTGTTTCCCTGGAAAATATAGACATAAGTCACCAAACTGTAAACTATTTGATCAGTAATTAAGAGATCATTTATATAGGGTTAACAAAAGAAATCTTAACACTGCAACACTCCACATCATTATTTTCGCATAGGCAATGAGTCACTTTGGAAATCATTTAACTGTGAGGAGGTTTAGATCTTGAGAACGATAAAAGGTATTGAAATAATTCGAACTGATCTTTCATTGGGGGGATTATTCTTTAACTGCCAAGTGAAACAGCTCTTTTTGGTGGCATGTGGCCATAAACTTGAAGAACACTTGTTTTGAAAAATGCTTAACACAAGGGGCTGCCTATGTAGTATCAGATAATGCTCCTGCCTACCACTATTACTTAATGCATTTAATTATCTGGAAACAAAATCTTATAAAACCTATAAAAACCTATACTTTGGCCCTTGAAAACCTTTAAAAATCTATATTTTCATTTTTAAAACCTATAATAAAACCTATATTTAAGAGAAGAGATGCTGTGAGGAGTGTCTGTTTAAAAAAATCGGGTCATTGAAAGGCAAATGTGTTAATCCCAGATTGAATGAACTACATACCTCGATATACACTGCTTGATATGGTTCTATTAAATCAAGTGACTATTTTGTGGATGAATTACGAAATTGGTAAATTCATTTAAAATTTTGTTCTTGCCATGACTTTTATTGAGTTGAGAAGTTCATTTAGCATAGTAAAATGGCAACATACAGTAACTCATTGGTTTCATGTAATTTATGCTATGTAAATGTTAAGCATTGAGAAATTAGAGGAGATAGGATAGGTTGGACTGACATTTCATAATAATAAGGTTAGGAGAACTGCCTGTCATGCCTTGTAAATGGCTATCCTGGTCCAAGCTTTTACACTCTTGTCAGTGACAGAAGAATTCATCCACTTTGAATTTGATCTTACTCCTCAATGAAGCTTAGGCTAAAAAAACATAAGATTCTTTGTCCTTGTATGCCCCTAAAAAGTGGACTCAGTCCATCCCCACCCCCTTTTACTGTATAGGCCTACATATGTTCACAAAATATTTGCTATGATGAAAGAAGTAAAACTTCAATGAAATAAATTATGCAAAAGACATCAGTTTTGACTGTTTATTTCATCATGATTGATTATGAAGCCATGAAAAGGTGTTCATGTTCTTGTTACATAAAAATTGCACATTTGATATACATTTTTTTCAGTGAAAATTTAAAGCTTTTGGGTTAAGGCAAGAAATTGAACAGGGTCTGGACCAGCAAACACAATTAATTGAGTGAGAACAAACAAACAACCTTTAAGTTTAAGGGGACAAGGGGGCAGGGGGAGAGAGGAGGGGGAGATGCCTTTGTGGCTGAGAGGAGACACTGTCCATCTCAAAGGGAACTGGTTTGGAGAATTAGCAACAGAGGCATGTGACTTTCTTACCAATCACCAAGTCTTTACTCTGTTCAGAATATTGACTCTTTAGAGCTATTAAGACCTGCCAAGATGAATTACTATTATTGTTACATTTCTTCGTCATTCAAATGTTCGCATTCTGTCTGACCTAAATCTGGTTTGTTTCACAGTGTTATTGTTAGGTACGTTCCTTCAAACAAGAGTAATGATTCATTGGTGCTTGGATACTTGGTCCCATTATGCGAAGTGTCTGTGTAATGTAATCCTCACGGCATAAATATACAAAACTAAAAGACGTTACATGATTCTAATTTGATGACATAAAGTGGCAAGTGTATCCTTTTCCTGGCTTCTTTAAACCTGAAAATGCAGCTATCAATGGCAGGGTGGTATTCTTGGAACGAATGATTTAATGAATCTTCAGCTTTATCACTGAAATATGTTAAATATTATCAAGTACTTCCCAGAACTGGCTAAACATATACTGCTTTTATGTCATATAAGGTTGTTTCATGGTCAGCCTTTTCGCAGAATGTAGTACCCACCCATCCGGCCTTCCACACAATTGTGTTATACCAAAGAACGACTTTATCTCTTTTCCCTGCCCTCCAATGAAGATAAGATGTAGATGTTTTAGTTACTGTGTAAAATCAAGTATGAAGTCAGGAAGTTGTATTTGGGGTGGGCGCAGCAAGCAAGAGTTACAAATCAGCTTGCTTTAAAATTCATAGAGAATGCAAAACCTGCATACAGGCAAAGGTGGGGAGGGGGAGGAATGATGGGGTTCCCATGGCACCTCCTTTTGCTATGTACCTGCTCATCATAAGTAACTTTTGTCATAACTGAAGGTTGAGCCATCTTTCTGTCTTTTGTAAGAATCATAGTGACCCCATGAGTCTGTTCAATGTGTTTAATATTGAACTAAGATAAGCAGTCTTTCCCACTCCCCCTCCCCTGCACCTAACTTTAAAGTTTCAAATCACTCATATTTTCCTCACAAGTATTTTTTATGTTTCACTGCACAAACATTACATATAAAACTGAAAGTTGAACCAATGATGCTATCAGATCATTGAACTTGATCATTATGCAGTATACTTGAGTATGTTTAAAGCTGTTCTTTTCCAAGTGCATCCCCCTCCCCCCCCCCCCCACACACATACATTTCACACCCCCCCCCCAAACACACACACATATCTGAATGAATATACTTGGGTATACTAATGTGCAAATGACCTCGTTCAACCATGTGACCATATTTTGAATTGTTACCTTCATGCATAACAACTCCTTGATTTACATTTAAAATTCAGTATTGTTCATGTTCAGAAATATCTTGAAAAAATATTTGTAGGGCATAAGTAAAAGATGATTTGTTTTCCTTACAAGTATCTTTAATTATGTTTCACAACCTAATATTGCATGTCACAGGCAAAACAAAGAGAAGTTATTTTGCAGAAATTTACCCTCCCGCAAAAAATGTCACACGATAAAAAGGAACCAGTCATGATGTAGCATAATTCAAATTGATCTGACTGAAATTTACCCTTAAACATTCATCAGGTAATTAGAGCCTGTGACTTTATATCCAATTATATTTGTGTGGTCATGTCAAAGGCATTTCACAAATACTGCACAAGCCATCAACTGTTGCTTAATTTTCAAATTTTCACTTTCATATCTTACCACCCAAAGTTATAAGGAAGAAAACATAAGTATCTGCTTTCTTATTTTACTTTTGAAGCTATCAGTACCATATGCTTACACTAACTTGTTTGATATGTGAAATAAAGCTCCATCATTTGTGATGGAATTAGAGGCGGTCTGTTCAAGGTTTCTATGTAGCACTCAGATCTACAGTAGTTCAAGGCTTTTATTCATTGGGGAATAGTGGAATGTGTTTTAATACCTATTGCAATGGTGTCATAAATTTTCAATGGGTTTGAGGAAATGTCATTATGATTCCACTTTTTTGCAAATATTAAAGGCAGTAGGCAGTCCCCCCAAACAGAGTGAGTGTATCCTGTCACTCTTGTTCATGAATGGCCTATTTTGATCATGTGACAATATTTTTGTTAGTGAATTGTGAAATTCAAGGAGAATTTCGCCTTGCTTTACCTATTGTTTGTAATAATTATATTTCAAAACGTCTTCAGAGGTGCTTGTAATGCAATATGAGGAGATTTGCAAGAGTTTGCTGATTTTTCAAAGAAAATTTTGGGGCGACTGCCTATTGCCTTTAAACTTTGAGTAATCAATCTTGAGTGAAAGTACTAGCAGTTTAATGAACAGCATCCAATAAATTTCTGATAAAAATGATGAATAATAGCAGAGGGTACATTTATGAAGGTGAAAGTTTACAAATGAAGCAAGCTTTTGCAATTACGGAAGTGCCTCATTGCATCCAAAAATATATGACCAGGTGTGTTGTAATTTTTGTGCACAGAGCCATGTGATAACCCTAACTCATCAAATTACACCCCGAGGATAACTTTTAATAAGTATGTGAGCATTTTCCTTGATTTGTGCACACCAAATTTTCTTGAATTGGGCACACTGACAAGAGTACATGAGCGCATTTTAAGTGTTTTATGTGCATGTAAAGTAAGGGTATTCCTAGGGTCTTAGCAGGGCATTGCAAATGTGGATCAAACTGGCGCTTGATCCAAATCCGCCAGTAGTTGGGTTTGGCTGTGATATAAGAATAGCTAGAGGCTCATACTTTGTTTACTCTCCTACACTAAAGCTAAAATTAAGATACTCAGAAATGGCACTGTATTCTAGAATTTGGCATTTTCTAAGTATGCACACTCTTTCTTTAGCAAAGTTATGAAGAAGGCACCCTGGAATAAACATTTAGTTTTAAATCACTGGAGAGGGGGCACTGCTTTCTCACTGAGCTCTAATCTATGTGTTTTAATTTGTCATAGCTTGGCCATGTCATTCACATTTTCATTGTCCATACAGGATATATTTATCTTTTATTGTACCTTTTGATATACTACTAGTCTGCATAATTATCACCAAGTGACCTTACTTCATTTGAAGATCAATTCATTCTGACAGAGATTCAAGAATGAATGGCAGATAATTAAATTTCAGCTGTATGTGACATTTTAATTTTATCCTTGCCTTGACTTTTATTGAGAAGTCCATGTGGTATCATAAAATGGCAATTTGCATCAAATAGGAAAGAGTTTCTTTTGCTACAGCCTTGAAGCAATGAAGGGATTTTACAAGCTGTATGTGAAGTTAAGAGTTGTACTTGAAGTTACATTTTTATTTTGGAAGGTCAGTTTAGGGAAAAAGAAAAACAAGGTAGTGCAGAAAGTGAAAGTCGTGTTTGTGTACTATGTTAAAACATTTAAGATCATGCTCAGACTTTTGGTGTGTTTGTTTAGACTTTCATCAGAGGATTAAAACTTTCAGAGAATGTGTGTGGGGAGGAGGGTGGGGAAGGAATAGGGTCACTTTTGACTTCTTAAACTAGGCAACATTCTAGTTTGGATGGAGCACTTCAGTTTGCAAATTGAGGGCAGGTTTGTCCTCCTGGAGAAATGTGGGTGTGCATCCCCAGTAGGCTTGGGGTTTAATAGTTTTGGAGTCAGATGCAGTTAGCCAATAAGGAATGATAACTCTGAACAGAGTTGTGAGTCATACAATGATGCCACAACTGCAGTAGTTTGTTTATTATATAGCAACTATAAACCTAGGATTCAGTAATAATTCCATGTCATATGCCATGGGGGTATGCTGTGAGTGGAACATTTATGTCAGATGTAAAATGTGAAATGTTTCATTTGTGTTGCTTGGTCCTATGTGGTATGTGGCCCGCACATAGGACAAAAATTAGTTGTAGATGAATCCCAGGGTTCATGCATCTACAACAGTTTATGAGAAACATGATGTCCTGAGAGTGACCATTTCTGAATTCCCCAAAAAAGGAGGACATGACCTTCTTCCGCCATGTCAGGTGACTACCACACACAGCATTGTGAAGACAGGTGCCTTCTATGCCCACCACGCTACACATTTTACCCTACGGCTTATCAAACAAGCTGCACATATGTGCTGGATTACAGGCTAATATGGTCATCTGTGAATAAGACTGATAGGTACCGCTAGATGAAACCAAGAGGTTGTAAGTTGAGGCATAAAACCCTATCCAACTAACTGATAGGTACTGCTTGCATTTTGAGATAGGGGAAAGGGGTGTTTTCTGGCACTGTTGGTAATTTGGACCACCATCAGCTTGAGCACTTACAAAGTAGGTGGCAGCATTCCACCATACCCCATGAAAGAAAGTGTCAATATGATAACATCCTAATGTTAGCCCCAATTTTCATGTTACATCTAACATTATTTTTCAAATTTTCTCAAACAATCCAGGTTGAACTTACTTTCAAACATGTAAATTTTGCTTCATTTTTGAGGACTTGAGAGCCTAAAGGTTTCTTTTGAACAATTATTTCAGCAGCTTTCGTATTTGAGATAACTGTGATATTAGTGAATTAAAGAGGCGACTCTCAGTAGCCTCATGCTGTATAACCTGAATGGAATGGCACTGTATGTGTAATTTGGGCCTCTCAGCTTCAGTATGTGTAGTGTGTAACTGTACTGAGTGTGGTTCAAATTACACATAAGGAGTGGGCCATTATACATTCACACAAGTTCAACCTGGCTCATATATTACACATAAAGATGGTCCAAATTACACATGGTTCATGTAATTTGGACCATGAGATCACATTTTTAAAATCCAAGTTTACCCATTGCATGCATATTCCCACCAGTTTATTCTATAGGCAGTACAGCCCATCGTAATTTACTTACGTTTTAGATATCCCTTCTTGTTCCGTTTTCATTTTTCTAAGTCTTTTCTTAAATAGGAAATCTCCTCATGAACATAGTAGGGGAAAATAGGAACTGTCTGGGATGAGTCATCCCAGACAGTTCCAATTTCCCAACTATGAAGTTGGTTTTAGTCCCACCCATAACTGTCTTTAGCTTCATCTTGTGCAGACTCAAACATAGGTTATTGCTTACTGGCCAAATCCAGGTGAGCACACAAGGCTTTAATGAGTAATCAAAACTCTCTGTGCATGCTGTGTAGTATGAGCTACTCTGCATGCATCTTTTGAATTTTGTAACTCTGATATCAATCAAAGAGCAGTCACCATTTCAGACTTTTGCTTACCCCCAAATAAAAGTCATACTTGGGGTGATGAGTATTCGTCTTTAAGTGGTCCAAATTTCACAGCTTTCCTCTACATCATTTTTATGTTTGCATTGCAATATGGCAGGTGATAGGATTGAATTTCATAATTGATTTTTCAATCACAATTTGCAATTGAAACTTTTTTATTGTGACCTCAGAGGCCTTCAAAAAGATCAGAGACAAATGAACATCCAGTGTCAAGTAATGCCAATCAGGATCATGCTGTACCAGCAGCTGGACGTATGGCCACCCTAGATATACCACACAATGAAGAACCATGAAGTATGAACTTCCATTACTTAACAATGCCTTTAAATGATGTCCTGTTTTCTATCCATGGCACTGACAGCTCCTAGTGGGCTTGGAATCCCCCCAACCCTAAAAATTTCCTCATCCCCAGTCATGCCCCAAATAAAAAATTGCAGCTGACAAGTTCCTCCCCACTTCCAAATTATTTCTTCTGCCCACCCTAGTGCCCCACCTTCCATTCCCACCATGGAAACGGTTGCCAATCGGTACAACTGTTCCTTTCAGTTACATGATGGTAGTTATACTGTTATTGATTCCTTGCCGTAGGCAGGCAAGGAATCTATGCGATGGTGATGTCTTGTGTGTGTGTGTGTGTGTGTATGTGTGTTTGTGACACTCGTTGTAATCGCGATATCTCGAGATAGGAATGACCGATACTTTTCATAGTTGGTATGTAGGTTGGTCATGTTGAGAGGAAGAACCCTATTGTTTTTGGCAGAGGTCAAAGGTCATTCGAGGTCACCAGAGGTCAAAGTCCAAAAACCTTGTAATCGCGATATCTCGAGATAGGAATGACCGATACTTTTCATAGTTGGTATGTAGATTTGTCATATTGAGAGGAAGAACCCTATTGTTTTTGGCAGAGGTCAAAGGTCATTCGAGGTCACCAGAGGTCAAAGTCCCAGAACCTTGTTATCATGATATCTCGAGGTAGGAATGGCCGACACTTCATAGTTGGTATGTAGATTTGTCATGTCAATGGGGAGAACCCTATTGTTTTTGGCAGAGGTCAAAGGTCATTCAAGGTCACCAGAGGTCAAAGTCTAAAAACCTTTTTTTTTTGTTTTTTTTTTTCATTTTTTTGGTTATTCAAGTTTTGGTTCAAAGGTCATGTGGCATGAGCTGATGTGAGCAGGGGTGAAATTGTGACCACATCATAAGAAATGATGAAGTAGAGAAGTATAAATTTGATGGATGAACCTCAGTGTAACAAAGCACCCCCCTTTCGGCAAGGAATCACGAAGCCTTTTGGCTTTCTGGTATTAAAGGGAAAATGCAATCATGCCCCCAATTTGAATAAGTGTACCCCCTCATCCTAATTCAGGAATGGCTGCCGCCAATCATGTGACAATATTTTTGTTCTTATTTCCTAAATTCATGCAGAATTACTCTTTAATTTACCTTCAATATTTAATGTTTTTCTTAAGAGACATAATGACAAATAATTCTGCGCAAATAACCAGAGATCAGTAGGATTTAGCAGATTTTTTAAAATAAACGTAGGGTTACTGCTTTCTCCCATATATGCACCAGCACAATGGGATGAAGGTAGCAAAAAAAAAAAAAAAAATTGATTGTGGTACATCGACATTTTCCAATAATACCTGCAAGCCCAAGTAAAACACATTATGTTTTTGTTTATATTTTATGGTGGTTGTCACGAGTGGGGTATATGGAGACTCACAATGACGGTCAAAAATTAACGACAGTTCTATAAGGTTGCTCCCAATGGTTTATTCGGGTGCCATAAACCCATAAAAAAAAACCAACTCAAGACCTTTCTTGAATTGGTTTTCCCAGAATTGAGATCAGTAACAATAATCGTGATACAGTTTAACGATGGACGACTCTCTTTAGTCGAGAAAAAATAGCTTGCTCTCTTTAGCAAGAATGATAAACTTGCTCTCTTTAGCAAAGTTTTCGAAGACTCACTGCTCTCTATAGCAGCGGAGAAACTATCCTCCTCTCTTCAACAGAATCGGTCCTTTTTTTTTCACTCCCTGTCGCAGACAATGCAATCTACCCATCTCCTTACTATGTCCATAACGCTTTTTATCACACACCTTATTTCCACCTGTTTTTCTCTTACGCTTTTTTTTAACCCCCAGTCCTAGGTATACAAATCTAATTCCTTTCCTATGCCCAAACATTATTGACAAGCTTAGTTTCTTTGATAGGCAAAGTACCTTTCAACCTTTGGCTCCCAGCCAAGCGTGGCCAATGCTTCCTTGATACAATTGCTATACTCCTCACAAAGCTAATGCAAGAATCACGTGGGGTGAACCTAAATAATTTTGCGTCCTTCTCCGTGACAGTGGTGTCATATTTCATAAAACAAGCAATACTTTTCCTTTGGGTGACCTTCCCCCTCTTGTAACTAGGGAACCTCCTACAAGTGCCATTTTAGGCAGACATATTAAAGTGTACCTAAGTCTAAAATTTTAAAAATATATGTTACAAAGCTTGAAAAATGTAACCAAATGGTCTAACTCCCATCTTCACAGGACATTCCTGAGCTGAGATATAAAATGTTGAAACTTATTCACTCAATTTAAAATGGTGGATTGCGCAATAATTTGTGATGTCATTCTTGTACTACTCAAATTACGATCTTTGTTGTTCTTTGTTTTCTCGAAAGCCACTGCACCTTGTGCCAAAATGTGATCACTGTGTTACTGTTATAAGGTGACTTGGCTATATAAGTCCTCTCCGTACAACACACCATGCAAGGGAACTGTAATTGTTTCAAGGTCCTGTAAACATCTTATTTTCAAAAGGAAACAAAAGCAGTTCATGTGAGTTGTACAAGAAAGACTTCACAAATTATTGTGCAATCAACTATTTTAAATTAAGTGAATAAATTTCAACATTTTATATCTCAGCAATGGAGTAAGCTATGAAAGTGGGAGTTGGATGAATAAAATTCATTTTCCAAACTCTAAAATATATTTTCTTGTAATTTTAGACTTTAGGTCCACTTTAAGTAATTGACTGTCCTCATTGCAGTGAGTCACAATCATGTTTATACCATTAACACATCAAACTTTTATTACCAAAGGTATGTCTCTAGGTTCACAAGTGCCAAGGGTATACAGCAATACAATGGACAGTTAAATTCTGAGAACATGAGCCCATTATCATGAGGCTTGAATTCAATAGCAGAATTTAGCCATCAGGAGACATAAGATGTCTATATTTTTCACCCGGGAAAATGGCCTTTTCTCGGGGAACTTTGGCAAAACGAGCCTATTGGATTCTAGCGACATGATTCTGGTGATATTTAGCAATAACCATTGGCAGATTTTAAGGAAAGAGGGCTCTCTTCATATATGAAATATGTCTTTTGTATAATATGTGGCGCCACAGCCAAACAAAGGGCAATATTTGTTGAATTTCTGTTAATTGTGTTGGCTAATTTATGGAAAAAGAATGCCACCACTTTGCATGTGGGACTGGGGGGTGTCCCTCCCTCAAGCTGGCAATCCATGAATGGACCCGCATTTTGCATCTTTGGACTTGAAAGCCATGTTTGTGCCAGACAAGACATTACCTCACACCCTGGTAGTTTTGTCCATTAAGGCCAATCATATATGTTCAATTGTTTTTCTGTTTTGCCATTTAGCCATATCTAAACACTAACCTCATTCCATGTAAGCAGTGTGGGTACTGCAGTTTCTGTTTCGGGTCCTTAGCCCAAACTTTTTCTTGTCCCCATCCCTCTAATATTAACAAAGGATGCAACATCCAGAACAGTGGTAGAGAAGTATGAATAGGAAGCTTGCATGGTCACTTGGATTGGCTAAGTATTGCTAGACAACCAGGTACTGGAGGGCAACACCCCATGCATGCATTTAAATACATAGGCATAGGAAACTGTTTGAGATTGGGGGAGGCTGAAAGTTGTTTTGGTTCGATGTCCTGGGGGACAGGTATAAGGGGAGGGAGGCCCTGTCCCCTCTGGAAAATATTTGAATACTTGAGGGCTCATAGATGCAATCTGGTGCAACATATTGGGAAAATTTTAAGGAAAATAAAAGTTTAAGGGGCATACTTCTGCCCCACCACATTTTTGACTGAGGGGAGGTTTAAAGGCATTTTCCAGTAGCTTTTCACAAGGGTTTCATGTGAATGAGAAAAAAATTCCAGTTTATGCCCTCCAAACCCCGGGGCAATACTGTTTTCCTAACTCGAGATATCTAATTTTAAAGAGTACTTAGTTTTGTCAAAAAATACCCCCTGTTCTCATCAAGGTCACAGAATGTTGTGTAAAGTGGGCACATTGCCACAGATTCCTTTTGTTTTTCTTTATAATTGAATGTCCTGTTTGTCCTTGAAATTTGATACTGTTGGAATGTTTGAATATGTTTCCATGTAGATTTAGCACAAATCTACACCATATGTAGGGCATAAC
The DNA here is from genome assembly GCA_029531755.1 of Holothuria leucospilota. NCBI lineage: Eukaryota > Metazoa > Echinodermata > Holothuroidea > Aspidochirotida > Holothuriidae > Holothuria > Holothuria leucospilota. Next base: position 13,337,179 of record CM055968.1, on the reverse strand, counting down.
AAACAAAGTTGCTAAATATTCCCTACAGCAGTGTCAATAAAAAGAAATTCAATTCTACGTCAAATGTGCTGTGATGACATCACAAATTTCCCATAATGCACTTTATCTTGAGAAAAAATGCATTTCTTTGAAAATTAATATCTTCCAAATGCTACAAGCTATTGAGATGCGGTTTTCACCTCCTAACAGAGAAAAATTTTTCTGCATTTTTTGAACTCATTGAATTTTGTCTCTGGCAAATCCCTTTAAAGTAGGACGTGAGTTATCACAAGGAAATTTTGTATACCTTAAAGCTAAAACAACCATGTGAAACAGCGCAATTATAAATCCACACAACATCAGAAGGTTTTAGAACTATCCTCAAAATTGCAAGTGACAGTCTTATTCAACAACCTCACACCAAGACATGACTAAAAAGAAACATTTCTTATTGCTTCAACTTTTATTTCTCCAACCTGTTCCACTCATTTTTGGGTAAATCACATCTAAAGATGCTCACACACTTCTGGAAGGCATTTTTTTCCTTTAAAAATCTCAGAAACAATTTTCACCAAATGTTTCCTTGATTCAAAACAGGCATATATGTTTACTAGCTGTACATCATAAACACAACAATCTTTATATGATACCTGTATAATTAACAAGCACAGAGCACATGAGTGGACAAGAATAAATCCATGTACCCTAAAAATCAACCTCTTCTTTGCTTGTTTTATTTTTTACCTCTTCTGGAATACAAACCTCTCTTGGAAATGTATTCTCCTGCAGAAATGTCCAATATAAACGAGGGAGCATATCAAAAATATTCACATCCCATAAGGCACCAAGGGATATTACTGGCAACTAGTCTAAAAATATTTTTGTATACTGGTGTTACAAAATTGTTCCTAACAAAACAATGGAATCTTTCTTTCGGGGAGAAATATCATTACGAAACAGGAAAAGGAGATATATACTACAAACTTTCGGAAATTCTTCGCCATATCACCCCACACCAGACTTGTCCTACCATGACTTTTTTAACTTTCCATAAAGCCAACATATAAAAATTCAAGATAATTAAAAAATAAAATGATTAGCTTACAAATACCACCATTAAATTCCTTTAGCAAGCTGCTATTTCTCATCTGCACCATTTCACTCTTTCATTACCTCAAAATTGGAAAATACTTCACAAAATTACAAAAATAAGTCAAATTAACTGTCATGAATTTCATGAGCATTTTCCCTCACTTCCAATCCTTACTTTCTGCATACCTGTAAAGCTATTCTTTTTCCACCTTAAGTTCAGTCACATTGCTGGCAAACTTGGTAGTAGCTATCAGTCTACTTACACACTTGAGTAAGCTATTCTGTTTACAGGAAACACGCTCCAAACTAATTCCAGAAAACGCTCTTCATACAATCCCCTCAAATGACTGCAAAGCAATAACCTTGCTTTCAGTATGTCAGATAAAAAAGATCTCTTTTAAAATTCCTAAACTAAGTCCAACAAGAGAGTTCCTCCATCCTTATTGGATTGTGACCCCTCCTGGGTATTGAAAACACTCACCATTTACTTTACATGTCATTAAAGCAATGCTTCTAAAAGGATAAACATATCCCCAACGGCAGAGGCTCTCTGCTCCAGTTGCAGCACAAAACTGTTCGGCTAGTAATCCTAGGCAATGCCACACACACTTTGTTGGAAAGTAGCCAAAATGATTGAGAGGTAAATGCAAAGTTAGCAATAAACTAATAAATGACATAATTACCATGTAAAAAATCCCAGTAGCAACAACCACCACCACTGGCTAGTGCATTTAAAGTGCAGACAATTTTCATACCTTTTAGGGCTATGATATGTATAAAATGACAGGCAATTCAAAATAAGGAAGGTAGGTAAATTATTTTCAAGAACTTTTGAGGAATTCACTACTTTGCAGCTCATAATTTTGTGGCCCCAATTTTGATGCACCTCATGTAATGAATAACACTTTGGGGAATTAAAACTACTGTCATGGTTTGTTAATGAGATTTAAAGTATTGCCTCTTTGTACCATGTCCATGTAATGTAAACATACTATGCTCCTTTTAGGTCACTAACAGAATAACCAGAAGAGGTGCCAGGATTTGCCTGACAAGGGGTCAAGTTCCCTGAAGGGGAGGGGCAGCAACCTGAAGCCCCAACAATGGTGACATGTTGCTGAAAGGATGGTGAACATAAAATTTGGGGGATTTTTTCAAACAAATATTTGAAATTTTGGGGGTTTTATTGAAAAAAATTACAAAATTTGGATCATTATTGCAGATTATTGAAAAAATCTGGGGTTTCCTGAGGAAAGTTGGAAAATTTGGGGTTTTTATTGAAGAATCTGCCCTTCCTAAGAGCAGATAGTTGGGGCAATGGACTGTAAGTTTAATCCTACAGATCACATATGATCCCCACTGTCAAAAAGAACAATTTGTTTTTCCTTCTCCACATATGAGAAGGGTATACAATATGGCACGTTTTTACAGGGTTGTTCGTGTAGAAAATCAAGCTTATGTCATGGGGCACAAAAATCCCCTGGGCACTGTGAACACTCCATACACCACAGATTACCCCAGTTTAGTATCATGCATGTGTTCAAAACTAGGAACAATTCAAAGATATATACAAAATAGAGTAGTAAATATGCAGTCAACATCAAAATTTAGATAAGTAGATCAGAAGATAATGCTACAAGGTTTGAATTTTGTGTTAAATATGGAAGAGAACATTTCACAAGGAGAGTTTGTCCAGTATTTCATCATTTTCACAGGAACACAACACATGCTCTTTTTAGACCCCCCTCCAGACACACACTTACCTACCAGAGTGTAAAGTTTAAAAGTGAGAGCAACAGTTTTCCCCATACTCCCTGGATTGGGAACCTACAAGCCCAAATACTTACCTCCTATTTATATTGTAATCCCCACTTACCAGCAACTGGTGGTAAGTGGAAGAGGACTAGGGAGGCTGCCCTCTGTCAGAGGGCGCCCACTCTACACTGTGCTACTAGTTTACCAGGGTCTAGTTGCGGGTAAGTGAGGATTACAATATAAACAGGAAGTAAAAAAGGGCAATGTAGATTTTTTTTGCTTTTGTTTTTGGCAAATTTGTCATTTATTATAATTTGAAAAAGCATACATGAGCCTTTGACCTTCCCCAACAGATGTAGATACAGTACCCTCATGAAAATGACAAAAAATGAATGATGCCTAAAGTGCACCATTGTTCCTTCCTTACAAAAGTAGTGTCCACGAATATTAATACATCATTCTTGACTATTAAAGACATTTTGCATATTTATTGGTAATAAATAATTGTTTAGGCACAGTATACAGGATGACAGTCTTTGACAGATTACTCAGGTCATCAATTGTTGCAAACTCCCCCAAACTCCTTTGTTAAATCCTAGGTAAAAAACCCAGGAATACTGTATTAACTGAGTCCACTCTTGCTGTTATCTTTCAAACCCCTGCAGGAAATCCAGAACATAAAATTCATGAAAGGAAGAAAAAGCCACGTCTACGCATATGAAGTAAGGCAAGAGAGAGAGAGCCATCCAGAGAAGGGCTCCCTCTTCCACTGTGATATCAACTTTTGCCAGGTACTAATTGCCAGTGTATGTAAAAAGAAAGTATGGAGGAGAGATGCACATTCATAAAATACTGTTACATTTTACACGGCAAAGTAATTATTACAAAAGACGTGATTTGAACAATAGCCTATATCAGATAATGACATCCCAGACCCTTAGTTTTACTCATCTAACAGTTCTTCATTATAAGTCAGTGGTACCAAGTGTCTCCCTATTTGCTGATGTAACTGTGACACATTCAATGTATCCCAATGGTATCTATTCTATTGTCCTACCTTTATACACACCTTTAACACTCCTTTTTTCCATGAGCAGTGACACACAGCAATGTCATAATCAGAAAAGAAACCAAGACCACATTCAAATTCTCTTTAAACAATCTTAGATGCCCTAGTGTTTTCATTTTTTAGTGCTTTTTTACATAGCCTCAGTTATTGAAAGCAGAAATCTGTCCAGATATCCAAATTTAGTTTATGTCATGTGTAAAAGAAATGAATATATGATGCAATGGTGGAAACATTAAATGAAATTTTTTTTCCTGTTGCTAGTTTGCGACCTTCAACACTAACAAAAAAATGCAATTTACCAACCAAAATCTGTCCAAATTAAGTGTTTGTAAGAAATTATTTCATGCCCAATTTTTATCCTGGCTTAAAATCTGGGTATGACAGCTGCTTGCTATAAATAAGAATAAAGAATTGTCAATTTTAGTTAGCCAAAGTAGTTTTCAAGTACTGAAGACGTGTATTGATGAGGGCATTACCTCTTAAAAGAGAAAGCATCTGCAACTTTCATAACTGAATCTGATTATAAAGCTTTAAATTCAAGTTTTTTTTTCCAGAAAGAAAAATAGTGTTCCAATTGAATGAGCAAGAATTGGCATACCTTGAAACTCGGTACCACATAACAACAAACTTTTATCCATACCTGCAATCTTTCTGCATTTCTAGAGTACTCCTGCAGCAAGAGACTCCGGAAGGGGGGGGGGATTATAGGGGGAGGTGGGGCGAGTCATATTAAAATGCATTAAGGCAATGGTAATTTTTAATTTTCTGGGGGAGAGAAATTTTGGGAGGCTTCTCTCCTCATCTGGCCATGGCTTGCTTGAAAAAACTGAATCATTTCACTCATATTCATATTGGATAGTGATGAGTTGTTATTGGTAGCTGTTATCCACACAGGTCTGTGATGGTGCTATCGATTAGAGTATCGGTATCCACAAAATTAGAAACTGTCACAGACTGAGCAAACCTGTCCATGTTATTGGATTAGCAGAACAAATACGAGCGATTGCAGCACATACCTTCTGACACAGATTTTGCTTATTTCAAAAATATACCAACCCATGCCCTCCCCTCCCCCTAATGCCCCACTCCTAAGTCCCCTCCAACAGGCACTGTTTAGTAATGTTCCATCAGAGAGGCACCAAGGTACAACCCCAGTAAAAGTGACTAAATTAAGCTCTTCTAAATGCTCAAAAAGGACCTGAACATAATACAGTGTTGAAAACTAACTGAACAATATCCATGGTTCTATCTTGCCAGAGGCCCAACAACAGTAAATTTCACATGAGGCCAGAAAGAATTATGAGGAGCAGGTACAATAGGCCTGTTGAACTTTATATTGGATAGGTATTGTGTATTGAGAAAACTAGGTCAGTAGGTTTCTTGCCAGTAGCTTTAGAACTTCACTGACCCTGTTGGACAGTGGAAAATGCAATTTTTAATCAAATCCTGTGATAACCCTTAAAGGGTAAATACAATTTGAAACAGGCATACACCTTATGCTTTTTTATGTGTGGTTCATTTAAATCATGTGAAAATATTACACATACCTGTAAGGAAAATATGAGATTTAATATATCTTATATTCAACATTAAGTTTGAATGACTGCTTTATGCCCTTTGGGAAATATGATGGGATGGGGGGAGGGGGTAGAAAGATGTCCAAATTATTGTTTTCATGTAACTGTATGGATGCACATGCAAGTCATAGTGAAGGTGGTAATCTTATAAATCACACATCTGCTTTTTGAAGACATCACAAGTAATTCACTTCAACTGAACTTACACCTTTGAAATGAAACACAATGCAGGTCTATACAAGTACTGCAAATGTTTTACCCTGCTTTTATCATCTTTGGTAGCACAGCAAGGCACACCTCCAATGTACAACCCTGGATAACATTTAACCCAGAAACCCACTCCAGTAGCAAGCTTTAACAAGACCCTTAACAAATCTTAAACCAAACACAATTCTTGTAATCTGCAAGAATTCCATCAACATTTTATTGGCAGATTAAGCCTCATGAGACAAAAATCCAGGCAAGAGAATGCCGAACCTTGACCCAGTAATGATGGTAACTGCCTCTAAATTACCCAATTATGAGCTTAAATATTGTGACAAAATGAAAGCTAAATTACTCTACATCCATGAGCTTTGCTCCCTATTAAAATTTTTAATATTTTGTCACTGATAGGAAAAGGGTGCAGCATGTTTCAAGGTTCAATTAAGGAGCCCAAATGGCAATTAAGTAGAAAAAAGTTGTCCTTTCCAGTACAGCAAAAAAGGTGCATTCCTTCTCATGACATTCATCGCTGCTTCACGAGTAAAGCTAATTTTAAATGGAAGCACTACTGGAATAAGCAAAGTCAGGACTATGAGCAAAGTCACTATGAGCAAGTACTCGGTAGCAGTTTCACAGGCAATACTTCAGCAATGGTATTTTGTTAGGTAAAGGTAGGCTGAAAGAGTTCCATTACCGATTACCATGTGACTTTCCTATCCAGGAAGTATGCCATTACTTTTAATGATGTACAAACCTTGTACCATACTATGTCATTTTCCATATTTTATTGTTTTATGTTACACTTTTCTCATCACATGAAAAACTAATAGATTGAAATCAAATTCATTCCCATTAATTTGTAACACAAAATAAAAATGAGTGAAATGCATACCATTTTTATGGAATAACCAATTTTTTTACAAAGACATTATTTTGTGCCAGAGCAGAGGGTGGGACAAATGAAATATTAAAACACACATTTTGGGGGGCAAAGAAAGAGAACTGCAATGTATTAATGACCACCCCATCCTGCCCCCATCCATCTGACCAAAAATTTATGAACCATATTAACTGCCAATTTCACTTTTTTCTCCATGTGACATGAGGCCACAAAAAGAATTTTTTGAACCAAAACATAAAAACCTGGATGGGTTGCATGAGTTGGGATGAAATTTGATAGAAAGGCATTTTATCTTCTTATTGCTGAAACACTGGCTTTCCAATGGAAGCTTGAAGGACATCACAGAATTCTGAAACCCATCATTCACAAAATCTCTGATGAGACATCGTACACTTCAAGTGGATATTGCTCTCAGAAAAGAACTTCTGCCGCTGGTAATGACCTATGACCTCTCCAGAATCATGAGCAGGTGCCTCCAAAGTAGATAATACCATCGCTTGAAGGGATCTGGATGAAAAAAAAAACAAACATTAACAGACAAATTAATCATACTATGGATGTTAAGTAGGCACCTATAAAATCCAGATGTGAAGGGGCATTTACTATACCATTACATGATGTGTGGTATGACTTATAGCTATAAACAATAATCTGGGTGGTTTGTATTTACATTGTTGTTGCCCCTATGTTCCCAAGAAAAAAAATTTCTTACATTTCATGACAAATTTTGAACAGTTTGAAGTGAGCATAACTCAGAGCCTTTACAATTTGCTAACAAGCAAAGTGTATGAGACTACTTAACTTTCAATTGGGGAGAGGGGACTGAGCACTTTTGCATAAGTGTTAATGCAAAATGTCACAAGTATGCCCCAAAATAGCATATCTACCCCAAACAGCAAATATTTCTGGGGCTACTGGCCCCTCCCCCTTTCACTTGCCTCAAAACCCTATGCCAATCAGACATTTTAAACCATCACTTACATATTCCATTTCCTTAAGAAAGAGCCTATGACATGAAATTTAAAATTTTTGAACAAATCTGCTGCCAAAAATTCCCTTATATTTTCAAAGTAGCCATCAAGTCAATACTGCACATACTTGACATATATTTCTTCAGGGATGGCATCAAAGATTTCTAGAAGAGAAAACATAAGGCCTGCATACACGAGCAACATGCTTGTTTTCAGTTTGTTGCATAGTGTAGACAGGGTATGCAACAGTGTAGACAAGGTATGCAACAGAATTGTTGTTGCACACTGAAAACAAACACATTTTGGGTTTTTTGCAAATAAATGTTTTGCAAATGTTTTCCCAAAACTCCCTGGTATTAACTTTTGCATGCTCGTGTTTTTGTATTCTTGCCATTTTGTGAGCATCTAGCAGGCTTCGCCCTCTGGATGATTCCTTGACTGTTTCTGTGCAGGCGTTTCCTCCACTAGGTGCCGTACCTGTAAACAGTTCCTGCCAGAATGGGATGGTCATGACCTTTGTGCCGTTCATGTTCAAACAGGGCCAGATGTTCTATTTGTTCAAAGCGGTCTGTGGAATGGGCCTGGCTAGCCCCTAAGAACAAATCTGGACATAAAAAACCCGATGATAACAGCTCTGAACCTACGGGCGAGCTTTCGGGCAATAAAGCCTCCGATGAACTTTCTGAAGCAAGCCATAATTCCTCAGCTCACAGTGCCGAGGAAATCCAGTGTAAGCTCCTCTAAGAAGTCTAGAAGGTCGAACCGGGCCACTACAATCAAACCTAAAACCACTCATCCTAAAAGCTTGCCAGGGACTTACTGGGAATAAGTGGGGATTACAAAGTGTAAATAGGAGGTAAGGAGGGGGGAAGCAGATTTGGGAAAGTTACTCCTGTATACAGGCCTTCAGCTGCAAGCTGTTTTCAAAATACAAATGCAAGTGCAAAAGACCAAACCAGCAAAACTAAGTCAATGTTGCATGAAGTCTGTATAAATCTTAAAGAGGTCACTAATCTTACAGACAGTGCAGTATTTTAATCTGTTCTTGGAGTGCGTGGGGTGCTGGGGGATTGGGGAAGCTTGTCAAAGCATTTCTAGTTCAGCCTTGAGGCAAAGTTATCTCATGACAATGCACAACTACAGATTTTGTCGGCAATGTCTACTGCTTTCATACTACATTTTCACATCAAGTGACCAACTTCATCAACAATTTTGATTAAATTGAGCTTCTTGTCACTTGAAGAGTCAGTTCCGATAGGAAAACCACAGACTACTGTAACTCTACTGTAGGATGAAAATCCACCTTACTCATGACCCAGCCCGGCACTGAACCCCAAAGCTCTCAGCTGCTTCAAAGCTTTTAAGGCCACAGCCTTTTTTACTTGACCGTAGCACCACATCAAGTTGGTCACTTAACTATTGTTCGTACACTTCATATTTTCTTTACTTGAAAGTTTTGCAGACATGCTTCATGATATTCTTCAAACCAATGACAATGAACACTGTACAGACTGCCCTGGCAAGCAACTTTCAGCAAACAATAAGACCAATGACAATTCAGGTTAAAGTTAACCCTAACTTAAACATCACTACAGCTACTTTACAGACTGTATGAACAGTCAAACCACATCATAAGGACCAATAAATATGTCAGTCCCGAAGTCCTCTAGTAATGGACCATGTTTGCAGGACAAATATTAACCCTCTTTAAGCTTGAAAATTTTACCATAATATTCAACAGTCTGTGACAACACTACCTGACTGAGAAAAGGACCTGGTAGTTTGCCAATAAAGTGCAGAACAAGTATTACATGCAAAGGTAGGACGGGACCCTGATAATATTGAATTAGCCTGCAAATTTTACAAAGGCTTTGGCGGTAAACTGCAGCCCAGATTTCAGGGATACCAAATCACAAGGCTTGGAGAGCATACAGTACAACTTAATGCCAAACTACTGTAATGAAACGTCATATTTAACAAACTGTACTGTGCATACCACTAAAATTATTCACTGAACCATTAAGTTTCTCCTGTGTTAGAAATATATTATTACACTATTAGAAAACTATATTGCAATCTCTCCAGATGTGGAGGATAAAGGATAAATTGGCCTAAAACCTTTTGCAGTGCAATGTTTATACTCTAAAATTAAAATAATGCAATATTTGAGTACCCATAATTACTGTAAAAAACTTCCCTCTCTAACCCTGTTCCCCAGTTCCCCAGTCCCCCGGCCTCCCTCTGGTGGCAACGTGGTTTACACTGCCACACACAAGTGTATTGCACAATTTCTTATATTTCAATTACACTCCAGTCACTGGAGTTATCTTCTGTGCACAGGTTGAAGCACCCATGGGCAGACAAGCTAACCAGCCCACAATGCTTTGCCCCCATCTCATTATTTTTCACAGCCCTAAGCATTTGTCCCCTGTCCAAATGAACACTGGAATAATGTAACTTACAGTAATTCTTTCCTTTTTTCCTATAAAGAAACATGTTTGAGATGTTCCACAAAACAAATACTGCATAGGAATGGCAAACCAATGACTTATCTGTATAAATTTAAATATTTATTCTTAATAATATGCATAAATTTAAATATTTATTCACTACACTGGTGTCTCATGATTAAATAAAAACCATAAATGGTTAACTGTACTGCACCTTGGTATGTTAATTCAAATCGAAATGACTAAAAAACATGTATGCCTACCCTTTTACCGTAGTGGTTGAAAACCGGAAGGGAAGAAATTGAAGAATTCTCACACTATAAGAGCTAAAAACAGATGGCTTCCTACAAAGTGGTCCTGATCCATTCATAATAACCTTTCATTACGGATATAGAATAGTAATAAAGAGTGATGCCCTTTGGCCTCTTTGTAAACTTTCCATAGATGCAAGTAGGATGCTCAGACAATCATACAGCAAACTTGTACTGGGCATTCAACTGTTCATTCAAGACCATGTACAAAATTATGATGGGGGCAGCACAACTAAGTGTAGGCACTTGCAACAGTGTATTTAAAATACCAAACTTGATTGCATTTCCACAACAGAGTATTCCTGTAATAGGTCTTTAATTTTCAAGTAAAGCTTGGGAGCAGCTGGCGTCATGGAAACCATTGAGGAGCTAAAGAGAGATCACGATTACTTGACACAAGTTTTGACATCACCCGTGGCGACCTTACATTTAAGCTAGTAACCTAATTAATCTTCACTGATAGGTCAGGTACACAAGGAATGCAAGCATACTTGAAATAACTGCTTATCAAGCCAGTCACGAATAAAACACACAAACAAATCCAATTCATTCAAGTTACACGTAATCCCCCATTGAAGCCAAACGGAATGCCGTTTCAACTTTCGTGGTTTCAACACGAGGGGAAACATGAGACCACTGTATCTTCCCCTTAACTCATGACCTCTATGTGAACTGATTTTGTCTGATGGCTTTTATGCAATTTATACTGTGTAATTCTCCATCTGTCCGATGTGGTGTGACAATGCAATACCTCAATGACTCGGTCATTTATACATCGAGCATGCAAACTCAAGTATCCTTGAGCATTGTCGGTACTAATGTTAGATAATTGTAACAGTGTGGGTCTTCCATTACTCCTACTGTGAAGATTATCACATTTCAATCTTGTCAAGACTGTGGAGTTAAATTTATTTAAACATATGTTAGCATATCCATGGGCAATAAATGTATCAGTGTTACTTTGTATCAGTCTGCTACTAAAAATAAGGTTCCCTCAAATGGGGGGCAATCACCAAATACATCTGATTTTGTAAACGCAATTTAAATCCCTCCAATAAGCATTTGGGGTCATATCCCCAGAGCACTGCCCTTTAGTCTCCTCATCCCCTCCCATCCCCCCACCCCCATATGACTGTAGGCCAAGGGTTAAAGGGCAAATATCACTACAAAAACTGAAATGGTATAAAACATTTCTAAACAGAGCAAAATGTTCTGACGATGAGGCTTCAGGTCCCCTTGCCTGCCCTTGCCATGGATCAGCTCATGCTGTGCTAACCGTATGCCTCTACTACTGATATGTACATGAGGTACAACCAGTCTCCACTACTACATAATAAATATCATCTTGACAGAACTAACACACTGTTTGCACTTACTGCATCCTCTCCTCCCCACCAACCCCTCAAATCTGAATTAATTCAATACTACTGTACCAAACCCACCCTAATCTCCCAATTTTAGTCAAGGCTTTATTGCAACTGGTAGCAGGTATTTTAACACCTCTTTTTTCATGAAGTTGTCATGAATGAAATAACATACAAATTCTTGAAACCAATACACACACCCCCCCCCCCTTTCCAGGAGCTGCAGGCTACTGAATTATACTACTTGCAAAAAAAAAACAAAAAACGCTTTGACATCCTCTTCTTTGATGCCATCCACCTTATACTGACCTCACAAATACCTACGGGTGTAACCTGATGGATATTTTTAGAGGAGAGTACGTAAACTGCTACCTCTCAACTATAAGACAACAGCACCAATTTACGAGCAACAAGTCAAGATTGTTACCAAATACAGATAAACCAAATATTTCCGGGATTTGGCAGAAAGGTGGCTAACATTGACCCACATCTTATATTTATCTTTCCAAGAAATATCAATAACCTTCCCTGAATTAATTTGATTATTCTAAAATTGCAGCAAAAATTTAATTACAAAAGATGACCCAGAGTATCAAACTAGACGTGACACTATTGATTACTAATTTTAAGAGTCACTTGGACTGGGTAAACATTGCCCGCACGACAGATATTTCTTTTGCTTATGTCAAGAGAAGGATAACAGGTTGTTTGTTGACTACATTACAGGGTACTGCAAACAAACCATAGATCTCTGTCAAATTTTTTTAAAAGAGTTTTTTTTTTTAATTTTTATGTAGATACATGAGATCAACCCATGCATGAGACAAAAATGCATGCCAATTGTGAGGAATATGCATATGGTTGGGTGGTTTTTGAAAATTTCACACATATCATATTTGAGATCCTTCATCATACACATACTTCTATCAAGTAACTTTCTACTGTGGATATGAGTTAACAATTACTAGATTATGTACTTTTTGGCATTCTTTTTAAAGTTACTGACATCAAGTGGTACCTGGGAAAGAACAGGAGGAAGAAAGCTGAATTCGGTAGATAATCATACAATTTACAACTTTGACAAAATGAAATTAAATATTTAAATTATTTCCATGCTTCATCATGTCTGCCTCACATTTATTCTTGATGAAAAGATAATAATACTACATCAATCACTTGGCTTCATTGCTCTGTATGTTTGAACAGTGTAACCCAACACAACTTTTTTTTGGTCACAAAATGTAAGAGCAACAATGCCTGCCATGCAGGCAACAAGAGGTGTGGCATTACATACTGTATGTATGCACATACCAAATTTGTGCATGGTTCTGCTATTGCATGGATTTCTATAATATCAATATAAACTAAACTAAATCCAATTATTTCATTAACTACTAGTGCACTGTAGCATCAACTTTTGAACATTAAAGTGCCTTAACCACATCAACTCTCTGGCTGCAGTATCCTTTCTCAAAATGTGCCACTCTCTTTTCCTACCTTGTCCTTCTTTTGCCCACCCTGCCTCAATTCTTGAGGTTTTGAAAATTTGCTTGGTCAAATGTAACTTTTTGTTCTGAATATCCACAGCACACTGTGTAGATAACGATCATACAAGTGCCCTGCTTCTACATGGAATCAAAGTCATGTTTGCCATGCAGGCCTCAATAGAGGGCAGCATTTTGCACCCTATGTGTTATTCTAAACTTTGCCCACATTTCCATGAAGCAGGTGTGCACTCCACAATATGCTACTCATATGTACAGCAATGCCACATGGTACCACAACATAGAGGCAATTGTAATTAACATAGAACTTGCAATCTAAGTTCCCACACTACATACATGCTGTCATGTGGCTTTGAATATTAACTAATTCACATCTATCCTTTCACTTCACAGTAACTTTTAAGACCCACTTCTGACCATGACACTACTTAACCCCCCACCCTTTAATCCCCCCCCCCCCCGTCCCTTCAATCCTTACTCTAACCCTTGGTGTCAGAACACAGGGACATCCTAACAAAGCAACATCACGACATAAACATTTACCCTTTGTTCACAGAGATATTGGGATGTTTTTTACTGCTATTTTTCAGTGTTTACCTTGACCATGACCCAAATTTAAGTTATCTAACCCCCTGCACTTAAAGAGACACACAGTCACCCCTTGAATCAGTATACTGTTGTATCCTAATTCATCAACCGCTCTTTTTAATCCCATGACAATATTTTGTTACTGAATTATTAAAATGCAAAACTACTCCTTTGGTTTACCTTTAATATTCAATATTTATCTTAGAAAATATCATGTAGGATACTTGTAAGGGGAATACCTGTAAGAGAAACTCTGCCAGACTTGGCTAATGTTTCAATATAAAGTTGAGGAACTGCTTATGGCCTATAAGTCTTTACCCCTACATCATAGGAACATAAAGTCTTTGGAACAAACATTTACCGTTTCATTTCACAGAGATACTTGTTTTAAGCTCTTTCCTTGCCCATGAATCACACTAAATTCATTACCCTTACTCCCAAGGTTTCAGAGTATAGAGACCTTGGAATGAAGAGACAATGCAACATAAAGCAGTCCAAGATAAGGCCATTCACATCTGCATGAGGTTACAGTATGTCAAATCAGAAACACACTGGAGAAAAGTACCAAGGGTTTGTAAACTTCTTGTACACAGGAGCTACCTTTGAACACTCCACTATAAATAGCATTCAATACACTTCACCATGAAAACGCAGACAATTTGCAAAACGTCACGTGACCCTAGCATCTGGCAACTTATTGTCACACTTCCCCCCAGAGACAGGCCTTCACAAGGTCAGTGACGCTGATGCACCATACTTGCAGTACAATTAATTTACACCCAGGCAAGCCATGGCCCAATTTGATATCGTCATCATGGGAGGCCTGTGGTACTGCACCGTGAGAGAACACAGAGTATCACGACTGGTGACTAATTGGCTTTTAAATAAAGCTACGATCATCCAAAAGGACACCTCTCACAAATACATGATGACAGAGGGAAAAAGTAGCACAAGCATACAGGAGGACCTGGAATGAAAACAGTAGACCCTTGGAAAATTGCCTAACATTGTCAATGAGTGCCAACAGGTTCGACCTACATGTTTAGTGTACTGCAGTGCGTAGCATGCTGATAGTCAGGAACTCGTATCTGGATTTACCCAACTGATGAGACAGGCAGTCTGACGTCTTTAAATGTTTGAATGTATTCTGATAATGACTTAGACGTCGTCTGATAGTTATCACAGAGCATGCTATGACACCTTACCAACAGCTGTGAAGCTTTCACCCATCACATACTGCTTAAGTTTTACTTTGATGCTGAAGAACTATTTTCATTACAGTCAAAAAAAAAAAGTGACTTTTAAACATCAGATGGTTGATGCATATCACTGGCAAGATGCTCTCTCATCTCCTTGGTACCAGGTACCTCACCACAAATGGAGTATTACCTTCCAGAAATTAACGACAAAATCTGAGCTGTTTGAAAGTGATGTCATGGTTGCTATGCTCATGTGACATCTTGTACAATTGCTAACCCACAATTATCTAAGGAAGAATGCAGCTAATCCACTAATGACAACCACATTGAAATGCTCTGCACATAGTCTGATCACCTGAAAGCAGCTTGCGGTTCATTTGAATAACAATAGCTCCCATAAAACAATGGATTACAAACGTCATACAATGCATATAGGTAGCACAGGATATGCACTCCCTCCCCCTCAGCTTTGGACAAGTTTCAACTTTTACATATCATCTAAGTACTTACAAAGAGTTTGGTGATTATAAAAAGTGTCAAACCATGGTATGTAGGAAGTATAAAATAGTTTATCACAAGGATAGTGTGGGGAAGGGGTGAAAGGTGATCAATACTTCAAACTTAAATAATACATCATTATTTCTAATGACCTTCCAAACTGCAGTTCACAAAGTGGAAATTCTCTTCGAATATCTAGTTTTTGCTTGTTTCCTTTACAGTTTAAAAACCTAAAGAATATGTCAATCCTTTCCCATGATTGTCCAGAATGAAGCCAATTTTAGACAAACTGAGGAAAGGGAAGGGAGAGGGGGGCTGGTGGTTGTTGTATTGTTTTTAGTATATAAAATGTGCAATACTTTTAAGGCAAATGATAGCGGCCCTTAGCCTAACGTGAAACAGTTTAGAAATGAGCAAAGGTCGATGTAATCTAGGACATAATACCCATTTGACCTTTAAACGTATTTCATACAACTTTGAATTGGTACAATCCGCTATTCCCAGTGACTTTTTGTTTCACAAAAGTAAAGAGTGCCACTAACATAATAAGTATGTCAGATAAACAGCCTTTCCACAGAAC
This sequence comes from Holothuria leucospilota, assembly GCA_029531755.1. NCBI lineage: Eukaryota > Metazoa > Echinodermata > Holothuroidea > Aspidochirotida > Holothuriidae > Holothuria > Holothuria leucospilota. The sequence goes on along the minus strand of CM055968.1, from coordinate 13,321,139 downwards.
AAGAATTGTCTTGTGACAGTTTTTGCCCAAGTCTACAAGCATTCTATATCAGTAATGAGAACATACTCTCCCCCCCCCCCCCTTCTTTTTTTTAAAATATATTTCTGGTAGAGTCCCTGCCACATGTCACTTTGACTTTTTAAGTTCGTATATTAATCAAGAAAGCCCCAAGCTACCTGGGATTGAGACATCTACACAAAAGCTGAAACTATCATCCACTACACAAAATTGCTTGATATTTGTAATAAGACTTTAGAGTGAAAATGAAAAAATCAGCTTTTTTGAAAGAAGAACACAGTCAACCTAATGAGGTGTAAAACTGATAACTGACCTTGAGCATTATTTTAAGAGAAGACATTTTGAAACTCCTTCCAGGAAATTTGGCAAAAATATTTTAGGGAGTTTGAACTTTGGGTAAACAAAAAGAATATAAATTAATTTCATTTTTAGAATTCTGATTTAATACACAGTATTAAGAGAGAAAAATCCAATAAATTTTGGAAGGCAAAGTTGGTAGTGAAAAAACAAAATTGTTCTTCACCGTCAATACAGTCACTCAAATTTAATAGTACACTTGGTTTTCCTAATTAATGTATGGCTCCTTCAGATCATGTGACAAAAGTTTTTGTTGTAAAATTTTGTTTAATTCATGCAGAATAACTCTTTGGTTTGCATTTAATATATAATGCTGATGTTCTGATACACCATGAAGATACCTGTATGCTTGTAAAGGAAATACAGGGTAAACAACCGATTTTTAACATTTCAAGCTGATTGTTTGAAATGAACTTTCAAGTGAATGCTAATTCTCTTTAAAATATTGGGTCTAAATACTCTGGAACTGTATCACAGCTACAAATTTTGTAAACATAACAGCTGAAGGGTCATATGTTGAAGAAATACTGGCAGCCTACAGATATTTACATCAGAGAGGTAAATGATCTTTCACGTGTCTGTCTCCAGCTGGTCACATTTGTTTGGTGTTGTTATGCACGGTCAGCATGCAATAAACCACATATAGCCAGTGACTGTATACCCGTGTGTGCATGAAAGCCAGGATTCCACAAATACACGACAGAGGTTGACAGGGATCAACAGACGAAATGATTTGAAGGGGAAGAGTTGAGATAGATACATCTTATGAAGATGAGCTCACCGTAGCTGTCATCAATGTCGCCTGTTGGACCTAAACACTTTATAAAACTGAAAACCACAAAGAATTTAGGTTTTCGGCTGGACATGATAGCCACGATGGAAGATTGATGAAGATACATCCATCTCTTAGGACATAAAGCAAGAAACAATATGGGTAAAGGTCTGTGTGCATGGAATGGTATAAAGCACAATGAAGATAAGACAACTCAATGATATGATATTAAAATTGAAGAGAGGCTACTGAACCAATTAGATTTATGACTACCACATGGCAGACAGGGGAGGGAACTTTACCTTAGCAACCGTTGTGATGGGTATATACGTCAACGAGGTTGCCAATCACCAATGGTGAGGAGCGGGAGAGAGTAACTGACTCGTAAAAAAGAAACTGAAATGAGATTTGACAAGCGAAAGAGCAGTATTGAGAACAAGTCAATGGGGTCATGGCAGGGGTAACCTTAGATATAGATTGCTTTTAATCATTTCAAAAGATGGGGGAGGAGAAAGGTGACCTCAGACAGCAAAAAGAGAGGAAACAGATGATCGAGTAGAGGAACACAGTATGACTGCCCAATGTTACATCCTTATAATACAAGATCGGTCCTACTTTGATTGTCCTGAAATAGACTTATTCATGCATGTGTACAAACAAATGACATAGCTGGTTGGCAAAGGAGTTGACAAGGCATACTGCAGTGTTGTCCACTAGCTGTTTTTAGGGTGCTGCACCTGGACAAAATTTGCAGAGGGTGCTCAGCACCTGGACAAAAAGTTGAGCCACCGGGACACACATTATCAATTCAAACCCTTAAAACACAGCAAACAGCAATAATTCCAGTGTGAACATTGCACAATGATAATCAGAAATGTATTTAGTCATCAAAGAAAGCCATAATTAAATTTATCATCTAGTTTAGCAAACATTTTTCAAAGAGAGCACCCCCTCTCTTTATAGACAGCAATCACTATTAACCTTTAACCTTCAGAGCACCAGGACAAAAATTAAATCAGTGGAGAACACTGATATTGTCATCAGGATGAAAACAAGATACCAATTTGTGTACTTTCTGTGTGTAATCACGCAAGCACTGAAATGTACAAAACCTATCATGCATGTGTTCTTTCACATGCTCTATGCCAACCAGTGCACATTGTGACATACCCCTGAATGGTCTAATAGTAGCCTACTTGCAGAAATGGCTGATGATAAAGTGTTCAAAAAAATTTTGAAAGAAATCTTCTGTCCAAAAATTGCAAGAGTAAAAGTAACAAAAATGGTGACTTTCAGTCAGAAATTTAACTGACAATAGCATGCACCCTTTTTCCTTAATTACCATACTGTATGTTTGAAGGTACTGTTGAAACAAAGTTAAGGATTTACAAAGTCAAAAAGATGTAATCAGTGTAAACAAACCGAATTCATTGGTAAATACTGAAGGAATTATTAAAGGAGTGAGATAGACTGCTATAAAGATTACATTACGGTGAAACTGACGAAAGTTCTGACGAAAGTTTAAACATCAAAATGATAATTACCAGATTTACAGTAAACTGCCCCCTTTATTATAATAAATAATTCTGCACCTCACCAACACAAAGGAAAGGTTATACTACACAAAATGGTCTTGTCCTCAAAGTATGGTAATAGCACAGTTTGAAATATATTGGTAAATAATATTGTAATGGTATTCTACTGTATTCACTTTAAGGCAAGGTCTTCAATATTCAAAAAGATTCAGAAGTTTTGATATATTAATCATTTTTTCAATTGTACAGTGCTGTACCTTGATACAACTGTGACTTGCAAGTTAGAAACTTAATATTAGTTGTCCAATAGTAGAAATAGGGCAGGTAAGCAGGAACGTAACAGATCTTGTACACAGCAGTGTAATAATCATTATAACATTAACTTTCATTTCTTCTGCAATATTTTGTTTCACTTCTTCATTAATTTTCACCATCCCTCTACCCCTGCACTCCACTCCCACAGCCTTTCATGAATAATTAACCTCTATAACCTTCATTTACTATGTCTCAAACTGCTGGTCATCAAGTAAAGCAAGTAAGGCGGCCAATCTCAGTGAGAATCACATGCTTCACCCAAAGTTCCTGTCTCTTCACTTCACACTCCTAACCCTCTCCCATCCCCCAAACCCCACTGCCCCCCCCCTTAAACTGGCTCACAAATTACAAAGAATGCCTTACAACTTTATAAAACTACCCAATATTTAAGTACATCCTGTCTCAGTTATGTACACTGTATGATTTTCACTCTTGAGTGCCCACATCATCCTACTGTGCACTACTGATTCAATTTTAGTATATACAATGCACCCACTCAACTTAAATGCCAAGTAGCACTTGAAAACAGTAACAAGTCAGCAATCAGAGTGTCAGTCAACATAGTAAATACATAAACCGAAGTACTTCAGATACAACCTTCCCCGATACTAACATTCTTCATGTTTGTTCACAAACAAATCCACCATATATCCATGTAACTTTAGTTTGGAGATATACGATCTTCCGTCTACAGTGGTTAACGTTTGAGAACAGTTTCAGTGTCAAGAGATTCCACTCACTGGCAATAAAAGTATACCAATATCTGTTTGACTTCTGTCTGACAAGTGCATGGAACCAATGGAAAGTGCTTCTGCAAAGGGAAACTAAGAACTAGGGGCTACATGAATGGAGGTTGACCCTTCCCCTTTGCTTAACCTATTTTTGTTTTCAGGATCAAAATGAAAAACATACATTTTTTCAACATCACAATTACTTAAAAAAAAAAGAAAACATATTTTAATTATGCCTTGACCTTACTAAAACAGTTGCCCAAATCTCCTTTCACAGGGTAGCATCTGGATACTTTGCCCTCTCCTCCCTCCCCCCCCCCCCTTCAAGACACAGCTATTTAACTCCAAACTCCATACTTTTAAAATCACACTTTCAGCAGTAACGAGTTAGCCCTTCAAGTGTGTTACAGAATCATTGTTGTTGAGTGCTATAAAAATGTGGGCATCTTCATTGAAAATATCACACCATTTCTGAATGTACAGTAGCCATTTGTCCAAATACTTTTGCATCATCTATGAGGAGCAAATGCTGTCACCCAGATTTGAATTAGCATACAGCCACCTCTTGACCCCACCCCTCATCCATGCATGATCTTATTAACCATGTGACAACATTTATTGTAAAAGAATTGTTTGTGTAAGGTAACTCAATTCTTGGTTTCCTTTTCATATCCAACATAAAACTTGACATGCTTCATGAAAGACAAAATATTTAGGCCACACCTTACAAGGCCACTCTAGGAAGACAAGTGTTAAATAATTGGTCTAATCAAAACAAAACAAAACAAATTTCTGGTGTTACAACTTCCTCCATGGCAAATCTTTGCTGTAAGTTGAGCTTTTATGTTACTTCAAATTTCACATGCTAGATATTGAGACAATTTCTTCAAATTCTGGCCTAAGCCAACTTTGAGCAGGGAACCTAATAAGGCCAATATGCACTGAGCATAAACATATGGCCTAGAGGGCCATCCATATGGCTCCTGTCTCTAAACAACCAGCATTGTTGTCTGCGGTCAATCGCTCGCCTAGCAAACACAATCAACTATGCACAAGACTCAACAACGTTTGGTGCCTCCACTTATATGAAGTGACACACTGCTCTAAAACAGGCATCAGCATGGCACAAACAAAAAAATATTTCTCATCACTATTCACTGTACTCTTCCGTCTCACCAACCAAATCTGGCAACAGATTTATTTCTCAGTAGAAGTACAGAGTGATGTGTGAATGCTGCATCACTTGAAAACTGACTGTTTGGATGAATAAATTATTCGTGGGCTTACAAAGCAGTGAATTTCTTTCTGTGAGAACCTTATCTTTCCAAATAATGTTTTACCTAGGTGCCTAATTTTTTAATCATTTAGTCTACCATATAATACCTTTGCGGAAAAAAGGATGAGGTTTACATGGTGATTCAAAACAAGGAAAGGACGACTGCTTCTTGCCTTTATAGAGTGGAAAAATCCTGAGTGACACTAGATGTTGAGCCATCCTTTGTTTTACCAAGAATACATCTGAAGATATCTTAACCCTAAGAAACAAACTCCAGCTACCAAACCAAAGCAAATGGGGGCTTTACCTATTTTTATCTTTTCTCTGGGCCCATGCCAATAACCAGCATGCGGTTGATGACACCATCGATCCAGGGGCTCAGGTTTTGAATTCAAGCCAATCAACAGTGTTCATCCCCTAGGGACCAATACAACTTCACATGAGCAAGTATCAACATGTTTCCTGCCCCTGGCCCCACTGGCAAGTGCACACTTACGGTCCCTCTGCAGGAGTTTCTGGAATGGCAAAAGGTCAACTGCTCACGTCAGAAAAACGAACCCTGAAGAACAATTAGCAGGCAAAGGCAAATAAATCCTGCAGCTAAGTAAACAGAATACAAGTGAAAGTTATCTTACCGTGTACGGCACGTTGAGCTGAAGATATCCATCCTTGTTTAATAATTAACACGTCCGACTAGTTGGCACCTGGGTGTTACTTGCTGCCTTTGCTTCACATCAATATTTCTTTAAATAAACACCCCTTTAAATGGCTAGAAGAATTGTTACAATATTTCCAATGAGGATGAATTTTCAGTTATCCTGAGGTCTTTCAAAACTTCTTCTGTAACTTGCCAATAAAATTTTACTGCATTATCAGTATTTGTTCTGATTCTCTTCCAAACTAATTCTTACAGTTACAGTGTGGTGGGTGAGATAATGTAAATTCAAATCTGTAAATGTTTCGGTTTCCTTGGTCATATAAACAAATATTACTTTACTGCTTTCAAATGTCAAACATCATAAAGAGACTTAAATTTCCTTATTTTCCTTTCAGTCAAAAACTTATCTATAAACAACCCCCAACCTTCGACAAATCTGTGAGGAAGCTTACTGACCATCTGCCCCTTTGTTCTTCGTTCAAAATGTCTATTTTTCCAAAAGATCACAACTAAATGAGGTAAAACTAGGGAATGTAGAATCACCACCTCTCTGGCTGGTCTCATCTTCACTGGCTCTGTTTCTGTTAGTCAAATGCCCCTTCATAAAATTTCAGTGAGCTGAGAAATTTGAAATGAAAGTCATCAACACTCCATTTGAAAACTTTAAATAAAAATTTGCATAATTCTTTGAAGTTGCTTCCAAAGTATGATGACACTAGATTCAACATGTACAGTATCTCCTCTCCTCATATAAAAGATTTACAAAGTTTTTTTCGGATTTGCATTGCTTTATTGCTTTGATTAGGCATGTCCATGTACAATACTTTCCATCGCTGTACAGACTGTTCAAAGTTCAGTTTACTCTTAGGACAGAGCTGCAGCCATGAGTCAACTCCTGTCAAAAGAAGGAAATAGGGAAAAAAAATTCTTAGCCTAAGTCTTCTCCATACAACTGTGCACATTACCATAAAATATTGTATTAGTTTAACCAGATTCTGAATTTAAGCCAACAGAAATAAATGTCTTCATAAAACACACTATGCAAACAGTTAAACCCACTGAATTTTGCAGAAATAATAATGAAAACAAGTTTTGTCATAAGTAAAGACAACTAGAATGGCATATTCCTTGCTTGAGAGAGTACTGTAGTCTACAAGTTCCATAATTCAGCCAGGCAGTGCCTGACAGTACCAGCCGGTGCTAGGTGTAACTTTTTTCACCAGTTTTTAGACAGCCTGAGCATTTTTGTTTTTTTTTTTGTTTTTTGTTTGATCATACAGGTACTGTACACCTTCAGCTTGCATGGCAGAGAGTATTACTCTTGCACCTATATTGACTGCACTCATTATACCAACATCCCCAAAGTTTCGCAAGATCTCTTTGTCGATCTGTGTAAAAACTGTACGCTATTAACTATTCACATTTATAGGATCATAAAAAGCACAAATCATAAATATTCAAAGAAAAAATTGACTAAAGCAAATCAGATTACCATGCACTACAGTTTAAGCTTGTCTTGCAGTATAAATATTTATATGTTGAAACCAATCAACAGTTGAAAAATAACTTCAAATTAGGCTTATGATTATGAATAAACTAAAACTGGACGATCTCTGTCATTGTTCGCAGGTGTTGAATAGAGTGCAGTTTGTACGTGAAAAAGGTGTACATATTTGACACCTGCTACCAAGGTAACTATGCCTTAGGAAATACTGAAAGGGCACATGGGTTTAATATTGGAACCTCAGTTGGGCCAATCAAAGTTTCTCATATTTCTCTCATAGGTACTGTAGAGTCTTCAAGTTTCTTTCTGTACCTACACAACACAAAGACTGCATATTATACCTGCAGGTAGAACTATAAGCTAATGGTTTTTTCTGTTTTTAAAATTCCCCTAGGTAGCAAAGGATAATTGCAGGTCTGCACAGTGACTTGGGGGAGAGAAGGATAATGGTTTAATGAAAATTTATTGTGAAAAACCAGACAATTCCAGCAGGAACAGCACTCTCGAGACTCAAAAAGGCTACAGAAATTGCAAGGTAGGTAAGATGGGATCCTTAAGACAAAGTGGCACCGGGGTGCTATGCTAAACTACACAAGATAGCTTGCAAAGCACAAAATAATGCAAATTAGTCTTAATAATCAGATGTAGCAAGGGTACCTATAAAGTTATGTCTGCAAAGTGGGCTGGACAATTTAGCAACAAAAATAAAAGTATCTGCTTATGATTTCATGTACCCATATACAATACTTCAAGCTGGGATGAATGCACTGCCCTTCCAAAAAAAATAAACTTTGCCCTGGATGGTTTGAAATTTTCATCAGCCTAACTTCTACACCTTGTGTTCTGCAAATCTTTGACAATGATGACCCCACAAAATGCCAATCAGCCAAATTGATCATGGTTTTGATGATTACAATGCCTACGTTAATAAGCTTCACAAGCAGTAACCTATTCTAATGACTGCACATTAGCGCTCATTTCTTATATGCACAATTTATGTTTGCCGATTTGACCAATCAGATATCAATAGCTCGTAATCGTTCCCCTTGCCAGATGTGACACAGGTTCATCGCACTCGACAATTATAGCATATCTGTGCTGACTCAAGTCTGATATTTTCATTAATGTCTTGCCTATTAAATGTTTTCTTCATTAGCATGTATTCATAACTAACAGGGTATGTAACCTAGCGGGCCCAAGCTGTTGCCAGGGGAGACATACTACGTACATCCGGGGGACAATATGAAGGGGAATTCTTCAGGCAGAAACATGCCTGGGGAACTTTTTTCAATTTGAGCATCTCCTATAGATGTCTGGATCATTCTCACTGGTTTAAAGTCAAAGTACTGTGAGTTTAAAAATCTGTAAACCTTTCAATCACCAGTGTCTTCCCTATTAGCTACTTCAGTAAGACATAATTTTGATGAAATGGCATAAGTGCTGGTCTGACACACAAACATTCTGAGAAAAATTAAACAAGAGGGTTAAAATCTTTGCATCATCTTTGGTGCTACAGTAAATATAGCTCACATGGCACCATAAAGTACATACAGTACATGTAAAACAACAGAGTTCCCAGAGCCCTGCTTTAGGTTATAAACAACTTTGCAGTTTTTAGTTGAATGTCTCAAATATTCAGGTATTGGTAATTATGAGTCAGTGGATAACTTCTTACAAGAAACACTGTATACCATACTTCTCCCTCCCCCCACCCACCCACCCCCCCCCCCAAAAAAAATCAAAATTAAAGAAAAAGATGGCAAAATTTGATTTGTATCAGCAAACCCAACAAACACAAATTTTTCGCAGTGCTTGTATGGGCTTTTAATCACATTTAGCAGCTGTATATCAACTGTGCAGACTGAGGTGTGTGTGGAATAAAGGTGTGCATCGGTTTTTTGATGTCCAAACTGTCCAATCATCAGGTTGGACACAACCAGGACCACCCAAAACCGCCGAAGCATCGTACTCAGACAACCTGAGACCAAACCATGGTCAGTTTCAGGGTTGGCCAAACTGCCAAAACCGACAAAACTCTCAGACCACCCAGGACCAACCTGAAAAACCTGAAGCAAACTTTAATGGAATAAGTACAGTATAGGGCCTATAGTTGACAAAATCTTCTCCATAGTATGAAAATTAAAGTACAAAATATACTGAGAAATAATGGAAATTTGCACAGACTTTGAACAGAATTCATTATGATACACAGAGACTATAACCTATATGGTTTTTTGGCATTTTGTTCAGTAGGGGGTGGTAATTGTGCCTTAGAACAGAGGCACTAAATTTACACCAACTGAATCGTTTTTTTTTTTTGTCTTTCGTGTACTGGAACAAAAAAAGACATACAACCAGCCAAAACTGACTTCCGTTTCGGGTGGTTTCGGTTCAGTCCCAGTTTTGGATGGTCCATGCACACCTACAGTATAGTGTGGAACACAGGCTACCACCACAAAAAATTACAATATTTGTCATGTTCTGGGCAATTAATGAAAGCTGTTATAAAGATTGTGGATCTAGACAGATCAATACATAGAGCTGGGCTGGAAAAATGTTTATTTGCTTGGAAGGTAGTAAAATTTTCCACAATTCTTTCCATATTTTCTTGTACAAAAAATTGCCAGAATTTGCCTCCAAATGTCGAAATTTCTCGGGAAGGAGCCTCCCAGCTTTTTCCACCCATGATCTACACGACTCATTTCTTTTTCAATTCGACACAACATGACAGCATCATGGCTGAGAATCAATCTACTGGAGATAAGATTTATTAAAATTACCATAATTTGGCAGGAGACATCAGAAAATTTGAATCCCCCTCCATCTCCCAGGAGGGTTCACGTCTCTGTTGCCTTCCCCATCCCTCCTGACCTCACCCTTCCCTCTCTCACCCACTCCTCACTGATAAAACCATGGCTGTGCCACAGGAAGCAGAGTCATGAATGCATTTGAAATTCAACAACCTGAAATAAATATCTCTGGCAACAAAAAAATGAGCATTTCCTTTCAATAGCAAATTCAACTGCCCCCAATATTCACATTTAGTGTACATAACAACGTTATAGACAAGGGAATTGTCTTAAGCACAACCTTAGTGTCTACATCCATAGTACATTACTTAATGGGAGTTGATGTTAATGGAGTGTTCAGACAACACAACTCTGGCACTTTTGAGAATCTTTTATAGCATGATGAGAATTCCTACCAAGTGATAACGAGTAAACACGAAAATTCCTTTCATTTGTGAACCCTACAAAAGTGCGGTGGCTACATATTTAATTTGCCACACTTTCTTACTCTGCCGATAACATGAGGAAGGGGATTTGATGAAGGTTTGGAATATTTTTCTGAGAATTAGGCTTGGTTGGTTGTTGGACTGCTTGGAGCAGGACCGAGATTCTTTGTCAGGACTGGGTATTTGGAGTCACGACCCCTTTAGAAGCAGTTTGCGTAAGTGGTCTTTTGCAGGTTTTGAGACGAGCATCAATGATGCTGTAGCTCAACTATGATTTCCTTCACACGCAGTTACTGTGAGGTAGTTTTGTTAGCATCCAAACCAAGGAGTCATGGACATTCATGATTTAGCACCTTCACTGCTACAGATATAAATGGTCACAGAAGTAGCATATCAGAGTTGCCCAGCTTGCCACTTTTTTTTTTAATATTTGTGGGCAAAGAGCTGTAGGCAAAATGAAGTGCTATTTACACCCTAATTTGTCAGGCACAAATAATTCTTATGGGGACATATATCATACAAAACCAAAACACCTATGGAAAAGCAATAGCATGGATTTCACCGTCTGACCCTTTGTGACCCCAAATGGCATTTAATGTCAACACAAAGTACATCTACAATATGATGAACCATCATCCACTGACCACCAGCCAACACTGATAACATTCCAACACAATTCCTAGTATTTAAAGGCTTTTGCTTGATTCTACTGTTGCCCTCTTTGACCCCAAACGACCTTTGACCTTCTTAAAAAGTACAACTTTGATGACCCATCATCTACTAGATATTCGTGCCAATTTTTATAAGATTCAAACACAACCCCTAGAAGTTGACGGTACTGCATGATTGCATTGTTCAAATTTTTCAGTCTGGCCAACTTTGATAAAATTTGGAAAAAACCGTACGAGTTGAAAGCTTTTGCATGATTCTGGTGTTTCACCTCTCTATAACCCCAAATGAACTTTGACCTCCCTTTGACCTACTTCAAAAGTATACCTTTGATAACCCGTCATCTACTGAGCACTCTTGCTAACTCTGATCGATTTGGATATAACCCCTAGGATTTGAAGGCTTTTAAGTTATTTTACTGTTTGACCTCTCTTTGACCCCAAATGATCTCTGGCCTTCTTCTACTGTAGTAAACACTTTGCGTAATATGTTTTGTTAGAAAATTATAATGTATAAAACTGAATGCCAAGATACAGTAGCACAGAGAGTTTACCAATTTGGGTTTATGGAGTCATGGATCACAATGATGCTGCCTTAAATAACATGACATTCATTTAAAAATGATACAAAATTACTTAAGTTACAATTTTTTTTTATTTTTATCAAGTTTTCATGTGGGTTTTTCATGTTTTCTCAATTTTTTCAATACATGTGATACACTGCATCACATTCTGGAGAAGAAACTGTTTGGTAATTTTAATTTAGTCTGATTACTAATGAGGCTAGGATATCACCCATGCTTGCTTCAAATTCACTTTTGATAGAAAATGATGGAAACCTTTTAAGTGTTGATATCTTCAAACCATACAAGGAATTAAATGAAGGGCCCTTCTTTTTTGAAGTTCACCATTACAAGGGTTCTTTTCATTTATCATATCTGCTTTTTTTGCTGGAACCATTTTCAACAACAAAGGTTTCAATAGTTTACCTTTTCAAACATTGGATTCTCGAGCTATTCTGCTATCTTGACGTGACAATAAGCCTTGAGTCTCTCCAGCCTCGTCATCTACATCGGATTCATCATTGTTCTTTAGTGTTTCATCTTTAACCGCTGCGGTGTCAGTTACAGACAGCTGGCGAACCACCGATGGGTGCCATCGTTTCCCTGCCAAAGGGTCCGAATTTCTGTTTAACCTGCCATTATTTCCTTTTGATGAAAGCCCCCTTAGTCTTCTTCGCACAGAGGCGTCCCTCAAGGGAACCTCCCTGAGTGGTATATCTGCCACTATCCTGTTGCTATGGACACCATTATGAGGGTGCTGTTTATTTATCACATTCGTCATGTAATGTTGCATGCAATCAAGAAACAATTTGCTGTTCCCTTCCTCCTCTTCATTATGATGCCTTTGGTCAATCGTCTTGGCACTAGCTCGTGTCATATCTGGGACTTCATAGATATCCTCGAATTTTGCATAATCTATGCTATACTGCTTGTCTGTTTCATGCTTGAGGGCGACAACAGAGCTGCAGAACCTGTGACCCCAAATGATCTCACTGGGCAGGTACGATGTTCTAGCTTGGGTGGTAAGACCCGTCTGTTCCACCACCCCTTCTAAAATAATAATGATTTCAAAATCTGCAGTGGACAAGTCTTGAGCAGAGTACTCATACAGAGGACTTTTCTCATCAATTACATGTGAGATGATTAGGGGCCATACAAGAAATATTCTATCTTCCCCTGTGTCATATCCTAAATCCATGTTATACTGAACAATTGGAATGATTTCACCTTCTTCTGTAACTCGTGGCTTAATCAAGTACGCCCTCATGTGAGCCTCGTACAAGTGGCTCATTCGAATGTCTCCCACACGGAACATGAAACACAGCTGGCCATCTCTTTGGGCAATCACAGCATTTCTACTAAACTTCAGAGTGGCTGCTCTCTTCTTAGGGCGAGCTATTTTTGCAAAAACGCAGCCAATCATGACTGCATCTATGAGACAACTAAAAACAGATTGTGCTACTACAATAAAAACTGCTTGGGGGCATTCTTCAGTCACACTGCGGAAACCATAACCAATTGTCGTTTGCGTCTCCACTGAAAAAAGGAAGGCACCAGTGAAAGTATTCACATTTTCCACACAAGGCTCAAAGTCCAATGTCGCATTCATACTTGCATTTCGATGGTCTCCATGGGAAACTGCGATTATAAACCACACTATTCCAAAGAGGAACCATCCCAACACATAAGCTAATGTGAAAACCAGCAACATGTAACGCCACCGTAAATCCACCAGAGTTGTGAACATGTCCGACATGAAACGAAAGCCTCGGTACTTCACATGGCAGTGAACAACATTGCACATGCCATCTTTACTAACCAGTCGCTGCATCTGTTTATGCCTTTTGAGTTTTCTCCTCAGTTTGTATGACCTGACTGATTCCTTGCGATTAAGAGTGCTAGGCAGTGGCACTGCATTACCATTACTACTGTAGGCACTCTCAGAGGATAAACTTGTGTTACTGGCTCGGAGGGCATCATCATCCGAAGTCAAATTGGTTATTTCATTCATTTTTGATGGTTTCTTTTTTCTTCCCCTTACCGAAATTATCTTTAAATCTCTAAAGCGTTACCCTACATGGTGTTACTTTCATTACATCCTTGTACACAACGTCTACACAAGAAAATCAGGGCCGGCTGACCTTCGTACATTCATCTGTTAAGTCTGCAAGATAAATAAAATAATCTGTGTCATTATGACTCAACAGCAAACAAAAACAGAATGACCACCTCCTTGTGTCAAAATTTTTGACAAGACACTTTCAGTGTCAGGCTAGACTGAAATCAACCTTTGGCTGGAACTGAAGTGATAAGAACTACCTTCCTCATCTGTTACAGTACTTCCCTTTTATACCATTGTCTGATAACCAATGCCGCTAATTAAATACCTTTAACACCACCTTGCTGATAAAGACACAGTCCTATCAAACTAGACTGCAAATCAACCTTACTTGCCCTTCCTCTAATGCCCTTTTTGTTATTGTAGGGTTCTGCTCAGTTTAATTTTCTTAAAGGTGATTACTAAATTTAAAGAGTTGACGATCCAGACTCCATCTAACAGTTGACTCAATTTGATAGAGCTATAGAATTGTCACTCTAGACAAATCCAAAATGACGTATCTCACCACATTATAGTGACAGAGATAGAAATCATAAGTCTTCCTTCAAACAAGAATAAAAGAAATCTCATCTGATCTACACCTAAGCATAGCACCTACAGTTTAAGAGATCTTCAGAAGGCTTGTTTGATAGGCAGCCTGCACCTGTGTCTACAGATATGAGAACTTGGCAAGAAAACAAAAATTGCTTGTCACTATATATAAATATTCAGGGAAACTGTCAAGACTGGATTTATTGAAATGAACTTTCAAAAAGTGGGAGAAAAACTTCACATTTCAGTGTTCTAAGCAAGGCTTGCCTGCTTCAACACTTAAAACCACTTACAGGTGGTAGGCTAGGTGAAGTTTTCTTTTGGTATTAAAGTGGTATTAAAGTGACTGTTAATACCAGTAAGTCTGTAGGTATGTAAAATACATGATTTAACACATAGTGTAACGGTAAAAATTGTGGCCAAATAAATAAATAAATAAATATATATATATATATATATATATATATATATATATATATATATATATATATATATATATATATAGATATATATATATATATATATATATATATATATATATATATATATATATATATATGTATATATATCCTGATCAAATAGAAAAATAAAACATTCAGAATGGGAAGGCTATTTTATTTGCCTCTATCGTCTTATCTTGATGTGTGACTTATGAGTCAATGTGGTCACATTAAGTGATTGTACAACAGACTGTGGGTATTAAAGAGACTTCAAAAATGAGTAAGCAAAGAAGAGGCAGTGGGTGAAGTACGTCAATGGGTAAAAAACAAAAAAGTTAAATGTGACGCTTAGTTCTGAGATGCACTGTTCTTCTGATAACAGTCATAACAACAAAAACAAAATTGTGACACCACGCAAGATGTCATGACAATATATAGAACAATGACATTACAGGGCAACGGTAGGGCATGTGGACTGATTGCAGAACTGTGCACTCTAGTACAGTTGCAGATTTCAATTATTACAACACCTTAACATGAAACTGTGTAGTGCAATAAGATGCTCCTTGTCAAGGCATGCAGAATATTATCTTTAAGTCTAAGCCTTGCTCTTACTCCCAAATACCTTTTGAAATTCCAGTATGACTCCAGGCCAATTGTAATCTTTGTCTGTAGTCTCTGAGGACTGCGCTAAGTACGTGTCTGAGACTTGTCACATTCATGTGCCACATTGTGGTTTAAAGATCCCAGGCTAAATGATATTAAATCCTGACCTAAAGATCACTCCATGAGGAAGACTTTTAACAACTTTTCATATGGAGACTAGGATACGTGATTTAAAGCACAATTGCAATCAAAATGTCAACCACATAGCACAGGTACAACCCTTTAATAATTGGGGGATGTGTCCCATTAAGTTTTGGATACTGTAAACAAATTGATCCCAAAGTGTCAGAGAGTTTCATCTCTATACCTGATAACAACTTCCAAGCCCTCTTTCAATTACACCATACCCATAATGCAATGCTATCAGTGTCTAACAATGTTTGCGTAAAGTGTAATTCATTGTTAATTCCATGAGCAACACAAATAGCAATTAAGATAACCATCCCTTGTGCACTTAATGTAATTTTTACAATGGGAATAAATAAGATTCAGTTGTGACATTGCAGTAGTGCCTTTGTATTTCATCCTTGAGGTTAAAAAATTTCGTGATTTTTACGGGGAGAGAGAATGCAAAGTTTGAAAGATGGCAAAGTTCTCCTAATGACTACAGTGAGCTTGCCAAACAAAACTCAGAACAATGGGGCACTGATCTTCCCTCCAGTTTTGACGGATGGTAGGCCTATGTATGTATGTATGTATGTATGTATGTATGTATGTATGTATGTATGTATGTATGTATGTATGTATGTATGTATGTATGTATGTATGTATGTATGTATGTATGTATGTATGTATGTATGTATGTATGTATGTATGTATGTATGTATGTATGTATGTATGTATGTATGTATGTATGTATGTATGTATGTATGTATGTATGTATGTATGTATGTATGTATGTATGTATGTATGTATGTATGTATGTATGTATGTATGTATGTATGTATGTATGTATGTATAATTGTCATACATCAATACATTGTTTAACACTAAAGTAGATAAATGACTTCAGGGTAAGAGTTAAGCTGTATTTACTTGACACACGGAATGCATATTTGCGAAACGCGGAATGCGTAATGCAGAACGCGGAAAGAATTCTTTTTTGTTTTTCCAATGACCTGTTTATTGGGCACGCGGAACGCGGATTGCGGAACCATCACACACGGATTGCGGATTGCATATCGAATTCTTCATGTCGAATTCTTTCTGCGTTTCGCGCGTATTGGTGACCACGTGGACACCGTGTATAGCTTCCAGTAGGATTTCTCCACATTCCCCGGACTTCCCATACTACGTCGTACCATATACTGATAAAACGGGGGAACTTTGGCACGTTTTTTGATGTTTTATTGTGATAACTTCTCACAACAATGGATAAATGACTGAAACTTAAGTGCCCAGCCCATCTTCGCTTACGTCCTTGGTGCCGTCTTTTCCTTGCGATTAGATATGCTCCCACCGCAACATCTTCCTGGATTCGAGTGCAGTGTGATTTAGCGAAGGTGGAAAGCACAGGCGCCATCTTGCTCAGGCAGTAGAACGTCGTTTACTGGAATTGAACTATTTAGCTGGTTTTACTATAACGGAATGCGGAACGATCCGCATGGGGTGTTTATTGGGGACGCGGATCCTTTCCGCGTTCCGCATTCCGCGTTCCGCATTCCGCGTTCCGCATTCCGCGTTCCGCATTCCGCGTTCCGCAATACGCATGTCAAGTAAACGCAGCTTTATGCTTGACTTTATATTGATTTCAATAGGACTACTGCATTACAGATCAAACTTAAGGTCAATCATTTAACTCTTTGTGAAATAGGGCCTTGGTCTCCAAATCTTAAAAAGTATGTGTCTAAAAAGCTACAAGGTGCCCCAGAAGGACATGATGGTATTTTATCATAAGTTCCTTCCACACTAGATGATAAACGATGCAATATAATACGACAAAAAGTTAAAAACAATACCCTCTCTCACTTGGCACGATATGACCCAATGTGATACAATGCAACAAAACTGAGTTGGAATAATTTCAACTTTCACCCACTTGTTGTCAAGAGATATTTTGTGTGACTAATATGAGATAGATTTGCCATCCTAATAGATCCCATAACTAATCCATGACTTGAATTTCTCTGAGAAAGTCGTCTGTGACATAAAAGGGTTATAGCGACAATATCATGTGATATCATATCATGTGACGTGCAGTGTGAAAAGGGCTAAACAGTATTAAATGTCATGGTACAACCAGTCTGAAATGTATACAAAAAAGCCAAGAGCGATCATCTCAGCATTTGGAAAATGCAACGTACAGCACAATTTAATGGTTTAGTAGAAGCTAGAATGTTTGCTCAATAGGGACCACCACCCATTCCTGTATGTTTTACCTGGTTGATACCTACTGAAGCATTCTGAAGACACCATAGTCATGAGCTGGCAGACTTACCCTTCCTATATTTATGTGATAGTCACAATACAGTGCTTTGATAAGTATGCGTTGTGAGTGATCATGTTTGCTTTGGACTACTGTACTCAGGCATTTGCACTCACAGACTGGTGGGGTATTGGAGAGGGAACAACTGCATGAGAAGTTTGGGTATTTACAAAATTTTATACATTTCAATGAAGCATTTGGCTATCTTTACGTGGCATTTCAAGGGCACCAAACCATACCCCAATACATACTATATATAGTAAAACAAAAATACCACTACTTTTCCAGCAATCATTTTTACAAAATTCTAGGACATTTGCAGACCTGCACAGATAAACGAGCATTCCATGATTTTACTTGGTCACAGGAACCCTGCTCACTACTTAATCCAAATTAATTCAACTTCACATGACCACATCAGACCTTTTGCTATGAGAGCTTCCATGTCAGTGGGACATTACTTGCTATCCTCTAAAGCTTCGTGTACTATTCTCAAAAGATAAATTAAAATGTATTGATTATGTTTAAGGAATTACAGCCAAGTTCTACTCTCTCATTATAACAACTTTCTTTTGTCATTACACCCCACAGAAGCATGTTGGGATCTAGATCTTTTGACAGGCGCAAATCCTCGATGGGTTTGGCACATGTGTTAAACTCATCTGAGGCATTCACATCAACATCACATCAATCTACCAAAACATTTCAGAGGCTGGGGATTATATTCTGTAAGTGCTGCACTTGTATGGTACCAAAATTTGGGAGAGAATACTTCTCAATACATCTGATACTGAAAAAATGTTACAAGCCTTTAAGGGATGACCTCTGATATGACCACTATGCATGGGACTGGCACTGCACATTTGCACAAACAGAGTGTTAAAGGGGCTCATTGAGATGATATGGATAATAGTTTTGTGATGAGTTTGAAGTATACCATTGCATGACGATACTTCTGATTAGACTTATTACTCATGTATAACTTCCTCTAGTTACTGAAAATGTGAGAAATTGTAGTTTTCGTGGACAGGGGTTGGATATACAGTATGATTACTACCTAATTGAAAAAAGTGTCTGGTCAAAAATTTGTAAAAAATGATTTTAATCACTAATTACCCTATTATCATTATTTTAGTTGTGTGTGAGATGTACAGAATATCTTAGTTTGATCATTTACCATCAAGATGTGAGTAAATCTCAACAGGCATGAAAAAAATCCTCCATTTTGTGAACCAACTCAATAAGCCCATTCAAACAATTTAAGTTCACATTTTTATGGTAGATGAAGTGTTCTCAAAACAGCTTTTTTTCAGACATTTTTAAACACTGTGAAATTTTAAAAATAAATTAGGACAACCACAAAAACATTTTGAGAACGACACTCTTTTGTATTACAATAACAGATTAAAAGCTTGGTCATCCCAAACATTGTTCTGTACACTAGCCTAACTGGTCCTGAGGTGCAATGGGCATGATCTGTTGAATTCTAACACAGGGCTAGGATTAAACCTATTTCTCCAAATGCCATCACGTACTACACTTTGTTAACTGTTCCCTTCAATTTTCAAGTCATACACAATAGCACCAACTCTCATTCTCAAAATATAGTCATGACATGTGCTTACCATGCTAAAAACAACAAGTTCATTTCCCAAAGAAATAACAATTTACTGTATATGATCACAGTCTGGCCAGGGCAGCTTATTCTATTCCAAGCACAAGCAACTTTTATGGTAGACTTACTAACTGTAAAAGAACATTCCAAGGTTGGTACCTACACAAACATCTTAATCAAGAAACATTTCTTCAGTTTTAAGTTCTTCCACTTCTCCATAAATCCTAAATGCAACCTATATCCACAAAGACCACCACCAGCAATCTCTCGTCTAAGTTCTCAAAGAAGATTTATTTTCTTATCTTTACTATTATTCACCTTTGAGCCTTATCTCCCTGGTAACCAAGGATTTTAAAGTTGTCTTCAATTACCATACAAAGTGTTCCAAACAAACAGCTTTTCTTTCTTTTGAACTTACACTGATTATGACGCTATTGATCTCATAGTGATGAAGAAGCTTATATAGGCCAAAGTTGAAAGAGAACCAGTAAAGGATAAAAATCCTCACAACAGGACTTTGGGTGTGAAAGGTGGTTACACAAGGATCCTTTCCCTTTGAAAATTGTAGATAAATCTTGTCAAGTGTTGCCTAGACCTGTTACAGTGGCAGATTTTACTGTAAGAGGTCCCTTACATCGAGCGTCATGCCAGGCTTCAGTTGACAAAAGTAGGAATCACTTGTAAGCAAGACTGCACAAGAGCTTCGGTGCTACCCATGAAAAAAGTCTGATCATGACAAAATACAATTGTATTAGGTATTGCCCTGATATGGAATGGATACCTATAGACACAGATCATACAAGGCAAGTTTTGTTTTCTCTGGTTTCCAATAGCTTGAAAGGTTGAAGTACGGTGCAACAAAGTTAATATTAATATTTTCTGTTACAGTACTATAAAAATTTGCCATTGCTACAGTAGGGTCCAGATGACACACCTCTCTTAACCCCCTACTGTACAATGAACATCCCTGGCTTTGAGTCAAAATTCATTTCAAGACAGGAAGAAAGTCACCCATTTTGAGAGCTCCAAAACCTGATGGCAAGCTTTGTGGCAGACGGTGAATGATGGCAGGTTACTACCCAAAATGGTGGACACTGGGGGCAGTGTGACAAAGCTGCTCCAAACTGTGCACCGTGTGCGAGATTAATTGCAAATTAGATGCAGCAAGGAGTAAGTGTGACAGTGCCTTGTTTTTGAAAATGGCAGTTTACTGTGGCCAAAACCGATGCATACCAAACCTCTATCCCACAATCCTTTGTAAGTGCTATTTGGAGAAGGGCTATGGGTAAGTGAGACCAAAAAGACACAGGGCCCATTACAGTAAGCATTACAATGTCAATTAACTCAGCGAGCAACACAATATACCTGTACCATTTGAACCATGTTAAGATGATCTTAACCCACATTACATGTAAGAGTAGAATAAGGTCTTGTAAAGGCAGATGTGCCTTGATAAGAGGCATTAGTCACTCTGCTTTACATAGTACTAAAGAACCTTGGGATACAAGTATTAAATTACCGCCACATGGAGTAATCTTTGAATTTTACTGTCAACATCAATCAGGATATTGTTTCCCAAAATAGTTCCTTTGCTAAGCTACTCAAGGAGATCACAGCTAAACTGAAAAGCTAATGAAGAGAGAGATACTGTACTGTGCTGTTAAAGATATCCTCGGAGTGAAAGCTCAGACGCATAAATCTAATATGCCCTGTAGTTGATCGCATTTCACTTTTTCGAGATTACCCTAAGATGACACAAGTATTACTTGCAGAAATAATGCAGTTAGGATCAGTTTTCGCAACAGCTGGACGAGATGCTGTACAGCTGATAAGCCTTCTCACTTAATGTTCTGTCCTCACTCCCATATTACAGAAGTTTCTGCAGCAAGTCACACTTTTTAAACATCTGAAATATAAATTTTTTATCCCAGTACTACTTCCTGAGAAGTACCGTAAGTCAAATTCTCCCACAATTAATTACTTGTTTTCATTTACAAACAGGCAAGTTTCCCTCAAACTGCTCAAATTTCCTGCCAAATACCAAAATTTCCTTGCAAGGAATATCCCAGATTTCCCATTTTTTCACCCATGTTAACACATGCAGAGTTGTAAAACATTGTTATTAACTTCCTTGAATAGCACAGATGTTTCAAAAATATTAAAATATTTTACAATTTAATGATAAATTTGAAACTTTCAATGATTAATTTAATATTCCAATGACTAATTAGTGAAATGCCACTCCTGACTTAACATTGTGCAAATCTATTGAAGCACTTTCTTTACTACAATATGACATGACATTGTTTTGAACAAACAGTGTGCTTTAACTTTTGCATAATTATTAATTAGCCAAAACTATTAGTGAATTGTTTCCCAGCTTCAGTTTCAATGTAGTAAGTTGGCTACAGATCATCTTTTAACTCTTCTAGTTGGCTTCGGTAAAATTCAAAGGTTACCATGGAAGTTCACCTAACATAATAAAGGATTCTTGACAGCAAATTTTCTCATTAAAGAGGGCATGACACGGCCAAAATAACTTTTGCGTATTGCAAGATTGAATACAGTGTTCTCTAAATATAATCTCACACACAGTTAAAACTGGTACCATTCGTCATAAACGAAATTTGAAGAAAAACGTTCAAAATCCAATTTCGAAAAATGACGCAACAGGTCACATGACTTTTATGACGCAATTGAAAGCACAAACACTGCGCTATTAAGGATCTAGATGTGGAACTAATGTAATGCTTGGTAAAGTTACCATATCTTAGCAACTTCATGAAAAGGATTACATCACAATACCCGCTCAACACACAGAGCGCAAAGCGCGGACCATGTTGGGGGCTTCGAAGCATATCATTGACCAATATGTTCGCATGCATATGCGCCCGTGTTTTAGCTTCCCTGCATATAATAAACAGCTTTGTTTTTGTGCATAAAAGGACGCGGTCTGGGCGAGCTGTACAGAACAGCTATGAACATGTATGGACAATCCATAACAAGCGCGCCTTTACTCAGTGAGCTGTTCAGTAACGTTGCTATTGCGAACGCATAGTTCACAATGTGGTCACTGGTCACACGCGCTGCTGTGGTATTGTAGCACAGGTGTTTGCAATGATGTACCCGCTAACACGCGTTAGCATATGCACATGATTTGATGTGTAGAACGATGGGTGAGCTGCCTGGTACAGTGTTACTAACCGTGCCTCCAATGACGTCACGATCTTGAGACGCGCTCACATACGTTTTTCTGCTTTCGGATTTCAGATGGGCTGAGTCTGGCCTGTAAATGGTAATTCATAAGGTTGTATTACTGTGTTTATGGACGTAGTTTAGTCGGGAAAACATTCGCTTCATTTCAAGCTGTACCCAAAGAATATTTACTGAGAAACATACTTTGGCCGTGTCATACCCACTTTAAGGTGAAATTTGGACCTAGTGTAAGAGCAAACACGGCAAAAGTTAAAATTACAATGGCTTTAATATGGAAAATATTTTAAAGCCAGAAAATTTCCCATTCTGTTTCTGCTGGCCTTGATATGCTACTGTAGTTACAGTATATGAAAATCAAAAACATTTAAACAATCACCTGTAACTTGTAAAATTCCCCTCAAAAAAGTTTTGGAGGGAAATGCTCCTCCTCTGATTTCATGTTCCTGGCTTGCAAACACTTCTACTAACAATATCCTTAGGGTTTGGGTGCTACTACAGTACACAGGCTAGAAGAAAAAATTTACATTCTTTTTGTCAACTGTTTTACCAGCACACAGTTGACTTAACACAATATTCCAAGATTAGAATTTAGATCATGGTATTCATTAATGTCATCCATTTCGGACGATCTACTACAAAAACACTTAGCTTCCCAAACAGTTTTACCTTTACAAATTAATTTATGTTCGAGTTGATACCTAGCGGAATTGTGTTGTTGCCGTTTAAAAAAGGAAACCGTTGGACCACAATCTTATTTTGAAGCATCAGCTTGTACCTTAAACATCTCCCCTCGCTTAACTTACAACTCACCCCTCGCTTACCTTACAACTCACCCCTCGCTTACCTTACAACTCACCCCTCACTTACTTTACAACTAAAATATCTTTCAGGATGAATCAACTCCTAAATAATGCATTTAAAATATAAATCAAAGACTTAAATTCTGTGTGAATTATACAATTCAATAATTCATTACCAAAATATTGTCACATGGTTTACCAGAGCCATAAAAGAACAAAGACACAAGAGTATACTTATTCTAATTGGGGTGATGCCCAGCCTGTGTATTTTGCTTTTAATTCCTCTCTCAAATTTTTATTCACTTCTGATAAATGACTTAAGGATACACTGCACATTTCCAACTTATTTCACAATGTTTTAATTCTACTTAAATACCAACCTTTTTTCACTGTGCATTCAAAGTCTTAAGAAAAAAAATACAAACCTCCAAAAATGACACAGTAAACTTCTGTTCAAAAAATTAACTCTGTGCTAATAATGCTCAAGGAAATAAAAATCCATTTTCCTTAATGAAATACAGCTTATTATATTTCTCCACTCACACTAAAAACAATTCCAAGAATACGTCATACACTTCTAAAGAACTGTGTCAAAGCACCGATTAACTTCTATCCAACAGTCCCAATGCGAATCAAGGCAAGCCTTGTTCAATCCGTCACTTTCACAGAAATGATTGAAGCAACTGTTGAATGCTGCTTGGGTACAGTAGTTTACTCAACAGAACTCTCTGACAAACTGAACACACACAAGTTTTGCATGTAACTGTGCCACTACCTCATGTGATCCAACCATAACACAACTAAGTAATTAAATCAAGGTACTGCCCACTGTTACACTTCAGATCACCAATCATGGTGCATTGGAATATAACTGTGACGCTGAGCTATTTATAACCATGGGTCTGAGATATTGCTCTTTACCTCCTGCAAAGTTTTGGAAGGTGTTAATTGTTCAGTAATCATTCTGTCCACTTTATTGACCAGGTGCATGTTGAAGTCTCTGGCATATTATGGTCCCTCAACTGGTTTTAAGGGTACTTAAAAACCTTCCCGCCACTTGAAACAGGATTAAAAACCTGCCTTCTGAGTCACAATATGCTGCTTGGGCTATCAATCAACAGAGGAAAGTCACTGAAAACTATTTGAAAAGGCTTCTTAATGTTCAGGGTTCAGGGATGGAAAACCTGCTTCTTTAATATTCTTTACATTGAAAACCAATTAAAAACCCTAGAACTGATGTTCTGATAATCTTTGTAGTTAATAATTTGCGACAAATAAGATGGCAATAATAGCAATATAATCCCAGGCGCCATCATCTACGAGGGGCATGAGTATAGTTACTTCCTCTTAAACAGCTATGTAATTGCCTTTGCACAAGAACCAAATGGTGATTGAAAAATAGAGGGCAGGCTCTAGAGAATCATGCTTAAGGGTGCTCCATGCTAATTGACTGCCAGTCCTACTGCAACAGTAGCATGGGAGGCTTGTAGGGTAGACAATGTATCAAATATGAATTGAAAAAACACTGGGTATAATGTTATCTTTAGAAAGTTGGAGCATTTCAATGACATACATGGGTGCACGCTCTTAATGAAACTGATATCATACAGAAGGCTGAAATTAATCCATGGTTTCATTTACATAAAGCTTTCGTGACTTCTAAATGCCATGGTGAATGTAGGGACAACTCTCACCAGTTCTCACCAATTACCATCAAATTACCTGAAAATGTTGCTTTTTTCTGAATGAGAAATATCTGGCTCAAATATGATTAAAGGAGAACCAGGAATGAAGTCAAAACTATTCAAACAGTACATAAGTTTACACTCAAACCAGCATCTATGCTACATATAGAACATGAACTTTGTTCTTAGCATATTTTTTGAATGGGCAGGGGGTGGGGGTAAAATGGGTCTTTTATCTTATCAAAAGCTAAAGGTATGCATGTTATGGGAAGGATTTTAATTTGGGAGGGGGAAGGGGGAAAATGGGACTGGAACCTTATCTTGAACTACACGTATGAGTGTTGTGTAGAACATATTGAAATGAAGTCTCTGATTTCATTTCTTCCAGAATACACTAGGTCTATCACTGCTTTTTAATAATAATTTCTCTTTCTCTGCTTCTCCAATATCTATTTTTCAAAACAGCATTTCCCACCCTAAATACAAAACTTCAATGATATTGCCATGGATGGAAAGTACTCAGGAATCTGAGAAGATCCTTGTATGGCAATGATGGATATGGATCAAAATTTTGGCAACTGGAAGGGAAATTTGGATTTTGGTTCAAGGAAACATGTGAAAACTTGTTTGCGAAAATTGATTTGCTCCTAAGAAATGCACATTTTTCAATTCATAAATATTGCATCCAGTAATTAAGAGACAAAAAATTTTTTTGTTTTACAACATATGATTTACATATGGCGCAAATGCATACTTTTTATAATTTCACTCCAGCATATGTAAAGATGAAAGCAAATATACATAAACCAAGGCCAGCACACTGAGCAAACTCAAAATCAGATTTTCTCCATTATCTCCTGATAACATGGATAAAGTAAAGATTTCAAACTTTGGTGAAATTTACTTTAAACGTTAAACAGAATCTGCAAACAATGTTCCCATAAGCAAGCAGCTGAATACGACAGCATCTGTTCAAATATGTAATGCCTCACATGCTTCGCTTTGCTTTGTAGATCGAAGCTGAACTTGACCGACAGACCTCATCTCCATCCTCTAGGCCATAGAACTTTGAGAATGTTCTTCTAGTAGGCACAGTTTGCAGACAGCAACATGGTGGTCATGTCACTTATGGTGGTAATGTAAGTGGGATTGCTATGTTAATATGTTAGGGCCTAAGGGTACCCAGGTACTTTCCTACAGTATGGTATTCAGTAAGTCTACACATACATGTATCTATTAAAGAGAATCGATGTCTACGGACAACCTGTGGCATTTTGAAATCACAAAGGTCATCATGGGAAACAGAAGGGGGTGGTAAAACATGAGGAGGGGGAGGGAAAATTGCAATAGATAGGAGGGGGGTCTATGCTTCCCCCATGCTACAGTATATCTAGGAGGGGGTTCTATGCTTCCCCCATGCTACAGTATACAGTATCTAATGTGACAGTAAACAACATGATGTAACCTGGAAATATGTCACTCAATGTTCACTAAGTACTGCATGATAAGAATATGAGTCAACATCACAAAGATTACCTTGGTAGGCTAAAGGAACATGCTCTCCAACTGTAGGACATGATTGAAATGAAAAATGTAATATTGTCACCCAATCAACCCCCCCCCCCCCCCTTCGACAGTATACAACAAAAGTACTCAATTAAGGAAAAGGGTACCATATTCAATGAACATATATATATACAATTTACAGAACTGAACGAATGCTTGGAGCATTTTCCTGAGACATTAGTGATCCAATCGTCCAACTGAAAGATAAGTCGTACTAGTCATTAACTCTAGAAAAAAGTTGATCAGTTCTGATCGAAATCAATATGATCGAGGAGAGAAGGTATTGTCTGTCCTGCTAAATAACTGTACTGACCTTCTTTTCATATATTCAGGGCTTCAGTCGATAACTTTGTTTCACAAAAATCTGAATGTCTTTAAGATATTGTAGATATTTCTATAAGAACTGCAGCAATATTGATTTCCAAAGTATACCCAGGCATTTAATGTTTTCTTGGCTACTGCAATACAACAGTCTCACTACTGTAAACAAAGGGAGGCAGAAATATGGTACTATTTGCCAACTTTAAAAAAGATTCATTCTATTTTAATGAACAGGAAGACATTTTTGTCAATAAGTTACTTTTTGCAATATGTGCCAAAATTTAAGAAACAAAGGTTTCCATTCACTCTTTTTAACTTTATTAATTCATGTTACTCTTGAAATGAGCTGTTTGTAATAATCTAACATACATGCTGTAGTAATAACTGGTCATGTTACTTGATCTGTGCTTCAGGTGGACTTAAAAATTATGCACTAGGTGTACAGATTTTGAAGTATACATCCTTAACATTACAGAGCACCTTACCTTTCACATTAACCTTAAAGGCAAATCAGGCAGGCTTTTCTGACAATTAAAATGCCACTCTTCCTATAAACCTTACTCAGTATCTCTGCCAACATGTACCCTTCTTCATCAGTAATCAACTCCAGGATGCAACCAACTTTTCACCTGCTATCACCCACGATTCTGTTTTCACCTGTGAACCAAGCAACATGTTTTATTTTATTAATTTATCACTGTTTATGCAATAAGTGTATCTTTAGGTCAAGTTAACAAAAACCTCTGTTAAAGATGCTTCCAAGTAGGATAAAGTTCATGGAAGTTGGAAACAGCTGCTGCACAGTTGACTGTACTGAACAGACAATGTATTTAAGGGTATGTATTGATAGTAAGCTTTACATGTCATGTTTCAAATTTTTTTATTTTATTTATAGCATTTCTACTTTATCTCAGTTATAAGTAAAAATGCAATTTTTTGATACCTACATTTTATCTCATGTTATATGCTGTCACTGTATGGTATCATTACTTGCTAGTAAAAGATCAGGAAAGACTTAGAGCCTCCTTGCTTTACTGCACCAAAATATTTCATTCTAGATTTTAACACTCTCCCTGACCAAGTAGATACGGCAGCCATAAGAGATTTTAGAAGGCTTTCTCAAAACATCCACAGAGATGACAAAAACCCACTCCACAACCAGCTTAAGTCACTTCTTCAACACACCAGTTATAACCTACAAAATGTGACAACTATTCCAAAATTCAAGACCACACCTTCTAAAAACTCTTTTATTTTTATAGGGCTGTTATTCCTTTTCAGGGTGTTTTTCCATGTAACTTACTTTATTTTATGTACTTTTGATTTATTATCTGTAATTATATTTAATGCCGATCTTACGTAGCACTTTACTATTAATCTTTTTCATGTCCTATTTATAATTATGTGATCTCACATATTTATACTACATTTTAATAAACTTTGAAACAGAAAGCAGCAACAATTGTATCTCAAATGCAAACTATAAAATATACTGACCACAGAAATTCATTGAGAGCACAATGCTATGTGCTTCTACTTTTTCAGGAATTTCCCAAATTTATTTGGAAAACTGCAGTGTTCTTCTGGTAATTTTCTGAAATGAGGCTTATCTGAGGAAAGTTGGGGAAATCCAATTATTTGAACGATTTTTTCTTTTAATTTTAACTAGAGGAACAGACTCCCTAAAACTCCCTGGTTTGGAAATCTAATCTATGAGCTTCAACACTTTAATAACTGTCACTGACATTATGTAAATCTGAGGCAAGGATGAACAAAATAGATCCTCCTTTTCCCATTCCCTTCTTGCAAGTATGGTACATCTTTCTTTGTTTTATCTTTGTTCCTCAACTTAAGTATACCTTTATAAAGTTTAGGCAACATACAGTGTGCAGGAAGCGCTCCTGAACATTCCAGGAAGATGACCAGGAAATTTCACGAAAATCTAGACTCTATTTTGAGTTCTGGAAGCACTATTAACACTACGGGTATTAACAATGTTATCTTGATACTTCTCTTGACATCTATGACTGTGTGTGCAATTTCTCCTTACACCAACTGAGCACTCCCCATGAGGTACCAAAACTGGCATCAACAAGTCACTAGAAACTGAGATTACACCATGTCATTCCATTACATCATCTTTCCCTTGCATGATTATTTTACTTATTTATTTATTTATTTATTTTTTTTTTGAGCTGATACTCTAATTTTAATAAAGACAGTCCAGTCTCTCTGTTAGCTCCAGTCATATCGAGTCATCACTTCTGTGAAAGTGTACTTTATTTTTGCAATAATGCATCTGGGATTTAATCATCAACTCAATCATTGATGCATTGTATCATACTTAAAACCACTATTTTATACCAAATATGTCATGCACAATGGATAAGCAGGGAGTTGATGATGCAAGGTTTTATCGGTTTAACAGTTATGGGTATTGTGATGAACATGGGTGAAAACAACTTAACTGAAATCGAGTACTTTAGAGAGGAGTTACTGGTTATGCAGCTAGTTGGTCCAGGGAGCTGTTATCTGGAAGATATATCGCTTTGAAGCGACGTTTGACACCACCAAGGTCACACAGTAATCTGTCTCTTGTATCTCTCTTGGCATTTCTATAGGGCCTACACTGGATTAGGTAGTTCACACAATAGACATTTGTCGTCTGCTATATCTACTGTAAGACTGGGTTTTTGCTACTTCCACAGCATTACCAGTCACTAGGAAATAAAAAAATGTTGCATGTTTGGACACTCTGAAGCTGATGCGAGTATACCAGTGAGGTTTACTGTATGTATAAATGTGAACATGATTCTATACATGGTATTTCTGGAAACTTCGGGAAACCTTCGAGATTGTTGTGACAAAAATTAGACTTCTCCCTCTGTAGCTCATTTGCATGAGGTCCATTCTATATAGGAAGGGGCAAATCTCATTGGCTTATTTCAATTAAACAGTCATTTCTAGGTTTGAAGCACCTGCCCCTAAATTGGTGGCGGTTTCAACATACACATCAAAGCACTGTTCTGAGAAGGTCAATTGTGACAGAATTACTACATGTGAATGATGTTGCTAGCGTATTGATATCAAATTGAAGCCAATGAATAAAAGGAAAAATTCCCTTTAGCTGAATGCATAGCTGTCATTGATAATCTTCTCAGGATGAAGTGGGTCTTAGGGTATTAGCATAAATTAAAACTTTGCATTGTATCTCCTTCCAAATTCTCCCTGGTTGGTCATTGACAGTGTTTGCACAAATATTTATTTAGTATTTAGGACACTGGCCATATCTGATCAGCAATGGGAGTTACAGACTGCTGCAGCAGATGGGGCTGCCCAATAGTAGTATGAGGGGAGGCACAGTAAGTAAGAGACAAGTAGATTAATTGCACTGCTATGTGGGTAGTATAAATTTAACCATCACTTATCTAGGTGATTGTAATATCTGTATAAACATACTGGACTTGTGGCAAAGTTCTAGCATGATGCAGCACACTGAGAGCCCAATCATACTTACTTGCTGGCTTTTTTCTTTATTTATTAGAAGCTCAGCTAAAAAGGAATGTTAAAACCAAATTTAAAGAAACTGGACCTTGACTGGACAAGATATGCACAAGACATGCACAATGATATAAGCAACAATTACGAGACAGCGGTACTGTACTCAATGGAACAAATTTCTCACTGTGGTTGAAGGAGTATAGAAGTTGAGAAAACCAAACCTTGTTTGGTTTGCCTATGTTTATATGATGCTTGATAATCATTCTCCCATCCAGCAGATATTTTTTTACAGTGATTTACATCCTCCTCAAATCATGTGTAACTTAGTGTGTTCCCACTTGGGATCTGGGTCTGAACCAGAGCAGGGAATCAATTAGCAAATGAGAATGCTTTCATTCCTTGGATCCGATCTTGAGAGTTTGACCATCCGTCTGTCTGCAAGGATCAGACCACAAAGTGGTAATCAAAATAACAAGTGGGAATACAACAGCAGATCAAGGTAACCTGAGATCAAAGCACACTACAGTATGATACAGAGGTGAAATAAACCTGGACTGGCTGATGTCCATTCAATAATGCAACTTCCTGTCCCTTGAACCTGAGGAGGAGGCAATCAGATCTCGGCAGGGGTTCAAATGCGAACACTCTTCGGGTTGGCCAAAGTTCCAGCTGACTGGCTATGGGGGAAGAGCATCAGGGGATCAAGTAGGAATGCAGTCTAGTGTGCTAAAACATCAGAAGTAGACAACTTCAATGAGGCAAACCAAAATATCCAAGTACAGCATCCAGTGAGGTTGTCAGTTGTCAACCATACGCACTGAGTGCAGTCACTTTGTTCAAATTTTGGCCCAACTAAAATCTACTACAACTCTATTTGAATGGCAAACACCATTAAACGAAACACCATCAACTTAGGTACTATAATTTTCCCTGACAGTGCACGTTTAACTTCGGTGGTGATTGATTCCATTTTTGGCAGACTCAAGTCACTTAATATCACAAATGGCAAACACAATTGGCAAACACTTCAGGATATTATCTGTTAATTTACTTCGAACAACAACTTCAAACGAAAGGTAACCTATTATATTACTTGGTCATTATCGTTGCAGTCAAACTAATATTAGATAGCAATCTGATACTGGTACCATTTTATGACAGTCAGTAGCCTGAGTGAAAGCTAACTTTGCATACTGTACTTGCCGTGTACAGTACTGTACATACTGTATCTTCAAAACAGGTGGACAACAGTCATGACATATGAGAAGTGTTACCCCAGTCACTACAGACAACTGCTATAAAGGGCTGTTGGCTCTAGGCATTGTTTCACTGGTTCTTTTATACTACTGTGTACTCTTATTAATAATCCAAAATTGGCAGGCAACTTTTGAAATGGCTCTGAATGACAAAGTGAAGTCCAAAATGGCTGATTGCCTGTCAAGAAAAGGACCCAGAAGTAACACACTGGCACCTACAGTAATAAATACCCCCTAAGAGAGTTGTTCAGAGCTAAAGATTTCATCTAGTGCAAGTTTATACTCTCATTCTGTTTAAAATAGTTTCAAAGCTATCTCAAAATGACAGTTGAAATTGAAAACAGTTCTAGGCCACAGCTGTGTATGTTTCCCCAGGAATTTCCTTAATGCAAACACTGCATGCATTATGAGATGTCAATTTCCTTTGAAATCAATTACTGTACACTGTACGTCAGTTGGCAATTTGACAAGACTGTCCATTTTGGCTTTAACAGTTCAATTCGCTACCTTATCTACCACAATCGCAAACTTCCTAGTAACAATGGATATGATCCTAATGCTCAAAAGATGAAAGATCCACTCGGACAGCCTCTCTGAAACCGACAGACTCAAACCGACAATTGGTCACTACTGCAGCCATTGACGTCACATTTCATAGGTGACCTACATCTGAACCAGGAAGGCCACCTAATTAGCTTCTAAGACTATCTCTTGTCTTCACATAAAGCAATGTCATGAAGGTTTCATAGCAAATGAAGTGTGGGGGTATCTTCAAATAAGTTGCCACATAAAATATGACTGTGGTACTTTGGAAGTTAGAAATAGCTTTAATTTACGATACTGTACCAGAATTAATGTTTCACGATGTACAGTATACTAGTACAGTGTGAATACAGTCATGAGTATGAGCAAAACACGGTGTGTCTCTGACTGTGAGTACAAGCACACATCTTTTCATGAGTACCAGTACAAAATTTTGCATCCAAAATCTGTGAGTCCTGTAGGCTGTATGAAGAAGAGTAAAAATCCTCCCTAATAAGCACAAGTACAGGGAACTATGCAAAACCTCAAAAATGAGTACGTACTCACTACAACCATGACAGAGTGTATCCAGAGGCCTACATACAGTGTTGTACAGCTACAATCCTGGACAAAAATGATGGGACACTTTGGCACAAATGTAGCAAAATACTTCGACAGATTCGCGGTCTTCAAAAATCCCTTCCCCCCTTGATCAATGTTGTCCCTACCCAAAGATATTCCGAATTTAAAGAAATACAACATTGAACCCGGGGAGAGGGGGTGCTGTCTCATGTATTTTTGTCCAGGATTGTCTGAACTACTGTACAAATGTATGGGAGCATACGAATATACGTTGCAGCAGAGAAACGTTCATAAATTGTAGGACAAATTTGAGAGCTATGATCCAAAATGAAGATAATGAGTAATTAAAGATTGCAGTTAATTGTTAATTTGGAAATCGAGGAAACTTGGATTTAAGTTGGGAAGGTGGAATTTGACAGTAATGGAGGTATAAATTTGCCTATTTAAGAAGTTGCATTAGGACGTTTGTTAAGGAGGACCATGTAAAAAAGGTATATCCATTCAATTGTATTCATGCTATTGTTCGGTTGGGGGGGGGGGGCGGGGAGGGATGGAGGGACAGACAATTTGTTTTGTACACTTGCTTACTCAATACAACCTAATATAACCGAATGTTTGCCTTTAGTTGAAGATTTTACACAGCATACAATATTTCATAGTCATGGCCAAGTACAACTTTTTCTCACCGGAATCGAAAGCTCACATGAAATTGCAAAGGGACGCTTTCGAAAATAATATCAAAGTGCAGAAGTTCTTAGCTTTTCGTTGAGTTATTACAACTATTATGATAATGCCCTGTTAAATCATTAATAATATTATTGCATAAATGCCAGAGCGATTGGATTCTATCATTCCGTCAAAAGGAGGGACAAAGTAATATTTCTAGGAATTTGAGACAAAGGAAGAGGGTGCCCTCGTGAAATGGCTATTTCAGAACTATGGTAAACCACATGATCTACCTTATCTTACAGCATATTTCATCTCTAAGGATGATGTCATAAACATGCAAAGATGGAGTATGTATAGATGATATCACTGTACTTTATTATGGGTATAAAGTAATTCTTAAAATGTAGTTTACTCGTTATTTGCCACGGTCAACCGTAAAATTGCTGTAAATATTTCTTTTGCATTAAGCCCCTTCCCAAAAGAGTGCAGTCGACCGTCAGTCCCATAAAAACAGTGTGTACGGCAATGGTAGACCGTCGTCAGGTCAATGGTAGACCGTCCGAAATGATGTCGCTATATCAAATTGTTAGCCGCGGCAAGGGGTGTACAAGTGACAGTCCTTTGAAAATGAAAACGGACATTTGTGTACGTAGTATATTCTTTTTCAGTGTTTGTAATATGATATCAGGGCCGGGTTTAACTTTGTGGGGGCCCTGGGCACAAAATATTGTGGGGGCCCCTTCAACTATAATTCTCCACAAGACTACAAGGACACAAGTCATGAAAGGAAGGCAAAGGTTGTGGTCCTACCCCAAAAATACAATAACATAATTTTGTGGGGCCCCTGGGCAAAAGCCCCGCTGGCCCATACTTAAATCCGGCTCGGTATGATATGATGTTATTCTCAATTAAAGAAGTCACATTCCGTTTCCAACTATCATCTTAAATTCGGGGATGTGCACACCGCTACGACATAATCAAATCTCACCTGTGTTCATGTACCCTATATATAACTGACCAATACTCCTATGGACGTGTATGGTAGCTCAGACAATCCTGGACAAAAATGATGGGACACTTTGGCACAAATGTAGCAAAATACTTCGACAGATTCGCGGTCTTCAAAAATCCCTTCCCCCCTTGATCAATGTTGTCCCTACCCAAAGATATTCCAAATTTAAAGAAATACATCATTGAACCCGGGGAGAGGGGGTGCTGTCCCACGTATTTTTGTCAAAGATTGTAGATTTATAAATTTACACCTACATACATGCATATTAACAAGTATCCCATGGTCAGACACCAGTGAGCAAATGACAAACTGCAGGGGTCAAAATCAGCATTGCTACTGTAGACTGACCTCTATTAAACTGGACCCTGTAGCTCATGGGAGCTAGGAGCCAAAGTACAAAACAAGGGGGCATAAGATGAACATAAAGTTACCAGGAACACACCTCAAAATGCTTGGAGAAAGGTTCAAAGAATGGTAAACAAACCCAATTTTGCAATGACTAAATTTTCATCCATTGACCACTTAAGTGTTGATTACCAAAACCATACCCTATACACGTACATTGCATGTTTTGTTTTTAAAATGTTTTGGTTTTTTATTTTTGTTTTTGTTTTGTTTTTTGTGTGTGTGTGTGTGTTTCATATTGTTGTTCAGTATCTACATCGCCCCTCTTCTTACCTCCTATTCACCTATGTAATCCCCACTTACCCGCAACTAACCCTGGTAAACTAATAGCACAGAGAGAGAGGGCGCCCTTGCACCTCACTTCGAGGTACAAGGGTGGCCTCCCTCGCCCTCTTCTCACTTACCACCAGACTGGTTTGCAACACAACTTTAGGCCTTAATTGTGCTAGTGTAGAAAATGGGATTTCCCTTTTTTGATACTTTTTCCCCAGGATTATTTTTCAAGTTCAGCCAGCTTTTCATTTTAGGTATTTCTGGTGAAAAACTGGCTGATAAAGTAGCTAAAATAATGGAGGAATTCACAGAGACAATTATTTTCTTTGAAGGATAACCGGACTTGGGGTAGCAATATCAGAATCATGAACCTTAGCGTGAACATATCTGGTATTGGTATACAGTACCCTAGTAGTGTTTGCCCCAAGTGAAATGGAGGATTCCCTTCTTGCATAATTTGAGGTGAGGGGTTTCTTTAATGAGGGACAAATACTCTTCATATGGGAGAGGGAAAGGGGCTAATGTAAGAAGCATGCTTTTAGTTCCTGCTACAATTATATTACAGCTCATTTATACCAGTTTCTTAGTGCCATATTTTAACTTGTCTGCATTAAAGACAGTTTACTTTCTTTGGGTGATTGTCACTGATCACACCGCTGGCATTCTTGGCACAAACACAAGCGGGCACTGAAATCATTTCTAACTACAGTACTACATAATGTCATGTGCAATATATAAACCGTGAACATCATGTCCCAAACTGCTACAAACAGGCAAATCTGTAATTCCCATGATTCTTGTCTGACAATCGCTCAATATCATTCAATATATTTTTACAGCTCCTATGGCGTATGGATGTGTTTGGTGTCAAATGAAACAGTTTTAAAAGATCACCAGCCTTCACCTTCATTGACGAATGGATGGTTTGGATGGTTCCTTCATCAATCGATACCAATCAATACTGATACAGACAAGTGATCATATTTTGGCTAGATGATATTGATTGGACACAAGGAGAATCACATCTTAAAAACACCAGTTAGACCAGTAAATTAACCTTGTATATACAATCTGATGCAAAAAGAAAATAACATGAACGTTGTTCCAAAATGATCCATCGTTTTAAGTGGTGGGAAACTCCACATTTCATTGTCAAACTTCTGTAATGTATCATCACAAAACAAAAAATTAATTGCACTAACAAAGTGTAATGGTATTACAGTGTGAAATAAGTACCTCTATGCACCATGTGTGTAGTATGGTAATTTGTGCATTCTTTTTTTTAATTTTAACAAGGTCACAGGAAAAATTAATGCACACACAGAACATCACTGTAAGTGAACAAAGTTTGAATTTCTGAACAACTAGAGTGAAAACTTCAGAGAAATTTTGCTGTACATAGTAATACTTGACTGAGCAAAGACTGGGCAAAGAAGGAAAAGACGCAGAGAGATCTCTCTGCCGACAAATTTGCCAGATTGTAATTGCAAGGAAATAAGAGTATACATATTAACATAAATATTGTATGGTAATAAGTGAATGAAAAGAGACACTCCCAATTCTAAATGGAAAGTCTGAATTTGCATGCAACTTGAATTTATGAATCCCACGGTTGACTTTAGTCTGGTTCACCCAACTGTAATGGCACAAGTAGCATTCCAGTGCTACCAATACATGCATATCTCCCCCCCCCCCCTCCCCCACCTTCCTGGCTGGTGTACTCACAAGCAACTATAATCAGATGTAGAAAGGGGCAAGTAAATATCTCTGACATGAATATTGAGTTTTAATGTTTCCTTTTCTACCTAGAGACCAATACTAGCATCAACCTCTAGCCAAAATGAGATAAAATTAGTTTGATCTCTGATAGCTGGCTGTGCTTGCTTCTGAGGTTCATATAACCATCACAGTTGCAAGATACATAGTCGTTCGTTGTTATGCGCAATGACCCTGCAATTTAATATGACCAGAAGTTAAGGAAATGGTTTACCAGGAAGTATTCCGAGGTCTGTGGACATTGACATATCATACCTGCATATTTGATGTAGAAAGCCTTCAAGTGTTAAAAATAGCCACAATTCCCAACAAAATGCATCAAATGTTGACCATGTTACACGACAAATTACTGTTTTTGCACCTACTGTATGCATGAATAATGGGTGAGGTACATATGCAAATTTTTGACGCAGAAAATTTGTACATATACAGCTAATTATTCTAGCCACACACAGTAGAGATTCTCACCCTCGTGAGTTTGACAATCTCTTCCATTCTGTTCACTTTTTATCAATATTTCCTGTCACTTACAGTATTTGAGTAAAAGCATACCATATATCCAAGTGGAACAAAAGACTGCAAACTTTTCAGTATTGCCCTTCAGTGATATTTCCTGATGTTTTGTTTTTGTATTCATGCCAGATTAAGCTAGGAAGCTACAGTAGGTTATGTAGGTTAGTAATATGCAAACATTCAGCCACTGTAACTTCAGTGCCCAGCTGACTTTGAAGCACCAACAGGTTTTCAGCTAAATCCATGGCGCACGAAAGAGCGTTGTAGCTTACGCTAGGCCTATATGCTGTGAAAATGGTCAACAGCATTGTACTGTACACACTAAGCTATGCATGTTGTAGAAAAGGGCTAGTAGTCTTGATCTCATATACCACACTACACAAACTTATGTAAACAAGCAGCATGACCTAAAGAAATCAATTCAATGATGCAACTTCCTGTCACTTGAACCAGAGGAGGGGATCAGATCTCGCGCAGGGGGTTCAAGTGGGAACACTCTTGAGGTTGGCCACACCATTTTCCAACTGACTGCATGAACATGGGGGGATCAGCAATGGAGTATCGGCAATGGAGGATCAGCAATGGAGGATCAAGTGGGAACAAGGTCAGAGGTGGATGCATTCATTACAAGATACCAACACATGTCATTTGTAGTGTGGTGGAGATTGACAACATAAAGTATCATTCACAGTACAGTATACTGGTTAGAATGCATTAGCTCTAAAATGATGTTTCCACTGCCTAATGGGACATCTTTAAAAGCTGTTATGTAATCAACTTCGACAAAAATAAACACAGGAAAAGACTTACTTAAACATACATGGGTCGCTTTCATATGAAATTAAAACAAAGGGCATTCATAAAGGATATGGCCAATCAAAATGACTGACATATGCCCCATTAGCATTGTACCACAGTGATGTATTGGCCAACTACCGTTTGCTTTGACAATGTCTTCATTCTTCAGTAAAGAGGCCTGCACAATATCCGATGAAAGTGAAAGCAGTTTAATTCTTATCAGAAAAGTACAAGTATACTGACACTAATATACAACATGGCCATCAAGAGGCATTTCTACAGAGATCCACAAGATAAATTTGTTAAACTATTAGAAAACTTAATGAAACTTACCTTGGTGTGTGAATCTAATCTATGTGACCTACTCACAGGTGTACCTCAGCTTTTACTACTATTGGATTTTTCCACCTACCACAGTATATCACTGGCCATTCTTTTGGATCCCCTTCAGAGGCCCCCTTCCTCCTTCACAGAATGTTATCTCCAAGCTGCCCTTGTAGAAAGTATCAAGGTGACAAACCTCCTTCTTATAAACTTTTCAATATTCATCAAAAAGACACTCCTTATAAAACTACTATCAAGAATTACTTCTGGAGGTCACCTTCATACATAATTATGTAGCCTGTTATAATCATATCAATCCATCTGCAACAATCAATGCCCCTTTTACACTTTCATTTGCAACAATCCTCACAATTAATAATTTACAGTCTGACTGTTCAGAATTCTCTATACTCAATGGTCACTCACAACTGCAACTTTAGGGAATGACATACTGTACTGTAGGAGAGTTGTAGGTAACATGAAAACTACGAACCGATCTACTTTACGATTTGCCAAACAATCCAGTAATTGTAAATGACTTCCTGGAGAATGATGTGAGTCGATATAAAACTTTTCCATTACCAAATTAAAATATCAAATAATACCCACTTAAAAAGAAAATAATTACACTCATTACCTTCTCAAATTGTTTCCATACTTCTTTTGAAAACCACTTCTGAACTGTGCAAACTTCTCACAAGCAGTTCTGTATTTAACCAAACCAAATTTAAGCCCATCCAAAACTGTAGGTTAACCTTGACACAAGGAATGACTGGATTGGGCTGGACTGAACTACAGTATGAATTCTAAAACTATGGCAGGCAAAACCATGGAGTGATTCCACAATTATAGCAAAATGCCAACAAAGTTCTCTGACTACGTGTACATAACAGACCCCAAATAGGTCAGTATATAACTTCCACACAGTGTACAATAAATTTCCTTTGAGTTAAAGTGGAATGCATTTTTCATACAAGCAATATACCAGCATAAAACAAAGGAAACGGAGTAATGGAACAGCTGTACACACAGAACACAGGGTAATAAATTTAAGAAAACTACAGTATGTTATAAATTTTCATGGATAACTGGGATAGTCTAAGTTACACAGGCACTGTATAAGCATGGAAGTCCGAGGTAGTACAGTACTTCCATGGTGTAAGATGAATTAACTAAAATTACATCACATATTAAAGATTAAGTACACTGTACTGTACAACACAATACATTAACTGTGTTTTCAAGGCTCCCCTGCATTGTACTCCATTTGTGTATATGGACTGCATGCATCACTTTGGAACAAACTTGCTTGAAAGTCAGTGGCCCCACCAGGATTTGATGATTACAGTAGGTGGCACTGAAAAAGTTATGTCATACTGTAATCTCATCCCAGATAAACCCAGAAAGTATGCATATATGCGTATAAACTATACAACACTTTTCACTCGGGGGAACTTTCATTTGTCAACACCTAGTGCGGAAGGTCATCCTAAGGGAGGGATCTATGGGGAAGGGGTATTCCCCCTGAGAAATGTTTGTTCAAAGTGGCTTGGATGCAAAATTGTGCTATCTTTGGCAAAGTTTCATATTGACCATATGTACAAAAAATCCCATACTTTGCTGAATTGTTATTTTGTTGGGCAGGTGGGTGTAAGAAAGTGGATGTTTAAGCAGAAGGAGTGAAACTTCTCCCCTTGAGAAATTATTGTTCATGTAAGGTGGCTTAGATGCTTAATGGTATAATCTTTGGCAATGTTTTGAACTTATAAAATGTTAAGGAGTTACCATTATTTAGTGATATTTTGGCTGTGGCATGACACCACTCTAATGGCAGTACCATGTGACCGGCATACAGTCTCCTTGAAGCTTTGGGATAATTACAAAATGGGGACATTAGTATGATGCTTTTCACTGACATTCAAATGACACTACAGGAGAACACATCATGGACTTGTTAAATTGTAATTTTACTAATTTGGAATGAAAATCCAAGTGGCTTACAATGGTGAGTGACCGAGAAGGAAGTAAAGGTATAACAAAGGGGCAGAGGTCAAAATTAATACACATTTCAACATGCTTATTCTCTGTGAATGCAGTTAATGACCTTTGAATGTTGCTTGTGTGATATAAGTACTTTAAATCATCTATATCACACTGCAAATGTAGCCCATTAACATAACATTACCACACAAATCACCTCTTGATACAAGCCTGAGACTGGACTTGTATCTCTAGATTTTGGAAATCGTTCTCGCCAGAATAATTCCTTGCAATGCATTACCCTCATAATGGCCATCAGGGATGGAGTCCAGACCGTGGCAATTGGGCATGAAGCCCACTAAAATTTTGCATTAGAATTGTTGTAAAATCCATAACTGTATGTTTCAACAAATATGTTTTGGATGGTATTTTAAGGAAAAAATTGAACCAAAGGCTAAAGAGTGCTAAGGCCACAAAAAGTTTGATAGTATGCGGAGGATTTATGAAAATTTTAAAAGTTTTGGAACGATATGTGAAACATAAAGATTAAAATAGATCCATCATTCAATCAAAAACACAGCACACCCTATCTCCTACAGAAGTCTATAGAAATGCCTTTTGGGTTCATTTAAATTAACTAGAGCACCAATGGTGCACTAGCTCTAACCCTGGCAAACTTTGGGGTCGGTTCTTCTTCGCCCCTCTCCCCTGGCCCCGCAAAATCCTGTGCGCATCACTGCAAGGGCGTAATTGCAGGAAACACACATAACCAAAACAAATACATGTTTCTCCCAACATTAATAAAATGCAAATAAAAAATCGAGACCTACCCCCCCCCCCCCCCCGCAATCTCAAAAGCAAGGTAAGGAATTTTCCCCTTTGTCCCTAGTGAAAATAAGCGACAGACAGACAGACAGACAAAGTGATGGTGGTAGATAACAATAGCTCAAACAGCTCTTTGAGCTAGTTTGAGCTAAAAAGCTAAAAATATTTGAAAAGCAGTTGGGGAGCAAGCCCCCCTCCCCCTCAGCGATGATGGCACTGTTGCAAGTACTCTCATATACTCATGGATTTGTACTGTACTATACTGGTGTAGTGAAAGGTTATTGATACTTCATAAGCACTGAATCTAATATGACAGTTTGCATCCATACTCTTAACATGCAACGTGTAACTCATACCATCATTGCATTCACACATGATACAGCATACTGTACATCATGTGATGACAAGCTTAGAGCAATGACAAACTATACCCAAAGTCCCCATGTACATGTGCTGGTCATCAATATGCACTCCCTAGGTCAAGATAAAGAGCTTCCTGTCAGATCACCTTAAAATGTGCAAGTGAAAAGTCAGGTCATCTTGATTTAATGTGTTTGTATGACATGATGTGTACTGTACTACAACAGAAACAGTTCCTTACCTGGCTTTAATACTGCACAGTAAACGAGTACAAGTGTATGCTTGAGGATGGTTTGATGATGCACCCATGTTTTTGATGATCACTTTTTGCCCCTTCCATTTTTATGATAAAGGAACAAGTTTAATAGAAGGGGGTTTCGGTTTCTCATATTCAAATTGGCAGGCCAGTGTATTATCCAATGTGAACCTGCAGTTACAAGCAGGGGTACTTATGTGTTGGTATGTTGGTGGCGCAAAGTTCTACATCAGGAGTGAGTGAGTAATGTTTTTCTTCTCAAGGGCCCTTTTGATGTTTACAAATCATTCGCAGGCCAAACAAAGTTCTCAAATGCTGGTCAGCTCCTAATGCATGCCACAATGAGCTCAGTGTGTGATGTACTTGATTCCTGTACTTGTCATAGTACTAAGCTGGGTATTAAGTATTTACTTAGGTAACATATATGACATATAGGAAGCATGCTAACTGGTGGATTGAAAAACAACTGCAACATGACTAAATTTTTTGAAGTCTTGCGGGCTGTATCAAATGGTCTTTCGGGCTGTACATGGCCTGCGGGCCAGACGTTCCCTACTCGTTCTACATCAAAACATTTTGAATGTATCAATGAAATGGCCTGTTAAGGATCTTTCATAGAGGGCAGCATACTCCATCAGAAACATAATTTAAGAATGGCCATGTTACAAAATGGCACAATTTTAGCATGTATGACAGTGAAGAAACACATCTGCTACTACAATGCATAGGAAAATGATGTGTCTTCTTATCATGTGACTAACAAGGTTGGCAAAGAGACCTTTTTGAAGCTATTGCTACGAAATGTGAACGAATAAAGATGCAACGTCTATGACTCATAAAATAAATAAACAGTCAAAGGCTAAAAGCTTTGTGAGTGTGAATTTGATGGGACTTTTATACCAGAACTTCATTAACAGAAGAAGACTAAGAAGAATGTTAAAGAAAGTCTAGAAACATGGCTCCAGAGGCATGTTGATTTCATAGAATAAGACCATAGACAACAGACCAGCATCCAATTATTTTGGGGGATTAAATTTTATTTTCAATTGGTTTTCAAATGACAGCACCTTCCCTGCTTACGAAGGCAGTTCTTGGAAACGCGTCCCTACCTCTTGTAGACGTGCAGTCTAATCCTATTCCTCTCTAAGAAGTGTTTTAGGTTTCCTTGACAATCAACAAACACTACATGCATTAAGCTACTGCACTTCATTTTTGTGATATCTCATTATAATGTTATACATTGAAGGTATCATACTATTGTCTGGTGTTCGAATATCTTCCTCAAATCCCCTGCTCCCTGGCCTAAATACCTCCACTGAGAGACTCGGTAGGTTAGTGACAAGTGCAGCACATGTTATTACCATTCTGTCCTGTACTGTTATCTAATCTATGTTGGCTTCACTTTGAGCTTTGTCTGAACCACTGAAGACAAATTGAATCATCGCTAGGATGGGGTCCCCCTTTAAAGGGACATATTGTATTTGTTTTACAGAAAACTTTCATATCTTTAAAACCAATATTTATTTTACGTACAAAATGATATATAAAAATAAGACAGTATGGTAGCTTTCTCTTCAAAAAATAAGGTTCTCACTCAAAGAAATTCAGTTACTTGTTGCTCACGCTCAAACTTTCAAAATGAACAATTTCAGTAACTTTGGCAATGCACAATAGTTTTAGGAGATAAAGCTATTGCTGGTGTTCATTGGTGAAACTGAATGGTTTATTAATGATAATAGCTATTTTTTTTTTTGTACGCAATGTTGGTGTAATTTAAATGCAATGCTTCCCTTTAAATCAAGGAAATCTAGTTTGAGGACTGTACCAGAAAACATGTTTGTACACCTACAGTAGTGGAGGGTTTAGCAAGTTTGTACTGACCATCAGGGTAAGTGAGTTTTTTTAGCTACTGGCCTGGCCAAGCATGAAACTTAACTGGCATGGCTTTCATGATGAAAATTGCTGTACTATTTCTCAGTTTATGTTACCTAGATCAGGACTATCAGAAGGATATCTGACTGGAGGCTGGACCTTCTAACTCAAGATGTTGGGGCATATTATAATTTCGGAAGCTTTCTGATGAACCAAAATGCAAAAATGCATTGAGGTTCCAATGATATGTTTTATTCCAAATAATGTCAAGATGTACCATTTCTTTCAGTCACTGGTCAAATGCTATCTTAATGTGTTGGAAAAATACAGTTATGTGTTCACATTTGATCTTGGAAATTCTTGGGAAATTTTGCATTTTGAACTGTGGTGACCCCAGATGAAATCTTGTGAATTCTTAGGAAAGTTTGCTTTTTGACCTGTGGTGACCCCAGTTGACGATCTTGGGAATTCTTAAGAAATTTTGCTTTTTGACCTTTGGTGACCCCTGATAAAGATCTTGGTAATTCTTCGAAAGTTTTGCTTTTTGACATCTGGTGACCCCAGATGATCTTGGGAATTCTTAGGAAATTTTGCTTTTTAACCTTTGGTGACCCCAGATAAAGATCTTGGTAATTATTGGAAAGTTTTGCTTTTTGACCTCTGGTGACCCCAGATGATCTTGGGAATTCTTAGGAAATTTTGCTTTTTGACATCTGGTGACCCCAG
Source organism: Holothuria leucospilota (assembly GCA_029531755.1). Classification (NCBI taxonomy): domain Eukaryota; kingdom Metazoa; phylum Echinodermata; class Holothuroidea; order Aspidochirotida; family Holothuriidae; genus Holothuria; species Holothuria leucospilota. The sequence goes on along the minus strand of CM055968.1, from coordinate 13,276,473 downwards.
ATAACCTTTGACCTCCACTATAAAACAGTAGGGTTCTTCCTCTCACCATGAGGCATCTACATATTAAGTATGAAATTTATTCAAGCTTCCATTCTTGAGATATCATGTTAACAACGTATTGTGTTAACCGCGGTAGATCTTGATCCACCGCGCTCACTCAAATGGGAACAAGGCTACTGCTTCTCCCTCCCCAGGGGTTAAATGCATACCTGTGAGGTCCCCCAGGGGACAAGATGAAGTGGCATTACTGTTCAGTGTGCTAGGTATGAGCAGCAAGGGATGTGCACTATATAGTGTGAGTTTGACAAGTTACAGTACCAATGACCAGGGGTAATGATTGTGAAGCACTTTGTGATGTTACTGTACATATAAAGGTACTATAAAAATCCAAATCATTATTATTATTTTGCTACAATGCCAATTTCAGTCTGAACACAGGGTGTGCTTCTAGCATCATGTATGTCAGTTAAATGTCTTTACTCTCTTCTCAAAATAACCCAGTCACTTTTGACACACCCACCCCCCACCATCCATCAGCCTGCATCTTGCAAGGCATTAAATACCAGTTTCACAAGAAACACAACTCACATGATTCAATTTTGTTAGCATGGATACTGCAACATCAAACCTGGAGACAATGTTACCTTCCCATAAAGCGAGTCCTACCTCCCACAACTTTTTACAGGTTTTCCATGCATAATGTGCAAATTTTCCCTCCCACTGCCAAAATTTTCCTTTACAGAGTGTTCTGAAATCTCGAAACAAATTATTCATGTCCAATTTATACTCCCAATTTAACATCCACCCTGTTAAACCCTATAGTTTTTTGACCCTCCACACACAGACTTAAACACTTCAGCCCACTTCGGACGTCACACTCAGCCACTGTTTGTTCCTGGCCATTCACCCCTCGGGTGTAGGGAGGAGGTGAGGACTAACACTATGCTATAAAATATGTCATCTAGAATAATTACCTCCCTGTGTTCTTGCTCCAGACCAATGAGGTCCAGCTACATCCCAAAATAGCAATTGTAGCCTACAATTGGGGGCGCTGTATCAAAACAAGTTAAACAACTCTGCCGCTTCCTCAGCAGAAGAAATAGTGCATAACTGATGCAATGTAACAAGGAGTACTCAAAGAAGAAATCTGCAGTGTGAACTGGTATAAACCTTCACAGAATTTAGATGTAAGCAGTATTTTATTTTAAATCACAGGATTGCTACAGAATGCCTTGCTATCTAAGGTCAGGGTGCATTCATTCTTTTTTTTTTACCTTCATCACATCAAACGAGAACAAAATGTACTCTCTTTTCAGACTTCCTCTTCCCACCCAGAGCATCCTTTGATAGAAAAACAAAAAAAGAGAAAAAGGGTTATATAAGAAAAAAAATGGCATTAATTATATTTTTAGAAAGGTGGTCTCCCTGATCCCCTCACACTGCTCCCTCAAGTTCTCAACATATGTTATGTAGATCACTTCAAAAAAATGAAAGAGCAGACGATAATTAAGTTAAGTGCTTCAACATGTTTTATTGTTAAACTCCACAATTTGAAAAGTACAGATGTATGCAGTGCTTTTTCTCCACTCTATCACTCCCTTTCTCTGTGTCTGATTTTTATGGTAGCAGACCACTACTTCAAGCATTTGCCACACCAAAAAATATTGAAAAAAATTAGTCCCTTGAAAGTTTTGGAAGCTTGTTTCTGACTGTGTTTCTAAATATGATCAATTTTTATTTTGGTTGCTGTAGAAAATGAGTTGAAATAAATATTGTGCAAAATTCAAGGCAATTTGACCTTATTTCTGTATTTTTTCATAATGTATTTCATCACTTTGTGGAGTATCCCCTTTGAGTAGTGATCAGGACTGGAAACACACACATTTTATTCAAGCCCTTCCAGCTCAAAATTTCAATAGTCATGGTATGAAAATTTGAAAGTGTCATAAGAGGCTTAAGAGCCCGCCCACATTGTAAGCTTTAACCAGAGGAGTGGCATGTCCAGGTTGAGAACTTCTACAAGCACAAGTTTAGGGATAGAGATCTGGCCTGACTTAGGGCATAAGTCAATGGGGGAAACAATTAGTGTTACGCTACCTAAAAACATTCAAGTCTGGAAAGAAGAACCTTTATGAAACTATGAAACAGGAGACAAACAATCTGAGTAGACTGTTGGGTGTTTTATTCTGATTTCAGCATTTCACAAACCTTTATGAGGGAATGGGCGGTGTAGCCATGGGAAGGGGGGGCAGGGGGGCACTGCCACCTAACATTTTTTGTAACACGTTCTTGCCCCCCCCAAATAATTTCAAGCGATATGTTTAATTTAAAAGAAAAAAAAACGGGAAAGTTTTCTTTGACAGACAAAAATACAACATATACATACAAACTTTGATAAATATGACCGGCCTGGCAATTAATCAATTTGGCCAATTGGCAGGTGAGATCTTAATTGAAAAATGTAACAAAAATGATGGAGCCCTGGTCTAATTTGTCAAAACATAGCTTAACTGCATGCATGCAGAATCAACATATACCGTACCATGTACAATGTACATTGTACATGCTGCTGCACACTGCACTAAGCTTCAGTACAGTAAGTGCATAAAAAGCTTATTTTGGTTGCCCCCCTAACAAAGAAATTCTGGCTACGCCACTGAAACGAAGATCAACACAGCTTACACAAGGAGCGTAATATTTCAGCCTACCATGACTTGATTAAACACTTCAGCTAGAAATTGAAGTCAACAAAATCACCTTCAATACAGGGTCACGTTTTTCATGCCACTTGAGACAATGCGAGAGGATGGTATCATATGAATACATATGGGGCTTAATTAGCATCCCTATTTTCTTAAATCTGACATCCAATGGTACACTTACTGGTTGTGTGTTCCTATAATTAGATCCCTAACCTCTGTGTGTAATTCAAATCAAAAGGAAAATTCACCAGTGCGTCATCAGTTGTAATCTAAACCATCATATAATTAACTGTGGTTTTTCCTCTTCATAAGAAGCTATCCATCAATTATCTACAGCAAGGGTGATTATTGTAAAGAAAAATGATTTGTCCCCACTACTCTGACAGAGAGTTCAGTTTGTACTGATCAATCAACAAACAGTCACTGGGGCAAAACTGTGCCTATCATCTCAGTATTAATCCACCCCCATAGTTAAAATTAAATACCTATTACTTCATCAGTTTTGTTAAAACTGGAGAACAGTGTTTGCATTAGGATACAGACTTGCACAATTCCTGCGCATTTCTAAACAATCTTGCAAATTTTAAAATCGTGTGTGGGAATATCCTGCCGCAGTTGGGAAAAAGTTGACTTTTAATGTTGCAACTTTAATACTGAGATCCCTCCAAGCCAAAAGCGCCCTTTTTTGGAGGGGGAGCATTCCCCCAATTCTGAAACCTATTGCCAATACTGCTGCTGCAGGTAAGAGTGTCTTTGCTCCAAGGCAGGGTTCGCATTTATAGGCAGCGGGACTGCACATTTCCCGCAGTCTTCTCAACGATCCTGTTAGGTTTAAAATTGCGTACAGCAAAGCAACTTTCCACACCTGGTGGGAATAACTGTTGGGCTTTAAGTTAGCTTTTTTGTGTAGTAACTTATCAAGATCCCCCATTTTGAAACAAATCCCCCTCAAAATATTTTTAGGGGGATTCCCAAACCCCCCAAAATTCTAAGACCCAGTGCCAACATTGTCCCAAGGAACTTTTTGTGATCCTTTTTTTCCTAATTCAGACTGAAGAATAGGACAACAATGGGAAACAACAGGATGGAGCCAGTGGATTTCTGTGCGATTGATGTGTTACAGTATCTATGAAAGATTCAATGTGTGCAAAATCTGACAGAGCAGTTAACATACACTGACCCCTTCCTACCCCCTCCCATTCAGTTACAACCAGGCCCACCCTATATAAATCATTTTCTTTTCAAAGAGATTCAAACTACAAACAAAGATGGGATCTTCAAAAGGCAAGACCTTCCAGACTGATATGACACTCAAGTAACAAACTCAAGAAGTGGCCATGATTTGAACGCTTAATATTTTGGGGGGCCTGACCAACTGGAAAGCTCAAGGTTTCGCTCAATGGTCATGCAAAGGAAATAACTGAATCAATTTGAGAACTTGAGAAGTGACTTGCCATTCACAATGGCAAGCTTTCTGTGTTTCATAGGTTAATTTTGTTCTTTTCCCTTTTTTACTAGCATACTTTCTGTGGTTTATATATAAGCCAAGTTTTTTTTTTCATCAAATTCCATATTTTTCTTATTCTATGATAAGCCTTCAACATTATTTAGATGAAAACAATTAAGTGATTTTAGTTATTTTATGTGAAATGTTTCCTTCCTGTTTGTATTTATGATTTCACCTTGATATCTTCTTTCTTTTTTTTTTCCAAGAATTTCTGAGTCTTCCATTTTCTTCCTCAATTCTGTTGTTTTACCTTTACCAATATCTCAGAAAATTTGCTATTTTTACCTCTATGTTATCTCTCCATGTTCCAACCAGTAATCTAAACAATTGTTCTTGAAGTTACATTTCAGTGGTCTTGGAGGGAACATTCATTACTTACTTGGTAATAAACAGGAAAACAAATGTTCTTCATTACTATGTGAGTCTATCTCTGTGAGATGTCATTGCTTTCTTCTCTAAAAGGATCTTAGCTGTAAAATAACAGTATGAGCAGTAAAGTTTCAAACTGTTTACTACCATGTGAGGTGTTTTTCTTACACAGGTAATTAACAATACCTAAACTAATTGCCAAGCTAATTTCTCGGTTGGCTAGTGATTTTGAGTCCTAACCAGTATTGAATTTATTGACGTATTGACTGTGTATCATAGTGAGAAGGCTAACCAAAGCTACCCACGCAAAATTCTTTGCCGTGCAGTGAAACATCGAAAACCTAAGTACCACTGTGTTGCTGCATTGGAAGTGCTTCTTAATTTAACTTACCGTAATGTGATAAGAGGACAGATGTCTACTATATACACTACATAATGGTGACACTTTACAGTAGTTTTTCCTACAGTTCATTGCACATTAAGTGATGTCTTGAAGTGTTTTCTACCAGTGCTCAAGAGCAAAAGCAGGACGTATATCTGGAGTCAAGGAAGGAGAAGGGAAAGGGGCTTGATTTGCTTGATGAATACTGTACCATGGCTCCAGTGTGTGACTGGGCAATTCCTCTGCACAACTGTCAACCAGACAACTCCCCCTGTGAAAGTTCCCCCCCCCCCCGACAAATTCCACCCTGCACAATTTGTCCCAGACAATCCTACCCATCACAATTACCCCTCAAATAACTTCCCATCAGACAATTTGGAAAATGCCTGGGTGGAAATTGATCAGGGACAACTTGTCCCATGGTGAAATTTGTCCAAGGGGAATTATCCAGGTGGTAATTGTCTTTGGGAGAGGGATTGTCCAGATATCATCCGGTGAGGCATACAGTAGGGCTGGTAAAAGTGTATTTCCTTGGAATGCATGCCAAAGTCTCCACAAAAAAGCCTACTACCCTTCCAGTTTCCAAAATTTCCACAATGAATTGGCCTATCATGGAGCTTTCCCGAGTGCTGTTTTTTCCAACCATGGGTATGGCATTGTTTGAAAATTGGACCTTAATTAGGGGAAGACTTTTGAAGGTTAATCTACCAAGCTAGCAGAAATTAAAAGAAAAGGATTGATTTAATAGTATAAAGTCAAACAATCATGTTTATTACGATATCAGGGTAAATGTATACATGTGCAAATCGTATGATTCATAACAGCGGAGAAATCACAGCACAGTTGTAAAACACATGTAGGCCATAAGAAATAATTAAAAAAACCTTACAATAAAAGCACTAAAGTACGGTATGTACTGCACATTTAAGACCCAAGTGTCACAGTGTAAGAGATTCTTCTTCCAAATTCAATAAAACATTCGCATATCCATGTTAAACTTCTGACCAGTAAGTTTAATAATAACCTTAGAGGATTCAAGCATTAAGAAACTGGTTCCGCAACACAAAACAATTTTCTAATCCTTCACTTGTCGTTCCCATGCCAGCAACAAAGAATTGTCTGGGGCTTTCACTCTTACTGACGATAGCATGCTGATGGGTACACTGCACTTTTGAAAACCTCTTCAAGTAGATTCACTTTATACTGTAAACAGCAATTCCTTGCTAAACAGGAAGTGTCTCTGGGCAAGTGAAAGCAAAATGCCACGTTGGGTTCACACAATTACTGTACATGGGTGGAAATAATTGGGAATCTCAGGCTCTCCTTACCAGGAAACTTTTGCAAGTGGAGGGAAATTTGGCTATTTGTACAGTATATGGAAACATCCACAAACTTCTAGTAAATTTGATTTGCTCAAAACCAGGAGGTACACATTTTTTCCAACCCTCTCTGAGCTCTATGCTTGCAGGAACCTAGAATAAATACTGCCATGGTTCACCTACCCTAAAAGATAACCAAATGTGAGGTGTAAGTCAAGTGACTCTCAAGGATGTGGCCAGGATTTTCTGAGTGCCAGACACAATAATCAACATCCTGCTCAAGGGGGTGGGTCAAAGAGGACAGAATATAAAGGTTTTGACTTTGCCATATGGAACTATAACATCAGAAGGGGTTCTTTATTACTTCAACAGTGCCAGGCAGAAATTTATATTGTGAGGAAGGAGGGAGGGGGCATGGCCACCTTATGCTGACCGATATGGTAATGCCCCAAAATCCCCCTTCCCTTCTTTCATTTTCTGTCTTTAGACTTGATGTGGGTTACATCCTGTGTACTGATTCCAACTGCCCTCGTGAAACGATCAACTTCATATGTCAGGTTGAATAAATCATCAAGAATGATCACCATATCAGATCAATGTAAAATGTGAATAAAGGGCTCGTATATGGTAATTTTGAAATTTCCATGTATACCATTGGCTACACTGTTAACTGTGAGGGAACACATGGGTTACTTAGTAAATACAATTGTCAGTGGAAGTTCAAAGGCAGTCTGATGAAAGGGCTGGTGGTTATGACTACTGTTCTTGTTCACAGCACCATCTGAATGAAGTTCTGTGATCTTGACAACGATAAATAGCAGAGAGCATACTGTACTGTGTAGCGATTGTGATAACACACACATCCCTTGTGAAAACAGGGTCAGACTCTATGCTTGGGATCACAAACACAAGCTAGGTTGAAGGATGCAGTTTAATACAAGGGCTCAATGAATTGCCAGTGTCCATCATCCACTGTACTGCATCCAACATCTAGGTTGACAATTTATAGATTTACACCTCTGCACAACCCTGCAATAAAGGGTGGCTCACACAGTATCAAGGGACAAACAAAATCCAACAAGATACAGGAATAAAGACTATCATAGGATTAGGATGATGGCTAGACATGTGGCATTTGCACTATGTAAGAAATTCCATTTACAAGAAATGTCAATCTGGAGGATGCATTAGAGGGACTAACTCTATTCACTCCTTTAAATGTTCACTCTGACAAAGAGCACTGTCACATTGAAATGTAGTCATCTAATTTAGAACAGTCATTTTTCTATGGACCAAAAATGTTGCCAAGATTTAAAATGTAAATTATACCTACATGTGTATATGCTTAACATGATATGAATGCAAACATTTTCAGAAAACATTGATAATGATTACAAGGTGAGTAGCATGATCAATGATATAAGATGCTATGCCATCAAGTAACACCATTATTTGTGACTGAGCTATGGCAGTTACTGCTGTCAAAGTCAGAACGGAATGCTGGTATATATGACATTAACTTTAAATCACTGCCATGCACACCAATGGCCTCACTCCATTCTGTAGATGCTGTATTCTAGTGATATGAGAATTCCATAATCCAGTTAAGTACTGTATTGTAATTCACATCATTTTGTCTTTCCATTCATTTGTGTTTCTAGCAGATAATCATCTCCATGACCTCATAATAGACTAAGAGCACCAATGGTGCAGAAGCTCATGCCTTCAACCAAGGGTCCCTGGGTTCTAGTCTTTACTAGTAAAAGCGTCATATGACTTTAAATGACCTCAAATGACTTTATGACCCCAAATTTCGAACACTTCCGGAATGTCAGGAAAAATGTTTCCAGCTATCTTCATTTTGTACAGTATGTTGCTTTAGTGAATACATCTTAAGAAAGTTCTTTCATAGTTTGTAAGTATTTTGACTTGCGAAAACCTTACACAAATGTTATTGAATCCCACCCCAGATCACTAACCAAGCATCATTGACAGGCCATCAACTCTGTTTAACATTAATTGGAAGAAAGGGTTTAAAGCATTTTGTAATGTTTCACAAGATGGATCTATGATCCATCTTGGGCCCTAGATCCTGAACTCCCCGAAGGTACCACTAACAGAGTATCATTATGACAAATCATCAGCACTGTACAAGAGAATCTGTGGGAGTATGCAATTTGCAGAATTTCATAAAAAGGGCCATAGGGCCCACATGGAACCTTGGACCAAAACTTCCAGAAAACCATAAACAGATTACTACCCAAGCATCACTATGACAAGCAGTCCACTCTGTTTACCATTAATTGGAGGAAAGGATTAACCATTTTGCGAAATTTCACAAAATGCATCCTAGGGCGGGACCCAAAATTTCTGTATACCCTGAAGGCACCACTAATCAAGTATCAGTATGACAAACCATCAGCATTGTACAAGAGAATCTGCAGTTGGAAGTTCGAAGCATTTTGCAGATTTTCATAAAAGGGGCCATAGGGCCCACATGAGACCTTGGACCAAAACTCCACAACACCATCCCAGATCACTAAACAAGCATCGTTTCAACATGACGTCAACTCTGTTTAACATTAACTAATCACTTTACAATATTTCACAAAATGGACCCTACTGTCCATCTTGGGCCTTATACCCCAAATTCCTGAATATCATTATGACAAACCATCAAGATTGTGCAAGACAATCAGTCCACATGGGACCTTGGACCAAAACATCCAGCAAACCATAAACAGATCATTAACCAAGCATCATGACAGTAGGGCCACCGATTTTCCGTGAAAAAAAGAGTCAATTTCCGTTACAGCAATTTCAAATTCCGTGAAAATCTGTGCAAGCAATTTGCCAAATCCGTGACTTTCTGTTTTGCATTGATTAGTGTGTTAGACCAGTGCAGCCTAACTAGACTAAAATCCATTCACCAGCCTAACATCTGCACATAGGCCTATACGCAATGGACAAAAAAAGACCCAAAACAGCTTGACTTACAATTGTTTGAGTGTGGGTCCCTTATTCTTCTTACATAGTAAAAGATCCGTATAAAATTATATCCAAATGATATGCTGGTACTAAATCCGATAATTATTCCACAATTGAAAGTGTAACTTGTTAGTCAGAACGTTATGATCGTTCAATCATGAACGTAACAACAGAGCAAAGCATGAAACTTGAGTAATGTGCGCAACAGTTATAGTATACCATACATACAGTACATGATACAGTATAAACAAGAATGAGATCCAGGCAACGGGATCGCGGAAAAACTTTGCAAGACGGAGCAACATTAGACCTACCGAAGGCTAGTAAATGCGCAGCTCGCACCTGGTCCCACATACAGTAAGCATCAGAGGGGGTGAATTTCAACAGTTTTCTATCAGATTGTAGTCTGCTAGAGCCATCCAGTGTTACATACAGGTTTTTAAACTTTTTTTTTTCATTTTGCCCTCTTGATTGCAGACTTCTTTGCATTCTGAGAGATTTTTGAAGTTCCGTTATTTTCCGTGAAACAATTAAAATTCCGCAATTCCGTGACAATTTCCGTGATCACGGAAAATCGGTGGCCCTATGACAGGCTGTCAACTCTGTTTAATATTAACTAGAGGACAAATTGACCATTTTGCAATATTTCACAAAATGGACCCCTGAGCACATTTTGGGCCTTAGACCCCAAATTTCTACACACCCTGAAGGTACCATTAACAGAGCATCATTATAACGAACCATCAAAAGTGTACAAGAGAATTTGTAGGAGGAACAGCATTTTGCAGAATTTGAATAAAAATGGGCCATAGGGCCCACATGGGACCTTAACCCAAAATTTAAGAATGCCATACACAGATCACTAACCATGCATCATTATGACTGGCTGTCAACTCTGTTCAACATTAAGTGGAGGAGGGGTTGACCATTTTGCAATATTTCACAAAATGGACCTTACGGCCCACCTTGGGCCTTGGACCCAAAATTCCTGAACACCCTGATGGGACCACTAACAGAGTAACATTATGACACACCATCAAACAGTGTACAAGAGAATCTGTATTAGAAGCATTTTGCAGAATTTTATAAAATGGGCCATAGGGTCTACACATGGGACCTTGGACCAAAACTTCCTGAACACCCCAAATGGCCCACCACCAAAGGAACATTGTGCCCAAGTTTCAAACAAAACCATGAAAGCATGTGGGAGGAGAAGCATTTTGAACAATTGTGGATGGATGGATGGATGGACAGTGTGATGCCACGTGATCACAATAGCTCATACCAGCATGCTGGTGTGAGCTAAAAATGTACAAAAACTACCGACCACAGTGATGCTGCTGTTTATCACTATTAAGCAGTGTTTGCATTAGGCAGCTGGACCACACAATGCACAAGTTTTACCACGTGGGAATATCCTGCACCTGTTGGGAAAGTCACCTTTTTATGTAGCAAGTTTCAGGGCTGAAATTTAGCACTCGTCCGATCGTCCGTGACGGGTAAAACTTGCATCGGACAACCACTTTCTCTCTTTGAACTTGTCCTATGGACGAGAAGATTTTATTTGTAACTGAATAGTTCCCTACATCAGCAGGAAAGTATGTCATAAAAATCCCCTTAAGAAGTGGCATTGAGACAATGGTACAGTACCATTCATCATTGTACCATGCCAATAAATATGGAAAAATGCAGAATTTAAAGTAAATGTTTGTTTTCCATGGCAGAGACAGGAAATAGAATTGTTCATCTCTTGTTCGTCACTTTCATTCGGACAACCAAAAACTATTTCGGACAACCTAAATTTAGCTTCAGGTTGTCCGATGGGCAACCTGAAAATTCCCTTAAAAATCAGGCCTGAACTTACCAACATCCCCCCCCCCCCCCTTTACACCAAAATCACTCAAAATATTTTGAAGGGGGCACTCTCCCCCCCCCCCTTCAATAAGGCTATTAAGTGACCTTGAGACTGACCAGTTTTAAAGGTCTGTGGACATGTAACCAAACCAGTTAATTTACTCAACAATGGAAGATTAAGATCCCTTGATGAAAATTCTGTTGGAATTATTTGAATAATATCCACTGTTCTAAAGATCTCTTCAAAGTTTTACCATTTGTGAGGTACTGCATAAACTATGCAGAAATTATGGTGTTTCTTTATTTCTTTTGTTCACCTTTTATAACTTATCTGTTAAGTACCTACCAGCTAGATTCTTGTTTGGTCTTTAATGTGCAAATTTCCAAAGTTGTAAATAGCTACTCCCATGATAAATACCTCAGGGCACTGTCCTTGGAAGAAGGTTAAACAAACCCAAGGATAACAAAACATCTGTCATGAGTCCCTTTCCATTCTACAAATATGCATATGAAGGCTAACTCATGTTTATTCACGATATATGAGACAAAACAGCAATTGTCTTGCAAAATGGTCAACATTTGAGGGACTCTGATGGGAATTATGGCTATTTTTAACTTTCTAATACTTTTTACTGTACATCAAATATGCAAGTGTGGCATTTATATGTCCATAGATCTTTATGCAAAATACGTAAAGATAAAAAATGTTGTGAATTAATAAGATCAGTGTTCAGAGTCTGTGAGTAGGGCAGACAGGCAGGGACATGAAAAATTTCAAGGAAGGGCAGCAAGCAGAGATATTGTATCATTACAGAGGAAACTCCTCCAAACACTTTGCTGTGTCTACTGACTACAGGCCTATGAAGTGCCCTACACTGTCAGTCTTCCAACCCAACAGTAAAGTTCTTGTATGCATTGTACATGCTGTAATCACTTAACACTGTTTGCTATACTGCACAATAATCAAGTATGTAAACAACACAGGATTCTGGATTTCAAATGCATTCCAAGTGCTATAAATGCACAGCACTTACACTACTAAATTACAGGAAACAGTACTTCATGTGGTTTTAGGGTTACTGTGTAAAGGCCATTGAATGACAGAGGAAATCAAGAGTTTATTTACTATATCACACAAGGCTATGCTCAAACATTCCATTTGTTTCTGTTTTAAATGACTTCAAACCCTAACTTAAAATCATGGAAAATTAAGAGCAAGTCATACAAGTTATAAATGGCCCTAATTCCCCATTAACCCTATTCCTCCTGAATCTTACAAAATCATTCACAGTGCCTTGTTGCCAGATTTTGTATGATTCAGGAGTTAAGCAAACACACACTTTGCTGGAGTGTTTTGTAAGATTCAGGAAACAAGCAAGACTCATTGCAGCTGTATGTATGAAGGATTTTGTGAGATTCAGGAAGCCATGGAAAAATGAATATGAGACTTTGTAAGATTCAGGAACTGACATCACAAACAGTCAATGAAAGATTTTGTAAGGTTCAGGCATTTAGTAAAAACAGTGCTGCATTGGATTTGTAAGATTCAGGTATTGCGCTTTGTTGTACACTTCATGTTAGAATTTGAAAAAGTTAGGAGTCAGTGTCCTCACTTGGATAGGATTTGTTACATTGAGGGTTTTCAGACTTAGTCAATTTTTTGTTTTTCTTTGGTGTGAATGTAAGTGTATGTTAGTTTCATTTTTTATTTTTTTGATGTGTGTATCAAGTGTTTGTTAGTTTCATGTCCGCACTTGCATAGGATATGTTACACTGAGGGTTTTCAGACTTGGTTTTTATTTATTATTTTTTTTTTTGGTGTGTATGTTAGTGCTAGCTTTATTTGTGTGTTAGTGCCTGTTAGTTTCGCGTGGTTCATTTTTTTATTTTTTTGATGTGTATATCAAGTGTTTGTTAATTCCGTGTCCGCACTTGGATGGGATTTGTTGCACTGACTGTGTTAAAACATTCTGGAGTAGGTTAGTTTATACTAGTTCCATTTTTTTATTTTTTGGCTGTGTATGTTAGTTTTTGTTAATTTCATGTCCTCACTTGGGTAAGATTTGTTACAATGAGGGTTTCAGACTTTGTTTCATTTTTCTTTTTCTTTTTTGTTGGTGTGTATGTTAGTAGTGTAGGTGTTTCATTTTTTTGGTGAGGATGTGTGTACTAGTAAATTTCTGTGTGTTTGCTGTTGCTTACTTGTGTAGCCTATTTGTTGAACACCCATTGTTAGAATTTGAAAGATTTGTGAAATTTATGTCCTCACTTTGATGGCCTTTGTGACAATGAAGGCTTTCAGACTATTGTTGCATTTGGTTTTTCATAATTATTGAATTTTCGTCATTTCACTTCACCCTTAGTGAAATCTTTCATTATAATTCATTTTATCTCCTGATTTCCAAGCTCTTTACGCTTTGAACCGCAGCAGCATACAGTAAATGATACTTTAAATTGAAGCTCAGATCGAGTATGTTATCACACAAAAATTCAGTGTGTACCCAATGATCATCATTGCCTTATTATACTGCTTACATTATTTTGTACTTTTTTTTTGTTTTCTTAGTTTTTAACTTTTTTTGTGGGGCTCAGATAGTATACAATGTACACCATCGTCATTGTCAAATACACTTGGTACTTTGACATGCCCCTTTATTTTTATTTATTTTCTGTGGAGCTCCGATAGCATACTTAGTGTAAGCAATCATCATAAAATTAACATACAGCAAACAGCTGCATAGTAAAATATGCCCCCTTTTACTTAGTTTTAACTTCATTTGTGTGAAGTTTGAAAAAGTTGTATTAAGGTTTTCTTAGTTTCAACTTTGTTTGAAGTTGATCTTGTATAGTACTTCAGAGGCCTTTGATATAAATTTAAACAGTACTGTACATAAGAGTCAGTCACTGTCAGTTTACAGTAGCTTGTACAGTAGCTTGGTGCTGGCAACTGTTGCTGGTTGCTTAAGGACCATACCTGTCAAAAAAGAAGAAAGTCGAAACTCAGTGGACAATAATAAATAACATCACTAACTTTTTCAAAATGCACAAACGCATTCATTTTCAAATCATTCTTTCATTCTCCTTTGTCTTTTACTCACCAAACTATTATTCACGAAAGTCTAATTTTGTGCCTGTACACCACTTGCATTGTCAGCGGCCCATGAGTGATAGCTGAAAAAAAATAGAAAACAGGCTATTAGTTAAAGGGAAATTTTGCAAAATGTCATGAAAGAGACACATATTGTAACTGAAGTCTTAACTAATATACAGTTGCATGCATAAATAGTTACCTTGCAAAACATCCAACTTTGCAAAGATGAACCATGCAAAGGTTGCAGCCGGTTCTTGTAACTCTCAGTTTGCCTGCGGGAGTGGTGGCATTTGTGTGTTTGCACCACACACATTGTTTGGGCCATTTGGTTGGCATCCTAATACATTTATGTCCAGCTGCATGGCGTGCTGGAACTGGGGCTGCAGCTGTGTTCTGCCTTCTGGTGGTGGAGCCTCCTGAATAGCCATTAATAAGTTGCTTGGCCAGCTCCATTATGAAGTCAGCATGTGGCTCCAAGGGTTCTTCAGGGTCAAATGTGCTGCTGCTGACTTTGTAACTTATGAAGGCATTTACCCTGCTGACATCAATTATGAAATATAACAATTGCATCCACCACTTTTGAGATTTTCGGGTGATGGTGTAGTTAGCCCGTAGCTGATCAGCCCTATCGACTCCCCCCATGCAGCTGGTATATGAAATTGCAGCAGGTGGTGCCCTCACTTGTTTGGATGTTCTCACCCGTTCATTTTCATCTTTGTAAGTGCGGGTTAAAAAGTCAGTCGCACTTCGGAAGCCGTTGTGCCCAGTTGATAAAATAGACATTACAGATGAATCCCTCCAAAGTGTGTAAGTCAGCTTTCCATTCTGCCTGACATAGAATGTGCCTCTTGGAGTTTTCTTCATTTTTTTGATAGACTGGTAGTTGGAGGGATTCTTGCTTGAATTTGGTGACAGATCTGCTGGAAGGCCTCTTGCATTCATACTTATAGCCCCTGTCAAATAAGTACGTTTCTCCAGCAGCTCTCTGGCAAATGGCACTGATGTGTAAAGCTTATCACAGTAGATGTGGTGGTATTTTCCTGTGAAATGCCGGCAGATGCTGAGGGAGGTGTCCAACATTCTGTGAGGTGCTCTTGGATGGACCTCAAAAAAGAGCATGAACCCAGTGGCAGATTCAGCTAAGGAGTACACCTTGAAGCCACTTCTTATCGGTTTGAGAGGCATAAAAACTTTCTGGGCAGTTGCCTTGAAGCCTTTGTACTTGATCATAGCCTCATCAATAGCTAAATCTGCCAAAGGGTTCCACTTTGTCCGGCAGTTGCTAGCCACTGTATCCCACAGTTCCTGCACAGGATACACTGGGTGTTCCTTCATATACGTGTATCTACGGCCTCTTTCTTCACTAGTAGTCTGTGGCCAGTCATCAGGGGATGTCTCCGGATTGTGGCAGGCTAGGTACTGGCTTAGCTCTTCAAAGCGGTTTTTCTTCATAGTGGATATCACGAGGTCATTTTTCCAACCTCTTTCACTGGACCAGTACTTTCCAATGCTACTTGCCTTTGAAAGTGACATCACTAGCCGTAGACCCAGCCAGGCCTTCACCTCAGCAGCAGAGGTCGGTGGTTTTCCAGCAGCATTTAGTTTGACATTGGTCCAGTCAACCACTCGGAGAATAAGTAAAAGTGGGAAAAACTCATAAAAGAAATCAATCTCCTGGTAGTTTTCACTGTTGAAGGTTGGACCGTAGAGTGCTCTGCCTTTGAACTTGTGTTTTTTTACTTTTGTAAGTCTCCTGGTCCATCCAAATTCGTCTGTGGGATACTCTTCATCAGAAGAGTTGGCCTCTTCAGGATCATCATCAGAATTCGGATCCAGCACTCGTTTCTGGCTACCTGAAGATCTTTGATTTGCCTGGCTCAGGGACTGCTCTCGTGAGGGTTGTTGTGGCTGCTGATCAGAGCCGGACATGTTTTCTTCCGAACCTTCCTCATCCCCATTCTCTTCATCCCCAATCTCTTCATCCCCAATCTCTTCATCCCCACTCTCCTCATCCTCACTCTCTGACAGTGTGTCGGGTGGCTGGTAGTCACTATCACTGTCACTGT
The DNA here is from genome assembly GCA_029531755.1 of Holothuria leucospilota. Lineage (NCBI taxonomy): Eukaryota > Metazoa > Echinodermata > Holothuroidea > Aspidochirotida > Holothuriidae > Holothuria > Holothuria leucospilota. Next base: position 13,260,195 of record CM055968.1, on the reverse strand, counting down.
CTGATTCCATAGGTGCCTGGTGTAGTCCAGGAAAGGTAGTTGGAGCTATGGAATCAGACCCAGCAGCAGACATTGGCTCATTAGACACAGCAGTCGATGTTGAGGGCTGGTCCTCTACTTTCTCTTTAGCCTCCTCTTTACTGCTACCTTTTTTAACAGCCTTCTTTGTCTTAGGTTGGCCACTTCTCTCTTCTCTTTTTCTCTTAGCCATGTCTTTTCTACTACGGCTTTGGTCTGCGAACGAACTTTTTTCAGAACCTCGAAGGCCTTCCAAAACTCCAAACAGCTCACGATATGACATGATTACATTTACTTCCAAAGACAAATATTGGAAATGAGGGACTGAGCAACTTGTTACAACCCTATATATACCATACTTACCACCTGTCTTTGCAAACTGTTAAATAACATGAATTTTACCCTTTTTGTCTTGTCCATTATTAGTTAAATTACAACAATTTCTTCATTTACATGTGCATCATTCAAATTTAAAATTATTTCAAATCTGTTGCATTTGTAACCTCCAAACACTGGAAATTTCCTCTCATTATAGGGTTTGAAGGTTGAAGGTCAAAAAGTAAAATTTTCCCTAAACAGACATTCTGGTTTGACCAAAATTATGGAGCTTTTCACAATTGTTTACAAATAGAATGTTTAGACATTCTCCCAGCTTGCTATTGTAAACATTTTATGTCCCTGAAAATGTAAAAAAAAAATGAAATTTGACTCACCTAGGAGTTTAGTGCAATATGTGTGCCATTTTGTCTTCTTTTCTGCCTCAGTTACACAAGTTGAAGGTTCGACATTAAAAGGCTTTTCTTGTGTTGATGAAGTCATCCAGCTGGTTTTATGAGGTCATGTTCAGTTCGTCAAAGTACTTTGGCAAAGTTTATATTAGTTTTGGTAGTATAATTTGCAGATTTTGGTTAAATTGTACTGAAAATTCCTTTTGCTATGTTAGGTACTGTATTATACTGTTTTGGTTTACAAAAACACATGAAAAAAGTGAGATTGTATTGAGAGAAAATTAAAAAAGTGTAAAAAATAAAAAAAATAAAAAATTAAAACAAAAAAATAAAAAATTAAAACAAACAAATAAAAAAAAACAAAAACAAAAAACTTAAACGTAAATAAATAACAGTCTTGTGTTCATGTCTGTTGTTTTGTAAATCAAACATTTCCACTTTGTTTTGTTTTTTCTAAAAAAAATTTTTAAATGCAAATGTGTACTTATTTTTAAAGTTTAAGAAGTTATCTCCTAAAACTCGCAGTACTTAAATTCCTATTCAAGTGAGGACACACTTTAGCAAAACTAAACTCTTCCTGACCTGCTTCCCCTTCCTTTTCAACATTGTCTAAGCTCTGGTTAAAAATTCGGAAGTCCAGAAACACACAGTACTAAGATTTCTATTCAAGTGAGGACAAACCTAAGCAAAAGCAAACCCTCCTGTCTTGCCTCCCCTTCCCCTCAAACAGGCCACAGAGTCCTTGTCAATATTGCCTAAGCCCTGGCCACCAAGTCCTAAAACACACATTACTGAGAATCCTATTCAACTGGGGACACAAAAGTAAACATACACAGCTCCACAGAGACCCACCCCTACCCTCAATACAAATAACACAAGTTGTGCTGGAACAAGATTTTGAATGACTCAGGGATTTGCAATAAACAGGAAGTATTTGTGTTTGCACTGACTGCCTGAACCTCACAAAATCTTATGAAAGAATTTGTAAGATTCAGGACTTTAACTTTTGCACAACTCTTTATACAACTGTGATAATTTGAATGATTCAGGAATTCCTATACTTTATCACTACACTGATGCTCATGTGTCAAACTCCTGAACCTCACAAAATCCTGTGTGGGATTTTGAAGGACTCAGGAACTCCTGCACTTCTCATGTGAAAGAAATTGTAAGATTCAGGAACTAATGAGAAATGTCATACGAGGGAGTTAGGGTTAAATAAAGAACATCTTTCAAAATTCAAACTTGTCTCTTTTATGATACACAACCTCTCCCTCCCCCCCCCCAAAAAAATTCCCCCCCCCCCCCTCCAAAAAAATCCCCCTTTCCTCACTGGCTATGACCCTGTAACATACTGTATTCACCAACTCTTGTGTACCATAAGTTTTAACTAAAAAAACTTGCCATGTCATTCCTTCAGCATGCAATCTCTGCTGAGACAAGTGTTTCATGAACAGTGTCCTTAAGATGTACAGTAAAGTACTTGTATCCCTAAATACCAGCAAATATAGCTCTCGATATACACATAAACCTTTCTGAAACAGATGTAAACCTAACGAATGTAAAGTAATATCGTGACAAAGACATCTTTGTGTCCATTGTTTGAACAGTCTTAACAGGTGAGTAACCTAGCACGCCTATTTGCTACGATGATTATATACCCTTATGTTTGCTTAAAACAAACAGACAGTTATAAAATACAATATACAACAGATTTTGGTTTGTAATACTGAATATAAGAGAATAATAAATATCTTAAACTGATGCTCTCAGCTGCTCACACATGTGATAGTTCATCCATCAGCTGTGATCTGGGGCCGTATTCACAAAGAATACTTACTCACAACAGAATACACACAAAAAGTTGCCTAAGTCACACTTATACATGGTAGAGTGTATCTTCTTTTCTCAGTATAATTTACAAAGAGAATAGTGCATAAATTGACTAAATATTGTGCACAACTTTATGTAAACTTCAGAGTTGTGGTAAGCACCAAAAGCAATATGGCATGTTGCCAACATAAATAGTGACACGCTACGTAAAGCAGCGCACAGCCTAGGATTGCGTGTGTATTAAGCATGAAAGACCATGTGCTTCATGCTAACAATAGCAGTCAATGTGATTGGCTAAAGATGTAACAATTTATCAAGATGCAGTAAAAACACAATTGGCTCATACTGTACATGTGAATTTATTGCATCCACTCAGCATATCTTTACACTGTGTAAGTTGGCTTTGTGAATACCACTCTTGAAAGAAAGTCCTTGCACATTGCACAAGTATTTTAAGTATGTACAGGTCCTCTTAATTAATCCCACTCTTGGTCAGTATAACACTCATACTGGGCATCCACAGAACCTATACATGTCTGAATGGTTCCCAGGCAACCCTTCAGTAGACAATTCTTCCCTGGGATAACTCCCATCCCAGGCCTCAATTTTAAGAAAATTTTATGATTGTCCATTGGACAACCTGTCTGCCTTTTTGGTTGTCCAAAAGACAATTTAGTAGCAGTCCGTTAACTTGTTGCACAAAATTTGGTTGTCCAGTGGACAACCAACCTACCAGTTTCTGGTTGTCCATCACAAATTTTGGTCATCTCTGACTGTTAAAATCAAGCCCTACATCCAGAACCTCCCCCCCCCCCAGCATTTCCAAATTTTCTGGTGGGAAAGTTGTCTGGTGTCCCAGATGCCAAAGGGGAAATGGGGGGGGGGGCAGATATCCAAGTTATCATGAGTAAAATCTGGTGATCTCTGCCATGACCAAAATATTGTTGTAAAGATTGGTAGTTTCATTTCATTGCTGTTCAACATTATACCAGGACAAATTAGAAAAATATTCTGGAATAACAGCAAAACTGCTTGTGTTTGCAAAAAAATAATATGTCGGTTTAATATGGATCACATTTGTGCCATACTAATGCTGAGGTACTGTATTATTGTGCATTGCAATTTCTTGGAAAGACTGATTTAAGTGTGTGAGTATATTTCGAGGAGCTACAGTAACTGCTTAATTTATCACCGAAACTTTGAAAATCTAAAATGTCTTAACCAGGTACATGTGTTAAACATTTAGACCACACTCTGAACACAAAAATGCAATCTGAGCAGAAAGATGGTTTAAATCTACATGTTTCTTAGTACACGGAAGGTGCACAACCTGGTCACAGATCAAATAACTGACCAAGTTGTTCAATTTCATGTTTGTCTCCCATCTATTGTGTCATTACTCATTAGAGTTGTTACAGGCCATCTTTCTTTGGAAACGCAGACTGTAAATGATACATTAATGATAAACTGTACTGTAAGTTCCTGGAACTCTACATCAAAAGGAAATAAATCTGAATTTTCTTAGAGCTCCATATCATCAACATAAAGCTGAACACCTTTATGTGACAATAACGGTCCTCAAAAATGACGGCAGTTACACTTTCCTAAATCCTGCATTCTAAAATGGGGTTCACAGTCACTTTTCAATGAGCATACAGTATATACTGTATCTCTCAAATAGTACTGTCCATGACTACCCTCTGCTTAGCAATTACACACCCCATTCCCATTTATGATTAAATTATAAATCTTCATTGCCTTATGACTTTCAATACTAACAGGGTTGGCACTAGGCAGCACAACTGCAAGAATTGCCCATCAGCAAATGAATTCCCGCGAATTACACAAGGATCCAGAAGGATAGTCGCGCAACTTTTTTTCACTCAACAGAAACTCAATGACAGAATGATCCCTTTCAAAAATCTGAGATCCCTCTTTTTTGTATGAAGCTGAGGAGGGAAATTCCCTCTCAAAATTTTGGAGCTAGTGGCAACCCTGAATACTAAGACCAAATATTCAAATAAAACAAAACATTTTGCCATCCTAAGTTTTCATCAAAAGGAGGCAGGTCACTTTCTTCTGCAGCACATTAAAAATGGCAGAACATACTCCTTGATTTATACTTCACATTATAGACACTACCAGTTGGGAGTTGGAACTATGATTTGAACAGACGCAAGCATTACAAAACTGAAAGTTGTTAATACCAACTATTCTTACGTTGACATATGCTATTCATACATTGCACATCACCATGGCCATACGCAGGATTTCTTTTTTTTTTTGTGCGAAGGGGGGGGGGTGGGGGGAGTCAGGCAATTTTAGCTGGAACTATTACCAAACAGCTTTACCCCCAGAAGCTCTGGGGTATTAGAATGATCGCATTTTAGTTTCTTTAAATGACATTGCAGGGCACTTACCTGTCATCCTCTTCATAAAAATCATTTTTACTTTGTGTAGGCGTTAAAGTACTGAACTTGTAGCTATATATTAACTTGTATGAGAATGTTTTGGAAACCCAACAATAAGCTTCATTGCAAACCCTTGACCCCATTTCAGATACTGCCTGGCATGTTGCTAATTATAGCTTTTTCGTTTCAGTTTCACTCCATATATATGCCCATTCTCTGCAATTTACAAAAACAATGGCAGTTATTTAACATGAAAGAATTTATTTACTTCCTGTAAAGATATTGTAACTCTGACCTTTTGCAAATCCAATGTGGTGTACCCCAAGGTTCTATCCTAGGCTCTTTACTTTGCATTCTTTATCATACAAATGACATTGGTTATGTGACAAAAAAATCGTTAGATGTTAATCTGTTTGATGACACCAATATATTGTTTACTGGCCACGATACAAAAGAGTTGGAGATGTTAAATCTGTAATGAACTTGGTGTGGTGAGTATCACCACTGGATTTCCTCCAAGAACATATCACTCCATATACATAAAAAAGACCTATTACGTTGTTTTTAGTAATAGACAAAAGGTAAAAATATGATATTTGCCATATTTCAATGAACACAAGATACTTACGGGAAGCTGACCTTGGTACGTTTTTAGGTGTCTTGACTGATTCCAACTTAATTTGGAAAAAATCACATTCAGTTTATAGCTTCTACTGTACAATTGCCCAAACTACTGGAATCCTTTTTTAAGTTAAAACACATTCTTCCTAGGAATATACTTTGTACATTGTAACTTACCTTAATCTACCCACATTTAGCGATCGCAAGTACCTATGATCAACAAAGAGACTTTAAACGTGCTCTTGAACATGACGAATATGCAAAATGCGTTAGTGACGTCCGGGGAACATAGTTTCCATGAACCTCAAACACAGATCCTCATAGAAGTTTAACTTTGATGTCATATGTTTACGTGTGTGCCATTTGTATAATTATGTATTTCACTTTTTCAAAAAGAGTGAAAGTGAACATCTAATTTTCTGTAATGACTGCAGATTGTTTTTTATTTCATACGGAGAAACGGGTTTTACGATTAATCGCTGGTAGCTTGTACTAAACGTTTATTACACATGCGATTGTTTAGCGATTAATGGCTAAACGGTCACAGCCCTATTTGAATCTTGGCCCAATTTGGAGAGTCTACACCCAATTTCCTGCAGGAAAATATGTGATTTACAAGATAAGAAATTCAAGAACAATTAAAGCAGCTAACAAAAGATTGTATGGTAGATCGCCAGTACACTGTGGGGCCGTCGAGTGCACGTCTAGCCTAACATTCCATGTCACAATCTTGAAATGATATCTCTCTTAGGTGTGCATTTGACGGCCGACCCATTATACACATTATGAGAGCCCACAATAGATCAGGACATTTTGTGCATAGGCTAGGCATGTGCATAGTGCAGATGTTTTGTCCAAATAAGGTGGGTGTCAAATTCATCCACATCATCCACTAAGCATAGGCCTATTTACACAAAAACTTGTACTGACTTCAGAAGCTGGGAAATCCCATCAAATGAGATCCCCATTTTTTCAATATTCGTCTGTGCCATACTGCTCTAAGTACTGTAAATTGTCCAAGCAAATATAGCCTAGTCCTAGGCCTATTTTAAAAGGTGGGAGCTATTTAACCAATCGCCGGTCAAATAAGCATTGCACTTCTGCTTATTTAACCTATCGTCAGTCAAATAAGTGTTACATTTCTGCTTATTTAACCCATAATCGGTCAAACAAGCACTGCAGTTCTGCCAAAACTGATCATCGGTCAAAGAAGGATGGCACCCTAGCTTCTTCTACTGGTCAAATAAGTGCTAGGCTCACTTTTGCAAATATCCAATTGTCGCAGAAGTGCATATTTATGATTTTATTGGTGTTTGAACTTCAAAGCAGTTATCGTGTGCCCATTGCGGTAGGGGGCAAAACATTCAAGGGCATTGGTGGTCATGGTTAAATTTAGTTGAATTCTGCTGATTAATGGCAAAGTGCCTGAATTTTACATTATCTCCTCATATATATAATATATATATATATATATATATATATATATATATATATATATATATATATATATATATTATATATATATATATATATATATATATATTATATATGAGGAGATAATGTAAAATTCAGGCACTTTGCCATTAATCAGCAGAATTCAACTAAATTTAACCATGACCACCAATGCCCTTGAATGTTTTGCCCCCTACCGCAATGGGCACACGATAACTGCTTTGAAGTTCAAACACCAATAAAATCATAAATATGCACTTCTGCGACAATTGGATATTTGCAAAAGTGAGCCGGATTTCTCTAATTCGGCACTTAGGGGGAAAGTTGTTGTTGAAAAGTCGACCTTAAGGGGAAAAAAATTTTCGGGTGAAGTATAAGTTTCGCCTTAACGTTTCCACACACTTTTTCTATAGGAATACGTAAACTTACAAGGGCGCCCTCATAGATTTACAAACTAGATGCCATTACTTCAAAGTTGTCAAATTTACGGACACCTAGCTGTTAACACGAACGGATGGCTGGCCATTGAAATAACATTAATTATATTTTTAGACGTTAGGGCGAATTTATTTCTTATGTATTTTATTATCATTTTTTCGCCCTATGTACAAGCAGATATAACAATTTCCCCTTAAGGTGGGAATTAGCGTTATATATATATATATATATATATATATATATATACACATATACATATATATTTATATATGTATATATATATATATATATATATATATATAACCCTAAATGGTCACTTTGGGCGACACGGTAAAAAATGGTCACTTTGGGCGACAACCAGTTAATTAGATATATTTGCATATTCATGCAGGTAAAAATTAAACAAAAAATACCTTAATGATCTTCAGGAACGCCCTCAAGTTAAATATATGTCCAATTACCTGTGTGACGTACGCACAACGTTTTATTAAATAAAACAGAAATAAATTGGTATTGCGCAATAAGGGTCTGTACACCTAACGTACCAATTTATTACATGCATGATATACACCCCCAAATTTCAATAGTAAATTAATACACAATGGGATTCTAGTGCAACTTACCTATAGTAACCCCAAACAGAGGGCGCTAGGATACTTTTATATATTTCAAAACTTTTGAAATAACATACAGGGAATGGTTGTTATAACGTTGTAAACATTTAGGCGACACGTATATGTACACCTAATGTCAATGTCGCCTAAAAGTACCATTTTTTCACCCGAAATGTCGCCTAAAGTGACCATTTAGGGAAATATATATATATATATATATATATATATATATATATATATATATATATATATATATATATATATATATACCTAATTGTGGAATAGGGGGAAATTTTTGCTGAAAAAATCAACGTTAGGGGGAAATTGCCGTTAGGGGGAAAATTTGCTTTCCCCCTAACGTTTTCACACACTATTTCTATGGGAATACGTAACTGTATGGTAAATTCCATATAGCAACACGTAAAATACGCAATTACTTCAATGTTGACCAAATTACGGACACCTATGTGTTAACATGAATGGCTGAGGGGCCATTGAATTTACGTACATGTATACCATTTTACTGAAAGGCGAAATATATGCTAATGTATTTTATTGTTTTTCTTTCCCCTTAACGTTGTTGTGATATACAAATTTCCCCCTAATGTTCGATCCAGTGGAATATATATATATATATATATATATATATATATAACCCTAAACGGTCACTTTGGGCGACACGGTAAAAAATGGTCACTTTGGGCGACAACCAGTTAATTAGATATATTTGCATATTCATGCAGGTAAAAATTAAACAAAAAATACCTTAATGATCTTCAGGAACGCCCTTAAGTTAAATATATGTCCAAATACCTGTGTGACGTACGCACAACGTTTTATTAAATAAAACAGAAATAAATTGGTATTGCGCAATAAGGGTGTGTACACCTAACGTACCAATTTATTACATGCATGATATACACCCCCAAATTTCAATGGTAAATTAATACACAATGGGATTCTAGTGCAACTTACCTATAGTAACCCCAAAGAGAGGGCGCTAGGATACTTTTATATATTTCAAAACTTTTGAAATAACATGCAGGGAATGGTTGCTATAACGTTGTAAACATTTAGGCGACACGTATATGTACACCTAATGTCAATGTCGCCTAAAAGTACCATTTTTTCACCCGAAATGTCGCCTAAAGTGACCATTTAGGGAAATATATATATATATATATATATATATATATATATATATATATATATATATATATATATATATATATATATATATATATATATATATATATATATATATATATATATATATATATATATATATATATATATATATATATATATATATATATATATATATATATATATATATATATATGAGTCAAATCAACGCTGTATTAAATAGTCGCATAGAGACCTTAGGCCATTTTTCCTCTAACAAAGCACTTGCCTTATACTGAAAGAGGATATTTATTTGTGAATGGAAAACTTAGCCTCAAGCAGGATTCGAACCAGCGACCTCCCGCATACAAGGCGGATGCTCTGACCACTGAGCCATTGAGGCCTATGTGGTAGAACGCGGTCAACTGAGCTTAAATACTGTCGAGTCAAGCTTTCCATTGTTACGTCATAGGAACGCGTCCCATGTAGTATTGAGTAGGTAGAGTGACGTAGCGACTTTATATGAATGAGTCAAATCAACGCTGTATTAAATAGTCGCATAGAGACCTTAGGCCATTTTTCCTCTAACAAAGCAATTGCCTTATACTGAAAGAGGATATTTATTTGTGAATGGAAAACTTAGCCTCAAGCAGGATTCGAACCAGCGACCTCCCGCATACAAGGTGGATGCTCTGACCACTGAGCCATTGAGGCCTATGTGGTAGAACGCGGTCAACTGAGCTTAAATACTGTCGAGTCAAGCTTTCCATTGTTACGTCATAGGAACGCGTCCCATGTAGTATTGAGTAGGTAGAGTGACGTAGCGACTTTATATGAATGAGTCAAATCAACGCTGTATTAAATAGTCGCATAGAGACCTTAGGCCATTTTTCCTCTAACAAAGCACTTGCCTTATACTGAAAGAGGATATTTATTTGTGAATGGAAAACTTAGCCTCAAGCAGGATTCGAACCAGCGACCTCCCGCATACAAGGCGGATGCTCTGACCACTGAGCCATTGAGGCCTATGTGGTAGAACGCGGTCAACTGAGCTTAAATACTGTCGAGTCAAGCTTTCCATTGTTACGTCATAGGAACGCGTCCCATGTAGTATTGAGTAGGTAGAGTGACGTAGCGACTTTATATGAATGAGTCAAATCAACGCTGTATTAAATAGTCGCATAGAGACCTTAGGCCATTTTTCCTCTAACAAAGCACTTGCCTTATACTGAAAGAGGATATTTATTTGTGAATGGAAAACTTAGCCTCAAGCAGGATTCGAACCAGCGACCTCCCGCATACAAGGCGGATGCTCTGACCACTGAGCCATTGAGGCCTATGTGGTAGAACGCGGTCAACTGAGCTTAAATACTGTCGAGTCAAGCTTTCCATTGTTACGTCATAGGAACGCGTCCCATGTAGTATTGAGTAGGTAGAGTGACGTAGCGACTTTATATGAATGAGTCAAATCAACGCTGTATTAAATAGTCGCATAGAGACCTTAGGCCATTTTTCCTCTAACAAAGCACTTGCCTTATACTGAAAGAGGATATTTATTTGTGAATGGAAAACTTAGCCTCAAGCAGGATTCGAACCAGCGACCTCCCGCATACAAGGCGGATGCTCTGACCACTGAGCCATTGAGGCCTATGTGGTAGAACGCGGTCAACTGAGCTTAAATACTGTCGAGTCAAGCTTTCCATTGTTACGTCATAGGAACGCGTCCCATGTAGTATTGAGTAGGTAGAGTGACGTAGCGACTTTATATGAATGAGTCAAATCAACGCTGTATTAAATAGTCGCATAGAGACCTTAGGCCATTTTTCCTCTAACAAAGCACTTGCCTTATACTGAAAGAGGATATTTATTTGTGAATGGAAAACTTAGCCTCAAGCAGGATTCGAACCAGCGACCTCCCGCATACAAGGCGGATGCTCTGACCACTGAGCCATTGAGGCCTATGTGGTAGAACGCGGTCAGAGCATCCGCCTTGTATGCGGGAGGTCGCTGGTTCGAATCCTGCTTGAGGCTAAGTTTTCCATTCACAAATAAATATCCTCTTTCAGTATAAGGCAAGTGCTTTGTTAGAGGAAAAATGGCCTAAGGTCTCTATGCGACTATTTAATACAGCGTTGATTTGACTCATTCATATAAAGTCGCTACGTCACTCTACCTACTCAATACTACATGGGACGCGTTCCTATGACGTAACAATGGAAAGCTTGACTCGACAGTATTTAAGCTCAGTTGACCGCGTTCTACCACATAGGCCTCAATGGCTCAGTGGTCAGAGCATCCGCCTTGTATGCGGGAGGTCGCTGGTTCGAATCCTGCTTGAGGCTAAGTTTTCCATTCACAAATAAATATCCTCTTTCAGTATAAGGCAAGTGCTTTGTTAGAGGAAAAATGGCCTAAGGTCTCTATGCGACTATTTAATACAGCGTTGATTTGACTCATTCATATAAAGTCGCTACGTCACTCTACCTATATATATATATATATATATATATATATATATATATATATATATATATATATATATATATATATATATATATATATATATATATATATATATATATATATATATATATATAAATATATATATATATATAAATATATATATTTATATATATATATATATATATATATATATATATATATATATATATATATATATATACATATACATATATATATATAATAACATAAATAATTTAACACATTTAATAAGTGACATGTGTGGAACATGAGATAAAAGTCAAACAGTTGTAATTTGTGTGAGCTTTCAAACAGTGTATTTTATTTTAAATGAAATATGACATGAAGGGTGTTGAAACTACTATTACAAACCACAGTCATCATTTTTGCATTATTATGCTACTGAAACATATTTGCCTCTCAGGAAAAAAAAAAGAAAGAAATTGTTGCAATAAGGCCTCATAAAAAAAATAACCTGATTCTCATCACCGGACAGGCTGATTTTGGACGCTGGGTGGATAATTTTTTTATCTTTTATTAATGAACAAAAACCTCCCTGGCTGATGTAATCATTTCCATGTGCATTTTTTTTTTTTTTAAGAAATCTGATCTCAGACATCTTTCTGCTGGTTTTTGCATAAATATATTGCCTCAAATCACTCTGAACAAATCCCACACTTTAACGTTCATCCTATACTTGCAACCGACTAGGACTACTTGACAAGAACACTATGGATACACGATGTATACAGGGGTCGAAATTGAATTTTCTTGCCGCTGTTCCACGGAACAGCACTTTTTCCAAAACTACTGTTCCGGATCAGATTTTACTGTTCCGAAGTACCTCGGCATACATAGGGTACGTGCACACGTACAGAGGTACAAATTGCTGTTTAATGCATTCAAGTTATATGACTGCCCGACTGGACCAAAATGTGTGGGGGGGGGGCATGAAGTTTCAAATTCAATGGGGATTAACCAGCGGGATGTCCTGATTTTCTTTTTGTTCAGTTTATTGTTAGTATATAATCTTCCATTCATGCAGTGTCCCGAGACTTTGGACGAAAAATGCTCAGAATTGATGCAGAACACAGCAGGCAAGGCAAGTGGGATTCGAGTGATGGCAAAAAAGTTACACTGTATTGCAGTTTATTGCTATAGCTAAGCAATGAGTGGGGTCTCCAACATACTGTATGGGAGTGCACATACTGACGTTACTTTCTCGCCGCAGATTTACGTGAAATAGTCGTCTTATCCTTTGCCGCAATGTTGCTTCAGTATGCGCGTTTCCACAATATAGGTTTACCATGCAGCATAGGGAAATAACACGTGCAAGTGTAACCAGCTTCAATTGATCACCGCTGGAATGAGATTGCATTTCATACTTATGCCAAAATTTACGGAGGTTACTTATATTCACGGTGTGATTACTTTATCAGAGATAAGGTTGTGTGTGTATTCATACATCTGCAATTTGCATCTTGTGGGAAAACACTGTTCCACGGAACAGTGGCTTTTCAAAAGTTACTGTTCCGGCATTAAAACTACTGTTCTCGGAACAGCGGGAATTTCGACCCCTGTGTATAGCATAAAATAGGTCCCTGAAAGAACACAATGAAAATTGATTTGTGACAAAAAATAAAAAGGACCGGGCAACGGACATTTTAGATGTTAGTGATGAGAATTAAGTTATTTTTTTATGTGGCTTAACATAAACATTAAAACAAATGAACTTTTAACAAAAACTGGAAAGAATATGAATTAAACAATGTCTGCCCGGTTCACTGCTTTTGCAAGTCTCACAAGTATCCCGTTGTGTCTTGATGCATCTGTCAAGTCAATGAATGTGATCGGTTAAGTAAGCAAGAACACCATTGTTATATGACCGACGATCAGTTAATTATCCACAACGATTTTAAAAAGGTCACCAATAAGCAAAGGAACTTATACAGCCCCACCCTAAAAAATACAAAGCTGCCAGTGTACCTTCAAACTACCAGGAAATCCTTCAAGTTCAAGCTTACAGTAGTCATGTCTCAAATATTTTTACTGTGCCTACGTAGCCTAAGTTAGGTCTAGCCTATCCTATTACCGATGACAAAAACGTAAGACCATACTGGAAAGTTCATTTTTTCGCCGCGGAAGATTTATGCCAAAGGAAATGCAAGATAAAAATTACGCTAATATCTGCTGTAGGCTAGGTGCGCTAAATAGAAATCAGGCTGACAAAATACGCCAGAAATTTGGCGTGACCGCCTGAGTAACACGCCAAAGATCTTCGGCATAACCTACATGTTTTCCAGACTGGACGTAAGAGAAAATCCGGCCGGCATGGAATCCATGTCCATTAACAAGGACATAATCTTGCAGGCACAGAATCCATGTTCATTAGCCAAAAGAAAATCTTGTGGGAATGGATATCTGTATGAAACGCCCACCATACTATTACTAACATAGGCCTAGGCCTACTATGACTTTCAACTTCAAGTTCTTGTATTAAGGTTACACCTAACTGTTAGGTTGTTAGGTTTAGCCTATGCTTAGTCTGAGTTCTTTCAACTTACATTCTCGCCCATGGCATGGACTATGCCTAGGGTTTCTGTAGGCCAAATACCACACAGAACCATGCATTACCAAGCTTGGCATAGGCTGCTGGCATATAGCCTAGGCTAGGCCTATATCAATTAATTCATCCACGTGGATTCACAACTTTTCCAATTTTTATTGGCCACTTTACAAACAATATGAAGTTCATGGGTAACTTTCGTGTGGGATAAAACCATTTTAAATTTGACTAACCTTGCCTCAGACGTGTGACACAGTGATCAATTGAAGTTTTTATCATCCAAATTAAAGTTGTAAGTATCGGGAGCTTCACCAGTCCAAACTTTCTTCCAGTGTCTGATAAAACTGTACTAATGCATAGTGCACACTACACTCGTAGTCGATCAACACCAATGCAATATGTTCCGGACATACGTACTTAAAGACACGTACAGTACTGTTGCAAGTTAGGGTGTGAATAATATGCACACTCAAGTTGTATTTTCCGCGTAGTAAGACCATCTTAGACTGCAAACAGGAACTACGGTTTCTCCCGCCGCAGTGTAGTTATACAAACAAAGATTAAGGCCAAGTGATGACACAGAGACCGCGCAGTCAGCTTCGTAAATGTTTTCGCTTTTGGTACTTCGCGCCAGTAAATGCCGCGCCGTCTGTTGGCGTCAACCATGCGTCAACTCCGGTTTCTTTGTTTGTGAAAATCGTGTAATGGTAAACAAAGAATAGTGAGAAAACGGTTCCATATTTTTAAAAAGATTAGAACAAAACCTAATTGGACTGAATGTTTTCCTGGACAACTTTCAGTACCAATTAATGGTTGCTAATTATTTTACTAGATGCATACCTGACTGAAGGACGAAATTGGGTGGAGAGTTTGATACAATGACAATGAAATTTGCTGCAATATCGTTTTTGCGTTGGCGGTATACACCTTCCGTACGTGTTACCCTGCAAAATGTAGATATGTGTGTTATTACTTCGTTTCGCCCCTTGTCAATACTGAGGAAACAGCAATAATAAAGTGCGGTAAGTGTGGTTTATGATTGGACATTTGGGTTTGTATAAAGAGATTATAATCTGATGCACGTACGGTAGGGCTATGGACTGGGAAGTTTGCCATACGAGAGCAAGATGCTGATCTGGCCCACCCAACTAGCATGCGCAGTTTGGCACATTTTATTCTTTACTTTTTTTATTGAAACATTCAAAAGGGTTAACTCGGTTAGCTGAAATAGCTAATCTCCCCCGACTGAGGTTAATTAAATACAATAAGAAAAGTAAGATTTCGCAAAGAAGAGGGGCGAACAAAACATAGGAGACTTAAAAATTGAGCAATGACTCAAAACAAATCGAAAACGGAGATAACGAACACATAAAAGCACAAAACATGGCTAAAATGGACACATACTGACTATATAAGACTCATAAAAGCATCCACAGGCATCTAAAAATAATACATAAGCATAGCCTAGGCCTACATAAGACACTTAAGCAGGGGCGGATCTAGGGTCTTTTCTGAGGGGGGGTCCAACATAAAAAGGGCACATTAATTTTTTTTTTAAATTTTGGTTACCGTAAACGTCAGCGATTACACAACTTACCGCGTACTGACAAAGAAAGGATAAACCAAAAGACATGAAAAAACTGGAATCAAAACCTGGGATCTAAACGGTGAAATTGCAAAGTGCGCGAATCGCGCGAAATTTTTTTGGGGGGTAAGCCTACACTTATAAGAATCTGTACTAATTTAAAGCTTATATAGAACAATTGAGCGGACAGTTGGGCCCTATCGGGCGTAACTTTATTGTACTTCCCTCCTCGAGTCACTAGTCGTACTGTACGACAGCCACAAGTGAACGTTAACCAGGTTTAGCGAAATGCAATTCAATTCCCGACATTTACATAAATCCATGTATTCTACTTATTAACTTGAAAAGGTGGAAAGGGTTTGTACTATATTTAGCTATAAGTATAACTGAACTGAGGAAGAGTGGACAAAGCGTACCGAAAATTTTGGGTTTTATCCCAGAAATTACCCTTATGAAAGCCAAAATATGTAAACTGACCATGGGTGGCGGCAGAATTTTTCCAACAGGGGGCCGGGCCATGTCAGCTACCCCAAGTTCCGACATTCCCTATTTCGAGGGTATGATGAGAAGGGAAAATGTGGGAGCCTCGTTATCCCATGCAATTGCAGGCATATTTTGCATTATATCACTTAATACTTCATGATCCGAGTTACGCACTGATAGTGTTTTTTGAATCTGGATCGTGAAATTGAAAAGCGCGCGAAGCGGGCGAAATTTTTGATAGGCTTACACATAAAACATATGACGAAACGAAAAAAAGAACTGTAGTGTTTGTAGACCGTATCGGGTGTAACATACATTGTATCGAAACCACCTGGACTACACGATGAAATAGCCAAACTTTGCTCCGTAAGTCGCTCACCAACTGACTGTACCGCATGACACACACAAGACAACACCAACTAGGCTTTGCGATATGGGATGAAAGTTACGACCTTTACATAAACTATGTATTCTGCCCATATGTTACTTGGTAAGGTGGACAGGACTTGTGCTATCCTGCTATGTGGAATGGAACTATTGAAAAAAAAAGAGTGACTCTACAGCGCGCGTAGCGCGCCGAAACTTTTGGGTTCTCATTACAGAAATTATCCTCTTGAGAGCAAAAAACAGGTAAACCGTCGATTAGTTGTCGTCGGGGACTGCGTACTTTGGACTAAGACTCCACTACGAAACTCAGTGTAAAACTGCTCCGATAGGGGGCCAGTCTTCCCCGACGGGGGGCATGAACCTAGCCACCGCTATCTCGACTGGGGGAGGAGGTTAAAATACTGTACTTGTGTTCCCTATATAGTTGCGGCGCGACTGTCAAAAACACTCTGTCAGAACAGATGACTGAAGTCGAATGTTTGCTTTTCATTTGCGACAGCAGACCGGTCATTGGTCCAAAGACGTCAAAAACTTGAACCGACTGACATTGCGTTATTTGACCTGGTGGCGATTTTATATAGTAATTTTAAAATGAAACAAACACCGATTCGTCTATTGTGGCTTCTGGTCAACTCTTGGCTGTGGACTTCACCTAAGACTGGATCTTTATTCCCATCACTAGGGCAACACTATAAAAGAAGAGAGTAATTCCAGACTATAAATATCATAGCGAAACGTATTTACGTACCCTCTCTTGTTCACGAGAGGATGGATACTAGAGGGTGGAGGGAAGGTTTCGTAGATGTAGCGTTTATGGAGTGTGAACAGATCATTATTTTGTAAGACCAAAAGACTAGCAGTGACCTTTTGGAATCAATATTAAAACCCAATAGTAGTACGTTGCATGAAGCACTAGCTGGTGAGTATGACGTAATATCTGAGTGTTTTGTATTGCTCTGAATGCCCAAGCACGCCACACGTGGTTCCAAGCAGGGAGCTGTTAGGACAGCTCCCTGTTCCAAGCGAAAAGTGATTAGAATGCCTGATTGTCACGCAGACCAGGGAGCTGCGCAGACATACTGTAGTCACATTCTCTGTCAAACGATTGCACTGTTCGGGTTTCGGGGCGGCCAATCAATCTAGGCTACCGTAGTCAAATATATTGCCGAAAGTTTCTGCGATACATGGCTAGACTTTTACGAGTGGATTGATCGATACTGGATGGGGGTAACCAAAATCTCCTCGGAATTAGACAACACTGTCATCATTACCTGTGAAACTGTCTCGTTTTTTTTTTTTTTTTTTTTTTTTTGCTAGTGTGGAAAAAAAACATTTTTTGAAAAAGGGCACATTGGAAAATTTGAGGGGGGTCCGGACGCCGGCGACCCCCCCCTGGATCCGCCACTGCTTAAGAATTAAGAATAGGCTCAAAGCAAGAAAACAGAGATAAAGAAAAATGAAAGCACAAAAACATGACTTAAATGGACATTAAGATAGAAAATACATAGGCCTATGGACTTAGATTCATAAAAAACATCCACAGGCATGTGTAAGTCTAGACTGAATTAAGCTAAAGTAATAAAGGTATATAAATAAAACAGCCACTAACTTAAAAGAAAGAACGCAGCCTCTTCGACACAGATTTCAATAGACGTTTAAAAAGGGAGAAAGACATGGCATTTTTACACTCATTTGGTAGCCTAGTTACGGTACCACTCTTTGGCTCTTATAAAGATATTATTACTTGATTTTTGATCTTAGGGCTCGATGGTGTATCTCACCGGACTTCAGTGAACCTATCAGTAATGTAGGCCTATAGGCCTAAAAATATTGTTTGTTTGTTTGTCCTCGACCGCCCGCACGTAATTTTTCGTCTGCTCGTATTATTTTTTAGTTTCTTTTTCTTTCTTTCTTTCTTTCTTTCTTTCTTTCTTTCTTTCTTTCTTTCTTTCTTTCTTTCTTTCTTTCTTTCTTTCTTTCTTTCTTTCTTTCTTTCTTTCTTTCTTTCTTTCTTTCTTTCTTTCTTTCTTTCTTTCTTTCTTTCTTTCTTCTTCTTTCTTTCTTTCTTCTTTCTTTCTTTCTTTCTTTCTTTCTTTCTTTCTTTCTTTCTTTCTTTCTTTCTTTCTTTCTTTCTTTCTTTCTTTCTTTCTTTCTTTCTTTCTTTCTTTCTTTCTTTCTTTCTTTCTTTCTTTCTTTCTTTCTTTCTTTCTTTCTTTCTTTCTTTCTTTCTTTCTTTCTTTCTTTCTTTCTTTTTCTTTCTTTCTTTCTTTCTTTCTTTCTTCCTTCTTTCTTTCTTTCTTTCTTTTTCTTTCTTTCTTCCTTCAGTCTTTCTTTCTTTCTTTCTTTCTTTCTTTCTTTCTTTCTTTCTTTCTTTCTTTCTTTCTTTCTTTTTTTTTTGCCTTGTTCCTGACTGAAATACCTTGCACTTAATGGCCCATATATGTTGAATATCCAGTCGAAAGCAGAACAAATAAAACGCCTCCTTCACACATTCACACACACACACACAAACACACATACACACACAACACTCGAGGGAAACCATAGGCCTGCTTTTTCGATCCTGTAGTTCCGTGTTACTGACTTCCCCATTTTCAACACTGGCTGTGAAGAATACCCATGTAGCTGGTTCGAATATTAATACACAATCGTTCGTTGTACAACTGTTTCACAGGGACCGTGATTGCGGAGCCAAATTTGAAATGCGGGGGCTAACCATCAAAGCGGCATAACATTTTCAAGAAAATAAAAGCCTTTTGAAGCGGCCCAAAATGCCCACGGCAGGAAAAGTGCGGGGGCTGAATCCCCCATAGCCCCAGTTCCCTGGTCCGAGCTGCTTCTGTTGCCCAGCAGGTCAGTCTGCCTCGAAGCGTACCCGCGGAGATACAGTCCACTCAATCAGCCATTGCACAGACTCAACGCACGTGGCTACTGCTGTTCGTTGGGGGCACAGTGATCGGCGTAGAACGACCCTCGGGGCCCATGGACAAGAGGCAGGGAGGGGCCCAAACCAATGGTATCATAAATCCATTTTACTATGACCCCTTCAGTCTTCGTGGGGAGGAACGGGGTAACAGCCAGGACTTGCATGCACCAGATCCGGGTTCAATTCCCTATCCCATTCTTGCTTGCCGTCGTCTTCGAAAGCAGTTGGTTCTGTAGTTGTTGATAGCTTTTTGGTTCATTTTAGGGTATGTGCTGGATGGTTAAACGGTAGGCAGGGTTATGATTTTTTTTTAAATTTTTTATTAATTTATTTATTTATTTATTCATTCATTCATTCATTCATTCATTTATTTATTTATTTATTTATTTATTTACTTGCGTATTCGCAGGTTGGGCCTTCTGAACCCTCGGAGCCCCCGGATACTGTCCACCCGCTTGCAACGCCAGTGAAAGTGATGGCTTCATACTACAAAAATAGCGAAAAAAGAAGTTTCCTTCAATCGACTTTGCCACTCCCAGACGTGTTTGGTCAACTGATCTGCTCAATGCCAACGTGAGGGACTAAAATGTGGAAACCTTCCATTCACATAGGCGTGCGATCGGAGGGACTTGCAGCATGTGGGGGGAGGGGGATTGTCAGACAAAATTACTATGTTCTTTCTTCATTTCATAATTTTGGGAAACTGAATGTTTTATACGCAGGTTTTATTTTTCGGACAAGGGTGGACACACTGCAGTCAAGTTCTTATGTGCGAACTACACGCTCTGGTCTGAATATAGTGGGCACATATAGGCTATATGTACGCAGAAGTCAGCATGGCGTGATACACGCTAGGCGTGCACTGCAAACATGGAGTAAAAGCTGTTTCATTGATTTTGCCGCCCTGGCCTGGTCAGGGAAAGTGAGGAGCCATGCGAGCGCTGTCTTCTCGACCTTCTGTGGAGTATGGACTTTGAAGGGGTATAAATCACTTGTACATCCCTTTGCCATGTTATTATGTTAACAGTAAGCCACTAAAAGTTCATCCTGTAAACACATATCCATATGTTTCATTGTCTTGTGCTCTGCTGGGAAGGTTAAAAAAAAATTAAAAAAAAAAAAATACGCCCGCCTGACGGCCCTTTTTGGCAGGTCTCGAGGACAAACAAACAATATTTTTTGGCCCTACTGTGGAGTTAGACCGTTTAAAGCCTTGCATACCATACGTAATCGTTTGGATCGTAGTAAAGCATCTATAGACTTCACGTGAGAGCTTTCAAAAGATCACTTGATCTGTTTTCAAAAGGGGCATTTAAAATTATACGAGCTACCATTTTTTACTCCTGGGAGGGATATGGCTCATTCCAGGAATTGCGAGAGGGGGGCTGTCCCCAACGGAGAGAAAGCGGCGAAGACCCGGCAAAGGTGACTCCGGTTGCCGTCATTACGTTCGGGAAGGAGTAAAAAAAAATGCAGTGAACGGAAAGGAAAGTAACAAAATTTCAGTTGGAGTTAGTTAGATGAGATTTAACGACACATGTAAAGTTAAAATACGGTTTCAAACACGGCTCAAGTTCAAGTTTGGTTTCAAATACAGCTCAAATACGGTGCAAGTCCTTCCCTTTAGTCGCCTCTTACGATAGGCGGGAAATACCGTGGGCATATTCTACAACCCCAGCCCACAGGGGGGAATTTCATTTCGACGAATCCTGTATTCAATAGGGAGCCTCATAGTATAGCTAATCTCGCTACTTTGTAGTAGGCTATATATGATAACAATCAAATTGGGCTGTATACCTAAGATAGTTGGTACCCGACCGGATCCTTCCTTTTATAACCTGTACTGGTACCGTCCTGGCAGAGGATTTAAAGGGAGAAGGGGTGGTCCCCTCGTCTAAAAGAAACTTTTTTGTGTGTATGTGCTAGTGGCTCAGATGCGAAATGATGTTATTCACTGCACACAACTGTTTTGTTCAGTATTATACTGAATTGGGAGTTAAATTCGTCAAAAGAACTTCGTGGTGAAGGCCGTATATGTTTTGATCGAAACATGAACCATGCATTGAGTTCAATGTCAGCGGACAATAGACGAGTTGGGAAATGTTTCCACGCAATGCAATATGGGAATGGGTCAAAGGTGAAGTGTACCACGCTTACAGTGTCCCAGCGCGGGTGTTGCATGCTGAGCACGCAGAGCTACATACATTACCGTTGTCATGGTACACTTGAACTTGTGACCTGACCCGGAAGTACCTAATTTCCCAACTCGTCTATTCTCTGCATGAACTTGAACGGTACTAGCCTATAGATTACTGAAGGGAAATAAAACTTCAATACAGAAAATTTAAAAATGATGTTTCAAAATTACGTTAGGGTGACATGCTTATATTTGAGTCGACTTAAGTGCTTATATTACTTTAAGGAAAGTAAAATAAGTAGAATGGAGTTGTGGATGAAACCGGTGGAGGGGGGTTACATGTAATACGTGTTGCCTCCGTCTCGCTTGCCTTCGCCGGGGTAGTTGGAGTGTTATTTATTTCGTTCTCCATTCTTGTAGAATAAGTGGGCTGTATAAAGTGAATAGTTGTGTCTGGGCCTTATTTTGTACATTGGGGCCTGAGATATAGGCTGTGGTGAAGTTCTGTTTTGGGGGCTTTCGTTCATGTCGCCTAGTCTACAGTTTGTGTTCGTTTTGGGGTCGTGGCTCTTTGGAGCAATTGCAGTGAGCTAGTTTCTGTGTTAGTGATTATGGCTGTCAGTTTGGGAAACTTGTTTCACCGGCTGGTCGTACCCGTGTCGGTTTTTAAGCATGTTAAAAAGCACAACCTCTTGATCTGAGCAGGAGCGTTTTCCCCAATATTGCTCTATAGGCATTAGCAACTGGCCCGCTAAGCACGCTGAAAATAGACTATATCAGAGTAATCTAGATCCATTTGGGTTGGTGGGTACGGAGATGGACGCAGCTAGGATTTTTTGTTTTTTTTTGGGGGGGGGGGTGGGGCTGGAGATTTTTGTGGGGGAGCTTGCGTTTA
This sequence comes from Holothuria leucospilota, assembly GCA_029531755.1. NCBI lineage: Eukaryota > Metazoa > Echinodermata > Holothuroidea > Aspidochirotida > Holothuriidae > Holothuria > Holothuria leucospilota. The sequence continues at coordinate 13,237,495 of CM055968.1, read as the reverse complement.
CTATCTAAGCGGAGTGCCACCATAGGTTGGCGCGGAGCGTCCCAAGAAAATTTGAGATTTTAATACATCCCAGATCGTCAGAAATGGCGCTTGCAAGCCTGATTGGCAGCAGTCATCAAGATGTGCAATTTTGGTGGAAAAATCGTAAACTTTGATTTCTTTTTATTCTCAAAACACATTTCTGCGAGGACGGATTAGCTCAGCTAGTCGGGTCCAAGGATTTCAATTTTGAATCCCGTTTACCACCTAAGCGGAGCGCCACCATAGGTTGGCGCGGATCGTCCCAAGAAAATCTGAGATTTTAATACATCCAAGATCGCCGGAACTGGCACTTGCAAGCCTGCTTGATAGCAGCCATCAAGATGTGAAGTAGTGACCATAACATTTGCTGTAGACAGCAAAAGCTTGACACTGTTTGTTGTCAATGACCAGTGCCATTCAGTGGCGTAGCTACGGGGGGGGGGGGGCTTGGGGGCGCGAGCCCCCCCCCCCCACACACACACACACACAAACACACACTTGAAAATCATCGCGTCCCCCAAGAGTCCCCCACTGGCGATCAGAGCAAAAAAATTCACCCACTGAATAATTTTGAATAGATTCGGAGTGATTGTGACAAACTCAGTGTGTCTGAGAATAAAATAAAATCAAAGTTTACATTTTTCAACCAAAATTGCACATCTTGATGGCTGCTATCAAGCCTTGCAAGTGCCATTTCCAACGATCTGGGATGAATTAGAATCTCAAATTTTCTTGGGACGCTCCTCGCTAACCTATGGTGGCGCTCCGCTTAGATGGTAACCGGGATTCAAACTTACAATCCTCGGACCCCAAGTCCGGCCAGATGAGCTAATGCGTCCTCACGGAAATGCGTTTGAGAATGAAATAAAGTCAAAGTTGACGATTTTTTCACAAAAATTGCACATCTTCATGGGCTGCTATTTCCGGCTATCTGGGATGTATTAAAACCTCAGATTTTCTTGGAACACCCCGCGCTAACCTATGGTGGCGCTCCGCTTAGATTGTAAACGCAGTGGCGTACACAGGGGGGAGGCCATTGGGCCATGCCCCCGCCCCTCACTGATGCCGATTTTTTTTTTTTTTTTTAGTTTCTAATTATACGTAAATTTTTTTAACACAAATTTTACTTCAAAAGGTAGCATATGTGGCACCTAATTTTTCAAAAATTTTCAAAGGGGAGGGGGACACCCCCTCTCCTTAGGCCCCTCCCCCAGGTCGGCTATCACACAACAAACTGCATGGCCCCCGTGAGAGAAATCCTGGTTACTCCGCCACTGGGTAAACGGGATTCAAACTTGCAGTCCTTGGATCCCAAGTCCGACCAGCCGAAGATAACCCGTCCTCACAGAAATGTGTTTTTAGAATAGAATAAAATCAAATCAAACTTTACATCTCGTTCACAAAAAATGCACTTCTTGATGGCTACTATCAAGCCTGGCAAGTGCCATTTCCGGCGATCTGGGATATATTAAACTCTCAAATTTTCTTGGTACGCTCCGCGCTAACTTATGGTGGCGCTCCGCTTAGATAGTAAACGGGAGCTCCCCCACAAAAAGCTCCATCCCCCCCCCCCCCGAGCCCCCAAACAAAAAATCCTAGCTACGCTACTGGTGTCATTCCTGAAGAGGTCAAATAATTGTAGGCAACAATTGTTGTTCATCACAAGTCCATTATTATTAGTGACAGTTGTTGCTGATGACAAGTTTGTTGTCTGCAGCACTGAATTGTCAAGCATGCATAGATTGCTACTCTTGACAAGCATATTAAGTACGGTAGTCATCATGTGTGTACTTTTGTTGTACACAACATTTATGTGCCTTTGTTGTATACATTTTCTTTTGATGTTACCTGTAACAAACCCATGTATTCTTTGGTTCAGCTTCACTATTTTATTGTTTTGCTGAAGTTATTTGCTTGTACTTTGGGGGTTTCAAAGTATATAAGTACCGGTATAAAAGGGAGAGATTTGAGGCACCCCATGGGTTTTTGATCAGCTCTCATAGAGAAATCATCTAGATATTGTTTGTAGATAGGGGAAACACTCAGAATGAAGTAACTATAGCATAGTTTCTGGTAGACAGCTTTTTATATTTCACGATGCGTCGGCCTCTCTAAAATGATCAACTGTCACTTACCTAGATTTACTATAACTACTGTGCAGTTCAGGTGAAGATGTCATCGGGAAGCCACATTTTATTGCCACAAGCATCTTCCACAACAAACTCATTCTGGAGCTCCCTGCATACGCAACAGCCTTAGGCTACAGTATTGGTTACATTATATACCCCACTTAGAAAATAGAATGGTGGGGTGTGAAGGAACATCTTTTTAGCGCAGTCAATACATCATGTTGAAGTGTTTAAGTATAGCTAGAGTACAGCAGATTCCATAAACTCTATCGCTCGACTTATTTCCCTGCATTTAATCTTCGTTCACCTTCAAACCAAGAACGCGACAATATATATATATATATATATATATATATATATATATTATATATATATATATATATATTATATATATATATATATATATATATAGGTATAAAAAGAAGTAGTAAATAGTGCTAAAAGTTTGTAAAAATTCCACGACGTTTCGGGTTTAAACCCTTCATCAGGTGGCAAAAATGCAACTGATTGTTGACACGGCCAAACATACAATTTGAAAAATACGCAATAAAGTTGGGCATGGAAAAAAGGTAAAACCGGCTAGGAAAACAGACAGGTAAAAACATTGCAGGAATTACTGAGTTATAACAGTTCAAGTCTAACGTTCGGACCATGTGGGGACAGGGTTGTTGACGGGGGATCTGAGTAGCTCTGAACGTGAAACTTGAGTTGAAAACCTCTTGGGATTACCTTCCTACGTAGGCACGTGCGCAAGAAGTGGATGTGGCTGGCAAACTGTTATAACTCAGCAATTCAATGATGCAGAGTACCACACAATGCAGAGAGAGTGTGTGAATTACACATAGTACAAGAGTTAGTGACTGATTCGATCTGAATGAAAATCAACCCAAATACTGGCATAGCCTTTTGAACAAGGGAAGAATGAAAGAAGAAACCAGAACGAAAATTGAACCACGCGGGTTTGAACCCGGGACGAACGCTGTCCGGGTGACTGCCTTAACCACTGCACCACCGTGTCTAACGTGATTCTCTGCTTGAATCAAGGTACAAATACCGCCCGCTACAATTTTCCCTCGTTACTACACAAAGTGTGTAAATCCCGAAACGGGTAAATTAGATAGGTCGAACGTGGTAAGATCGACTGTTACAGTTTACTGTTAGGCCTATGTTTAATAATACATTTTAAGAGAATGAGCGTTATGAAAAATGTTTATAGGTCTTTTACCTGGTCACAGTTTTGATAAACTTGCACTCCTGTTTGGATCATCCCCCATTCGAAGCTATAGTCATCTTGACCTCGTTCAAGGTTAGAAAAAAGTTCGATATGTGTGAAGTTCTTGTTACTTGTAGTGTCATTTGAATTTCAGTTTAAAGACAGGCAATCATAAGCCCAAAGTACATTTTTCGTGGAGGGGTATCAAAATTCTCAGTTGGATACTGCTCTTTGACTGACATCAAAGTTTGAAAATTCAAGTGATGCAGAGTACCACACAATGCAGAGAGAGTGTGTGGATTACACATAGTCTTGTATCTCACAAGGAACTCGTCTGGAATGACGAGAATTGCATCTCACTTGCCCCAAGTTTGCAATTACCATAGAGCCTCCAGGTAGCAATATGCCATGACACAGCCAAAAGGATCACCAAATGATGAGGATTACTAAGAATGTAATCAGTTCTAAAGCTTTGCCACCCCTTCTTCAAGGACAACACACCCTTCTCTACACCCTACTGTCACAAGTATTTCAAATTTTGCAAATGGTATCGTAAGCTTGAGCTCAGCCATAATCCCATATCCTGAATCCAGGGTACAGCACAGCTGCGGTTACGTAATGCACATTTCTAAATCTTTCGTGTAACGATAGTTTACGTACCTCTGTATTGTTTAGGGAACGCTTATAGTGTGTAGGCAAACCTACTAAAGGGCGGGTCGCACTACAGCTATTTTCAATCCGAAATCCGATCCGAATTTTTCTAAATAGGACCAACAGTTTTTTTTTTTTTTTTTATTCAGACTTTGTTCTAAGGATGGTCACGTTACATCGAAAACTCATCCTAGTTTGTCTTACGATAAACTGGTCTGCTACTATCATATAACTTATACCGCTCAACAGAGCGTATTTGTTCGAAAATCAATCCGATTTTTGGCACGCGTGTCCAACAAACGCTGTCTGCCGATGTTACGTCACGAAGTAGTTCACATTTCATTTTCGTAGTCCTCTGATGCAAATCATATATTTACACAGGTTGGCAAATTTTTGGCTTTTTCCGACCAGGGATTGAGAAGATTTTAACTAAAACTCGGACAAAAAAAAAAAACAAAACAAAAATCGGACCGAAATCGCTTTAGTGTGACCTGCGCTTGAAGGAGCTAGGATGCCCAGCAGACGAGTCTCGGTTTTAGTTTTGTGAGTTGTTGTCAGGACAGCAACTCCCTGGCCGTTAGTCTTTACTCAAGCTGTTGTAGCAATGGCTACGTACTTTTATTCCCCGAGAAGTTTGTAGGGCTTTGCCCATTTCTCTGCCCAGGATAGTGGGCAGAGAGAGTGCCTACAGCAGTTCGACTTAACTGGTTAAAAAGTGTATGTTATTTCTGATTATTCACGAGTTATTTTGGTTAGTTTTGTGTTTCGCAAAAGTGTGCAAAATTTGTGTTATTTTCTTGGAAAGTGTTACTACTGAAAACAGAAAGGAAATATATTTTTATGAGAAAGTATAGTACTATTACAAAGTTCAAGTTGTATGATATGTTCAGAATTGAAAGAAAGCAAAAATGTTATTTGTTGATGCTATACGTCGTGTTAATGTTCAATTCAATGTAACCAAAGATGCTATTTACCTTCTATTTTCCAGGTTTTCATTATTACTGTGTAATATAAAATTAACTTTATTTTTGTATATAGTAAACTTCGTTACAGGGGCTTTATGTTGGAATAAAATGTCAAAGCTTACACCTCGGTGTAGTTTTGTCTTTTCGTCTTGTCCGGTGACCACAGCCGAGGCGATACCCATGACACCGACCAAAATAAGAAAAAAAAACTCAATTATAAGAAAGTGGAAACTTTACCAAAGATAGCACCGTTTTGCATCTACGCCACCTTAAATAAACAATTCTTTATCAAAAGGGAGGGGGACATACCTTCCTCTTAGACCTCTCCTCTAGGACAACACCTTTGCACGACGTGACAAAGGATCCCGGGGTGCAAACTATCATAATTACGCAAGTATACAGTTTACTCCGACTTTCTAGGTTTATCTGGGTAGGATTGCATTATGATAATATCTGTGGTGCAGGGGCGTAGCTACGGGGGAGGGGGCATGAGGGGGCATGAGGGGGCAAGTGCCTCCACGACAAAGCCGTGCCACCCCAGATACCCCTACGGAAAATTTCGGAATGTACAGTTTTATATATATATATATATATATATATATATATATATATATATATATATATATATATATATATATATATATATATATATATTAGTCCTATAGAGAGGGAGAGAATTCAGGAATTGTGCCCTCCTAGGAAAGGTTCGTGACCGCCCAGTGTCCCTACTCAGAAAATTCTGGCTACGCCACTGCTGTGGTGTCCCAATCACCAACCCCTGTCGTCGGTGCCACTGTTATGATCAGTTCAAAATTTGGCCAAACATGGCACCATTTTATATCTTAAACACCTTCCATGAACTAAAACTAACGTGGAGGAGGATATCCCACTCCACTTATTAGACTCTTCCTCCTGGGTGTCAACCTCAAGTGCCAACAATCCTAGGTACACCGCTGTACTTATCAAACTCAAGACTGTAGTTAGAGTTAGATGAGGTTTTACGGCTCAGTTTCTAACCAAGTGGTTTAAGCCACGGCCTTTTTTCCAGTTGTGGCTCACTGGCTTGTGTTCCCTACTCCATTGCTTATGCTGAGCTCAAATTGCACTACTGGCCCGAAACCCTGACCTTAGCCTACATGAAACAATCAAATGATATCATTATTTATTTTATTTGTTTCCTGAACAACATATGTTTGCTATAGACAATTTAATAAATATGGCAATAGGGTACCGTATCTCTCTGTCGAATTTTGTGTACTAAAATTCTGAAAGAAAGACCAATTGTGTGTGTCAAATTCCCATGTAAATGCCACCATTTGCATATAGACATCATCAGAATTAAAAAAAAATCCTTAAAGGGGAGGGGACATCCCCTGTACCCTTATATTCCTCCACCCAGATCTACAAGTATACACACCTTTCATGGATTAACATTCCTACTGTCACATATTGTATGTAGGCCTATTTAAACGAGTTATTCCAATTTTTATTATAGCTTTCAGAATAACATCCAGTCCTACCAATTGATTTTAAGATTTTCTATTATTTAACTTGTATCTGGAGACAAATTTTTACAAATACTGAATCTTCAGACGCAACATACAAGACTTAGGAAGTGTTACTTCCTGCAGTCTGGGAGGCATTTTGAGCAGAAGTTTACTTTGCACCCTAAACGCCAACTAATGGTGGCGCTTCTTTTAAATAGTGTCACATATAAGTCCTTCGATCAGGGAGTTGTTATTCCCAATAACAACTCCTTGGCAAACTGTCAAAATTTCCCCGCTCTTTAACCTTCAGTTCTATTTTTTTTCTTTAAGACCTTCCTAAACCTTTTTTACATAAATGTACATATAAGGTCTTTTTCTGAATAGATTGGGAGCCATACTAAGGCCTAAAAGCAAATTAAAGTAACTCACTGTCAAAAACAACGTTTCGGTGCACAACAGATAATCTGGAGTTGGCCTGCCTTCAAGAGAAGGGAGTCTAATCTGCTCTTAGTCTGCCTGAACAATCCTGCTATTGCCCATATATCTTTTCTGTTCAGTTGAAGGTCTCTTACAAAGATGTTCTCACTCTCTGAGATTTGTCTCTTGGTCGGATCATTTCTATCCCACCGACTGCAGTGGTCAAGTGGTTAGAGCATCCGACTTGCAGCCGGAAGGTCTAGGGTTCAAATCCTGGCCGGGTCATACCAAAGACTTTAAAAATGGAACCTACTGCCTTGGTGCTCAGCATAAACAATGGAGTAGGGAAAACAAGCCAGTGAGCCACAACTGGAAAAAAGGCCGTGGTCGTCTCGACTTGAACCAATTGGTTAGAAACTGGGACGTTAAACCTCGTCTAACCTAACCTAACCCAGGACGGCGATTCGCAAATGGTAAAAAGTCCCCCACCTTTAGAGATGGATCCATGCCCTTGCTTACACCGACTTTCTGATGGGTTTTTCTGGGGTGGGATTACGACATCATCTGCTGTGCCCCTCCCATCATCTAATACTCAGTGGTGGAGCCGCTGCAGGGGTTATAACTGAAAAATTACTAAGTCTATATCTGAATGAGATATAATCATAGCCGTTTTGCTATCTGTGAGTTACGGTACGTTGTAAGAGTCACCATGTCGGGAGGGGGAGCTCTACTCCTGACCCCCCCCCCACCCCATCGCCGCTTCGCGACTCACTCGTGCCAACCGCACTGTGTGGACCACCCCCATCCTCACCACACCCACCCTGCCAGGCTGTTCAGCCACGTGACTTGCAATGAACATTTCCAACTGAGGCGTAAATTAAAGGTTATAAACAAGATTGAAGAACGAAACAGGGAAATCCCCTCTGATTGAGCAGCAGTGTTTGATATACACAGATACAAAATTTTTGTTTGATGGGTTACAAAATTTTTGTTTGATGGGTTACAAAATTTTTGTTTGATGGGAGGCAAGTTTTAAGTCACGTATTCTAAGAAACAACATCGAATGTTATTATAGAGCTATTTTCATTCCCACGTTGAAGTTGAACAGTTTATATTTGAATTGAACTTGGTTATGATGTATATCGTAATGAAATATTGAATCTACGTGTCTGGATGTAATACGGAGGATTAAATTGTTAAGCACCAAAGTGATCAATGTCGTATACAGCGTGCTATATCTCGAGTGTTACGTCCAACTAGACATTGTGCGGGCATAATAGGCTAGTTGGGAAACTTCGATGTACAACGCATGCTGGGAAGGAAAGTGTACCAAAACAGACACTACATGTGCAAGACAAATATTTTGTATAATCAAGCACAATTTTCGAGTTTAAAACTATGGTTTTCTAGACATCACTCACGGCTCAAAGACTATTCTTTTTAGCAGGAAAGTTCTCTTTGAAGTTAATCTCCTTATCTTGGACCGAAAAGGTTGGGCAGAATGACGGATTGTGGAAGACAAAAACAACAGTCGCTCGAAGCCTTCGTATCTGTGCGAAAATGTCCGTGGACTTGATCTGTGGTACAGCAAAATCTAATTTCCCAACTCCTCTATATATAAAATTATGTTTTGGAATTTGCATTTGTATGACCACAGTTAACCAATATCTATCGGTAGCCCGACACCTACACCGTTGAGAAGACGGTGGTGTGGGCCTACTGGTGTATTAATTCTCATTGGTAGGCTTGAAATTAAAAACACGGGGCTTTGGTACTGCTATTTTATAGGACGTCATTTTACGAGTCGCGACTTCATTCAGAATTGCCCCACCGTAGACACTTAAACCCCCGACTCCAAAGCACTGGAGTCATCTAATCCTAATTTGTATGGTGATTTTTTCATTCAGAAATTTGGAGGACAAAGAATGTGCTTACGCACTGATCCTGTAATCTATATACCTTTGAACAGGAGCAGACTAGAGGAAGAGGGTGGCAAAGGCCATGACTTGGTTAAAATTATACCATGCCTCCACCCCACCCCCTCCTCTTGGCGGCGCCACTGTTTAAAACCTGGATTTAGTTTCAACTGTATACCCATGCATGCCCCGAACATGTGCTCAATTTCACGGGATTACCAGATTGCGGGGGAATTTAAGGTACATAAAAAATCGTATACGTTTTAGTCCAAAATCGCTCATTGTATTTCGGTAAATGTCTATGAGAGACACGGGAATATAACGCATCATGGCCTACGCTTTCTTTCCGAAGTTTCAACGGCCAAGGAGCAGGACCGTAGCCAGGCAAGGTACTGAAGGGGGAGAGATAGCTTCCAGGGAAGGGGATGAAATATTATTAGGGGCGAGATATGCTAATGCATTAAGGCAATGACAACTTTTCATTTTCTTGAGAGCAGAAAATTTTCTAAGGAAGGTTTCGTCCTTGCCCCCCTCCCCCTGTCTACAGGCTTTCCAAGGAGGAAGGAGGAAAACAAATTTAGAAAGAGAACAGCAGAGGAAAGCATCTCATCATTGCCTGTGTAGGGTGTTGCCACTAGAGTAGAGGGACACATGGATATTTATTCATTAATTCCGAGTAATGTCCTCAAATTATTAAAAGATGCTTATATATATATATATATATTTATCTGTTACTACACTTGTAATCATGTGAAAAGCATTTTGACATCTTTATTTAATCTATGAAATAATGAGATTAATTTGTTAGTAAGACGACTTTGAAGAGTGCTTACATCTCTTGGATTTGATACGAACAAAATCGATCGTAAAGACAGTGCGATAAGGTGATGGAATTACCAGAGTGTTATCATTTCAAAATAAGAGATGTCTTCAGTTCTCTTGAAAGGTGGATATATTACAATCTAACTTTAGCCTGTATGGATGATACCCCCTTACAACTTCGAAAGACAGATTTCGAATTAGAAAATTGAATCAGAGATTTAAAGTTGTCTGTAATTCCAAGTTTCCGACATGACATTTGTCTTATTACAATTATTGTATACATGCGGGTCTTCTTTGGTCTACATCTCACGTCACTTTAAATTAAAATCATGATTCGTGGTGTAGGCAATAAAGATTGTTCATTGCTTTAACAGTTTCTCTGTTGATTTTTCTTTTTTCAAATTCGTCTGCTAGAGTCAGGAAGTGCCCCAGATTTAGAAAGAACATGTACTTTTGACTTTAAGTTTGAAAGAATTTGTCACCTCGTAGTCTATAGGTAAGTGGTTGGCAAGAACTTCTTGATACAGCTGATACCACAAAGGGGCCAATTGATTAAAAAAATCCTTGATACGTTCTTTGTAGTAAGTAACAAAATACATATAGTATCTAAAAGATTATGAAAAATTATTGAAAAGCTTAAGACTCATGTCAAGCTTTTAAGAAGTCAGGCGCGGATCCGGAAATTTTGAGGGGGGAGGGCCCAAGATGGAAAATCTCATGTGCACGTGCACCACGAGCGCGAAGCGCGAGTTCGTGCGCGTGGGGTCCAGGGGCCCGCTTTAGGGACCCCTGGCGGGGTCCAGGGGCGGAGCCCCGGAAGCTCTAGCAATATTGCATTTTAAGAGCACTGAAATCGGCTCCAGTTCTTATGTCAGTGAGATTTTATACCTTTTCATGTTGCATGGAATGTGATGTCTATGGCTCATTTTAAGTTACTATATGTACCTGCAGAAGTTCGGGAGAATCTAAGTTATCTTAAAAGTTACACGCCAACATTATGAGCCCGTTTAGGTAACTTGAAATTATTTTTGCCATAATAAGTGTTTTATTTTCGTTACACAGTATTCGGGAATAGGACATCAGATGAAACAATTGCGCGCGAAGCGCGCCGAAAATTTGAATTTTCATTTAAAACCATTGCTATGACTAACGGTGTCAATTCCCTTCATGTGTGTCTATCAATTAGAAGGTGGGTTCAGTACTAAGTTTTCGGTTCTCATAAGAAGAGGAGGGTAAAAAAAAATGAATATCAGTTGTTTACATCCTTACAGTGCTGGCTCCTCTGAAATCACGTTTATGCACACGAATAGTTGACTTATGGTAGAACCCCACCGATGAGTAATGCGAATACGTCTGGGACCTTATTGATAGTAAAAGGAGCAATTCAAGGCTAAGAGTGCGCAAATCAAGCAAAAATCAAGAAATATTGAGAAGACTTGCAAAAATCGTGAAAGATTTGAAATGATTTTTGGTAAAAAGTGATAAAAATAAATGCATCACTCAATAAAAACGTACCTCTCTCCGTAAGCGTAAACAATTGCGTGCGAAGCGCGCCGAAAATTTTCGGTGTAGAGCCTCCCGGGAGCTCGGCATTAATTGTACACTGAAAACGGGGACCAACAGGACTGTCACAACCTGACATCCATATGGGAGGAGAGATGATATATCACCTTTTTTATGAATTTCTGAAGGGTATACTCTTCAGAAATCTATGACCGATGGTGCAAGCGGGAGCTGGTGATTGGGGGAACCGCAGAACTGCTAAACCGTGCCTTTTTAGGCAGTGGGATTTTGTATACGCTATAGAGTAGGAGAGCCTTTTCTTGTTAGTACATGAGAGTGCAATCCCAGGAAGGGGTTAACCCTCCCCTTTGAGAAATTTTTGTTAATTTTAGGGGGCCTATACGCAAAATGGTGGTATCTTTGGGTCATTCTAAAGTGATTGTATGTTTAAAAAATGTCCATAATTTAGTGAATTCTAACTTTTTTCGGGTGAAAAAGGGGAGTAAGAGACGGTTTATATATTGTCTTCAAACCTCCTTAATTCCCAGGAAAAATCATAGGCGTGGATCCATCTCTGGATCTGGGAGGTATTTTCGGCCAAATTTTCTTGTACGCTTCGCGCCGAGCTATGGTGGCGCGTTACGCTAAGATAGTTTGCCTACAGGCTTCGCCCCCTGGTAAAGTTCTGGCTACGCACCCCATTAACACCAGACCCCCCCCCGCACCTCCCCCGCCGTCACGCTCACTACGGTCCTGTTCTTTAAGGCAAGCAGTGATTTCCAATTCCTTTCTACCCAGTCTCAAGAAGATGCTTGTCATGTCAAATAACTGGACATTTGCAGGTTTTTTTTTTTTTGGCATGCGTAGAAAGCCTGGAAGGGAGGGGGCTGTGGGTTCAGCAAAAATGTGGTGGGGCGGAAGAGGGAGGGTTTCCGCCTCCCCAATTCAAGGACGGAAACCCCTTATCTGTTCCCTGTGAAAAATAAAAAGAATGCAATAGTGTTCTTTGAAATTTGCCCAATATGTTGTACCAAATTGCATCTAAGGACACTTAAATGTTGAAAAATTTACCAAAGCCCCCGTCGAGCAGAACATCTTCCTACGCCATTACTTTTTGGTATGTTCCAACTCACGAATTTCTCAAAAACGCATCAGTCCTGGGTATAACGTTAAACTGCATTCAGGTGTGGCGAGTAGTTTGTCCCCGACTACCGCCTATAAAATGCGCACATGAGACCGCTATTACTCATCCCACGACTGTCGGGTTTTCGGCGCCACAAAACCGAGCAAGCCCCTCCATGGTTGGCCCCTGTGGGCTGGGGGTTGTAGAATATGCCCACGGTATTTCCCGCCTGTCGTAAGAGGCGACTTAAGGGAAGGACTTGAACTGAATTTTTACTTGGTGACACTATATAACACATTCGTGTTGGTGTGTCGTTAAACCGCATCTAACTAACTAACTCAAAAACGCATCATTTGGAAAAGATACTGGACGTGACATCAAATTCTACATACCGCCCCCAATCACAAAACTTTTATGATTGGTCAGTTATGTGACAACTGATGGGGATGGGGTGCTGTTTTGTATAACAGCTTCCAATAACAACTCCTTGGTGACAATAAGTAGCCTTCAGTTCTTCAATGTACATTTAAATTTTTCCGTTGTGTATAATATGAGAGGATAAAAATCGATCCAGAGAAGCAGGTCAAATAAGAAATGGCGGGCAGCGAGATATCTTTCAGCGAAATATCTATCAGCTCTAGTGAGGACGATGTTACAGAAACTTCCAAAGAAGTCATGACGAATGAGAAATAATTTTCAGGTTATAGAGTCCCGGGGTTAAGGTAACTTTAAGAAATGTATTTGCCCATATCGTCCTGGGAAAAAGTCATGCTAACAGTCAGCAAGGAAAGTTTGATTAGGGAATGTGAATGCTGTGTATATTCACTATTATGTAGCTGGACGGTGCCGCGCATGACAGTGGTTGTGTTTGTTGCCCTCTAAAAAATCACCACACAATGCAAGGGCCAACGTGACCGGAAAACACCAACGGACAATTCCCGCATGGATGATCCCCACTCCTGACAAATCCCCCTCCCCTCCCCTCCAGACAATTCCCACGTATGACATCCCTCACCAGAAAAATTGTAATTGTGCAGGGGTGAGAATAGACGAGTTGGGAAACTTCAATGAACAATGCTGGGAAGGAAAGTAGGAAAGTGTACCACAACAGAGACTGCATGTGTAAGACAGATATTTTGTGTAATCAGTGTAATCACACACAATTTTCGAGTTTAAAATATGGTTCTCTAGACATCAGTCACTGGTCAAAGAGAACATTCTTTCGAGGAAAAGTTCATTTTGAAGTTAATCTTCTTCACTTGGACCGAAAAGGTTGGACAGTATGACGGTAAATCGTGAAAAAAAAAACAGATGCTCAAAGCTTTCGTATCCGTGAGAAATATGTCCGTGGACTTGATCTGTGGTACTACATGGTACAACAAAATCTAATTTCCCCAACTTGTCTATTGTCTGCATGTCCGGGATGGGACTTGTGCGGGGGGGGGGGGGTTGTGCCGGGGGAGTTTTCCGGTAGGTAGGCCTATTGTCTGGGTGGGGATTGTCCACACGACATGCACAAAAAGTGAGACGGACAAATGGTAAATCTGTTTTAGGGTTAGCTGAGTTTTCGTGGACGAATAACTTTGTGTTTGGAGACGCATTCAGTTCATTCTGTTGTGGTTTTTGTGTGTAAATTTCATTTTTAAACAAAAGAAATCACAAGCTACTTTATCTTTGTATGTTATCTACATCGGTATTAGTATTCACTAACTATACTCGATACCTTCAACGAAATTAAGCAGATTAAGTTATACAAACTAAACGTGTCTACCCTTTATCCTTCTTTTATCATAGCTCCCGGCAGAGAAGCTTTCTGTAATTGCAGAAGGCCAAACGTGCTCCCCAAAAGTGCCGCCTCTGTCGAACCGCCCCTCACTTCCCTCACACCCATCCGGTGCTATGCTATTGAGTGTTTGTTGTTGGTGTGAAATTTTCAGCATAAGAAGCCTATACCATTCACCAATAGGATCATAGGTGTACGGGGCAGGGGATAGGGGACCGTAGGCCCCCTCCCCATTTAGGCAGAGAATTTGCTAGTTCAGTACGCTTATGAATAGGATAATGCGAGCGCAAATGATTTCCCCCTAAGCGATCAACCAGAACACACGAGCGTGTGTTATATAAAAAACCGGTCAGAACTAAAAATGACAACGAAGTTAGGAAACTTCAGAACAGCCAGACATTCTTGTCAAACTTAAAAAATAACGTAACTTTGATCGTGAAGATATTGCTTGAATTCCAAACTAACATCAATTTCATAAATTGTACAGTCGCTAGCAATGATATCAAAAGCATTAAATAAAGTCTATGAAATACTAAAACTTTCCTCATATCCTCGAAATTAAGTTTTCAAGGACAACTTTCAAAGTAAAAACTTACTGTTTTATTTAAAACAATTTAAATTACAAAACAAAACTTCATTTTAAATGTTATCATCTAAAGTCACTATGTAAGAATTCAAATTACACATTGTACAGTTGTAGTTTAAAACATAAATTGTAAGCTACCTCTGTAAGTGCAGATTACTTAAAACTCAGCCGTGTTTTGAAATTCAAAGTTTACAGCTGAATTTAACACTTGTAGTTTAAAAACAAACAACTTAAAGGCAATATTTAAGACGTAAAATTTAAAACAAAAGTAAAAAAGAAAACTGTAAAATTTCATTTTAAGAGGAAGTTGAAAATTTATTATTTCCCAATGAAAAAATCAGATCAAAGGCACAGTTTTAAAGTTGTTTTTTGAAATCGCAATTTAGAAAGTACATATTTTTTTTATCTTTAAACCACAGTTTTACTTATAATTTCATGCCTGACATGACCTTTCCAAGACTCAAGTAGGCAACATCTATGTTTTCCATTTGAAACAAAGGCGAGGAATTTGAAAGCAATACTTTGACTAATGTTGTATAAAAAGTAGAAACTAAGAAGACATCTCAAAAATAGAGTTTATGAACGAACCTATTTTTCTGTTAAGTCACGGAAAACAAAATGCGGTCATGGTTGCATACGTGTGTGCCTGGGAGAGGGGGAGCCAGGTAAGTTAGCGTATGAGAACCGTGTTAGAACCAGACCTCGACAAACTTTTAAAGCAGGGGTGGGGAACCTTTTTCCTCAGACGGGCCGTTTTGATAGTCATAATCCACTCGCGGGCCGAAGATAGCGAGGGCGCTACTACAAACTTTCCCCGTAGGTTGCAGGGCAACCCAGATATGGGTGAGATCTAAGGGAAATGCCCAGGTAAGAAACTTTGGCGAAGCCCCCGGAACCTTTGAAGTTTTCAATAGGCAATAAAATATTCATCTACTGTCATCAGATCATTAAATGGTATTGAAAATGCAAGGCTACCCAGACCCCAAGTATCACACTGTAATGACCATTTGTAATAAGTTATGTATGGAGTAATAATGAATGAGCACATACCGTATGAAAAGTGGGAGCGAAGGGCCACGAAAGCACGCATATTTCGAAACAAACTTTCTTTTTGTCTTCACTTTACACTGCAAAAGTATCTACTTTTAGTGTTTAAATCTCTCTTTGGAAGAACAACCCTAACCACACCCAGTCTACAGCAAGAAAGTACCCACTGCGTAACCTACTGTAATAGACTACACACGCGATAGTGCAATTCTGTTCAATACTTCGTAGCCTTCCACGAAAAGCTTCCATTGCCACACTAAGTACAAGGATTCTGCACCTAGTTTTTTGTCTTACGAAATGGAGGGCACGTATACATTGTGCATAGGGTTTTAGTGATGTGCTAGTCGTGTTTCTACGTGAAATAGGCCCTACCCGGAAAGTAGTATATACAGAATAAACGGGAGTGGGCTAAACATCGGTTATGCCTTATTTTTCAAGTGATTCTGAATTTATATTTATGAATTACCCCGCGGGCCGGATAAAATGGTCTCGCGGGTCGCATGCGGCCCGCGGGCCGGAGGTTCCCCACCCCTGTTTTATAGCAACTCGTCAATTGGCTAGCGTCATAGAAATTCCACTCGCCAGAACGAAATATCTACTAGCCACGAAAATCAGTCTTACATCAGTACCGAACTACGCAAAATTATGATCAAACTAAACGATGGACTTTTCACCCTAGCCTTCCACTGAAACTGTCAGTCAAAAAGAAAACAGATTACGCGAAACTCATGAATTTCGAGATTTCGGCGCAAAAAATGCCGAGTTAGTCTGAGATAGGAAGATAGCATAGGCTTTCTTTCATTTTCATAGTTTAGTACTTCCAACACCTTCACGTCAGCCCTCCCCTCCTCATCCCAAGCGCCAAGTACGCTGGGACGGCCTCACTCTTAATCTAGTAACTTAATCACTGCTACATGCGCGAACCGTATTTTACACGGTTTATAACTTGTGAAATAATATGAATTTCAACCACTTTATTTTTAAATCGTGTTTGGCATTCGATGGTAAGGGATGCATGCATGAGTAAATCCCATTCCAAGAATATCTACGAAATGGGCTACATTCCATCCTCAATGAAAGGGTTCCGTAACAATTGCATACCTATGAACAGTAATATATACAAAGACCCATGCTTAATTTTACACAAAGCACGAAAGCGAGCCATATTGCACAGTAATTTCCCTTTGACCTTGTCAACTCCATCGAAACAGACTAGCTTAAGCCGTTAGCTTTGCTCACAAACTAAACGTAACACTATATATATATAAATATATATATATATATATATAAATATATATAAATATATATATATATATATATATATTATATAATATACGGTATATATATACGGTATATATATATATGTATATATATATATATATCATATATATACATGTATATATATATATAAAAATATAAAAATTCAAGATCGAATGTACTACTATTTACCTTTCGACCTATATATATATATATATATATATATTCCACAGTGTTTGCTGTCCACCACACACGTGCGGTACGGTACGTAGGTTTCGGAACAGATCTGGTCATGGCTTAATAGGACTGATTATTACGGTTTAAAGAAACCGCATTATTTTTGTTGAGTACAGCAAATGAAATTATAAGTCTTCTAAGGTCTGTTTAAAGAAAGGGAACTTAGCTGATAATTTTAGCCTAGGCATCGACTTGTAGGCAATGAACACCGGAAGAGGCTCAAGAACCACTAGCCAAACTGGCGAGGTAAGTGTACATGGAGCTCGCCATGCATGGGCGTCCGCAGGTATTGGCAAGGGGGGGGGGGGCACTTGCCGTCCCCTGGAAAATAAAAAATTTGAAAAAACGAAGAAACAATAAACAAAAAACAAAAAACAAAGAAAAATTAACATCAACATTTCTTCACAGTTCACTCGGTATTACCCCTATTTATATGCAGTAGATAGGCTTTAGAAGTGCCATTTCTAGTGATGTGGGAGGCTTTGGGGGCCAAAATTTTCTTGCGCTCCGCGCCAACCCATGTTGCGAGGAGCTTTTCTCCCTTAAAAATTTTTGCAAAAATTTTTGCCCCTCCCTGAATTTTTTTCTGCGGACGCCCATGTCGCCATGATAGAAATGTTACTCGCCAATGGCGAGTTGGCGAGCGGTCTTGTTGAGGCCTGGTGAGAACCATGTACAGACACTACTATCTCAAGAAGAGTAACTATTGTAAACACACTTCCCTTGTTAAGCTTAAGAACCATGTTGTTTTCGGCAAAAGTCAAAGGTCATTTCATGCTATGAAAGATCAAAGTTTTCATCTTTTATCAAAGACACCGATCTCAAGAAGAGCAACGCCGAGTTGAGTAGGATAACCTTGTTGATTTCGGAGGAAGGCAAAGATGACTTCATGCCAACAGAGTCAAAGTGTGAAAATGTCGGAAACTCCGATAAAATGAAGATCATCTGAGGTCAGAGATGAAACTCTGCAAACATTGTAAACATGATATGCCAAGCATGTATGTCATTGCATTATGTGTATATATTTTCATCACGTACCTCCCAAAACATGGAAAATATTTCCAACAATGCGGTTTATTGACATTTCCATCTGCCCATGTTCAAGTACGACTGAACTGAACTGTATTTTAAGATAGTTCTCGTTTCACCAGGAGTTGCTGATATTTGAGATCCCCAACCCCCACCCCTAACTCACTTCTGCCTTTCATGTACTTTATTTTCGCAATATTGTTAGGGACATTTCACTCATTTACATTCATTAAAAATGCACTAGAAGGAAATATTTTACTATTCTTTTGCAGTACTGGTTATCTTTTACTCCCATTCAAATTTCGCAAAGAGGCCCAAACAACATAACAATAAACCTGAAAATTTGAAGATTGAATACATGTGAATAGTTCTCTTCTCGTCTTTACTGTATAAATTTAGGCATAAACATTGTGCGTAAAAATGAAAACACACATAGTTTCGAGAGATGCAATTGTGAAATGTTCTTAAAGGGAACTGGAGTATTTTTATTAAACCAGTTTGCTAATACCCTTCCTTACAGGACTGGCAGTCGGTGTTTCATGTCTCCCCTATGTATTCCTCTATCGATCCGGAAATCCGGAATCAATGAACGGCTACTTGGAATCAATGTTATCATTCACCACCTTCCTTTCAGTCTCTCAGATTTCATCCACAGAAGTAACATAGCCACTTTCCTGCTCTTGAAAAGTGTGTTCATTCCATTCCTGTGTACTACTACTGTTTTCAAAGGAATTTGACTTTCTCAGGTCTGAATATGTTTCAGGGGGGAACGTATAATTATCATCTATCTGTTGGGCGGAAGTACTCCTTTCTTTGGCACTCAGGTCAGTTGTGCTCTCCACTTTGTACGTAGAATTGAATTTTCTGTAGTCAATGGTAAGGCGTTTGTGGCCCTCATCTGGCGTTGCAAATTCGGTGAATGCATGGCCCCATAATATCTCCGAAGGCAGATACGATGTCCTCGCCTGCATCATGAGCCCAGTTTGTTCTAATATACCCTCCAGAAAGACAATTATTTCAAACTTATCGAATGTCTTTTCTCTCAGCATTAGTTCACTCAATTTGTACAATGGACTGTTTTCATCAATCTCATGTACAATTACCATAGGCCAAATAAGAAACATGTTATCTTCCAGAATGAGTTTGTGCGTCTCAAGTTGTTCGCATGTTTTTCCTGTATTAATGCGGGATTCAACAAGATGAGCCCTAATTTTCACATCATACATGTGGCTTTGTCGGACATTTCCCACACGAAACATGAGACAACGCTTACCGCCTCTCTTAGCTATAGTGGCGTTTTCACTAAACGTAATTGTGGCTGCTCGTTTTTTAGGTCGAGCAAGCTTAACGAAGATACAGCCAGTCATGACAACGTCCACCAGGCAACTGAAAACAGACTGCAAGACAACCAAGAACCCACCCATCCAACAAGCTTCCGTAACTGAGCGAAAACCATAGCCAATGGTGGTCTGAGTTTCTACAGAAAAAAGGAATGCACCTTTAAAGTTCTCCACATTTGCAACGCAAGGTTCCCATTCCTTATCCCTCTGCTTGTACCCGATGTCACCATGATCCCATGCTAGCGCATACCAAAAGCCAGCAAATACGATCCATCCGATGACGTATGCAAAAGAAAAAATCAGTAGAACCCAGCGCCATTTCAGGTCAATTAGAGTGGTAAATCCATCCCTCAAAAAGTCAACTCTTCTCGGTACATTTGTGTGAAGAATATTGCAGGTTCCGTTCTTCTTCACGAGCCTACGGCGATTATTCGACTCGACCTGCTTCTCATTCGCCTTCTCGACGTCAACATCATCGTGGTTGGGTCATTCGCTTTGCCATTTACCCCCACGAGTTTCGCCTGTAAAAAAAAATATGATAAATCAAAATAAAAATAAAAAAATAAACAACACTATACAAGCTAAAAAGACAACGTTAGCTGTTTTACCCTCAAGATATGGAATTATTGAGCTTTCAATATGTCGAGTGTGCCATTACAGGCGTAGGGCGCTATGCTTAGCTGGGTGGGGGTTTGAACTGTTTTAAACCGTCGTCCTGGGGAGGGGTTTAATGGAGACTCGGGTACCCTTCTCGTGTGGAAAAAATGGTCGAATATGTGACACTGATTTGATGCTACATTTTGTGTAGTTTTTAAGTAAATTTATTAAAAAGTTAAATAGTTCATTGTAAAATTTGGGTGTATCTCACAGAGGGGACAAATAAGGGGTTTCGTCTGTAAAAAAATAGAAGGGGCATACTATAGCGCCCCCAGTTTGGCCGGGGTAAAACCTCTCTGACCACTCTCTTCCCACGCATATATTTGAGAAACTTACATGGCACATACACTCTGCCATGCTTCCTTCGATCTTCTCATGATTCTTGCACTCGATATGTGAAATCCACATATCAAGTATAAATATCAGAGAAGTATTTATGATTTCTATCTTGTGGTACCATGTTTTCAAGCTTTCAGAGCTTGATCTCTGTTGACCTTAGATAACGTTTTTACTCAGCTGAAAACAACAGGAATATTATGTTTAGTATGAGACATTTGCTTACAGTGTATGGAATCAAGCTTGATATATAGTATTTGCAAGGTTTTCATCGTTCGATCTTTGCTGACCTCTAAGGACCTCCACAAAACAATGGGGTTCTTGTACGTGTACAAGAAGATTTTTCACTCTGAGCGAGTGCAAAGTGCTAATTTCGGCATCAGTTCAAAGAACAGTTTTATTTAGACTTTTCAAGAATTAAAACTAACACTCCTCTGTCCAAACATTTCACTGAAAAAAGCTAAGACTATAGTTCCACCACCCCCCCCCCCTTTGCCTTTGGACCCGTCACTGGTTCCAACTTTTTCACTGCAATGTTGTTTGTTTATTTATTCTTTCTTTCTCACAATTCCTTCTGTTTTTATTTCGAAATGGAGAGAGTAGTTTTTTTGCGCTCTGTTTACAGACCATATTTTAGTTTCTTCCGATGCATTTTATCATTAAAGGGGCTCACTGAGTTGACATCTATTATTTTTGTGACAAGTTTGAAGGAAATCAATGCCTGAAAATGCTTCTGATAAGCCTTATTACTCTTGTTTCACTTTCTACAGTTACCGAAAATGTGAGACATTTTAGTTTTTGTAGACAGGTATTGCGTAATGATTACTACATAATGGTAAAAAGTGTCTTGGTCACAAATTTGTAATAAATGATTTCATTCATTAATAACTCTACTATTGAAATTTCAGTTGTGAGTCAAATGTTCAGAATTTCTTAGTTTTACCATTTAGCATCAAGTTGCGAGTAAATCTCAACTGGTGTGACAAAAAATCATGGATTTTGTGAACCAACTCAATAAGCCCCTTTAAGTCTAGTGAATTCATTTAACTGGAATTTATCTTTCCTCTTAAATTTCATCCAAAGAAAGTTTGCAACTTCTCTCCAGACTTCAGACCACACTAATGGACAGGGCGGGACTTGGTGTGTGAAAGTAAGGGCAAATCTGGGTGGAATACCAAACGGCGCTCAAGGGGCTGCGGAAGGGCGAAGCGCTGCTTTGAAGGCGTGGTGTCCAGGGGCCTGCCCTCGGGCCCTGGTGGGGTCCAGGGACAGCGCCCTGGTGGTGGTCCAGGGGCAACTCTCTCTCTCTGAAGTTCTGGGGTATTTAAAGAATTAAAACCATTAGACTGAAGCATTTTGCTATCTTAAAATTCATCGGATGTGCGCTAAAATCAGAAGAATCACATTTTGACTATTTTAATAATAGCCTCGATCAGAATTACATGCAGATCATTTTATGATGAAAGGGGGTTTGGCTTGTGGGCGATTACTATGGTGATAGAAGAGCTTGGAAGGTGCAAGTCGTTCTGTAGGAAGTAATCGTGAAACAATACTTAAAACGGTGTGCGCCAAGCGCGCCGAAGAAAAAAAGCATTTCATTGTAGTCTATTGTTTTTATTTTTTTTTTTGGAATTCAATATTATCCATTACATTAAAGACTCTCCTACTTTCCCCAGCCAGGGTGTTCTCTCTTTCTCTTTTATGTTTCATTTTTTCCCATGGTCTGGCACAAGGGACCTCAAGTTTTTCATTACTCGTGAAAAATAAGATAGTTTCAAAATTACAGGTTAAAGAATTATTTTGTAAGGATGATGAAAGGTAGAGGGTAATGGTGTATAATACTTTTCAAAATAAATAAAATGTAATGGGTAACTCTTACAGAGACGTGGCCATGGGCCTCCATATTCCAGGGGAGCAATTTTTATTGGAAGCGGCAAATTCGTAAGATGTGTCCAGAGAAGCCTTTAACTGCGAGTACCGAAGGCGAGAACCCGGAGGGTGGGGACTAAGGGTCCGGCCAGAGAAAGATTTATGAAATTGATGGCTTTTGTGGCCATTCTGGACTATTTATAGAGAAAATCCCGCGTCCCCAGGTATAATTCGACATGCTTACGGAATACTTTTCTTATCGTGGTTGCAAATTTCAGATAGAAACCTTCGGTATATTACATGAGGGTGGTGGAAGTTGGTGTGCTAGGAAAGTGAACAGCAAAGGTTTTGAAATCTCAATTTACTCAAGCACTGATCATGCAGGACATAGTAATGAGACAAGTCCACAAAACTTCTACTACGGAGTACTTACAGCAGTATTAACGAGACACTTCCAATGAACTCATGCGTAGCTTGCTGAAAAATGTATTGAGAACTGCGATTCCCTAAGCACGGGTAGGATTCTGAATTCTGCATGACATGCATAGTACGTGTAATATCGTACACATTTGCTCCTTGCAATTGCTCCTTGCCTCCCCACCTCTGAGCTCCGCCAATGTATTAGTTTCCGTAGTGCTCATTTCGGGTGCGCGCGAAGCGCGCTGAGGAAAAAAAATTTGGCATTGTTTGCTATTTGAAATTAATGTTTCCCTTCATTTTACAAAGCAAAATTAACCATTATATTAAAATTCCCTCATAATTTCTCTGATCTCTCTTCCTTTCGTTCATTTTTTTATTTTTGTTAATTTTTAAGGTTTGGAAAAAAGTGTGTGGGGTAGGGGTACAAGTGCCCCCGCTTGGCCACCTCCGTAATCCCGCCTATACTGATGGATTCATGTACATTACCCCTCCAGGTGTAAAAGCCTACCTGTCCCTACCAAAAAGGCGGAAACATACGATACAGGAGGCTAAGCCATTTTTGAAGGAGACAAAACCTCTAGGTTGCTCAAGAAAATTGCCTTCTTTTTTTACAAAGGTCTTCCCGAAAATAAGGTATTCCGCGAACTCGGGAGGGGGCTGCATCCCAACCCTGTGGCTCGTACGCCTTTGTCCAGGACTACTCTTACGTGGAATATATGTTTGTGTAATTCCTTTGAACAGTGTATATACAACACCTTCTTTTGCTTAAGTTTATTGCACAACTTGAAACCGTCAACGGACACTCCCTTATACTTACCACCGAGAAGATTTCCCACCAGGACAAGTTCCCGCTCCGATTCTCACCTAGCAATTCTCTCCCAGACAATTCCCGCCAGAACTATTTACTACTCATGATAATTGCCTCCCCCACCCAGGACAACTCTTCGACAACAAAATTGGAAATTGTCAAAGGTGGGGAATTTTCCGAATGGGTATTGTTTGGGAACTGGGTGGGAAGTCGTCCAGGAGAAAAATGTCCGGACATAATGGCCCTGTTGGGAATCATTGCCCAGGTAGCAAACCTATATGAGCCCCATATGGGGCCCATTAAATTTTGCACCCAAGATTCATAAGGGGCCATATGGGCCAGCCCATATGCCCATATGCCCATATGAGTCGTATGGGTCAAATGGGCTTGCCCATATGGCCCCATATTAATCTTGGGTGCAAACGCATATGGGCCCCATATGTTGGCCCATATGAGGCCCCTAAGGAACCCATATGGTGATGTTACCTGGGTATAGGGAGCTGCTCGAAAACCATCTGAAACAAAAATTGCTTTTTTTAGAGCGTCGATACTGAATGGCTATATTTGAGAGAGATGATACCCCCTCTTTTGAGAAATTTGCTCACCAAATTGAACTTAGATACACAATGGTCCTAGATTTGTGTACAGGATGTAAGACGGAAAGGGAGCTCTGTGGAGTCCACAACATGAAGTTTGGAACAAAAATGCTAAGTAGCGGAGTCCAAACGCAACAGATCGATCGTATCAGGTTTCCTACAAATAGATGCGCTCGAAATGCGCAGAAAAATCCACATTGCAGTTGGCAGGGCTGCGAACAATTTTAGTAGTTTTGCTTTTTGTAGTTCTCTTTTTGGTGCAAGCAAGGGAGTGGGCTGCTGCTCACATAGTGTATATACCACCGGCCGGGGTGAGGTGTTTTCTAGAAGGAGGTCACACCCAAATATTTTTAATAAGTAAGCATAGTAAATATTTTTTACGATAATGTTTGATCAAGGAGTTTCCTCAGTTGAACTCTTTCTTTTCAAAGAGGAAAGGGATCCAGGGCCGTAGCCTGGGCGAAATCTCGAGGGTGCAGTTCATGACATTATCTAAGCTGAGCACCAAGTGGTACGCCTACAGATAGTTAACACCCAGGCGGACCCCTCCTTTTTCACGTTCTGGGTACCATCGCGAAGGGGGGATAAGTAGAGGGGAATGAGGAGAGGGGCACATGTAAGGTCTGGCTTAGGTTCAAGCTATCGTGATTACATTTTTAAAAATTGTTATTACAGTATTTAGTGATATTATTCATATTTAATGGCTGCGCGGAAGGCAGGGGGGTGCTGTCTAAGAGGTGACGACGTCCTACACTCTTTAAGAAATGTTTGCCTTTGTGAGGTGTCTTGGATGCAAAATGGTGCTATCTTTCTAAAGCTTCGTAAAGCGTTAAATTGATTACATGTTAGGAATCCTCATTATTGATTTTTCTCTCCCGTCAAGGTTTACTTGAAGGGGATATTGCCAAAGGGGAGGGATTACTCCTCTACTCTTTGAGAAATTTTTCTTGTTCTAATATAAGCTCTCCTAGATCTAAAATGGTGTTGCCTTTGGTTAAGCTTTGGACTCATAACTTCTAATTATTTATTGAATTTTTCGGCTGTGGCATGCGTGGCACCCCCACAAGGCTGATTGATACCCGGTGCAGGCTTCCCCCTAGCGCTCTTAATGCGACACTGGGACTGCCACCACTAGTTGGTGCGGAGCCATATAGCGTAGTTCTTGCAAGAAAATGGGAGGGGAATGACACATTTTAGACCATAAAAGTTGTATCTAAGTATTTTAACTTTTAAAGGTCGTGTGAAATGCCACCAAAAAGAGCTGTTTCACTTGTCTTTAAAGAATTAAGTCCTCCAATCAAAGATCCGTTGGAATTATTTCAATATCTTTTACCGTTCTCAAAATATATGTCTTCAAAGTTTTATGGTTTCTGAAGAAACTAATTGCCTATGCAAAAAGAATGATGTGGAGTGTTGCACAGTGTGAAGATTTCTTTTGTTAACCCTATATAAATTATCTCTTAATTACTGATCATACAGATTACAGTTTGGTGAGTGATATCAATATTTTCAAGGAAAAAAATTTAATTTTTATAATAAATCCCTTCGGGGAATAACAATGCTACCAGTGTCCTTGAAATTAAGGTTGAAAAAACAAAGGCTAACATGTGCCATATATGGTATGTCCCTCTTTCGTTGTCACATATTTGCATATTTAGCTCATGTTTATTTATGATACAAGTGTGAAATAGAAATGTCCCTGTAATATGGTCAATGTTTGATGGATTTTAATGGGAATTGTGACTATTTTTTGGATTTTTAATGCTTTTTACATCGAATATCCAACTATGTTGTATTCATGTCACACGACCTTTAAATTTCATGCTTTAGAAACAAATTTAGATTTCAAGAAGGAAAGTTAGATTTTATTTAAAGGGGAAATGCAGTTACCCCAATTTGAATTAGTGTACCCTGGCATCCTGTTTCATCAATGGCTCTGGAAAAACTGGAAAATCATGTTACAATATATTTCTCACTGCATAAGTTGAGAAATTTAGGTACAGACTAATTTCTTTGTTTACCCTGAATATGCAATGTTTATGTTCTACATATCATGAAAGATAGGCCTACTTGCATTGAAATAGGGGATATTTGTGAGATTTAGCTGTTGTTCAAAAGGCTCCTTATGCCCTTACATTAAAAGTTACTTTATAAGTTCAATGACTTTAGCTAATAGTTAAAGGTAATGATAACTATTTTATCTTTAGCCAATGTATATGGTAGTGAATTCAAGGGGTGTTTCTTGAAGGAGGAAGATGGTTGATTTGTCAGGCAGGGAAACCTACATAAACACGCGTCCATGGTGGGGGTCTGGGGATCTCCCCGGGTAATTGTTTTGGCAAAAGAACCCTTAAATGCAATTTTCCAGGTTTTGGGCCTTAAAATTATAATTTGGACAGTGAAATTTATATTATTATTTTATTATATTATTTTCTCAAGTAGGCCAACTTTTATTTACGGTTTGGAAAACTTAGGGGGCAGTAACCCCCGGTGCCCCCACAGGCTATGGCTCTGAAAGGGATCGTCCGATCCTCGACTTCCTTGGTTTTCTTTTCTAAATATAATAATTAAATCGTATCTTACAACAGTAGAAAGAAAAACAGGTTACACGATAAAACTGTAATATACATTAAGGGGACCAGAAAAAACAAATACATTACACTGACTACTTACCTGTTCAAGGGCGATTGGGTCCTGTCTGTGCATCGCTTACGTCTAATCAACTCTAGTTAGAAATGAAGGTCCTTGAAAAAGTGACACAACTTGATAACCTCTGGCTAATATAACCTTAAATTCTACCTATATGAACTAGCTCTTGCATTTAACAGTTTTGCAGTTTTGCGTTCGTAGATAGAATAGCGCTGCCGCGTTCCCACAGCACATTCTTCCGATTGTTAGAAATAAACAAAAATCTGATTACGGAACAAAGTTATAACGTACTTTATTCTTCAGAGAAGTTGCTAGAGTTTAAAGGGGGTAAATACGCATTACGCAGTGTATATCTTCTTTGAAGAATATAACTGTTTGGCCTTGATTTTGCATTGTACTCTGATCAGTGATCGTAACAATTAGGTCGAAGACAAATCACAGTTGACTAACAGAATCTTTTTTGAACCTCTCCAAGAGCTGCGATTGTTTTTGCCATTGTGCGAGCAAAGAAGGCAGACTGTAAGTTGCCTGAAGACGCTTTTTTGTGTTCTTATCCCGTATTAGAACAGAAGCCATTATTTTCACCTTCTCCTCCCACATCCCTTCCAGTAACCCCTCCCCTTATTTTTACCCATCCCTGCTCCTCTCCCCTTCCTTTCACGCTCTATTAAGATGTCTTTCCACTTACAGTACATATATCTCTGCCACCCACGTCGGCATGGCCAGTACATAAGCCGAACAGACAAGTCCGCTCCCGCCAACTCAGACATAAATTTTCTTCAAAATTTGCAAAGTGCAGCACCTGTTAGCATTTCAGCTCCCGTCTTCATTCAAAAACACCTCCATGTAACCTCCCCAAGACAACATCCCAACTGGCCCTCCCCATGACTTCACATTCAGGGACCCCGGAGACGTGGAGGGCTACGGGGCCTTACCCCCCCCCCCCGCACTTTTTCTGCCGTGGGCATTTTGGGCCGCCTTCAAAGGTTTTTATTTTCTTGAACATATTGGGCCGCTTCGATGATAACCCCCCCCCCCCCACACACACACACACACACATACACTTTAAAATTGGCCCCGAGATCCCTGACAATTTCATAAATTTGTTCAAATGTGACAAATTCTGCCCTGAGTTTCGCTCAAATGAAAAAAAAAAAAAAAATCCCCGTAATGCAACCTTGTTGCGGACCCCTTTAACCTCTCAACACTCTAAATACGTCCTCTTCAAATGGGTACTGAATCAAAATCTCTTCGAATATTTGAACAGTTTCGGTTCAAAACTAAACAATTTCTGTTCAAAAATGAAACAAATCTAAGCAAATATTTGAAAAGATTTCATTTCAGTGCCCCGTTGAATAGATTCTATTTAAATCTGAATAGGGTTTTTAAGAGTGTAGTAGCCGTAATAAAAACTAGCAACAACACAGATATTTGTGGTCTCCTTTCGTTCACATCCTTTGCAAATAAATTCAATACATAGTCAACTTTACATGGTAGGTGACGATAATCTCACCACTCAGTATCCGGTATAAGTTGAAATGGTTATGACCCTCTCAGCCATCCAACAAAGGAATTTTCTTGGAAAGCACGGTTACTAGCTGAAACAAAAGTTTGCGATGGAGTATTTGTCTTTTCTTTGCACTGAAGTATCTTTCGCTTTTATTGTCTAAGTTGCAACATAAAGTCTGTTGTATGCATTTAGTTTCAACCAGGAAGCTAGCTACAGTAGCCTACTCCAATTAACAGCTCCCTGGTTTATCGTCGATGCCATACATCTTGGGTATGTATTTTCATAGCTCCATGGTCTTATTAATACAACGCATTTCGTAGTAAACGTAGCAGTACAGGGACACACTGACGAACAAACGGTGGTTGGGGCGGGCCGTCCCGGTATCAGCCAAGGAGGGTTCCATACCACTGCCCAAAATACTATAAGCCATACCACTGTCCTAATATCGTTTTACATATAATCCACCTTACATTCACAAGCATTTCTCAAAAGGAAGGGGAACACCCCTCCCCCATTAACTTAAGTAAAGAAATCCCCTCCATTCAGATTCAGCTCTTCAAAAGAAACATTTGCAAAGTCATGAGAATTTCTGAAGAAAGAATCAGTTAAAAGCTGAAGCAAAGTCAATACCGTTTTGCATCGAAACTACCTGGCATTTACAAATATTCTCAAAGGGGAGGGGTACCCTCCCAAAATCGAACCAAAACTTCTCAGCCTTTAGACCCACACAAAATGTAAGAATCTTCTCTTCTTAAATTGATTAGTGTTGTTCAACGAGTAGTCAGGTTAAAGTTTCACCGAAAAATAACACCATTTCATTATAGCCCCATTACCTCAAGGGGAAAGGAACATGTTCACTCGTCTTAAACCCTTTCTGCAGGAATGTACTTCATGCAATGAAGGGGAGACAAAGGAGGGATCCATCCAGTGGTCCCAATTACTCCAAAAATGCCACTGGAAGGAAGGGGCTAGCCCTTGTCTAATTTCGACGTCGAATCTCTTAACAGTTAACAGTTTTTGCTCAAGTGGGAAAATCCCCATGAGACTTTTCGTAAAGAATGCATTTCGTTCTTCAAATAGGGGATATTGTTTTACATTCAACCTTGCGAAGAACATGAACTTGGTAATACTCATTTCCAAAGCACGAGAAACCGTAAAATGGTCTTCAAATTTGGGGTCAATTGGAAGTGAACCATCGAAGCATAGAATGACTGGTGGGGACCGGGCATCTTAGGCTAAGTTACGAGTTGGAAGAGTGGGGAAGCAGCGCCCAATCTCTGGCAGAAAATTTGGCATGTTTTTAGGGCAAAATCATGGCCGTACGGGCCGGGTGGCTGGGGCGGCCGCCCCCAAATGACAGAAACCTGGCTAAATCGGGCAGATATTTTGTCTCAGTCAGGCGGAAAATTGGACAGTTAAATTACGTCTGGAGTCGGGCAAAAATCACCGCCCTCCCTGAGAAAATGTTATATTTTTTTGTGCAAACATGCTTTAAAATCATTCGAGCGGAGCAGTATTCGTGCATCCCCCTCCCCCAAGTTGTAAGTAGTCCCTTCAGCTTAAGGGAAGGGTTCTTATCTTTAACACGTGGCATACATGCTATAAATGCTGGGATAATTTTGAGAGACTGTGCTTGCAAATCCACTTGTGCCTGCATGCAGTCGATCATGGCCGTGCCCAGGTTTTTTCAGTCGGGGGGGGGGGGGCGGGCGGGCAAAATGAGTCGAATTCAGTTTGAAATACAGCAACGATCCCGAAGGCCCACGGGAGCGCAACGCGCACTCCCTAACGGCGTTAGGTCCAGGGGCCCACCAGGGTCCAGGGGCAACGCACTGGTGGGAATCCTGGGTGAGAAATCCCGAAAGCTCTATGGGCATTAAAATAATGCATTTAAGCTCCTTCCAATGATATTGGAGGAGGGCGCCGCTCTATGGCGACCAACACTGGATTAACTTATCATATCATATCACATCATATCATATCATATCATATATCATATCATATATCATATCATATATCATATCATATCATATCATATCATATCATATCATATCATATCATATCATATATCATATCATATCATATATCATATCATATCATATCATATCATATCATATCATATCATATCATATCATATCATATCATATCATATCATATCATATCATATCATATCATATCATATCATATCATATCATATCATATCATATCATATCATATCATATCATATCATATCATATCATATCATATCATATCATATCATATCATATCATATCATATCATATCATATCATATCATCGGAGGGTACTTCACCTATAATAGACCACAAAAATCACAATTTGACATTCTTTCAGTTATTACCCCGTATGACTTACAGCTGCGATCGAGACTAATGATTCAGAGGGCTAGGGCATAGGGAAGAAGGGAAAGATGGACTATTTTGAGGGCTTCCATGAGCTTTGGAACAATAATTTTACTCAAATCGTCCTACAGGAAGTAAGAATGGGGAAACCAGTACTCAGAGTGGGTGAAAGAAAAGAAACCCCAAAACATCGCTGTATAGCTTTTTAGCGGTATGAGTAATGAAAAAAATAAGAAAAATATCCTAAAGTAGGGGAGGTTGGTACACCCCCTTCCCATTCGCTAAGCGCGCCTGTTCCATATTGCCGGAAATGGCACTTTCTGTGCAGGGGTGGTGCCAGGATTTGCTTGTCAGGGCAGGGGGGCAAGCTCCCCGACCTAAGCGCCAGCAACCCAAAGCCCCGACAAAGGCGATGAGTTGACAAAAGGATGAGGAACACAAAATTTCGGCGCGCGCGGCGCGCCGAAAAATTTTTGGCTCTTTAGACAAAAATTTGAAAAATTGGTAGTTTCATGGAAGAAATTTTGAAAAATTTGGATTTTTATGGAAGAAAATTTCAGAAATGTGGGTCTTAAGGAAAACTTGGGGTTTTTATTGAAGAATATGCCCTTCCTATGAGCAAAATCAAGGAGATCGTCGGGGCCACTGAAAGTCATTGGGATTACATATTTTATTGTACGGATTAAAGCTCCCCGACGAAATTGGAAAATTTCCCTGACGGGGGCCAGCCTTCCCGACAGGGGTCATAGCCCCCTGGCCCCCGCTGGCGCCACTCTTGTTTCCGTGCCTTAGAAGTTTCGTTTCGTTCGTTTAGTTTATTTTTTTTCGCTTTACATATATACATACAAATAAAGAATATAACGTTTTCATAGGAATTTATGTCCATACATAAACTAAAGGGAGTACACAAAAAACCCCAGGGGGCTTGAGAAGGTGCACTTCCTATAAACAAAGAGAGAGAAAACAAAACAACAAACTGCTTCGACAGCGGCAAAAAACAAGTGATCTAAAACACAGAAAAAAGGTCAAAAGAAGAGAAAGAACCCCCCAACGAAAAACCCCCTCCCCATCCACCCCACCCCACCCCACCCTAATAAAGTCGACGGAGAAGACGATGCTCAAGACAATTAAGAGAAGAAACTGTGATAATCAGAAGTCTACGGAATGAACTCAGTGCAGTACCAGTAAGATTAAGTCTAGTAGTCTTGAATATAATTAGGTGAAATGCT
Source organism: Holothuria leucospilota (assembly GCA_029531755.1). Classification (NCBI taxonomy): domain Eukaryota; kingdom Metazoa; phylum Echinodermata; class Holothuroidea; order Aspidochirotida; family Holothuriidae; genus Holothuria; species Holothuria leucospilota. Next base: position 13,205,536 of record CM055968.1, on the reverse strand, counting down.
TTTCCTGAAGGTTTCGGTCCTTTGTTTAGCTATGACAGAAGACGGGAGGCAATTCCAAAGCCGAGTGGCACGATTACGAAGAGAGTTGTGTTGGAAAGAACTTTGAATAGATTCCAGATGTAGGGATGCAGATTGTCGAGTGATGTGATCATGAGCTGAACAGTTGTATGAAAAGTAGTTTGAAAATTGACTGGGCAGCAGGTCGTGTAAGGATCGGTAAGTGAATGTGGCAATGTTGGTGTTAAAAATATCAGTAAGTTTCAGAAGGTTCAGTGACTTGAAGAAGGAACTAGTATGGTCACGTGGTTTTGAGCAAGTGATGTGACGAAAAGCTCTTTTGGAAGATATTCAACTTATCGAGAAGAGCATAGGCGTAAAAGGCAGGGGGGGGGGGGGCTGGGGGCTGCAGCGCTCAACCAAATATTTTTGTGAAAATTCGGGCAATATGCTGAGAATTTTTCGGGCGCCTACTGAAAGAAAAATAATGCAATGATGTAGCTAAAGGTAATCAATAGTTTAAAGGAGCTGAATACTGGCGTAATTTCAAAATAAATACATCATACCAAACGAAATGATTACCCTCTGTGCGGGGCTAATTTTAAAATATTAATCCTACTGCGTTTTATCTTCTCATTTAAAATAATCTTACAAAGTAATTTTTCAATAACGTTTCTATACTATTTCTTGTGTTATTCGATTTTACACTTGCAAGATATTTTAAAATTTGTTTTTTGAATTTCTAGTTCGTTACTTTTTCTTCTGGCATTGGCAATTTTGAATCGTTTCCATTTCTATCGGTTCTGATCGATGCATCTACCCAGGCATGTAGTACACACAACTTACAACGTACGTACGTATGTAGTATATTAGCGTTACTAGTGGCAAGGCACACGCCTATTTCGCACATCATCTGCAGGAGGTTCATGAACAACATTGTGGATTTTGCAGGTATTGAAACTGTTTTTTCAATCAATGAGTTTGTTTTTCGTGGTAGACCTAGGCCCTATAACGCTAGCTTTAGTTAAGCTAACGTTAGTACTGTTAACGACAGTAACAAGTGTACTGTTACACCAGACACACTGCATGCATGGCTTTGATAAGTATCGGTATCGGATCGAATCGATAAACCAAGAAGCATAACCGGATGTGACGTAACGAAGTCGGCGGGTCCGAGAGTTTATTGTACTTTGGCGGCTACTCAGCTCCTTTAAAAAACTTCCTTGGTAATTAAAACAAAGTTCTGATTTGAATTTCACCAGCACCTATATATAAGGTTGTAATTCACCAGCGTGTTTTTAATGGTTAAACTTATATTATGACTATCAGTGGTGTATTTAGGGGGCCATTGGGCTATGCCCTCTTCACTAATGGTGATTTTTTCCCCTTTCTTCAGTATCTAAAATACGTAAATTTTTTTACACAATTTTACTTCAAAGGTAGCATATGTGGTACCGGATTGTATTTAAGGACACCTAATTTTTCAAAAATTTTCAAAGGGGATGGGGAGGCCCTCCCCTTATACCCCTCCCCAGGCCAAATGATTGTATGTAACTTTCATGCGGTGTGATAACCGATGCATGCATATCAGAGGTAGCGCCAGGATTTGCCCGAAAGGGGCCAAGCTCCCCGACGGGGGAGCAGCCCGAAGCCCCGACAAAGACCAAAAGGACTAAAAACGCAAAATTTTTGGCTTTTTTACAAGAAATTGAAAATTTGGGAGTTTTATTGAAGAAAATTTGAAAAATTGGATCTTTGTGGAAGAAAATTGAAACTTGGCTTTTTCGTAAGGAAAATTTGGGGTCTACATTGAACAATGTGCCCTTCCTATGAGCAAAATTAAGCAGATCGTCGGGGCGACTGAAGGTCGTTGGGACTTCATATTTTATCATACGGATTAAGGCTCCTCGACGAAACTGGGAAATTTCCCCGACAGGGGGGGGGGACAGCCTTCCCCGACGGGGGGCCATGACCCCCGCTGGCGCCACCCTTGATGCATATGATATGTACAATAACATGTTGAACGTGTGTGGAGGGCGCTGAAAGTTTTGGTTATATTTTTCGGGCAAGTCGTTACAGCGCCTCCCCCCAATCCACTTGGGCTGCTAGCTACGCCCATAGAAAAGAGAACGACTTGTACAAGACCAAGAAATTAAAAAATAGTTAAGATGAGAATAGATTAAGGCGAGATAAATTGAACGAAGAGCATTTCTAGGTACGATATACTTAATGTATGTACGATATACCTAATGTATCGACAACTTTAGCTATCTGCGACGAAATTTTACCCACATGCTCATTCCGTGAAAGCTTATAAAATCAATATGAATCCCAGAAATTTAACATTTTCCACACGTAAGCAATTGCCATCAACAGAAATTTTAAACTTATGACCCCTGTCATTATAAAAAACAATGAAGTTCGTTTTTGCCACATTTAGGGAAAGTTTATCAAGAGTGAACCTCCTCCAGGCGCTGTGGATCAGAGTCGCTGACAAATATATCAGTGTCGTCAGCAAACAATACAAGTGAAGCATTCTTTGAAACATTGGAAATATCTTTTACATGAAGTATGAAAAAAGAGATCCAAGAATAGAACCCTGTGGTTCGGAAAACCACATTTTACCTTCTAAGTAAGTATAATGACAGGTCATTGTTAAACCAATCAAAAGTGCATCATTTTACGCATGGGAGTCAATCCTGCGGGGGACACGTCCCCCCACCACATTTTGGAAATACACCCATTGACTTAAGATTTTTACACAGTAAGTTTTTGACAGAAGTGGCCATGCCCCCCCCCCACCCCACTCGAGTAAGTTTGACGCCCATCTCCACGAGTATCGTCTGTTCTCTCGAGAACACACTATGGCGGTCTTAAGCTAGCCGCACGCCTCATTTTTTCCCAAGAGGTTATGGGCAAATTTAATTTTCAAAATTTTTCAAATTTGTTTCAAAATCATGGTTAGGGTTATATTTAGGTTTAGGGTTTCGCGAAGTGGGGTTATTTGGCCTGTTCTTTAATAATCCGGTGTCAGAATTACAATAAAAGGGTCGAAAAGCTGTAATTTTGGAACAAGGGTTGTGGCCTATTTCCAAGAGACTGATTGGTTCATTGGCATGATTTGCCCATAACTTCGTGGTAAAAAAATCGCGCTAGCCGCACAACTTTGCACACCGCAACTCAACTCGATCGTCGGGTCTCCAACAATCATGTAGTGTGCGTGAGTCTATACGACTGCGACTGGCAATTTTAAGACCAGTTTTAAGTCGCGTTGGCTTCAGTCGGGAAAAACTAACATGTTCGTTCTACCCGACTGAAGACAACGCGGCTTTAAAGTTGTCTTAAAACCAGTGGCGCCGCCAGGCTTTGGTGATGGGGGGGGGGGGGGGAGGCAACAGATGATGTCGTAAAGGCACTTCAGTTAACTTCCCAAGTCTGCGCAAAATGCGTTTTTTTTGTGTGTGTGTGTGTGTGTTTGTGTGCTCCCTGCGTTCGTATGCACAGTTGGGATCCTTCCTTTGTCAGGTGTCACTAAACTAAGGTGCCGTCCTGGGGGATGGGTCTAAGGGAGGGGGACACCTAAGGGAAGGGGGTGTCCCCCTCCCCTTTGAAAAATTTTTGCTAACTTAAGGTTTCTTAGGTGCAAAATAGTGCTATCTTTGGAATATTTTTGGAGCTGATCATGTATAGCTGGAAAATGTCCATAATTTAGTGAGTTCTAATTTTTGGTTAGGTGAAAGAGGAGTATGTTGTCTAAGAGAAGAATACGTTGTCAACAAACCTCCTGAAGACTCCTTTTGGCTACTTCCGCTTTCTATTCAGGCATAGTTTTTACCCCAAAATACGTGCGTGGAGTCCACATAAACATTGTTGGACTATAACGAATTTTTTCCTCCCCTTCGTTGTGCATCATAAAAGGCATCTTAGGCTGGCAGATACCTGCATAGGGCCTCCTGGAAGCTCTGGATCAAGTACATAAAATGGAGCAATGACATAATGCTTATTACCTGCATGGGGATCCTCAGAAAAAATTCAGGGAGGCAAAATTTTATAGGGGGCCAAACATTTTTCATGGGAAATATTTTACTCCCAGAAAAAAGTTTACATGCTACTTTTCACACAGTGTTGACAAAGGCGTAGCCAGGAATTTGTCACCACCATGGGTTGGCGAGGAGCGCGAAAAAAAAATTGGCCCAAAATGCTTCCCAGATCGCTGGAAATGGCACTTCCAAGGCCTATTTACCGCATATAAAAAGGGGAAACACTAGCAATATCGTGAATATAAACTTTAAAAAATACCAAAATCATGCTGGGAGGGGGGGGGGGGATTGCTGGGGCCTGAGTATTGACATTTTTATTCAGTTCCTGTTTTGAGAGTAGAAATTCAAACTGACTGAACTGTTAAGAAATGTTGATGTTATATTTTTTTCGTTTTTTTTTCTTTATTTTTTCTTCATTTTTCCCAAGTTTTTGATTTTCCAGGGGGGCAAGTGCCCCCCTTGCCGTCTCCTCCGGACGCCCATAATTACCTGGCATCCAAATGATAATTATAGAGTATGACGCAGATCACTTTAACACTATCGTTTACTAATTTTGATCGAAAATCCAGATGAACAGCTTCCAGCAATGGGAACGGGCGGGAGGGAGAGTATAGGTGCAGAAAGGTGATATTAGACGTCCCTGATAGGTAAAGCGAAAGGGGTGAAGGACTAACGAGCTCGTTTTCAGAATGCTTCTTTGTCGTAAGTGTATTAAAAATCACCATCTATCAGGGGCATAGCGAGGAATTTGTCGGGGGGGGGGGGGAGGGCGAAGACCGTAGACAGACTCTCAACGCTTCGCGCCACCATGGGTTCATTGGTTGGCGCAGAGCGCAAGAAAATTTTGGCCCAAAATGCCTCCCAGATTGCTGAAAATGGCACTTCCCAGGCCTATTTACCACATATAAATAGGGGAAACACTAGCAATATTGTAAAAGTAAACATTAAAAATACCAAAAATATGTTCAAGGGGGCTGCCCCTTCTCCCCCTCCCTTGGCTAAACGCCTGCCATCTATACCGATAATGGTTGCGCGAAAAGCGCTCGGTAATTTTTATTAAAAATGTATGACGGCAAATACGTAATTTCAACTTTCCAAATCATGCTAAAGCACACCTCACCCTACCCCCTACAAAAATCTATAGCTTAATCGCCTTTCTTGATCATTTTAAAATTTTCAAAAAAATTTCATGGGGGGGTACGCGCGCCCCCCTTGCTCTCCGTGCCGGCGCCACTGCTTAAAACTGCCAGTCGCAGTCGTTAACTCACGCTACACGACTGTCAGAGACCCGACGATCGAGTTGAGTTGCGGAGTGCAAAGTCGTGTAGTGTCGGCTAGCTTTACGTTTTGGTGACACATTCGACACGGTAAACATACACATAAGGCTCTAACTGCATTAACAATTATGACTCAGACAATGCCAACATTTAACTTTTATTAAATCACTGAAACACATTTTAGTCAAGTAAGAATTGAAACATTTGTAACATTTTTCAAACGAACCGTAACACATAATAAGTGCGGTTAATTCTTCCAAGAACAAATCTATGGTGATCTTTGTAACGATCGCAAAAGCAGACGACATGTGTCAACGAACTTTTGAAAGGCCTAACGTTTATAGGTCGAAGGTCAAGTTTAGGTCAAGGTTACTGTGCACTATGTACGTACGGCACGAGCAATTTTTTTCCCACGAGGTTATGGGCAAATTATGCCAATGGACCAATCAGCTTCTTGGAAATAGGCCACACCCCTAGTTCCAAAATGACAGCTTTCCGACCCTTATATTGTAATTCTGACACCGGATTATGAAAGAACAGGCCAAATAACCTCTGGCCACGTAACCCTAACCCTAAATACAACCCTAAACATGATTTGGAAACAAATTTGAAAAATTTTGAAAATCAAATTTGCCATAACCTCGTGGGAAAAAAACTAGGCGTACGGCACTAGAGGCCTGTGTACACTTTCAACATTTCAGGACACGTGCCGAAACAAGTTGCTACAACACCTTGTTACCGTAAATGTTGAAAGTGTGTACAGAGCAAACAAATTGGCAACACGTGTCCCAACATGTATCGACACATGTCAAATAATTCAAAATCAATTTTCCGGCAACATGTGTCCAAGCTCTGACCAATCAGAAATCGTATTTGAATCAAAGATATTATAAGCATAGATTCCAAACTCCTATACCTACACTGTTACGCTCAGTGACTCCACATGGAGACGCATATATCCGGGCGGAAGTGTTGATTTGACATGCGCACCGTTCTATTCCGCGATCTGCGTACAAAAACAAGAACGCGTCACAGAAAATTTCATTGTTAAAAGAGGTTAGCGTGCGTGCACTTTTACAACGCGTTCTATACGCGCAGAATACATTTCTCTGTGTATTATCCGGAATACTTGACGCACAGTTCTGCGCGCTCTGGAAACAAACGCGCTAGTTGCTTTCCCGTTATGAGCGCGTAAGTAATTGAACGCGCATATAAAAGTGCGTCACTTGAAGATACCATAGAAACTGACCAATGAATGTCCATGAACTTACCAAACCAGTCATTGTGCGTTCATGTTCAAGTGAAAATACGTAGATGCCGCGTTGAAGAAATAAGTTATTCTTGTTTAAGTGGAATTTATTGAGGCATAGTACTTCTCCAGTCAACAACTTTCCGAAATAACAAGTATTAATACTTTTGTAAGACATTCATTTGCCTGTTTGATTTCAGAACGACTTAGCAATGATCAGCACTTCCGCCCCGATGTTTTGGCCTCCATGAGGAGTCAAGGCGCCACTTTAAGTTTGGAATCTATGCTCGTAATATCTTTGATGTGAATCAGCAGCTGAGCCACCTGTAGGTAGCGCACCACTAATTCAAGGGGAATATCCGCTCAGGATGTCACCCTACGAATTTAACACGCTAGAAAAAATTTGGGGAGGGGGGACAGTTTAGACCATGTTGCTGAAAAGATGTGTGACCATTGTAATGTGTATCCGGTAGGAAAGGAATTGAAGTACTCATCCTGCAAAAATAGAGAAAACGGAAGACATTTCAGGCACTCTCGTGAGCTTTCTCGTAGGCCTATGAAATTAGTCCCGGCCAGGTCACTCAAGTGGGTGATTGTCATGGGGGCTATTTTAAGGGAGGGAGAAATTTGACCGGGGCAATTTCCTAAGGGGAATTGACAAGGGAGGTGGGCAATTGTCCAGGGGGATCCTGGTACCGGTTTGGAAATGTTCCACTTTTGGGCAAGAGTATGTATCAGTGTTCTCCAGTTGGTGTAATAGCATACGTATCGGGCCCCAGCTAATTTCAAAATTAGTCTTTTGCCCCCCTGATATGAAAAGTACCACCCAACTAAAATCTCCTTTTGAAGAATGGTTTTTCTACACAACCAGCCATCTAAAAGTCAGGGGTGGTGCCAGAGAGCCCTGGGGCTATGCTCAGTCGGAGAAGTCGGTGAAGTCTGTCGTTCTCGTCGAGAAATTGAGGAGGGCCCGACGGAATATATGGAATTTTCCCTTATGTTATCTGTCATCTCGTGGCTCCCATGTCGACTACCCCTCCCCAACCATGTTCTCTCCATCAAATCCATTGAAAGTCCTCCCTCCGAACCACCTGTTAGAACCCCCCTTAGTTGTGGGCTCAGGTGGCTAACCCCCTCCCTTCGTGACGGAAACATTCAAAGAATAAAAATAAGAACAAAGGGAGAGAGGGAAAAACGTAAACGTAAAAATGTAGGCTACGTGGTGATGTCAGTGGTGGCGCCAAATGGGGGCGGGGCGTCCCCCCGTTTGGGAAGGCTGCCTGTCGATTTTATTGGGGATCTGTTATGAATACGATAAAATGTGTAGTTCCCGACATCAGCCAGTCGCCCGACGATTGACTTAATTTCAGTCCAAATTAGGGCAAAATGCAAACCCAAATTTTTCTAATTTTCTTGGTTGAAAACTCGAACGTTTTCAAATTTCCTATGGGTAAAAGCTCAACTTTCTTCAAATTTTTTCAATAAGGGCCCGAAATTTTCGGCGCGCTTCGAGCGTCCAAATTTCGCTTCAAGCATCGTTTCAGCACTCTGTCGCCCTCATCGAGGCTTCAGGTTACTTCCCCCAGTCGGGGAGCTTTGCCCCCTGTCGAACAAATCCTGGTGCCACTCCTGGTTGGTGTAGGGGGTAGGTGAGGCGCACGCCGGGGCGGAAAACTGCTGGACCCTCGGGGAACGTGGACCCCGTGTACAATTGCCAATATTATTTCAGCTGCTCTCAAAACACATCTTTTTCTTTCTGAATCATCCGTCTTCCTTCCAAAATCCTGCTTTCTCGCTCTTTTTTGACAACATGTTGCTCAAGTGTGTGGCAGCATGTGTCCGGGACATGTGTCTATGTATAAAAGGTCAAAATTTCTGTGTCCAGGTGTGTCAGCAACATGTCGACGCATGTGTCCTGAAATGTTGATAGTGTAGCATGGTGACCCCTAAATTGACGCACCTAAGCAGTTTCAAAGCCGATATTTGGAATAAAATAAATCCATACACTCTCCTGTTTGCCTTTTCCAAATGTGCAGTAACTTACGGATGCATTGCTACCCACAGTTCTCCTACTCCGATCCAAAAAATTAGTAAAAGAAGCTTGATTTAACTCGAAATTTTCTTTCGATGTCAGTCTCCTAACGGCACCGAAATGACGCATTTTCCATATGTGTAGTGTGCACCCATTTTCATTGACTTTGTACAGTTACGTACAGATGCCTACGTAGCAAGCTGTATTCCTTAGTCCTTGGAGTAGAGGTGCTGAGCAACAGAGTCCGCTCCGCGCGGGGAAGGCGCTTAGTTGCTTCACATACAGTATCATGCAAAACTTGTTTAAAGGCATTAGGCAGTCGCCCCAAAATTTTCTTTGAAAAATCAGCAAACTCTTGCAAATCTCCTCTTATTGCATTACAAGCACCTCTGAAGACATTTTGAACGTAGCTATTACAAACAATTGGTTAAGCAAGGAGAAATTCTCCTTGAATTTCACAATTCACTGACAAACATATTGTCACATGATCAAAATTGGCCATTCATGAACTGGAGTGACAGGGCACACTCACTCTGATTGGGGTGACTGCCTACTGCCTTTAAGCTGACCTAACCTGCCTAAGAAAGACGGGAAGTTTGGTCAAGTTACAAACAGAGTGTAATAACCTTATAACCTAGGTTATGCACTCAGCACATTGCACAGGCGTAAATACGTCAGATGAAGCAGTATAAGTGAGTGTACGTTGAGTCGGTCGGTACCTTGAGTCGGTCACTACGTACAAAACGTAAGCCACATACACTAAACGCAACGCATATTAAGTGACCGACTCATGGTACCACCATGCCACTTCGGGTCAGTGTACACCAGGGCGAGGTAATTTTCGTTGTTTTTAGAGAGTACTATTTCTAGATATTAAAAGTAGACACAAAGGTGGGATGCATGCAGTAATAAAATGCTTGAAAAATAATCATATTTAGGTATGCACGTACCTGAAATGGATTCATTATCGTGAAAAACAAAATACCTGATAGTGATGGCTAGTAATCTTTCATGGTGCGCCAATTACGGGGCCGCGGGCTTAAACGTACAAACGCTACCAGTTATTATGTTGGGACCATAGAGCAGGATATATCCTGCTCTATGGTTGGGACGTAGGGCTTTACTATAGGCCTACGTACGTACGTACGTCTAGTGTACGCGTACTTACTGTAGACTGTAGTTGCAGACGACTTACGCAGACCCTTTTCCAAATAGCAATTACAAAGGATTGTGGGATAGCATTTTGGTCTGCATCATATGCCGCCTTCCATTGGGGTCGTAAAGTGGTGAATTCACCGCGTTTCTTTTTTTCTGCAGTACGGAGTAACCGACAAAATGTTGAGCTATCTGTGCTGCATAAAAAAGAAACGCGGTGCATTCACCACTTTACGACCATGCAAAAGACCTTTTTCCAAATAGCAGTCACAAAGAATTGTGGGATAGTTTTTTGTGTGCTTTTATTTTTGTCAATGGTATTTTACTGTGGATATAAGAATGATGCAGACCAAAATGCTATCCCACAATCCTTTGTAATTGCTATTTGGAAAAGTAGTCCAGGCTGTTTCGTAGCTTTTTGGGGGTTTGCATTTTTTCTTGCTATAGCCTATTTGGTAAAACTTTGACAAGACGTAGAGTAGACATAAGACAATCAGAAAAGTATGTGCTCCATTTTTTTTCATGTGCAAGGGGGGTAGCCAGCCAATTCAAAATGGCCGCCATTTTGACCATTTTGGCTGATTTGGCTCAAGAAAGGCTCTGCTGTGCCAAAATTTGAGGTCTAAAACTTTTTTAGGAGTAAAGGTGGTAAAATATACACAGCCTCTCAAAATATACTGAAAGTTTTCCCCAAAATATTGATCCGTTTTGTTGTAGTGACCTGTCGAATATGGCCCTTTTCGCCAAAAATCGGCAATTTTGGCAAGTTCGGCGCCGGGGGAACAAATTTGAGTGCCAGATTCTCTTAAAGTGTGTATTCTGTTACGGCTTGTGGTCGCGAGTCAAACCAATAACAGCGAAAGATCACAGAAGAACGAGATTAATATTCAACAACTTAATGATTATTTACAATCTCCTTATCTTACTTAAGACTTACTCACAATCCTTTACCTAATATTTGCCTGGTCTGGTCCAAGGGCTGGTAGTGCATGCACGTTGACGATGGCACAGTGGTAGACCTGCAGCGTGCTGTAGCGTAGGAACTGGTTCCACGAGCGAATAACGACAAGGCTAGCGATGATGGATGATAACAATCTCAATACACAGCGTAGAAACGGCGTAAGGCAATTTATCAGAAGTGTTCAGTGTCAGTGGCTGGCTTATGATATCTCAGTAGTGTGACAGTCTGGTCTTGTTGAAATCTCTCCCAGAATAGTTGTTGAACTGCCTTTTATATGCTAGGCTTTTATTCGAGAACTCTCCAGAATTTAACAGAAACTTCTAGTGTTTACAGTCCAGCAATTACGAGAACGTTCCTTAATAGAAACTTCTAGAACACACAGTCGAGACATTACGAGAACATTCCTTGTATGCACGGTAGTAAACAGTGTAGAAGTGTCGTCAGGCCGCGTAAACAGTTCTCTCTTGATCTTCTAGACAATTCTAGAAAGGCTGCGTTGAAGTTGAATTCTCTGGAACTTTCCATTCGCTCGTCGATGGATTCAATCCGGTGTTCCTGACGGGTCGTCTTGTAACAATACCAACGACCTTAACTTTTGTTAATGGGTAGACCTATAACCAGGCAGTACGTGTGGAAAATTTAGACTCCCAGATTCAAACCTACATGAAATGAGTGGTACTGAAAATTCACAATTTCTTTGTATTTCGTCAGGAAATTTTGGCCTCTGGCAGTCTGGGATCATTTTTTATGCCCAATATTTCCTTCAATTGAATAAATAAGTCTACTGATCTCTCTGCTATTAAAAGAAAAGTGGATTGTTAAGACACAGATCAATTTTGAAAATTTTAAAAGCAGACAAATTTTCCATTGGTATAGACCCTAAACGGCTAAAACATCAATATTTTCATTTTTCATTAATAAAAAATACAAGTTTTGGCACAACGAGACAAGTTTGAACAATGATGATCTCTTTTAGAGCCACACAAGATATTCCATCTTCACAAAATTGGTACTCCGTCACAAAATTGGTACTCAAGTGCCTCAGTAGTACACAGAAAAAAATACACTGGTAGTTGAAAACGGAATATTGAATAAAGGAAACCCAAATATTGAAATTTATTCATTTTTAGTAAAAAATATGGGTAAAAGGGCATTTTTGAGCAGTAGTATATCTCTGATACTGTGACATAAGATGCTCCCATCTTCATGAAATGGGCAGTCTAGTGCCTTGCAGTTCACAGAAAGAATTTCGACTCTCAAATAAAAATGGGCATAAAATAACAGTAACCCAAATTCTGCAATTTCTTCACTTTTCCTTGCAAAATATGGGTTTAGGGGGCAATTTTGTGCCTTAATATCTCTAAAGGTATCATATAAGATGCTCTCATCTTCCTGATATGGACAGTATAGTGCCTTACTAGTACACAGAAAGAATTTCGACTCTCAAATAAGAATGGGCATAAAATAACGGAAAGCCAAATTCTGCAATTTCTTCACTTTTCCTTGCAAAATGTGGGTTTATGAGAGGTGTTGGACCAAGTCTTTTGAGGTTCACAGTAAGTGTAAGAGAGTAAACTAAAAATAGGCCAAGGTTGGTGCCTCGTCCTGAGAAATGGGATGAGTTGGGAAACTGAGATATACAATGCATGCTGGGAAGGAAAGTGTACCACAACAGAGACTGCATGTGCAAGACAGACATTTTGTATAATCAAGCACAATTTTCGAGTTAAAAACCGTGATTCTCTAGACATCAATTACGGGTCAAAGAGAATTTTCTTTAGGAGGACAAGTTCTTTCAGAAGTTAATCTCCTTAACATGGACTGAAAAGGTTAGACAGCATGACGATAAATTGTGGAAGACAAAAAGCAATTGCCCCGAAGCCTTCGTATCGGGCGAAAATGTCCTTGGACTTGATCTGTGGTACCACATGGTACAGCAAAATCTAATTTTCCAACTCGTCTATTGTCTTATTATATATAGCCTAGGCCTATAGAGGGATTTCATGTGACGTCACGCGTGTTGGATTCACAGGCACTGAAGGGCAAAACTCACACGCAGTAAGCGTATTTACAGCACACGCGCACGGCATAACTATAGATACTACTGTGACACAATGGACGCGTGCCCGTCAAAACAAAAAAGACGCGCGATCTTGCCCTTCAAAATTGCGTCTAGTTGGTTAAAGTCACGTGACTGAAATCATAGTGTGTAGTAAGTAGTATTGTTAGGGGACCGGCGACCGGATTTCGGTACCCCGGAATTCGTTCACTTGATATTTTTGTTTAGAATCATACATTCGGTTCACAAAAACACGCATGCGAACTGGAAACACTCTAAAACGATCAAAAATGCATCAGATAAAATTTGACAAGGACGCAATGAGTTAGACAACGAAAATTCCCCCTTTTCTATGATGTCGTTTCAACCACAGTTAGTAAATTACCATAGGCTAGTCAAAAGTTCAGGGGCCCGGCAGGCTGCAGTGGCGTAGCTAGAGGGGGGCGGTCGCCCCCCCCCCCCCCCACAAAGCCTGATCTGAAGGCCTCTGTCGGAAATTACAGACATGCAGGCAGAATTACACATCGAAATGTCAACGTGAAAATCAAAATTCGGTCTCAAATCACCCGGACAGCAAAAAAAAAAGGTCCCCAGGTCCCCAGATAATTACGCATCGAAATGTCAACGTGAAAATCAAAATTTGGTCTCAAATTGCCCGGAAAGCAAAAAAAAAAAAGGTCCTCAGATAACAATCTGTCGGAAATTTTTGCTTTTGCCCCCCCCCCCCCCACAAGAAATGTCATGTCTAGCTTCGCCACTGGGGGCCTGTTAAGCCCAGAGTAAAATTCTGACACTTTTTCTTCTTTGAATTAAGAAGTTGGAAGCTGACGCTAAGTTCTAGAATTCATTTTGGGCTTTTTCAAAGAACGATGTTCCATACTGCACAAGTTCCACAACGGAATTGTAGTGAACGAATTGCGGACTACCTGTAGGATTAATTGTAGTCCTCAATCAGGCCCTACACACTACGCTCGATTGGCACTTTGCTCCGTGTATGTAGTAGAGTGTAGTCTTACGGAGTGTAGTATACTAGGCCCTGATTGACGGCTAGCTTAATTGATGACTGGAATTCAACCAACCACTTCAATTCAAGTCCCTTTCCTGTAAAATCGTCGGTAACAAGGCTGTGTCAGCTCCAAGGATGATAAGAAAATAACACTCGCAACTGTAACAAAATTCTGGGAATATGTTACAGTTTTTGCAAGGTTGGAAGGCACTTAAATGTTAGGGTGAACGAAATCCGGTCCCTCCTAGTCCTTGAACAGGACTCTATGCTACGTACACTTTGTTTTACTCCGCACTCCGCGTGGTACGGAGTAGGTTCACCGTTAACGTAGTACACGGTCCTGTTCAAGGACTAGTCCCTCCATGCTAGTAGGCCTAGTCCAGATATATTTTCAATATAGGCCTAGGCCTATAGCAGGCTTAAATGCTTGCTGTAAAGTTGTAATGTGATCCAGCAGCTAGATTGTGCAGAGTAACAGACTGCAGGCTTTACCTTATAAATCCATTATTCAACAAATAATAGGCCTAGCCTAGCCCTAGACAGATAGGACCTCAGAGGCTACAATCTTGGACAAAACTCGTTGGGACACCCCCGCTCCCCTTCACAAAGTTGACCATAGTTATCCTGTTCACGGCATACAGTCATTCTCTCTGCCCAACTTTGGAAGGGGGAGCGGGGGTTTCATGTAAACCTGGGAACGGAGATTCAAGAATATTTTGACAAAGCGTCCCAACAGTTTTGTCCAAGATTGTCTGAGAAATTCGAAAAGTTAGAACTGCTCGCGGCCCACGGTAGAAAGTGTTTCTTTGCGCTGCGTTGATTCGCAAAAGGGTAGGTGTCTTTTCTTCAGGTGTAAAAGAACAGTAACAGAGAATAATCAGCATATTCTGAGTCCATATTGAAGTTCTTGTTAATATAATACTATTGAAGCTAAAAGCGTTAGGAAGGTAGCTAAATAAGTTCAAAGCGTCCTCTCGTTCAGGAAGACATTTTCAATAGTGACGTATTTTGGGCTCACACTGTCTGAACAGGTGCCAAATAAAAAGAACATTCAGCAGAAGTACGTGTTGAATCCTGCCCATTACTTTATATTAAAGTAATTTACCAGAAATAAGTTAAAAGTTCTTGAATGCATATTCATTTCACCTTTAAAACGCAGTAACTTTCATTTGAGTAGCTGAAACTATACAGAAAATATGCCATACATGCTAATTTGACGAGACCGGGGGTGAAGGCTAAGTTAACCAAACGGTCTACCATTTGTTTTGAGAGTTAATTTGAAAGCAAAACGTAAAGAAATTGAGTCGGCTAAAAGAAGGCATAATAGATACGTCATCAGCTTCACGTAACGTGAAAAATGTTGTCATAGGCATCAAAGTCGCTTCAAAATATGTCTAAAACCAGCCCTAATTAACGATCTACCATCGTTATAATGAAAAGCTTGGCTTGCAGTTCTGCTTTTAACATTTCATGGTAGATCGTGGCGCTCTTTCAGTTAAAATCTTGCCTTCTTACCACTAGCTTGCAATAGGAGTGAGACTCTAGTCTTCGATCTATCCATGGAAGAAATTGTTTTGTTTTCCGTCTTACAACTTAAGAAGAGTTGTCACCCTCCTTTAATTTGCTAAAAATGCAACGCATATGGCTGCCATAGACGTTGTTAGGGAACGTAAACATTTCTGCCTGACATTCCTTGCGAATACCTGAAACAGTCTATCCATTATGATCTCGCCAACCAACAATAAATCAGTAAAAACAAATGAACAAGACAGCACATTAAAACAATTTTAAATTATACTTTCATTTGGCTAAAATCATTAGGCCTATAAGCCTCCGAAAAAGTGTACTGAATACAGCTGCTTGAAAAATTAACCATTTTCCTAATGAATTTGTTCTCGTAAATCGCTCACTTAAAACTCAGACAATCTTGGACAAAACTCGTTGGGACACCCCCGCTCCCCTTCACAAAGTTGACCATAGTTATCCTGTTCACGGCATACAGTCATTCTCTCTGCCCAACTTTGGAAGGGGGAGCGGGGGTTTCATGTAAACCTGGGAACGGAGATTCAAGAATATTTTGACAAAGCGTCCCAACAGTTTTGTCCAAGATTGTAGCTTTGACTTGTCCCCCATGTTCTGCTTAATTTCTATTCTAACATTAGGTTATCCCGCAGGAAAATTCTACGAATTCTGTAATCTAGGCTAGTTGCTTGGTTAAGCTGTAAAAGTCTTACCTTTAAATATCTTCATTTCCCCATTAGGCGGAGGAAATGAAAGTCATAAAATACTGCCCGGGTGATTTTAGAAAACGTGAGGCTTTTTTCATTTTCATTATTTTGCAACACTAGTCAATAAAGGCAAGAGGACTGACTACATTGTGGTACATACACGATTCAAAACGAAAGTTACATTTGCAGTACTGAAACAATGTACACGGCTGAGAATGGTTTTGACCTGTGTATTTATGAGGCATAGGCCTATACAATGACATCAGCCTCAGGTGAAGTTTTTGTTGTCAGAAAGTGTTTTTAATTGCAAAATCTGATGAAATTCAAAGGAAAACATTTTGACAGATTTATTTTGAAATATGATTTTTTTCAAAAAGGACAATTTTCGGCGGCATGTTTCAGGACATGCGGGCAGTGGACAGTATTCTATGACTTTCATTCCCTCGGCCTTATGTCACCCTCATGGTTGCAATATCCAATTGTTTTGGGTAAAATTATAGAATACCCTGCACTCGAGAGTATCACCTAGTAGCAGGCTATGAGGTCGCTCACTGGACCTAGCTTACACTAAACGTGCAGTTGCCCACTACCGTATGCACTGTATAAGATGTACAGTTTGAATACAAACACACGTGCAGAAAAACTTAACTAATGTGCGTGCTGAAATCATGCAAACTAATATAACATGCACTAATCCTTTTTGACTTTGACATTGTATCTGCATAGCCACTTCATGAAAAATATGAAGGACTTAAAATATTTTCAGGCTGCTTGCAATGTAGTCTTGGGTTAGGGGTAAGGGTTAGTGTTAGGGCTAGGGTTAGGGTTAGGGTTAGGGTTCGGTACGTTTTCGGCCAAGGACTTATCTTTGACTCAGTATCCATGTAGCTACTCGTAGAAAGATAGGTAGAACATAGATTTTTTCCACAACAAAATTCACAACAACGTGTGCATATTGACGCTTGCTTACATGGACGCTCCCAGCTTTGAATCTGTATTGACCCGCATATAGCCACGTAATGGAAGAGAGAAAGGAATTTTACACTGCCTGCTATGCATCCTTTTTAGAAAGGGCTAGGTTTAGTTGGGTTATGTATCCGAAATTGACTCTGTATCCATTTAGCCACCAAGAAGCAGACCAGTTGAACTTAATTTTTTTCAGTTTGTGTGTCCATGCAGCTGCACAGTTGACTAACAGGGAGTGAGGTCAAATTTTGCTACCTCATAACTGGCTACAAGGTTGCAAAATTGTATGATGGAGGCTACATTATTGTACATTTCACATTTCAGTGATCTGCACATGCCAGCAACAAATTCGAGTGACTTACTATTTGAAGGCACAGTCACTCAAACTCATGAAAAAAGAAATGGATGACCCCCTCAGAAAAGTAACAATTAGACCTATAGAAAGTCAAAGGTGCAAGCCACTAAATGCTCTTCTAGAAAAATTTTAGCAGAATGGCTTTGTTTGGAGGAATCGTGTAGTGTTGCATGGTTTTGACTGCTCTCCTTGGACTATTTTGATAAAATTAAAGAGAGTAGTCACAACCGCTCTCCTTACATATGAAGGTCAAAACATTGTCACCATGTCAAAACATTTCATTGAATCAATTGAAATTCTTTTAATTTTAAGTATCATGCTTCAGTTCATGCTTGATAATGAGTCATCTCTTGCACCACTGCCAGGAAATTGCTAGTTGAATATAGTAACTCTCTGGTTTGAGGAACAACTTGTTACTGTACTCAAAACTTACATGGTTTTAATTGTTAACCTACTCCACTTCAAGTGCTATCATAAAACTGAAGTTAACCTCTTAGTTACCCTCCATGATGCCTATCAAATTTATTTTATAACTCTGTTCAAATAAACCAATGCTTGATTTACGAAGTATCTGCTTACAAATGTTTCAAGGAATTCACCGTGTGACTGTGAGGTAGAGATCAATCATTTGCAGGCAATGTATTTAGCTAACAATACCACACTGTTAGCTTCCAAACACTCTGGACTTTGTTCCCAAGACAAAAGTGAGGAAAACTTTTTAAAATGAGGGCGCTATGCATAAATGGTTGTCATGAATCAAAGAATGTGATCTTATCAATAATTATATAACCCCAGGGCATGGAGATGAGGTGTGCATCAAGTTTGTATTTGTTTCCCTGTACTGCAGTATGGTTCATGGAAGAAATAAGGAGGGGGAAAGGGAGGGAGAGTAACTTGAAATCTGATCTACTAATCAACACATGGTTGTGGTTCGTTGGCTGGTTTGTTTTTAGTGGAGATTTGGCTTGTTTAGAGTGTGTACCTTCCAGTTTAGAGGTTGCTTGATCACATCCTGGTAGAACCACCAGGGAATTTTCTGGGACTTTCAGTAATTGCTTGTTTTGCAAAGCTGATAGATGTAGGCCCTTATTGGATATTGAAATTTTTGTAGAATATGTTGTCATCAGAACAATAATAGTTTTTATGAGTTGTGAGTGTGAAATTTCATCATTGTGTGTGTGGGAGGGGGGAGGGGGAGGGGAAGGGGTTGGGTTGACAGAGGAAGGGATGGACAAGAATAACATAATATCTGACATTACGCCTTACTGGGGTGTGGTCAGATTTCGCACCTCCTGAGATTTTCCTATGAAAGTGTTAGAGAAAGTTAACATCAATATGATTATTCTTCTTTTTTCATATTCAAATCTGTCAATAAGAGAATGTAGCTAGTAGCCAGATTGTCAGGTTTAAAGTCGTAGATTGTTTTTTTTTCTGTTTGTTTTTGTTTTTGATGGAATAGATTTCAAGTGGGCCTGTGAATGAAACCATAATGTTGTGGTGTTTGAAACCATAGGTTTAACCAGAAACTTAAAGGAGGGTAATTGAAATTTGGGGAGAGACCCAGTCATTGCCCTGGAATTTCTCCCTCCCCCTGCCTTTGGTCTTTGGCACTATTTGCCAGAAGAGACCTGTAAAATATATGTTTGAGTTATTCATAATATATCAGGATCATAATTCATAAAGAGTAATGATCCATCCTATGTTTTAAGTAGGATGCAATAGGACTTTTGGAATAAAACACAAGATCATTCATAACTGAAACAGGACCTAGTAAATCAACCCAACTGGATATGTGGCACCTTTGTTGAAAAGAAAAACTGTGGCAGTGGTCTTCTGTCAAATCTGACACAATTGTACCAGTCAACTACAGTAAAATATGTTTATGGGGTGCTAATTACTATTTAAATGGGGTGAAAGGTAGCAAATGACCTAACAGCTCATCAGGCTGCAGCAGGAGTGCAAAAGTGCCTCCTGTTGGGAGGAGTCCAGTAGCCCTCTGAAGGCCCCAGATGAGGCTCAGGAAGCATGCAGGATGGAGAACCAGGAGGTAAAGCCCCTTGAGGCACTGGGCATTAACAGCATTAACAAAATTGTGAGCACTAGAATAAACCTTATATAACTATCTACAAATAGCATTGAATTGTACTGAATTGATATCTCAAGGGAGGAAGCTTGGATAGACTTTATACTTAGTATGTGGATGTGTCATAGTGAGAAAAAGAATCCTGTTGTTTTTGGTGGAGGTCAAAGATCATCTGGGGTCACTGGGGGACAAAGTCTGAAAACCTTGTTAACATGATATCTTAAGGTAAGAAGCATGGATGGATTTTCATACATAGAGTATGGATGCATTATGGTAAGAAAAAGAAACTTATTGTTTTTGGTGGAGGTCAAAGGTCATCTGGGGTCATGAGGGATCAAACACTGAATACCTTGTTAACACAATATCTCAAGGTAGGAAGCTTGGATAGATTTCATACTTAGTGTGTGGATGCCTTATGGTAAAAATGAGCCCTCATGTTTTTGGTAGAGGTCAAAGGTCATCTGGGGTCACCAGGGGTCAAACTCTGAAAACCTTGTTAATGCAGTATTGCAAGTTTAGAATCTTGAATAGATTTCATACATAGTATGTGGATACATTAAAGTGAGAAAAAGAACCCTATTTTATTTGGTTGAAGTTAAAGGTCATCTGGGGTCACCAGGGGTCAAACACTGACAACCTTCTCAATACAATATCTCAAGGTAAGAAGCTTGGATAGATTTCAGTGTTAGTATGTGGATGCCTTATGGTAAGAAGATGAGCCCTATTGTTTTTGGTGGAGGTCAAAGTTCATCTGGGGTCACTGGGGGTCAAACTCTGAAAACCTTGTTTACACAATATTTCAAGTTAGAAATCCTGGATAATTTCATACTTGGAATGAAGATGTGTTATGATGAAAGGAAGAAACCTATTGTTTTTTGGTGGAGATCAAAGGTCATCTGGGGTCACCAGAGGTCAAAACAAAAAGTGTAATTTCCCAAGAATTCCCAAGGTCAAATATAAACACAAAACTGTATTTTTCCAACACATTAAGATAGCATTTGATCTTGGCATTATTTGGAATGAAAAAGGCATCATCAAAACCACAATGAATTTTTGTATTTTGGTTGTAATTAACTATCTAAATATAGCATTGACTATGAACTAAACAGACCTCAGAATTGAAGTTCGTATAATTTTTCATAGAAGAAGAATTCATACTCGAGGGTCAGTTGATTTCCTCATGCATGGTGTAGTGGGTTTGAGGGTAGGGAGGATTGATAAAAGAATGCTTGGAATTTTCCAGTAATTCTGCTTACACTGACCTACAGGAAATAATTGTAAGAAGATTAGGGTATGAGGGGGATGCAGGCAAAGCATACCTTGAAAAATAGCATTGTAAAGACATTGTAGAAAAGTTTTCCTTTATATTACATAGCATATTTACAAATAGCATTGAATACTATCACAAAACAGACTAAAAATGGCAGTTTGCCTATCTTTTCATAACAGCATTTAAGTCAGGGTAATGGCCAGCCGATTTCTTCATGATGTAGTGTGTTTGAGTGTTATCATAAAGGTTGACCAGGGTTTTGCAATAATTCCAGTTGTGCTGTCTTACTTGTCATAATTGGATCATTAGCATGCTTAATGGATGTGCACAATGTGTGTTAAGAAAACATTGCAAAGACAATTTAGTATTTAAACATTTTACTTTAAGCTTACTTAATTTGCAAAAGTAATCAATGACATTAAAATCCCCCATTTTGTTTTTTTGATAATGACTTTTAATAATAGTGGAGGGCAGAATGAGGGTTTTGCACCCCATCATTTTGATCTAGGGGGCCACAGCACCCGCCTTCCCTTGCAGTTTGATTGGTTGGTTGGCACTGTGTTTGATTGGTTAAAGGAATGTTTTGTTTTGATTTACTTTGGCTATAGTGCCAAATTTAAGATTTCCTTCAGAGGTCCTGATTATGAATTATAAGTTTGGTTTTGAAAAAGGACATGTTTCATATAAGATACACCATTCAGACAGGGTTTGACCTCTTTACACACTTAATGGTTTGCAGACAAACTTATACACCAGACATAATAATAAACACTTCTCTCTACACTGTATGTTTGAGCAGACAGCTACTGAAGTCACAAAACCACGTGTGATCTAGTAGGAACATGGAAACCAAGTCTGCCTGAAATTTTCCTCAACACTTTAGAGCCTTTTAAGCTTAAAATTACCTTAAAGGAGCTGTTGCATCAGCCTAAACATATTTAGGAATATGATCATATTTCTAAATACAAAATTTTGGATCAAGTTTGAGTGGCATAAGTTCAAACAATAGCATCACTCTAATTGGTCAATGGTGACTTGTGCAGAATACTGCAGGTAACTGAGTAGTGTACCATAGCTCACACACATATAGCATGGCACTGTGTGGATAACCTTGGGCAATTTAAACTGAGTACAGACCATTGTAGGTTTTGGAAAGAGATACATTGGACCATTGCGGTTTTTAAATTGGAGGAGGGGCTAGAAGTAAACTTAGTAGGGAAAATTGTTTCTGTCTGGGGATTCATATGTTGGCCTAGAATTGGTTGTTCTGTTTTACCTCTATTTCCTTTTAGAGTACTGTACTAAAGGCAAACACTCATCCACCATATACATTTTAGGTTTAAGCAGGGAGTTGTCAGGGCACGACTCCCTGGTTTAAGAAACCAGAATTCAAAGTTGTTGACTGCACATTACTTGAGTGCCTAAGCCACTTTGATTTGACAATAGACCCTTTTCCAAATAGCAATTGCAGTGGATTGTGGGATACAGTTCTGGAAGGCGATGTTGTCAATGGCATTTTGCTGTGGCAAAAAATGATGCCCACCAAAATTCTATTCCACAATCCTTTGTAATTCCTATTGGGAAAAGAGTCTATGATGTACAGTGGATAAAGCATACAGGACTACTTTCATTTGGGGAGGGGGGGGGGGGGACCTGAGCACTTCTGCCTGAATTTTAAGCATGTCTTCCTGAGATAGGACATATATACCTTGCCCCAAATCCAAAATAGCATATTTCTACAAGATGGGGCCGGGAGGGGGATGCAGTTCTCCTCGTACACCTATGTGTGCTGGTCAGTGAAATGTGAGATACATAGTAGGATTTCTTTCCTCATACACAGTTGTATAGTAAGTACAACATGACATTGCATGGGAAATTATACTGTATGTCAGCATTTGCCTGGGAGGTACCAGCAATGACAATTGCAGTAGTTTTTATATCAGTTGAGGGGCAAGGGGTTAAATGAGTTGGGAAAATTTTAAATGTCTGGGAAGAGAAAATTTGGCCTCTATAAGGAGCTGCAAGTTGCAAGAGTACTTTTTCCAGATAAAAAATACCCACTATTCCAAATTGGTATTTTTTAATAGCCAAAGCACACAGTGGACACATTAATTTATAGATCTGGCCTCCATCTACATCATAGACTTTTGGAAGAAGCTTGCTGTTAGCATATTAGAACATCATATCAAGGCAAAACACTTTTCACTCTTCATTAACTAACTTGCAGCGAACACCTAACTGCTGCCAGTGATGAACCACGATTGTGAACAAAAAGCTCTGTGGAGTGACCCAGATTGTAGCAGACTAGTTGATATTTTAGGGACGGGGGTTTCAAAATCAGTGGCCACATTTCTGTGCATATACTAAGCATATTTTGGAATAAAGCATGGGCTTCTGAACATATTTTAGTGGGCCCTACATACAGCCTAAATAGTTGTTGGTTCTATGGAAATTCCTCCCTTAGTTCAATGCTCATATAGCACCACACTTAGCACAGGACTCTATGTGCTTACCCTATAGAGTGGAATGTTCCACCAAGCCCCAACACTTTCAAATGTAAACAGGTCTTGTAAGCAGATGCTTATTTCTCATACATTTATGAATGCATGCTTTCATATTACAACATCACACCAGCTAAGAAGGTCATCTTCCCCCACCCCCCAGCCCACCCTCAGCCCACACCTGTTGCTGTGGGTTACAGCTAGTGACCTTACTCCCACACAAACTTTCCCTACCACTCTGAATTTTCATAGTGAAGTTGTATACACAACGATCAGTGCAAAATTATAGTGAAGTGCATTATGCATGTGCAAGTAACGAAAACAGTGGAAGCAGCAAGACGACCCAAGCTGACCGTATGATTTTACTTCAGCAACATTAAAGCATTATTTTTTTGGTGAGCTCAGAAAAGCAGTCAGTACAACTTTTCTGAAGGGATGTTTGGCTCCATGCAGTTTCAGGGAGTTTCAGGAAGATAAATCTTTGTGATTTCATTCGTTAGTTGAGACTCGTACATGGGCGGGAATAGGCCATGGAGTCAGTATGGAGCTACTGGCTACATTGTCAAAACTGTAAGTAGGTACCTGTCAATTGCAATCCAAATGTATGGAACAATTCTATAGGTGCAAAATTCCCAAGACAACTTACGGGTTGCTTTTGCGTGATTTTTAGAAAACCCATGGACCGGATGATCCTCTGGTGGAAATGTCAGTCTCTCAAGTTGTCTAATGTCAGTCACTATAATATAACACCTTATGAATTTCTCTACATTTGATTGGATGATTGGTGGTCACATGCCATGGGTGATTCGGCACTATTGTCACGGTTGTGTATTATCCATCGTGCAATAGTCTAGTATAATACACGGTCGTGTACGTTACACTAAGTACAACACATGGCTAGTGACTTCACTATCACTGCAGTACGTACAAACTATGCCGCAACTCAATAAATCAATGCAGCTTTGGGGATTGCACATTGCATTGTACGTGACAGGCACATGAACATGTACGCGTAGCTAGCAAACGACAAACCGTGGAGCTACCACACGGACAAACACGAACCATAGTGACCACCAAAACACAACTTTAGTCAACGACTACAGATCAGGTCAAAGTTATAAGGTGTTATATACTGAATGTGTTTCATTCGTGGGATAGTATGAGAATTATTTCATTTGTTGAAAGATTTAATGTTCTAGTCGACTCATGAAATAATTCATACTATCACACTCCTAAACATTCATTATTTCATTATTTCCATACTATGTGAGGGAATTTGAGTCAACAGAAGTTGGATTACTGTATACATTCTCATATTATGCCAAAGAATAAGTTCATCATGTCTGCTCTATGATAGGGATTTTGATCATTTTGTAATAGTACAGGGGGGGGGGGGCCATATCCTCCTCCCTCTCCTGATTTCCAATGTCAGTGATACACAAACCAGTCACTATTTCACTGATTGAGATTCAACACAGTTTCCTTGTTTGTCATGTGTCAGTTTACTAAGCAATCCATTCAGAAGAGAATAAGTATAGTTTTCTTATTTATGACCAGTTGAGTCGTAAGGGATTTATTTATTTTTCCACCCAGCTTGAGGTACCTGAAACCATATACTGATTTTGCAAAACTATGATTGAGGGTCAAGTACCATATACATTCTTGGAAGGCAGAGTAGTATAACCCCTTTCTCAAGGAGAGGTTCTGTTTTATCAATCCTTACTAAAGCTTTTATTTGATTCTTTTTATCATGCTCAGGAAATCTTGATCATAATTGTTGGCAGTTTATTCATCCTTCAAAGTAAATTTGCTTTTCTTCAGATGAGTACATTTGTAGGGGTAGGTAGTGTCAAAAACTTTGGGGAGTTAATCTGAGGGCGACAGACCTTAATTGTGTCATTTGCTTATTGTTTCGATATATGTAGGAGTAACCTGTGAGCTAACATGGAGTAACTGTGTATGATTATGGAACATAAATTAGGAGAATTTGCATGTGTATTTGGATCCATGTCCAAATGTGAAAGTACTACCTTGGACCCAAACAGCCAAGCTGCAGCTGCCTCATCTAAGCTGTATATCACTCATAAACAGTTGCAGCCATACTTTGTTGCTATCAACATTACAAAAGCACTATAAACTTGCCCCTGCTATTTGTAATGTGGGTAGCAACAACATATGGCTGCAGCCACTGCAGCTTTGCTGAGGCAGTTTCAGTACAGTTAAAGCTTTTGACATTTCATTGATTTTCCACAACATTATACAATACAACTGACACATAAAATACACAGAAAGTGGTAGAGAAAGCCTGGAAAAGCAGCGTGCTTGTACTAGGCACCTTTACAAAAAAGAACAAGTAATACAGAGACAAAGACCATTAACAATAGACTTAGTAACAACCCCCATCCTCTCCCCCCTTCCATCCTTCCATGAGCGAGTAAAAAGTAAGTCAAAAGTAACAACTTGACTTAATACTTAGTGGAGTTATGACAAACTTTTTAGTGGTGGCAGTATACTCTTTTGGACTTCTGGGGGGGGTATAAAATTTGAATTTCTTGGTAAATGAAGTAGTGAGGAGATGCTCTTAAGTTGAGGATCAAGGTTGTAATTCCAAAGTTGAAAGACAGAAGTACAAAGATCTTTTTATTAACAGTAGAATTAACTCTAGATATAAATGATAAGTTTTCAGAATGCCTACAGTAGTGCAGTAGTTGTGAACTGTTTTATTAGGATGACTGAGATTCTGGAACAAAGAAGGTAATTCATGACTAATTTTAAACAACTAGTGTTTCAAACTATCCAAGTGGACTGCACAAAAAAGGCACTAGGCTTCATGCAGTTCATGTACATGATTATGAATAGGCCCAGCACAAAACACTCTTTTTGCCCTCCACATCAACGTCTTCTGAGAGCTTGCAATATTGGCTGCTATACAGGCAAATAGCCAGCAAACACTGTGCATTTGTACTTTTTCCAAAGTCCCCTTGACTCTCTGGCAAAGAGCCGAAGGGCCAAATTAAATGTTACTCCGGAAGGAGTTTTGCTCCTCAAAGGAGCTACATCCCCAAAAGGACAACAAAAGTTTACCAACCTCTCCACTTTCAGACCGCTACATCATGGGTCTGTCATGCTTGGCTCCATTCTAAACTGGCTGAAAGGAACACCGTGTATTTTGTATGTTGGCACCTTTTTGAAAGTCCCCTTGACTCTGTGGCAAAGAGCTGAAGGGCAAAACCAAAGGCTTACTGCCAAAGGAGTTCTGCTCCCCAAAGGAGCTATGTCCCAAGGGACAGCTTAAACTGAACATGATCAATCTCTTGACCTTCAAACATCTGCATCTTGGGTCTGACATGCGTGGTCCTGTTCTCGACCGTTGTATTTTGTATACTGGCACCTACCCTTTATGTACATATGCCTGTAGTATGCTAGAATATTGTGTTTTTGAAAATGTTATTTATCTACTATTTATCTGCAACTTCTAGTTTATAATTGAATGAAAAGATGTGATAAGTGCTGTAGAAAAAATGAGGGATCAGACAAATTTCACTGTTGTATTTAATAGTAAATTAAGATAGCTCTTACACTTTTACATAATTTGACTGTAGAACAGATCTAAATTGACAATTTCTATCTAAAAATGAACAACTGTTCAATGGACATAGGCCTTTTCACAGTAGGTAAATTTCACTCACCCTGTGTGACAGTGGAATATCCAAAATTGGCAATTAATAATTAAAGTTATGTGGCTTAGATTGCAGAGCTTTTGTTTGCAAAGTTTGGAAAAAGAAAAACATGTTATATACATTAGTATTAATGTCAATTAAAATGATTGACATGCATATCCTCAGGGTCTTGCAACTTTGAACCATGGAAATTTGTACTGTAGGTAAAATTATTTGAACCACTAGGGCTCTGTTTCATGAACAGTACGCTGGATCTTAAATTGGATCTGTTATGCAATAGCCCTGTATAATGAGTGTAACTCTTGATGAACATGGTCTGATTTAATAACAGTTAGTATTGTATGGATTATGCTTGTTCATTAAAATAAATATGGAGTTTAGTATGGCTGTGATAAAATTCATCAATAGCTGAAATTTTTTTAAAAATGATCTTTAGTTTTAAACCTTTTTTGACAATCTGATGAATTTTCATAACTTAGTGTAAAGCAAATGGAAATGAAAACTTTTGATATTGTCACTGTGAGATTATAGCCTTGTCTAATGGCAAAGAACAAGTTATTTATCCTTGCATAACAAAAAAGAACATTGTTATATTTGTATTAGCAAAATGTACTTTTCCCAAAGTCCCCTCGACTCTCTGGCAAAGAGCCAAAGGGCGAAAATCAAGCTGCTCCCCAAAGGAGCAACGTCCCCAAGAAACAACTCAGACTGAACATGACATACCTCAAAACCTTCAGACATCTACACCTCTACATTTACTTTGTTTAGCAAAATGTATACTTTTTCAAAAGTCCCCTCGACTCTCTGGAGAAGAGCCAAGGGGCGAAACCAAACATTACTCCCGAAGGAGTTCTGCTCCCCAAAGGAGCTACATCCCCAAGGGACAACAAACGGTTTAGCAAAATGTATGAACAGTATATTTGCAAATAAAATGGATTTGTGATACTGGTAGATTTTTTAAAATCAAACTTTCTAAAGACATGAAAGTAGACTAGTGTAATACATTTAGTTGATGTTCTCAGTTCTTAGTGTGTAAAACAATTTAAGGGGCTGCCAGTGGTGGCAAATTACTGTGATGAGGTTTGTAAACGTGATATCAACACCAAATGACCAGAAATCTCAAATTTTCCAATGTTTTTCACTAAGTATAAAATTTGGAACTGAACTGAACTTAGTGCATGTCTCATGAATATTAATGATTTCAGTATCTCTTAGTCATCAGTAACTTTTTATAAACAAAAAAGGGAAAGCCAAAATTTCATCAAATGTGCATAGATACTATTGTGTTTATTGGATTTCTAGTTCTATTTTTAGTTAAATATTTCACCTGGCTTGTTGCTTAAGTATTTTGATTGCTTCTTGGCCTTTTGGCTAAGGTTATTTGAAGTATCTGTTCTTTTCAGCCAGTCTAGAATGGGACCACGCATGACACACCCATGATGTAGAGGTCTGAAGGTCGAGAGGTTGGTCACATTAAATCAAAACATCACATGGGGATGTAGCTCCATTGGGGAGAGGAACTTCTTCGGGAGTAAACATTCGTTTTTGCCTACCAGCTCTTTGCCAGAGAGTCCAAGAGACTTCGGAAAAAGTATACTGGCATGATTCAAAATTTGTATAGACTTATCATTGTGTATGCTAGTGATTGCTGTGTCAGCAACTGAAGCAAAGTGTTTTTTCATCTTCATACAATGAACGGATCTCGTAATTTCTTTGGAGGAAAGGCATTCAAGGAAATAAGTAATTAGTGTACATATCCTATCAATTGCTTAATCAGTATTTTTTATGACATAAAGTATATAAAATATTTCAACTTTTTTAATGGCTGCTTATTGATTGTTTAGTTATGGAAAGCTCATAAAAAAGGGTCAAGTTGTGATTCTGTACACGTGAATTGATCTTGAACAAACCAATTAGTATTAGTCACGTGTGCAATTGTACACAGGTAATGATGTTCAAGTTAAACAAAGCAGTTTAATGTAGTCTCAGTGACCTATAGAGCTCCACAAAGTGATAACACAAAAGTGCCCCTAAAAGGAAAAAGAAAATACTGAGTGGAAGTACTACCTCAGACTTCCATGGTTATGGCAGGTGACAAGTACGTTTGCTGCTACATCTCAGATTTCTCAAAATAGTCGGTTGAATGTCAGAAAGAAACTGGTATTACCTTAGAGTGCACATATGGCAGGGTTATGTAGTCCATTGATCCTTTAACACATTGGTCTTGCAGCCCATCATATGTAATGGTGGTTCAGCCCATTGGTCCATCTGTCAGTGGGCTGTAAGACCAGTGAGTTGTGGGTTGTCAGTTTCGGGCTGGAGTACTGCAGGACAGTTTCCCCATGGCAGACCCCATCCCCAGCTTGGTGTTTCTTCTTGCTTCCAGACTGAATTTACATGCTAATCCAGTTGTGTGAAATTTTGGTGCCTGAACACTATGGAAAACCATACCTTATCCTTTGATCTTCAAGTTATCAAAAGATTACAATATTTATAACAGCACATCCCTTGAAATAGTTTATGGAAGTGCATTTACAGTTGCCAGTGATTCCAGTCTGATCTAGTCCCTAGGGAGTGCACATGCAGCAGTCTTATGCCAGAATTTTTAACAGTTGTGGCGCAGTTACAATGCAAGTTGCCAGCTTTGCACTCCATACGGAATTCTTTTCAATAATTTTTTGCAGTGCTAGGACATTGAAGTGGTGCCAACTATACCGAAAGTCTGTTTGACAAAAACTCCATTTGATTGAGTGTCTCCCTTGTGGATTAGATTAGGATTCTGGGTAGGGTTATACATGTATGTTAGCAGACTAGCTGACCTTTGCACAAGTGGACCTATGGTCTAGTGGGCCATGGTTGCTAGTACAATACCTAAGTTGCCCTGTATGTTTGGTAACTGCTTAATATCCTGAGATGTTTGCAATGGAAATTACATTTTCTGTTTGGCATCAAATCTGTATAAGTTTACAAGTAATACAGCTTTGATCAGGATCTGATCCTGGGCATGAGATTCACTAATCTTGGTCTTGTGGTGTCTCACTCAAATTTCTTAGAGTGTTGACTCTATTTTTCAGGGCCATGCAGAGAACTTTTAGGGGATGCACTCAAAGTAAAATAATGGACTGTAAGCAGCAGTTTTTAGATTGTTCAACAAAAATGCATAAAATAATGTATTATACAATAGTCTCAATTTATTAATTAAAGGGAGAAAGCAGTCACCCCAAGTTTATTTTCAAAAATCTACTAAATCTTACAAATCTGTTATTTCACTCACAAGTATCTTTCATTATGTTTCTGTATAAAAACATTGAATATTGAAGGCAAACTACGGAGTTATTCTGCATGAATTTAACAAACCAGAAAGCCCAAAGGCTTAGTGATTCCTTGCCGAATGGGGATGCTTTGTTGCACTGAGGTTTATCCCTCAAATTTATCTTTCTTGACTACATCATTTTATGTTTTAACAGTATGACCTCTGCTGACCTCACATGACCTTTGAACCCCACCAAATACAACAAAAAAGAAAATCTGAAATGTCTTGAAAAGGATTCAACTCCAATGGATCTTGGATCTTGGGAATACTTGGGATATTTTGCTTTTTGACCTCTGGTGACCCTAGATGACTATCTTGGGAATTCTTGCTAAATTTCACTTTTTGACCTCTGTTGACCCCATATGATGATCTTGGGAATTCTTAGGAAATTTTGCTTTTTGACCTCTGGTGACCCCATATAACAATCTTGGGAATTCTTGGGAAATTTTGCTTTTTGACCCTTGGTTACCCCAGATAATGATCTTGGGAAATTTTGCTTTTTGACCTCTGATAACCCCAGATGACTATCTTGGGAATTCTTGGGAAATGTTGCTTTTTGACCTTTGGTAACCCAAGATGACCTTTGACCTCCACCAAAAACAATAGGTTTCTTCCTTACATCATGACAAATCTATATACAAATATAAAAAGTGTCGACCATTCCTATCATGAGATATCAGGGTTACAAGCTATTCAGCTTTTACCTCCAGTGACCTCAAATGACCTTTGACCTTCACCAAAAACAAAAGGCTTCTTCCTCTCAACATGACAAATCTATATACCAAATATGAAGAGTCGGTCTTCGCTATTTTGAGATATCGTGTTTACAAGCTGTTCACAAGATTTTTACAGTTTAACCTGTGGTGACCTCAGATGACCTTTGACCTCGTTCAAAAACAAAAGCATTCTTCCTCTCAACATGAAAAAGCTATATAGGCCATTCCTATCTTGACATATTGCGATTTCAAGGTTTTCGGTCTTTGACCTCTGGTGACCTCAAATGACCTTTGACCTCCACCAAAACAATAGGATTCTTTCTCTCAACGTGACAAGTCTATATACCAGATATGAAAAATGTCAGTCATTCCTATCTTGAGATATCGTGATTAACGAGCTTTTCGGCTTTTTACCTCCAGTGACCTCAAGTGACTTTTGACCTTCAAAAACAATAGGGTTCTTTCTCTCAGCATGACAAAACTATATTCCAAATATGAAAAGTTTCGGTCATCCCTATCTCGAGATATCCTGATTACAACGTTTTCGTTTTTTGACCTCTGGTGACCTCAGATGACCTTTGACCTCTACCAAAAACAATAGGGTTCTTCCCCTCAACATGAAAAATCCATATAGGCCATTCCTACCTTGAGATATTGCAATTTCAAGGTTTTCGGTCTTTGACTTCTGGTGACCTCAAATAACCTTTGACCTCCACCAAAAACAATAGCATTCTTTCTCTCAACATGACAAGCCTATATATCAAATATGAAAAGTGTCGGTCATTCCTATCTTCAGATATCGCGATTAGGAACTTTTCGGCTTTTTACCTCTGGTTACCTTAAATGACCTTTGACCTTCACCAAAAACAATAGCTTTCTTCCTCTCAACATGGCAAATCTATGTACCAAATACGAAAAGTGCCGGTCATCCGTATCTCAAGATAACGTGATTACAAGATTTTCGGTTTTTGACCTCTGGTGACCTCAAATGACCTTTGACCTCGTCCAAAAACAATAGGGTTCTTCCTCTCAACATGACAAATCTATATACCAAATATGAAAAGTGTCGGTCATTCCTATCTTGAGATATCGCGATTACAAGCAGCATCACAAACATATACTCACACACACACACACACGCACACACACACACACGACATCACCATTGCATAGATTCCTTGCCTGCCTACAGCAAGGAATCAATAAAGTAACAAAAAATATTGACACATGGTTGATTGGAGCCATTCCTAAATTAGGATGATGGGGTACACTAATTCAAATGGGGGGGGGGTCTACATTTTCCCTTTAAAGCAATAGAAGTTTTCTTTCTTTTTCTAATAAGTGGAAGGGTTTAAACACAGTGGTACAAAGAAACTTTACTTGCAACTCAAGGCACATGTGGGCAACCGTAGTGTCTCACCTTCCATGCTTGTGCAAAACATTTCTTTTAATACAATTTGATACCAGAAAAGCAAGCAATTTGCCATGATACTTTGTGTCTAGTGGTTGCATGGCTTTATCAAATTGCTTTATTAAAGAAGAAAGCAAAATGTTCAAAATTGTTTTGGGGCATGTGTTTTGATTTATAGCATTGAATGGTAAGAGTTGGTATCTGCATTTGCAACTTCTGGCAAATTTTGCTGGACAGAGCCAGACATTCATGGCTAGACCCTTTATTCTAAGATTTTACAGTGTTTAAAATTTGTGTTTTGATGGGTATATTCTGGCCCAGTATGTATGTCCAAGGTGAGGTTACTTGGTCACCATATAACTTATTCAACTACAACTCAGACGGTACTTGAGTTCTTGACATTTTGTTGTGTTAGTCTACCAACAAGACCCTCATAAAAGGTAGCCCAAATACAATCTGTCCTCTATTAAACAAAATACAATACAGAAAGTTGGTTTGCACTATTAGAGGACTGTATAATACAGCAGCCATATTTACCTGGTAAATATTTTGTACCATTTGTCCAAGATTACAAGAGAGGAGAGCACTTACACGTAGTTGTACAACTTTTGTAATGTTCTGAATTTACTTTGACTACCTGAACTTACCAGTATATAAAATCAGGATTATCTCAGATGTAATGGCTTTATTGCCTTTGCTACTGTATTGACACTGAATATTTTTACAGCTAGATCAAGAACTTTTCTAGAAGTTTTATGGTGATTCTCAAGCCATAAAGTTTTGGCAAAGTCTTGGTTTTATTAAGTCTGGAAATTTCTTAATGGATACTTTATTGTACCGAATTATGGTTACTGAACCTCAGAGCTGCTGCCTTTATGATTGCATGAAAATTGTTGACGGGAGATGTTAAGACTTTATCAGATTAATGAGTATGTTTTAACTTTATTAAGAATGTTTTCAAGAAGAGCCTTTCAATAAATGAATTGTATGTCCCATTGTAAAATTCATATCATATCTTGCTTTTGTTTGTACATGAAACTAATTAGTCATATGTAATTGCCTGCCTCTGATTTGACCTAGCATATTAACCTAAAAACAATTTTGTGTGGTGGTTGCCTTCACAGTGGGAACTACAAAAGTCTTGCTGCAGACTTTGCCACAATCGTCCTTTTGTATCATGAGTAAAAATAATTACTGATCTACACAAGTGAAAGGTTCTTTTGAAACTTTCCCAAACCCTTTGTCTTCCCAATTGCCCTTCCCCACCTCCCACCCATTATAGTAAACTGTACCTCCCCACCTTCCCAGTATGCCTCAGGACCACCCACTGGATACCACATATATGTCAGACTAACCAAGGTAGCCCCCCTGTCCATTTAGATATCTGTGGATTGCACATTTCTAGGAGGTATATAAATATATAATACAGTGGTTGTATATTTTGGGGGAAACTTGTATGGTTACATGACATCCTCTTCCTAAACAAATCGCAGAGCTAACATGAATGAAAAGAGGTTACCCTGCAAAACCACAGCTACTCTTTACCTGCATCAGACCAATAGTTCCTTTGTAGCCATTGTTGAAGGATCTGCCTATTCCATGTAGACTTCATCAGCCACCAGTCGGCCTGCACAAGATGAGGCTTGCCTTCACTGGTCTTAGTGTGTGAAGTTTTGGCAAGAAGGGGGAAACTTGTATTGTTAATCCTTTACTTGGCAGTTTGTTTTAATTTTCACCCACCATTACCGTGCATTATCAGCTAAGCATGTTAAATTTCATTTTTCTTTATAAACAAAGTATCTTTCAGATGATTCACAGCATGTAACATACACAACAGGTATTAAAGCAAGGAGGTGATCAGTATTACAGGATGAAAAATCCAGCATTTAACAAAAATTGTCCAATTGACCAGCAAGGATGTATAGTACATGAGTTAGCAGATGTTGGTATGAAAATTCAAATCAGGATGATTGCATTTGCCCTTGACAGATAAAAAATCATTCTTGGTAAAGATTGAAGAGTCACCTATAAAGTGGACAGTATGATCCAATATATTTTGTATCTAGCCATTAGTGAAGCCCACAAGGAGGCACAACCCCCCACAAGTCCCCTGCTCCCAGACCCCCACTGGAAGGTCCAGTACCAAAAAAATGTATACAAGTATATGGTGGTTCCACATTGGAAGCCCTACCCCCATGAAATGGTGGAACCCCCGAGCACCCCCACATATTCTTTTCTGGCTAAGATATCTAGCTATAATCACATTTTGTCAAGAAAGAGACATCCCAATTTGAACTTACAGTATGGGAAGGGCATCTACTAACACAATTACTTTGGTGATACTTATTTGTGTGTGGTTTTCATCCTAATGAAGTAAAACAAGTGGCAGGGTACAGAAGAGGTTTTTTGTGGCCCTTGTCACATTGTCTATGCAAAATACTTCCATCCGTTGGTTTTCTGCTCTGTAAAGTCGCAGATAAAGTATGATAAAATGGAAGCAGCCTATTTTAGTCACTCCAGGAGGGAGGTGGGGAGAGGGTGGGAAAGCAGAAAAGACTGGAAGCTTTGCTACAGTACCGTTTAATCTCATTTGATTCAAACAGGGATGTGAAACATTAATCCCTACGGGATCACAAGGTTTTTCTGTTGAAAAAGCCGGGATATTTTTGAAAACTTGCCCTTTAACACCACTACCCTCTGAACTGCCTGGGATAGTTTAACAGGTTCTTGAAGTAGTTAGCAGGAAGTCTGACTTGGGAAAGTAAATTATCTAATTCTACTTTCTTTTGCTACTTATGGAGAAGTAGTTACGAAAGTCATTATTGGCTTTATAACACACTAAACACGTGACCTTCAAATGGGATCTTAGCGTCACTGGCATCAAAGTCATGGCAGTCTGAATAAAGGGTAGAATATCGCGAAGGATATAATTTATGGTATATTGTTTTGTTGCCTGTGAAACCGAAACCTCTTTTCTGTTTCACCTGCTTACTGTCCATCAGAAAGTCATGCTGAGACTTCAGTGTTTGGGAAGGAGGAAGGATTGGCATGATAGATCTTAGGCATGATAGATCTTATAGGCGTTGAATCTGTTCTCACCTGGGGGGACTGAATGTTGTTTGGTACATGGCCACCCTGAGGACGGATCTAAAGGGAGGGGGTGCCTCATCCCCTTTTTGAATATTTGAGGGGTCCGTAGATGCAATTTGGTGTTACATAGTGTGCAAATTTCAGGAAAATTGCTGCAAAATTTGACATATTTGACAGAAGCTATAAATAAGGGGTTTTTGTCCTTGAATTGTGGGGGAGGAAGCATACTTTGACCCACCACATTTTTGTCTGGAGGATTTAACAAGCGTCCGCTCTCTTCAAATCCAAATCATGTACTGAGGCTAGTTATCCAATTGTGTTATCTCATGTGAAACGGAATGAATGTAGTAACGAGGTAAAATTAACAAGTAATGTCAAAAAAACCAATAATTAGCACATTTGACCTTTGACCTCTGACTTTAAACCTATGACATCATCAGTTATACATGCACAAATTTTCATGGTCAAGCAGGGAAAAATTGATTTGGTGTCACATCACCATTTGCTAAACAAGCTGGCCACATTGCTACACAAATGCAAAAATGTTTAGCACATTATGGTGTGCATATAAACCATAGGGTTTCAGTGATTTTGCACTGCAGAAGGTAAAATTCTCAAATATTGCTATGCAAAATTTGGATACTAAATCATTCCCTGTCAAGTAATCTACCCATCAAGTTTGAACTTCATTGAACTTATGGTTTAGGAGGAGTTCACAGCACACTTTTTGCTGGCACACACATACACCTGCACACACACCCATACCCGTTTACGGCGCCGATCGGGGACATGCAGAAATAATGTGCAAAGCGGGGACATCCTCTTCCCTCTAGTGAATCGGGGATAATTACAGGTTTACACACCAGGAAGCTGGGGATACCAAAAAACTACACACACATTTACACATGAATGAAGACTTGAAACATGCAATTGGGGCATTACCTCAGATCAATCTGTAAAGTTGTAGGCACTTATCTGACACCCCACTTTGCATTATTTTAGACGTTCTCTAGAAACGGGGATATCCCCATTTTGCGGTGTATCCCCAGTTCACCAGTATTTTTTCCTGTGTGTATCCCCTAAACAAACCCAGCTTCACATTTCTTATGGTAGATGAAGCACAGTATCTCATCTCACAATACATTACATGTAGGGAGATGAGATAATAAGCCATCTATTACTATCCAAAGGAAACTAAAAGAAAAAACATCTGAGAACTAATATTTTGTTGTCAACTTTTTCCTTTCATTTAATATATATATATCTGTACTTTTTTTACAAAATAAAAATATTTTCATGTTATTGATGTAACACATTGCTTGTAAAGTATTTGTATTAGATTATTAGAATTAAAACACTTTTGCATAAAATGGCATTATTGCAGCAGTTAACTCCTTTTCTTCTCATTGACTTTGCAGGAAACA
This sequence comes from Holothuria leucospilota, assembly GCA_029531755.1. Lineage (NCBI taxonomy): Eukaryota > Metazoa > Echinodermata > Holothuroidea > Aspidochirotida > Holothuriidae > Holothuria > Holothuria leucospilota. The sequence continues at coordinate 13,168,723 of CM055968.1, read as the reverse complement.
TACAAATGGAATAAACTGCTGGAACCATTGGCGTAATAGTATTAGCCTAGTAGATGAGGCTGAAGATATCCTGAAGGACCCACCTGGTCCAATAACTGAGCCAGATGGTGCCCCCGTGCCCCTGCTGGTTAAGCTTGATGTTAGAACATTAGAGGTATGTGGAAATGTAACCAAAAGAGCTGTTTAGCTCAACAGCATATATTAAGGTCCCATAACAAAATCTGTTGGAATTATTTTCATATAGATCTGTTCTCAAAATAAACCTTCTCAAAGAGAACATTTTTGACATAGTAGCTATGCAAAAGTAATGATGAGGAATGTTGTGTGATGTATCGATTTGCTAACCCTATGCAAATTATGTTTTGATTGCTTGCTGGCTACCTTGCAGTTCAGTATACTTCTAATCTTGATTGCAGAAACCACAAATGGCATAAAAGAACTGCATGAATATTACAGTACATTTTCAGGGAGGAGATCAGACCTGTGGCTAATTAATGCACCTGCCATCAAGACTTGAAGAAAGATTAGATACATTAGTCTAAAGGTAGGTTCAGTTAATATCATTTTGATAATTCTGTGAATCACTAAACTGTTTTTGTGACGCTTTTGGCATGCCATTTTTGTCTGTGAGGATTGCAGAGTACCTGCTGCCTAATGTTATTTAATAAGAGAAAAAGGGAATAGCTCATAGGTCTAATACAGATTCTTTTGCACCCTTTTGTTGAACCATACCTTTATAAATTCATGTGTGCAGAATGTACACTAATGTATGTTCTGCATTAAATAATCAAGTAGGTTATTCCTTCAAGTAAGGACAAAATTTCTTTGTTGATGGCTATTTTCAAATGTTTCCACAATTTAAGAAAATTAAAGGGAAAAGCTCTGAATCCACCAAAAATAGCACAGCTATCAAGGAAAAAGTTGAAAAAATCAGCGAAACCAAAGAAACTTTGTTAAAAACACCCAAAATAAAGTTATAACATTAACACAGCTAAGTTTGCAGCTGAAATGTTAAAAAGAGGAAAAAGAAATGACAAGAAATATAAATTTGATAAATTTCGACCGGAGTTTGCAAATATTGGCGGCTGATGGAAACATTTTTCAATTTAAAGTTACTAAGTATAATGCCATATTGCCTTGGAATGCCATGGACAGACAGCCATATGTTTAAATTATAGAAATTGAGGTTTAGGTAAACCTAAGCTTTTTTATCCTTTTGTTCACTTTTATGTAAAGATAGCTACACAAAGAGCTGCCACAGAGCTCCCTGGCTTACCAGAACAAACCTTGACCACTTTACAATGCACCCAAATGAAATGACAGAAAGTCAGCTAACCATGTCTTTATGAAAGGAGGATTTCTGACTAAAAGTTAATAATTATCCTTAGTTTTAAGAAATAAAATTCAGCCTTAAAAGAAAACAAAAGTAACCTTTGAGAAGTAAATCTACACTTTCTGTGAGAACCACTCACATTTCACTTCAGAAAAGCTCTTGTCATTGGTACCATAAATCTTACCAAAAATTATGATTTTACTTAATTTATTAGTATTAGATGTCAAATAAAGCAGGAAGGAAATCATGAAATTTTGTCACTGATTAACATACGTTTCCATAGTAAAAGAAAAATGGTGTACATATTCATTACAATGGCATATTATATAAACATGATTTGGAAAAGCTTTTTAAGCCTTTGTAAGTGCCTGTAGTTAAAAAAAGTTTCTATTATAACACTTTGAGAAACTCAACACAATTTATTTCTACATCCCAAAGCAAATTTACACTTTTTGATCAAAACATAATTCCATGGGATAATTAATTGGATAATTCCGTGGAATATTGTCCCTTTTTTAGGATAATTTGAATGATCTTAAATGAATGCTCTAAAATTATGTCAGCCTTTAAAGGCAAAATGCAGTCACCAGTCCCAATGTGAAATTAGTGTACCCAGGTATCCTCTTTCATGGATGGCTCTTTTTAATCATGTAATAAAATTTTTGTTATCAAATTGTTAAATTTGTGCAAAATAACTACTTACTTTACCTTAAATTTTCAATATTGATGTTTGTGAACATCAATAAAAATAATTGAAAGTGAAATAAGAGGAAATTTAAAAGATTTAGCTAATGTTTCACAATAAATTAAAACTGATAAAGTGGTTGCAATATGAAAGTTTTAAAGGACATAAACCCAGCACTTCTGGACTAATGTCAAAGATAACATTTGCAGAGAAAGGATAAAAGAATAAAAGCTATTACCCCACCCCCTTCATCATGTTTTTCCTCATCAAGAGATGAGTTCAAAACAGGTTTTGCTTATATTAACATTGATCAAGCAATTAGAAGTTTTCAGTTGCAAATGGCATTAATGCAAATGATTGTATAATTTTAAACAATAATGATCCATCTCTTAACTTTCCAATTAAATTTTGAACAAATCTTCACTTTTCATGCATATAAATGTATATTGTACCTCATGATAGCATGTTACAATTTGCATTGATGAGTCCATATTTTGACCTTAAAACTTATTTGCCTCTTGAAATGTTGAAAATTGGGATGCTTTTATTTATTGGCAGAAGCCCCCCAAAAGATAAGTAAAACTTATTGAGGCTATCCAGCAATTGGCTTGAGCCCAAAATGAAGAGTTTTAAGTCAGAAATAAAAAAAAAGGCTAATATATGATTTAATTATGAATGATCCAGCTCATAAAAAAATTGAAATAATAGAAGGAACTTCTTATGATCTTCTATAAATCATAAGAGCAAGTTACAGTTTTAACAAGTCCATGATTTGACCTAAAAAAAATTAATAGTCTGGCTTATTAATATTTTTGACATTTGGGATGCAAAAAATTAATTTACTTCAGTTAAAAAAGAAGGATGGAAAATTGGAAGACTTAAGTTGGCATGTATAAAAGCTTACTCTGGTTTGTTAACTGTAAATAAAGAAGGCACAGTTGTCTCATTTCCATGGCACCTTATGCAAATTGAGAATTTGGAGCAAAACCTGGAAAATCCACGAGTAAGATCTCAAAGGATGCTTTCAAATGTTAAGTTTTGTCTTTGCAGCTTAAGAATTATTACATAAATTACAGTTCCTCTTTGATACATTTTCCACCAAAAATATACACATGTCAAGCAAGAACTGGGCAAAATTAAAAACAAAATTGTACATATAATGTAATGAAAACTTGAAATAATCAAAAGCCAGGAAGACATGAGATCACCAATTTTGTGGACGAGAAAATGGCTGATTTTGAGGCAAATGAAAAAGACAGAAAAAAAAAATAAAAACCAAACGAACAAACAAACAAACAAAACATAGTTATAACAAGTAAATTACTAGTGTGATGAACCAGTGAATGAGAGGACTAAACAATGCTTCCTTTACTATAAAGAGGTAAGACTGGCCGTTAATATGTGCCACCTCTTCTCTCTGTCTCCCCTTCCCTTCCTGTCTTCTACCTATACAGATGCTGCTTCTAAGTTGAGCTGGTATATGAAGGTGCTTGGGCCTGTATGAGTTCTTAAGTGACAGCCCATACGCTGCTACTGGTGGCAAGCAGCATGCATTAAAATGGCCAGCAGAAGATTAAGGGAACCCAACATTTAGGAAGACAAATTAGTTAATTCAGTTTTGGCTAATATGATCATTATAGAGTGAAAATTCTAGTAAAAAAGCAACTCTCTGACTAAGACAGTGAGAATCCTAGTACTAGGGTACAATATCTTGATAACGTTTTGACAAGAGCATTGTTAAATATTTTGATCAGACAAGGAAGGCTCTGCGTTTCACAGAGGTTAAATTTTAAGCCGAAAATTCTTTGCAAGGAGGGAAGCCTAGAATGAAATCATTTCAGTGAATCATTAACCTTTTATTTATTTTTATAGTAACATGTAAGTTACAGCAGGCATTGATTTTGCTAAATCATTCAACAGTTGACTGGAAATGCTTCACCTCTTTGTCACTTACACCTGGTTTTAGCCAACTACCAGTAATATTTACAACTACGTTTTTTACACAGATTTTAGTGGCCTGCAGAAATCATGGAAGATGAATTTTATTTCCCAGCCTTGAAAACCCATGAAATTCTGTAGAATAACAAAAGTCATGGAAATTTGTGAAGATATTGTAAGATATTGCTAAACTTTCTGAAACTCTTATTTTCTCCCAAGATCTTTGTACAAAAGAAAATTCATATGTTAAATCATGGATTTTTAATTAGTTGGTCATGGAAAAGTCAATGAAATTTTGTTTTTCCCAAAGTGCAGGAGTCCTGTTTAATTGAATGATTTTTTGTTTCAGTTGAAATAAACTAACTGAGGAACAATAAGGCAAAATTGGCTGGCATTTTTTATTCACTCTGCTTCCCAAGGGTAAGATAGTAAGCTAGAGGTTCTACTGGGAAGGTCAATGTGTATAAATTTAAATGTGACACTGTTATTTGGTCAAAACTGTAAATAACCCAACATCAGACACAGGTTATTTACTCAATCCTTCTAAAGTTGTACTTAGGTAACTTAACATCCAGGCTCTGGCTGTTTTGAGAGAAAACAATTTTCTAGAGGGTTCCAAAGGTCAATAAATATGTGCTAAATATGGGAAGCCCTTAAAACTTCTCTGCCCAAACCTTTGTCACACAAATGCACTTCTTTTATTATTTCAGCCTTCAAAAGTAGTACACATACAAAATAACCATTTCATGAATTGAAACCAATTATGTAGTTAATACTGTGAAAGTTTTGCTGCTCTTTGGTAAGACATGGTCAAGTTAAATATATAGAGGAAAATCTTCAACCATGCTGGATAGTTTTCCTTTGCATGCCCACAGATGTACCATTGTAATTTAAAGATATATTCCTGCAATTTGAAACCTCAGCACACAGGTAACTTTAGACCTATTTTAACACCCCTATTTCATGTATGGCTTCAAATGTAGAACCTGAGATTTTTAAATACACATAATTCAAGTTAAAATTTATTTTCCCACTGTGAAAAAAGTTCACATATGTATGAATCAAAAGTCAGGTGAACATTGGAAATGAAAAAAAAAAAAACCATTATAAAGATGCCGCCTTTGTCAGTTGTCACTTAATTTTACTATTATAAACACAGTGTTCACCCTCCATCTTTCCTAGCATAAGTGCAACCTTTCTCCTACAAAGGCAGATCCTGTCTCTTAAAATACAGTAAGCAATATTAAAGTCCTTTCCCAGAAAAAAATTCTCATGCATCCCTTAATACATACATGCAAACAATTCTACAGGAAGACAGGTGGGCATTTTCATAATTATGTCTAATGTTTGATGAAAAGAGAAATTCCAGATTAATGAAACACATGAGGTGAATACAAAATTAGGTTTGAACTGGTAAACCTGTATAGGTAACTTGGCCTTGTAGTGTTCCTATTGGTCCCTGATTTGTAGCTTGCAGTCATGAAGGTATTCATGGAAGACTTCGTCACTTCCTGTTGATTTGGTCTCTGGAAACTTTGATACACACACATTAGTGATTGTTGAAGTTTAAAGTCTGTCGGAAGAAAAGAAAGGTTGAAAGGTATTTGAGGATTTTCCTTTAAATGATAAATCTTGAGAAATAAGGTTTGTGAAAATGGGGTCAGGGTGGAGATGAAGTTAGACATGGCAAGTATGTAAGGCCATCAGTATAGGGAGGTTTTACACACACAAAAGTAAACTAACGCAACCACCTTCCAGGCTGGAGGACAAACGTGTGCGGACGCCAGGTCATGTACTAAAGCAATGTGGTGCATGGGGCAGTGTCCTCCAGAACAATTACTGAATTTGACCTTTGGTGCAAGCTCCTTATTACATTGTGGGAAATTAGCATGCCCCAGGCATAAATTTACAATACCACTTTTAGTTGACATACATGTACTCATTAAAAATCACAATCTTCCCTTCTGTGTAAATTAATATCAGTTGAAAATAGCACAATTCCAATAAACCAGTTTAAATAGAAATACTGATTAACATCAAATTATACCAGCAAAAATCAACTCAGAGCAGTGTGGTACATATGGCTTGCGAAAGACGTGAGCTGATGGGTACATTCAGATAAGCATTTGTTTTGCTACATCATTGTTAAGTGAATGTTGGAGAATTATGTGAAAAAGTGGGAAGGTTAAAAGTATGGGTGGCAAAATTCTTAAAGTAAAAGTTTGTGAAGAACTTCTCCAAATAGTTGGGGAGGGGCAAGGTGGGTGGGATATATCCCCTGTCCCCTGGGACTTCTGCCTACAATGATGAATTGGATTTCAAATATTTTTAATTTTCTCCAAACTGGGACGTTGGGACATTGCATGTTAACACATAGTATACCAACTCTCCACTTTCAGTTTTCTTACATGGGGACACCCAGACATTAAAAGGAAAATTGGTGCCCCAATATGACATTGTCCCACTTTTGAATAGGACAAATACAAGTTTTCAGAAATGGGACAGTGTGGCATGGCATGAAGAAATCACATAGTGTCCCAATTTTACATTGTCCTTAATATTCAACAAACTGCAATTTGACAGTGAAAGTAGGTGAACAGTAGTACACATCATTGGAGTGACTCCCCTACAATCTTCAGTCTTTGTCTTCTGCAAAGGTTATTAGGCTAAGCTGAGAGGTGTTTTTCCCTCCCCTGGGTGAACTTTGTAACGCATCAGTTTAGCATATTTGCCCTATGATGTCTGCTTTTGATAAGACACATTTCATCTGTTCTATATATACATGTATTATTAAAGAAACATAAATTTATTAATTTTTTTGATAAGTATTAACTGTTGAACTGAACTTGACATAACCATGAATATGATTTCCGTTTATTTTAGGTGACATAATGTTGTTGAATAATTTGAAAACTATTGATATCAACAATTGTTTACTGTTGATCAAGATTAGGCAATGACAGGTACTGTTCAACCAATTAAAGCCTGTGTCGACAGACTGAATGTGTGGACCTATTACCTACAAGTCAGTTTTGTTAAGTAGTGCATCAACCTGATAAAACAATAAATTACTAAACTGTAGACTTTACTTTACGATGATGGGGAGAGGAGGGTGAGGGAAGGAGGGTGAGGGGAGGAGGTGGGGTGTCACCTCGACATTCTAGAACTGCATTATGCTGGACAAGGCTGTGTCAAAACTGGTCTTATTGGAAAAGACCAATTAAAACTAGTTTTGGTTTGCTTTGTTTAGTGCAAAAATGTCATACTGAAAATCTGAACTTAATATGTAACTATAACCCAAAGTGCTGTTGGTGACCTCTTCTATAAGGGGTAGAATTTTGTAAATTTCAGCCACTTCGACCCTTTAATTCTTATATGAAAATCCAAAAACTTTAAAAGGAAGAAAGTATTGGCACCAGTTTATTCATGATTGTAAGTAATCATTCTCCCATGCTTACAATCTCAAGTGATCTCCTGCAATTGCCTCTGGGTATAAGCCTACAATGTTCAAGAAAAGTTTACACACAGCCTATAAACAAGAGTGACAATAGCCTTAGCCTAGGCTTCATTGCAAAGTCTGCTAGGCCATCAAACATACCAATATTACACACCTTGATCGGGGATACAATTAGTCATTACAACACGAATTGACCCTTTCCTATGTATAAAATTGAACAATTGAACTATTGATACTGAAAATTGTTTGTTAAAAGTAACAAAAGTGGAGACTTTATGAAATAGCAAGCATGGAAATGTGCCATTTGTCAAAGCTTGCTATGGACTTTCATTTCACATATTAAAACAGGTTTTGGCATGACAGACATGGGTGGCATGGGCGTGGCATTATCAATGGAGCTGATGACAAGTTGTTTTTGCTGTAAACAAACTCTTGTATTACTGCTTGCACACTGTGTTGTTAGCACAGAAATGCATATGCATTGCCACCTATTTAATATAATTTCATGACGTGCAAGAGAATACCGACCATCATGCAACGCTTTGAGTATCACAACACTTTAAGTTAGACTCACTCAGAATGCCAGAAAGTGCTCCTAATATCAATTTGACAAAGTATAAAGGAACTTGCAGAGCATTTTTTCCTTTTTTTTCTTTTTTTTTGCACATAACTATTTTTTTGCTGTTATTTGTTTAAGAATTCATTGGAAGTTCTAGAAAATGAGTGGGATATGGCCCATGAAAATGTGATTGAAATATGATTGACAGTAAAGGGATCTATTTCCCATGCTGATGGTAATGTAATTTGCAAAGATGGTAAAACTTTGAATACTCATGAGGATTACATAGTAATTTAAATTTTACTGACATGATTTTCATTGAAGCAATCCATTTTATTTCTTGTTACTCAGCATTTTCCACCAACTTATATGAATGTGTAGAGTGCATTTAGCATCGTGTAAAAACTGTATTCAGAACAAGCTTATGACGTACAGGTAAAACCGGTTTTGTCTAATATTGAGTTTATATTAGTTCCATTTTTGGAAAACTCAACAGCCTTAGATTCTGGATCTGAAAGAAAGTCATTGGTAGGACAGGCTGTGGGTTTTATACTTACTGGGCCACTTTTCGAAATTAACGGGACCCTAGGCAGAGTAATATCACATTGCCTCTAGGCAGTGTACAGGAACAAAGTTTTCTGCTGCCATACTTTCTGAAATGGAAATTGCAAGTTACTACCTTTAATCATCCCAGGTGTCACATTTCCCCCAGTACAGAACATGGGGGCCCCTTCAGGCTGAGAATCCAGAGAAGGTGGCCTCTTTGCCCTTCAGATAAAGTGGCCTCAATATTGTTTTGCCCTTCAGATAAAATGGCCTCAATATTGGTTTGCATTCAGACTTTACATAATAGTGTGGGTTGACAGTCTGATAGCAATTTTAACATTTTTTTTTTGATAGCATCTTTATCTGGCTAGCACTTATCAGTACGTGCATCAAAATGTCTAGAGCATCTGTTGCACAAATTGTAAATGGGTCTTCCTGAATTACTGTACAAGACCTCATCTGGCAAGTTTCTCATGCTGAATTTTTAAGTACACTCAACAAGTGTAATAAATGTTTGAGCTCTTAAGTTAGTTTTGGATGCCTGCCATTCAGGTATTTTATGAAACATGTCACTGGAGAGATGATCATCGTGTGGGTTTTCTGGGAAAAGAAAGATCATTTAATATTGAGTGCTACAGGGAATAATATGTCTGGTATTGCATCACATACACAAGCTGGCCAAATTGCTACACAAATGCAAAAATGTGTAGCACTTTTTTGTGTGCATAAACCATAGGGTTTTCAGTGAGTTTACACTACAGAAGGAAAGAATTTTCAAAACTGCAATGCAAAAGTTCAATACTAAATTACTCCCTGTGTTAGTCCTATTGTGGGAAGGGGGCTGGGGAAAAGTTGATCATAGTTTTTTGGTTGTCACTTTGGTCATTGCCAAAGGAAAAAGCCAGCAGATGTGCAATATATTATTTTACTTCTGGAAAAGATACTGGAGAGGAAGAGGGAAAAGGAGACTTAATATGAAAAGGCTTTTATCAAACCTTGAGCACTTCATCCATCTTAGTATAGCCAGTCTTGAACTTAACAGGCTAATAAAGTCTGAAAGGGGTTTTGAGAAGGGGGATGGGGGCCGGAATGAGACTGTCTTGAAACCTTAAGTACATCTCAGCTATTTTTAATAGCATTGCGAATGGATCGAGGGTCAACTGCAGTTTGTTAGCTTTTGCAACTACAGAATGACTGATTTGTTCATAGTAATGGCTAAACTATCTGTTGCACAAATTACAATTTATAGGTCTCTTTAGAACTCTGAAATACTTAACTTGTGGGAAGTTTTTTGCTATGTTGATATTAAATTTCAAGTATTTTGTATCAAATTGATTTGGGTTATTATGAAAGTTCAAGATCTTTGAATATGTTGAAATGCACATGGTGGAGGTGTTTTACTTGCACTTAATTAATCTTACACCTTCCTTGGTTACAGAACTACAGTCTGACTGTTGTGAAATTATTTGGGTGGACTACTGTATAATTGCTCTATTGGAAGAGGCTTAGTGGGTTGTTGTAATACAGCCCACCCAACAGTAAAAAGGAGTATTCTACAGACTTAAGTAACTGTTTGTTAAAGATAACATCTTTGAAAAAACAGTATGATTTTATCTCAGTGTGTGGTGACTTTAATGTACACATTGGTTGGACATTACCTGAAAGGCCATCTTCAGCAATGGGTGACATTATTTATGATACTTCTAATACAGTCGGTATGACACAAATCTTGTGTGAGCCTACCTATACAACCCCATCTGCTGAAAGCCACTTTTGGGACCTTGTTTTCACTAACAACCCTTTCATTGTGGACTTTTGTATTGTGACTGACAATTTACATGGTTGTGATCATCCATCAGGCAGGTGAAGTTGTATTCAGTATCATCTCACAATCAGCAAAACATGTTTCTAAGGAAATTTATAACTTGAAGGATGCTAATTTTGACTTATATTTATCAAATCTCTCCAAAAGTAATAGGATGGATTGTTTTGATGGTAATATTTACTCCACATGGCAAACATTTCAAACCAGTTGAAAAGGTCTATTAGTACCAATTCCTCTAAAGAAGGTATAAAGTATTGTATCCCTCAACCGTGGATATCAAAAGAAATTTAAAAACTTTGCAGAAAGAAAGGAACTTTATACTTGAAAGCCAAACAACTTGATACTATTGAGTCCTGGGAATCATACATATTAGCCAGTGCCTTTACGTAAGAAGGAGATTCTCAAGGCTCATAGGGCATTTATATTAGGTATTGCTAAAGTGGCTATGCCACGTGTAGATTTACGGTTTAAACCCTTTGGTATCTTTAGAAATATGTTTTCTACAACGAAAATCAACCATTCTGTTTTTTTACAACTTGTTTTTCTGCTCGAAAATTGAGAAAAAAAATACATCCTCTTCCAGCCTTGAAAAGTTAGTCTTCCCGAAAACTTTCAAAATCTTGTTACGTCATGTGATGTCACTTTAGGAACTGATCGTTGTTTGCCGTAGTATCCTTTGGACATTTGATACAGTGTTTGCATTCCATTGTACCGGTTACCAAGGTCGATACAATGTAAAACTTGCGCGAAAAGTAGTAAATTTTGGAATTGGTATCCCTTTTCTCGTGCTTACCAGTTGTTTTAGTCAATTAAATGCATTTCACGCATGTTTTTTGTCTTCTTGTCACGATAAGTAGCTGCATGTACAAACATTCACAACGCAACAGCATAGGTACAGCATGGAAGTACTACTTATATGAATACAGTACACAACATACCTCATACTACACAATGTATCACCAGCACTGTTTCGTAGTAGGTACCATGTGAAATCAAGTTTTATACTTTCTTTGGAATGGTGGATCTGAGCCAGCACCATACTGTTTCAGGTTGTTACTTGTAGAGAAAGAGGTTCTTCATCAGATCAGGGAGTTGCCATCTAATGGCAACTCCCTGATCGGACAGGACTGTTGGACTGTCGGTAAAGTGAGTTTTTTTTGGGATTTGAAATCAGAAAGGCAAAAGCGATACTGAACAAGACGTCAGTGTTGCAGATGGGGTGAGTAATTCCTTACGGCGCATAGAACCGTATTGATTTGAGCCTGTTACTGGTGACGGAGGTGAAATTACAACACCACAACAATTCGAGCATAAGCAATTGAAAGGGACTTGAGCTTGGAAAGTTTTATGTAGGCAGTCAAAGTATGAACCTTAGGTTACTTTCGTGCAAGTGTCAGTGGAAATCGTGGAACTAGCCTATGATTGAGTGTGCACAGTATTTTGCTGGTTGCTGCCAGTTCACTCACTGTACGCATTACTTCAGACCGAACAGTACACTGCCGAGTTTTTTCCTTCTTCAGTTATGAATGGAGAGTATTTGTAATTAGTAATAGCCTATTGCAGCCCCAAAATATAACAGACTGACACCACTCTCCAAACAGACAGAATAAAGTTCAAATTCAAGACATGCAGCGAATTACAATCATTACTATCTCTTAACCGTATGTATACTATGCTGTACGCCAGGTTCGGTATGCAGAAGCTGATGTTCCTAATGTGACGTCATTATCGTGTTGGCTTGAAATCTCATTTTCAGCAGTCTATTTTTTGGTGCACGTTTTTGAAACAATTTCTTTTTAATGCTCAAGGCTGTAAGGGTGATGAAAACAGTTTTGGAAAGAGCTTTTTGTATACTTCAGGCTAAATTAATCTCCCGTTATTCCAATTTACGTGTCATGGCCCCTTTAAGGACTCAAAATCAAAATTTGAAGAGATTCTGGAGATTTATTAATCTCCCAAAGAGGACATCCAATTTGACATCTCTCTACTTTGGTAAAACCTTATTTACATAGATCTGCTAATGAGATTGCCCAAAATTTTATGCACTTTTTTGCTTCCCATGGATCCCAGCCATACATACCAGTGGATATTTCCAATTTGGACTCATCTTGTGACTCATTAAATGTCTCTATTAAATTTTCAAGTTTTACTGGGAATGAGGTCCATAGTATTTTATTTACACCAATTGTTACGAAAATTTTGGAAAAGCTTATTTGCTTTAGGGTCATGAAATTCTTTCATGAAAATAATATGCTTGGTACAAACCAATTTGGCTTTCTTCCTTGGAGAAACTTTGAGCTAATGCTATCCAAAGTTCATCATCTTATTTCTTCTTCATTGGATTCTTCTTCACGCAATCTGGTGGGTGCTGTCTTCCTTGACTTTAGCTGTGCTTTTGACAGAGTGCCACATCATAAACTTATTTCAAAGCTTTCAAGTTGGGGATTAGAGGAGACATTCTTGCCTGGATTCCAACAAAGAGCAGTTTTCAAGGGGTGTTTTCTGAATGGACACTATCCATAGTGGAGTTCCACAGGGATCTATTTTAGGCCCCATACTGCTTCTTGCTTTTGTCAGTGATATTTCCTGTGGTCTTTTCTCGACAACATTTCAGTTTGCTGATGATCATACTATTATCAGACCTTTTACATTTGAAGGGGATAAGGATACATTACAGAATGATGTGAATACTGACTTCCAGTGGTCTCTTGACAATGAGCTTCCACTGAATGCATTTAAGAAAAATTTGAAAATTTGAAAATTTTAAAATGGTCTCAAAAGGCGTTTAAGCTATAGATTTCTGTAGGGAGTAGGGTGAGGTGTGTTTTCAACCGAGTGATGGATCTGTGGTAATTATTTTCTATCACAAATGGTTCTCAAACTATCAGAATTATCGCAAATTTTTTGTAAACAAAATTTTCGCGCGCTCCGAAACCTTACCTCAGTAATATCCTTATTGTCAATAATTTGCGGTAGTAACTCCCGCAGAAGCACAGTAACAAAAGTTGAAGGCTGTTTACGAATTGTCAGGTAAAAGATTGGCTTTGTGATTAGCATATTGTTGAGGAATTGAAAGTGTCTCGATGCAGAGGATCATGAATGCAGGTTTGGTCATGGTAATGTTATTTAATGAAAATTTCGGCGCGCTTCGTGCACATTCATCACGGTTTACACCCCATCTTATGACCATTATTAAGGTCGTGCCAAATAATATGTAATAATAAGAAAAAATAATAGCGTCATGTTGAAGTTAGTTTTGAATGCTTATCAGCTCATCATTTCAATAAACAGGGGAGTAAGATCAAGGCGTGGACTATTAAATGTGTTGGGGAAGTAATCAGAGGGGTACAAGAAGTCTTCCAGGGTTGAATCTGGGCTTCTGGCTGAACAGAGTGAGCCTGGTTAATGTATCAGCCACACATGTACTGTGCCTGTCTTTAAATTTGCATATCTGGGTATTAAGTCATTATCATGTATGAATATTAAAAAAAATAAAAAATTAAAATATTAAATCTTACTAATTAATATTGCTACTGTTAGAAAAGATTTTCAGATCTAAAATTATGATGTAACACTTGATGTAACATTGTTGTGTGAAGTATAAACAATAAATAATTCCAGCATTAAGTAATTCATAGCTGATTCTACTTCTTGAGTACATGAGGTACGTAACATTCATAACATGACTTATGTCCCCTAATGGTAACCTTGGTAACTATTATGTTTAAAAGCCTATATACGCAGCAAACAAATTTCCACAGAATTGGTAAAACTGCATCAGTTTGCAGAAGGCCATATTTGTTACTGGTTGGAATGCTTTAATCTGTCTTTTTGTTCACAACAAGGATCTGAGAGCCTTTAAGATGATGTCTGTCCCATGTTTGACATGTACGTTACTGTACCATTACCCCTAGTCGTAGCACATTACAATATTAGTGTAAGTATGTGTGAAATTTGTTAACTATGAATGTAGGCTATCACATTTCATTATTTACATTTCAGGAAGGAATAAAACTTGTGACAATGCACTCAAGAGTTTCAAGTGCTTAATTTTCTTGAAAGTAGTTCGGAAACATTTGTGACAAGAAGAAAAATGTCTGTCCTCATAAGTAACATTACCAGAAATCTCTCATCTAGTCCATATTTTTCTCCTTGTAATAGAATTTCGGTAAAAATTTGTTAAACTATTTATAATTGTAGTGAATACAAGGTTTATTTATAATTATCTTCCTGCTTCAATCTTTCTTAAAGAATTTCCATGTCTGCCCCCATTACAAACTTTATGTATGCTTACCACCCAAAAAGTGATGGTAGGGTGAAGAAACTACCCTCCCACACTCAGAAAAAAAAATTGAGACTACCAATCAAACAATAGCACCCCAAAAATTTTATTTTGGAGGACTTCAATTTTGACCATCTTTGTCACGCTTTTAGATCCCAAAAGTGTGGAAAGACCCGTAAAGCATCTGACAATATTTTTTTTTCATAAATAGTTTAATAAAGTTATACAAGTGTCTGTAAATGTCCTAAGCTTTCTTTTGATGTGCAATCTTTACAATATGTACAGTATGTAAGGTGACTCTAACCCCAGCTGCATAGAGAAATTTGTCAGAACATGTTTATCATAGATGTCAAAAAAAAATAGTGAAGAACTTGCTTCATAGTCTTTGCATGGGGGCATCAAGGAAGGTGCTAGCCATAAAGGTAGCAAAACAATTTGCAATGAGAAAGCCAGATTGCTAAATATTTCAAAATAAGCTTACAGTTATGAACTTTATAAACTATGCATACCTTCTAAAAATGCTTTGTCCCTAGACTGGTATTAGATCTTCAGATTTATTATGAGATATATTTTCTAGGGTTGAGTGGGTTACTTGAATCTGCTTCAGAGGTCACAAGATTGTGCTTAAATCTAGATTGTTTGGTATGCCAATGTTTCTCCTGTATTGGTGACCCATGCACCGTAGAAGCAGAGTCTAATGACAAATTTGTATTTTAAGAGTGCATGCAACTTCCTATATACAATTTAGGGCAGTTGGGATGCCAAATGTTTTCCCCATACTGGTGGCACAAGCCTAGGAAACCAGGAACCACTGTGGCAAATTTGTGTTAATGAGGGCATTTTCTTGCTGTCTAATGCATTTAGAATGTCAAATTTACTCACCTCGGTTCCAACCTATTTGGGGCTTAGGTTGTGATCCCATATGAAGCCCCAATTAACAAACCACCACCATTTAGAATCATTATAGGGAGCTTCCACCAAAAGTCAAAATGTCAAATTCGGTGGAAATGCGGTGGAAATGCCGCACTGCTTAAATACATGACCTAGCATCCACATGTGGGTTGTTAGTCCTCCAGAATGTGGTTGCATTAGTTCACTTTTGCACCGGAGAAACCTCCCTATAAATGCACTGCAACCGTGCAGAAACATTTGGAGCTCTTATGTGTGGGCTTCACCCTTACATTCTTTAATCCTAGCACATAAAAATTACACCTGTCACATACTTTGATCCAAGCCTTACATTAAGCTGGCACTAGGAAATACAACAGCTATTGTTTCAACATCTATTTTCAACAGCTGTGGGACTGTACAGTGACTGTGAGTCCTCTCCCTTCAGCACAATTCCCACATCCATTATCCTTTAGTCTGATTTTATCTTCGAAAATTGTAAACACTGCCATTTACATTGCCTTTTTTCAATGCGTATCCAATAAATATGAAGATAATTAAAGAACTTCAATCCTGTAAGCTAATGTCCCTTTATTTTAAATACATGTGCCTTCAAATTTGCAAGGGGCACTTTGTTTTCTTGAATCCTCCCCGAGGAGGAGCCAAGCACTACGCCAGGTATCATAAAGCGGTGATAGGTCTTCAAAAGGAGTGTAAGAAATTGCACAAAATTTTCATGAAAGAGAAAATGCAGTCACCCCAATTTGGAGTAGAGTATCCCAGCATCCTAATGCATGAATGGCTCTGTTAAGTCATGTGACACTATTTTGTTCAATTCATGCAGAATTACCTACTATTAAAGTTTACCTCTATTGTAAAATATTTTGTAAAGGAAATAAGAAAATTTGTAACATTTAGCTGATGTTTCCAAAGAATTTGGGGCAAAGTTCTGGTTTTTCCCTTTGCTGCCAGAATTTTCTACTCGCTTCGCCCGTGCACAAGGAGTGGTCTCAGTGGGCTCTAGCTAACCTTTGTCCATTTACTACTGAAGAAAATGCTGGAAATATATCGGTCATAATTTTAAGGGGCACCCAAAACCCAATGAACCACATTCAAGGGCTTCATTTTCCAAATTTTCCCAGCTTCCACAGCTGTAGATATACCTTCAATGCTCTCATGTGAAGGGTCCACCTCAGTGGCAAATCTGAAAGGTAGTTGCCTCAACATTAATTCCTGTTGGGCAGCATGAGTGGATTATTAATAAAATGTAATGCAAACCACAAGATGATCCATCATTCCCATTCACATCCCGCAATAATTAAATTGTTAGTGTGAATAAGGCTAACAAAATGATCAAATTGTGATTTCTATATTTGTGGCCTCTTTAGTGTGCATTTTGGAGATACAATGTAGTCAAATGCTTCATTCTTTTGGCCACAATTTGCAAATACCCAAAAGCCTCTGGGGCTTAGACCCCTGGACCGCCCACTGGGGTGCTGTCCCTGGACCCCACCAGGATCTATAGTGGGCCTGCTGGGCCCCATCGCCTACATGGGAGTGCTGTGCATCACTACAGTGCCTCCAGCAACACTCCGTCCTTCTTTTTGATGTACCCGGTGGAAAGTTGTACCCCTCCCCCTCTCCACTTTGAAAGGTCTGGCAACACTACTGCCGCCGTACTTACTTCGGAGTTGTAATAGGTTTGTTATGGGATTTTGTGCTTGGGGTTAGATCTTCCCATTCCCAAGATCAACACCACAGGATCAGATTGGGGTCTGATTTGCATAATTTGCCCTACTCCTTCAATTTTGAGTACAGGACCTGCCCGTATGAGATCTAGATCTTGATCCAGCTTTGTAAAATGGGTATAAACACCTGAGAGAATGATAGATCAGAACCACTCGTCTTGTGTACCCGTACCAAGTGAACGTGTAAGATTATGAATCAGAACCCATTATGATCTAATTGTTCGCAGACTTGACTGATATGGGCAGAAACCATGTCAACGTAATTCACGTAAACATATGTAGCTCATCTTGATAACGTGTCCTATATTGCTTGTCTTGTGGTATAGAATTAGTTTGTTTAGCAATTATCAGGATGGTAATGACAGCTCATACGTGCCAAAACTCACCTTTGAACTGTTAAGAAGAGGGCAAAGGGCCTTCGACAAAGAAGTGTACTGTATTACTGCATAAACATGTACAGATGTGTGTGGCCCAACATTTCATCATGTATTGAATGGTCAAAGACTTAATTTGACAAAGTACTCCTTGGTAGAAATACTGTTGAGCTTTTAGATTTTCGGTAGAAGTATTTGCATCAGAAGTTTCATAATTTTCTCTGTCGACTTTTTTGTGTTGAGGCTTTCACCAACATCACATTATTATGCATCTCCCTGAATGTTCTACTGTAGTTGACATGTTGCTTACAGGCATTGGGGGGTCTCCCAACTCTACTTAAGAGTCACACCTTCTGGCCATAGTTTTAGTGACCCCACTTTCCTTGGAGTTACAATTATTAAAACATATATTAAATTAACAAAGAGTAATCAAAGGCACTGTACAGATAAAACCAAAAGAAATTGAAAGAAGAGCAAGAAAAATATAAGAAAAATAGTAACAAGAAAAAAAGACAAAAAGGAAAACAACATAAGCTATTCACAAAAAGTTCTAAAAAGGTAAGTTTTGAAACTTCTTTTTTGTGACAGCTGGGGAATTTTCAGTATGGTCAAAAAAGTGTACAGAAATCTTATTCTGAGATTTGTATTTACAATCTTTTTCAAGTTTTAATGGAATATTTTAGACCAAACTGGCCCCATTGGTATTTTTCTTAATAGGGTCACTAGTTTTCCCATCATTTAAGCACAAAATTCTTCAGACAAGTAATTTGATACCTCAGGCATTGAACATGCATGTAGTGTAGGCCAATAAGTTGCAAGTACCTATCGGTGGCGTAGCACATTTTACAGCTGCTGTTAGATATATTATCAATTATGACATCATTGTAAGTGTTGCAACACCATTTAGAGTCCCAGCTCTTAAGGCCATGGCTATGCAGCTCCAAAAATATCAGTTGTAAAGGTCTATACACATTGACCATCAAGCATTCTTTGTGAAACAATTGTTTAGACTTGTGCATGCAGACTGCTTACTGTACACATCTTGTGTGCACCAGCCATCTTGCAATTAGAGATACCATGATGTCACATGAAAATCCCTTACCGTTTATACTCTATTACGTGTCCCCTTTAAAGTAATACTCCTTGTGCCCCTCCCCACACCTAAAATCTTTTCATATGCTCTCTTCATTATTAAACAGACCTGTTCGTAACAAAATTACTGGCTTCTCTGATCTTATAAGTGTTCTGGATGAGTGTTCATGGCACGTTTTCTCTGACTGTTACAGATAAGATAGAGATAATGATGGTAAAGTTACAGATAGATTGGAACTTTCAATTGTGAGGAGATAAGATCCCTCAGATTCAACTCTTGTAAGGTAAGAAATTGAATTAAAAGTTTAGCCATAATAATTGCCCCACTCCCCCTTTTTGACAGATTTCATGCCCCAGGACATTTAATAGAGTATATACAGTATACTGTATGTACGGAGACAGCTTCATGCTTGCAAACTGTAGTTGATTAACTGAAGTACTCCCATTAATATTTCACTGAGTGCCTTGTGCTGTAGAGGATGAGTTTTGGATTTAGTCTGATATAATAATCATTGATCATGCGTTGTGACTGACATTTTTATCCTTATGAAGCATTTATTAACAAACATACCTGTCAAGTAGTTCCAGTTTGCTTTCCACAGAGTACTTGCAGAGATCACTACATTGTCATGAGTATTTATTAAAGTGTTTTTGATTATGAGTTAGGGGTGTAACTTTGTTTTCAAAAGTTTGTAAAAGAACCTTGCACTTTTGGCAGCTGCTCAGCCTCCAGAAATTTACATCATACGGTAGGTCTGTCATGGGCAGGGCCGTAGCTAGGGTCATATGTTTGGGGGGGTGTGAAGGTCCCAAATTCCGACTGAATAGATATATTTTCCAACTGAATGGTGGCGCGTAAATTGCACCATTTTTTATGCGCCCTGAGTTTACATACAGCAGTGGGGATACTTCCTTTGTCACTGCATAAAGGTGCCGTCTTGGGGTTGACCCCTCCCCTTTGAGAAATTTTTGTCAATTTAAGGTTGCTTAGATGCAAAATGGAGTTATCTTTGGGATATTTTTGGGGCTGATCATATATGGCTAGAAAATGTCCATAATTAAATGAATTCTAATTTTTCCGACTGGTTTGATTCTTTTTCCAAATGAGTGGCGGTCCGTAAATTGCATTTTCGTTTTTATGGGCGTTACTTTTGTTTGATACAGCAGTGGTGATCCTTCCTTTGTCACTTCATAAAGGTGCCTTCCTGGGGTTTAGGCCGTAGGGGAGGGGTTCCCCCTCCCCTTTGAGAAATTTCTGTAAAGGTAAGGTTGCTTAGATGCAAAATGGTGCTATCTTGGGATACTTTTGGAACTGATCATATATGGCTGGAAAATGGCCATAATTTAGTGAATACTAAGATTTAGTGAAAGTAGAAAGTATAGCTGTCTAAGAGAAGAATACGTTGTCAACAAACCTCCTGAACCCCTCCCCCTTTTGACTACTTGAATGCCTTCTATTCTGGCATCTAATGCTAGCGTATACCTGTATAGGCCTCCTGGAAGCTCTGGATCAATTATATAAAATGGGGCAATGACTGGCATCTAAATAATAATGTAGAGTATGACGCCAAGCACTTTACATCTATCGTATTTTTACCAATTTTGAACGAAAATCCAGACGAACAGCTTCCAGCAATGGGGAATGGGCGGGAGGGAGAGAAGAGGTGCAGAAAAATGATACTAGACCTTCCAGATAGGTATAGCAAAAGGGGTTTAGGACTAACAAGCGTTTTCAGAATGTACACCTAGTTTATGCTATAAAAGTTCAGTGGTATGTTGTGCTTATAATGTTCATAAGTGATACAGCGTGGATTGTGAGGATTAAAGCGCGCCGAAATTTTGGGGTACACTTCAATGCCAAAATGAAAAACCTGCACGCAGGCTCAGCCAGGGGTGGTGCTTTGATTTTCCGACATGGGGGGAAGCACCCTGACTGGGGGGCCATTTACTCTAAGTCCCGACAGATACAAGGGTTGCCAAACTCAAAATATAAGTCGCGCGAAGCGCGCCGAAAAATTTGGGGTTATATTGAATTTTCATTAAGGAAAGTTGAAAAGGTTTGGGCTTTTATTGAAGAATCTGGACAAAACCAAGAAATTTGTTCGGGTGACTGCATGGTCGTCGTCAGGGATTACATTCTTCATCTTATCCATTAAGGATCTCCTACGAAACTGAAAGATCTTTTTCTTACAAAATATGTTTGCCACGATGGCGAGGCTGAAGAAAGAATCCTCCAAAAGTTAGGAAAAAGAGGAAAGAACTTCGCAATGATGCATTTTCGTGTTTCTCTAGAACCACGCCTACACGGAAGAACAACATTTGTGGAAACGTTGAAATCCAATATGTTTGAAACGGGGGCGTTACCACTAGATAGAACTAGAGATGAAAGCGCGCGTAGCGCGCGAAAATTTTTTGAAGTTATAGAAAGAATCGTTACAGAACTTACTGGCTACGGGCCTGATAAATAGACGTTTGGAATATTTTCTGAGTATATCTATGTCTTCACCAATATTAGTCTATAAAACATTTGGGAAGGGGGCTAAAGCGCCCTAGCTCCCATAGAACTGTGTCTGGTATAATTCTTAATAATGTTCATGAGATTGATTGTAAATCGTGCCACATGCGCGCCCAAATTTTCATTAAATAAGATTTCCATAATAAAACCTGCATTCAGAATCTCCATCGAGATACTTCAATTGCCCAACAAATCAACATGCCACTCAAAAAGCCAGTCTTTTACCTGGTAATTTGTAAACAGCTTTCAACTTCTGCTGTTGTGCTTCTCCGAAAGTTGCTATCGGAAGATATTGATAATAAGAAAAAACACTGAGGTAAGGTTTGAAGCGCGCGGAGCGCGCAAAAATGTTGAGAGTTTGAGAAGAATTTGCGAAAAAAGGACAGCTTTGATTTGATTTTACGTGAGGAAAATAACGTTTGGTATTATTCTCACTTGGTCTAGTTGGAAAATATATACAAAGTTGACACAGGCTCAGTCGGAAAATTGTGCTAGACTGAGATATCAGAAATTCCAACTGGCATTTCAGATTTTCCGACTATCGTCTCTCTGACGAACTTTGGGGGGGTGAGACACCCCCCACACCCCCCCGGTCGTGACGGCCCTGGTCATGGGTGCCTCTCTTCTGTACTGACTTTCTTTCAATAGTTACCAATGGCCAAAGAACAACAGCAGTGGCATATCCTTGATTTTTCAATGGGGAAAGAAGGTGGGGGGGGGGAACAAGTTTATAGTCAGCCAGGGTCAGAGGTATAAAAAACCAACAGCCACATGGTACAATTTGAAAGAATTGTGACCTATCTTTTACACATCCATTTAGGATTACAAAAGAGTAAATATTTGTAAGCATTAGTCATTGTTTTTTTTTTTCTTTCTTTTTTCTTTTGTTTTGGGTGCTAATGAGTGTCCCCCGCCCCACCAACTGGTTCCTGTAACTTCAACAGAAACAAAACAGTATTAATCGCCAATAGGCTGAAAGGACAAGAAACACATTTTACATTTGAACAAAATACCACAAATTTCACTCCCTGAAACATGCAAAAAGAAACCCATTTACTGAGATAAACTGTACACAGAAATAGCCATGTTGATGGAGAACTGAAATGAACTACTAAAAGAGTAAGGTTACATTTTCACTTCCATTGAAGAAAGAAGAGTAAAATCAATATCTTTCTGTACCTGTCCTATAAACAGGGTCTCTGCAGCCTGGAAAAATCACAAAATATGTTTTCAGTTTGATGTTTGGAAAAATCATGGAATTTTGTAAAAAGTGACGAAAGTCATGGAAAAGTCATGGAATTTGGGAAGACTGTGTAACTTCTTGAAAATGTATGTACACAGTATATTTTTACCTCTATTTTAATTAGTACACAACAAAAAGTTTTGAAGACATGGTGGTTTCATTATTTGGACAGAAAAAGGTCTTGGAAAAAAGGTTTACCAGCAGGGGTGGGTATATCAAAATCATTGTAATGATGCATGAATCAGTCTTGAATAAATCATGCATGAATCAGTCTTGGATAAACTTTTTTTCAACATTATGTTATTATACAGTAAAAAAAAAAAGATTTCTTATGTTCAATACATGCACATACAGCATATGGCAGGTTTTCCAGCCATTCTGGAAATCACAGAAGGAAAACCTGAAAAATGAGTTTCCTTTTTCCAGTCGACAAAGTGACAGGGAATTGGAGAAAATTGCCTCAAATCAGGGAAAAGTCAGGGAATTTTATTGGCGCAGAAGAGAACTATAGTCTTCAGTCTGTTTTATAGTGTGTCACATGTAGACCTGAACAGCACATCTAATGGATTATCGACTATACTGACATTTTACATTTTCAAAATTTGTCAGCAGGCGCTCAGAGAAAAATCAGGGAATTTTATTTCATGAAATGTTGTGGATGCTATAAGGCAGTTCCTTTTTCATTTGCAATTTCTTGCTCACACTGCCTTAATCTAGTTCATACTTTAAATATCCTAACCAAGCATTAAACTTAAACGAATGCAGTCACTTTGAAGGCTTGCATACCCTAAGTTTGTAAAATGGGTTATAATAATTTATCATAGTCGTTGTTGTTGCTGCATTGTGACCATCGTCAACTCCATATTATTTTACCCTATCCATGCAAGCATAGACTCTTGTAGGCACTTTTAGGCTTGTACATCTCAAGTTTGGAAAATGGGGCACGACATGGGGTTCTCAATAGGCTGGACGACTCCAGTATTTTTGAAGTCAGCTACCTGTGGTCCAGTTAGTCATGGCTCTGAATGGAGTCATGGCTCCTACAATGACATACAAAAATTGTAAGAGCTCAGGAAATTTACTGATTCAGGAAATTGAAAGTGGAGCAAAATTCTCAGGAAATCCATTTTACTAGCCAAAAACTTCTGCAGTGGTCACAGTGGGTGAAATGGCCATGGCCTGGGTGGGTAAAGTTTTGTTTTACTTTTTTTTTTTGAAATCTCTTTACGAAAAACGAAAATTTCTACTGCATGAAAATATTTGAAAAAAAAAAAAAGAAAAAGATAGCACCATTTTGCACACCAGCCTCATGATATGAAGTTTTCTCAAAGGGAAGTCCTCCCTTTAGACCCCACCCCCAGGTTGACAATCCTAGACAACACAATTTCAGGAAATTGCATTTCCCTTCATTGAAACCCTCAAAATAAATGTTTAGTCCAAAGTATGATGATATTTGGGCATATTTATGACTGTATTGAGTTTTCTCCAGGAGCTGTGATTCCTACTAGGAGTTGCACCCCTGGAGTAGAGCTAGGTAACCCATGCTAGTTAGTACTTAAACTATTCTTGAACCAAGGTATACTTTTACAGTTATTCTTGTGTTCTCCTGGTTAGGAGAGCCATACTGTTCATAGCCAAATGCAGCAAGTAAAACTTGAGGTCTGCCCACTGGAAATCTGAGCTTGCTTGGGATTACAAGTTACTTCATGGCTAAGTACCCCTGGGGTGTGGCACAGGATCCAGAAGCATACCAGATGGTGGGCTGCATCCCCCATGGAACTAATACCATTTGGAGGGGTATTGGCTCCATGGTTACCCACATTGCAGTGTTTTATGTATTGTGTGGGTCTAAATAAACATAAATGACATGTATATAATTTTGCTGTAATTTATGTGATAAAAATTAATCATGTCCAAGCCTGTGCCATAAAATTTTCCTGGCTATAGGCTTACAATGCTTTGAATACTGTACATACTGCCACAGCTCAAAATTCAGAACATAATAAATTTACACTTTTTTCAATTCCAAAGAGAATTGTAAGGTTTCACTTACCTATTTTTAAACAGGTGATCCTACCCTCTTCTCGTTAGGGCTGGCAGCCAATGTTTCGTCACAGTCCTCAATTTGTTCTTCCAGTGACTCAGAGAATCCATGGTCATTTATTAGCTCCTTGGCATCAATGCTCATTTGAATGTGATCATCTAACCCTTCCTCCTCAGACTCTTGAATTTCATCAGTGAAAGTAATATTGCCCTTTCCCCGAGCTACGAAACCATTTCCATGCAATTCCTTTATACGCCTGCTGTTTTCAAAGGAATATGACTTCTTCAGCACAGAACGTGTCGTTGTGGGGTTTTCACATTTGTAGTCTATTCCCTGGCTACGTAGAAGATCTCTTTCTTTGGCACTGAAGTCCATCGTATCTGCTACTATTTTCATGGAATTAAATTCTCTGTAGTCCACCATGAGATGTTCTTGATCCCTGGATGGTGTTATAAGTTGGCTACTGAATCTATGTCCCCAACAAATTTCAGATGGTAGGTATGATGTTCTTGCCTGCATGATCAGCCCAGTTTGTTCTAAAACACCCTCCAGAATGATAATTATTTCAAAGGACATATCTTTCAACATTGGTGCGCTCAATTCGTATAATGGACTTTCTTCGTCAATCTCGTGCACTATGATCATCGGCCAAACTAGGAATATTTTTTCTTCTGGTGAGCATTCGGGACCAAATGTGAGTTTGTAAGACTCTATGGGTATGCATTCACCTTCTATGGTGATCCGTGGTTTAACCAGCTGAGCTCTAATTTTCACATCATACATGTGACTTTGTCGAATGTCTCCCACACGAAACATGAGACAGAGTCTTCCATCCCTTTCAGCTATACATGCATGTTTACTAAATTTAATTGTGGCCGCTCGTTTTTTGGGCCTAGCAAGTTTGGCAAAGATGCATCCAATCATTACAGCATCCACCAAGCAACTAAAAACAGACTGCACGACAACCATGACTGCACCCATCCAGCAAGCTTCAGTCACTGAACGAAAACCATACCCAATGGTAGTTTGAGTCTCTACTGAAAAAAGGAATGCACTGATAAAGTTGTCTACATTGGCAACACAGGGTTCCCATTCTGTGTCCTTCTCCCTGTAATCAATGTCCCCGTGATCCCACGCCAGCGCATACCATAAGCCAGCAAATACAAGCCATCCAATCACATATGTGAAAGCAAAGATAAGTAAAACCCAGCGCCATTTTAGATCAATTAAAGTGGTAAAACCATCTCTCAAAAAGTCCCCCCTTCTGGGTACATTTTTGTGAAGTACATTACAGTTACCACTCTTTTCTACAAGTCTCTTCAACTTTGCACTCTTTTGAAGTCTCATCTGGTTCTCCATAGTAAGTTGTGAAGATTTTCGCTGATACTCCACCTCTTTCCTAGTTTTTTCCGTTTTGATTTCCGCCCCATCTTGTTGTAATATATCAGAGTCACTTGCTTTTCCATTCATTTTCCCCCTCCCGAGTCTTGCCTGAAAGTAGAATGTGACAGACATTACTAGGAAACATGATCTGGTAGGATAATGAAGCATTTTTAATACTGCAGGTGCTGGACTGCTCGCTCATTGGAGAATCCGGAACTTTTTCAAAGGGAGATTCAGGAAGTTTTCAAAGGGAGGTATGCTCTTTTATTAAAAGGGGTACAGAATAGACGAAATCACCCACCATGGCTGGGGCTGAGGGTCAGGGACTTTGACATTCCATGCAAAAGTCCTAGGTGGCAGGAATTCTCAGTATAAAAATTATTCGTTTTCAGTATCTATCATCCCTTAGGTATTGCAGGGGTAATGCGCCAGCAGGGGCACAGGGGCCATGGCCCCCCCTTGGAAAAATTTTCCAGTTTTGTCCGGGAGCTTAATCCGTTCATGATATACTGTAATGTGTCATCCCAATGACCTTCAATTGCCCCGATTATCTGCTTAATTTTGCTCATAGAAATGGTAGATTCTTCAAAGAAGATCCCAAATTTCCCACTTTTGCTTGAAAAAAAAGACAAATTTTTCAAATTTTCTTCAGTAACACCCCCATATGTACCAATTTTTGCAAAAAAGGTTAAAATTTTTGGCGCGCTTTGCGCCTAAAATTTTCTTTGTCGTCTTTTTGGCAACTTATCCCCTTTGTTGCTGGCCCCCATTGAGGAGGTTGAGCCCCCTGTTGGGCAAATTCTGGCACCACCCATGAGGTATTGGTATGGTGGAAAAGGGGCAGCCACTCAGGGCTTACTAGGGATGTGGCTGCTCCCTCCCATTAAATACACCTCTAGGATTTGTATACATACAAAACAAACTCATCAACTCTAGAGGCATATTTTAGAGGCAAGATCAGCATCTAACTTTTAAAGGGCATGTGTGAACCCAACAAAAAAAGCTGTTCGCAGGATGGCATGAATATGAGCACTATAATAAGTATCCACTAAAGAAGCATGATATTAACCAACATCCATATTGTAAGAAAGCAGCAGTGAAAGGAATTATATGTTATCAGAATATATTTCTGTCTCCTCTCATGTTGTTTTGTTACAAATTTTTCTTCTGATTGTAAAAAGGCACTTAGTACTCTGTCTCTTGCCTCTGCTGCAAAAGTTTTTTTTTTTTTTTTTGGAGTAGCTGCCTCATGATCCTTCCAGGGAACCTCACATAGTATCTTCACAACAGAATCTTGTCCAGAAATTCATCCCATCAACATCCCTTATTCAAAGTAAT
The DNA here is from genome assembly GCA_029531755.1 of Holothuria leucospilota. Taxonomy (NCBI): domain Eukaryota; kingdom Metazoa; phylum Echinodermata; class Holothuroidea; order Aspidochirotida; family Holothuriidae; genus Holothuria; species Holothuria leucospilota. Next base: position 13,141,473 of record CM055968.1, on the reverse strand, counting down.
AATTGGTCAGCTCACTTTGATTGGTACAAAAAGAAGGCAAATTCAACTTTATAGGTATGTCCAGATGTATATTAGCTAAAAGCATTGATTGCTCAATGACCTACTCCATTTACAGATTGCCCCTTGTGGGCTGGGGGTTGTAGAATATGCCCATGGTATTTCCTGCCTGTCGTAAGAGGTGACTAAAGGAAAGGACTTGCACCGTTTTTAAACTTAGCATGACACTATATAACACATTTGTGTTGGTGTGTCGTTAAATTGCATCTAACTAACTTACTCCATTTACAGATTAGTGAGATAAAGATGACTTAAACAGAAGAGTGGCAGAACACAGTAAGGAGACAGGTTATCAGATTACTTGAGGATATAAAGAAGATTGTTTGGAAAGGGCAAGCAATCCATCATGATTTTCAACTGTCATGATTTCAGCAGTAGGAGATAGCCCTTGAACAATGAAAGTGCTCAGTGTGAGGCCCTTAGTTTTGGGTAGTTGCTTAGATTAGAGGAAGGGCTAGTATTAAAGTAATATTGTAAACTTTGTCATCAGATTTTGAATGACACATAGTGTTATGTTCATGGTGAGGAAAGGGACTGATCAAGAAAGGGACTGATCAAGACTGCCTTCTCTGTTCAGGTAGAATGTTTGCTACCTTTGGGGATAATTTATGTTATTTTTAAATTAAAACTTGTGACACATTTACTTTTAAATTTCAGACTTTTCTTTTCCTTTCAGATTTAACCTACCAGAATTAGAGTCGCAGTGTTTATTTTCCCTTAGGCGAATTTCAGTGATGGTCAGTCAGTTACTGACCACTGGGTTCATACAGTCATGTAAAAACTGTAGAAAATCCCAATATTTAAAATGTTCATGGAAAGTCATGCAAAATCATGGAATTTCATCTTCAGATTTCTGTATGAGCCTAGTGATCACACATTTGAAAAATTGATTGTCAACAGAGAAATACCAAGTACACACATAAGGGAACATTTGGTTTCTTCTGCAAGTTTAGAAAAGTAGTTTTTTAATTTTTTTTTCTTTACAGACTGAGAAGGTATCCATCCAAATAGTTGGCTCAAAATCTTTTGCATTGAAGTCATATACAGAGGAATTTTAGCACACAATTAAGTCTTTGCAAGTTCACACGCACACGTGGATGTAGATGCGTATCTAACTATTAGTTGTATGCATTTGTGTTGGGGTAAGTTGTAATGCTACATGCTTACTGTACCTCAGCCAGGGGTGTATTGCTGATCTGTGATGTCATATGCATAAGGTCTTCATGGACAGGTTTGTTTTGGCCCATATCCATTAAAAGAAATATACAGTTATTGGTTTTTGAATTGGTCTATAACCTAGTATGCTAATTCATATCAGGCCCTTTTAATCATATGAAGTTATTTCTGTCACTGAATTATTAAAATCATGCTGAATAAACTCCTAGGTTTACTTGTCGTATTAATGTTCTGAAACCTGACAGGTACTTAACAGGAAAATAAAATTAGATTTGGGAGATTAAATAAGATTTTTCAAAATATGGTTGGGGTGACTGCTTTAATCCCCTGTAATTTAGAAGTAATTGAATATCCAGTCCAGGTATAATTACACCCCTTAAACCCCCTATCTTAATTGTCTTCATAGAGTATTTAGGTTAAAAGGTCAGAATGTGAAAATTGAACAATTATGAGTAATTTCCTGACTTTCTTCAGCTCAGGTAGACCTACAGTATATTGCATTAGTCTTTGCATGTTACAGTAATTGGCATATTAACAGCTGGCTACCATACAATGTAATAGAGTGTACTTAATTAGTCCTGCTCTGCTTTCAATGTGGGTTGGATTTTTTCCTTTTTCATATGCCATATACAGTATGGAGTTAATCTTTGAACCCTCTTTTTTGCCATTAACATATTAAAATATAAAAGAAATGAGGACTTTTTGAACAAATACACAAAACCTTGAAAACCCTTCCTTTGCAACCCACCTCCTTATTCTCTTTTTGCAAAATTTAGTTAATCTTCAAAATCTTATTATGAATTATTTTCTTGTTTCCTTGTTTTGAAAAGGTCAGGCTAGAAAATATAAGCCTATAGTGCTCATTTTTAGCATACAAATGCATCTTTGTACTGCATTGTTTTTTGCACAAATCTGATAAGCTATCAAATACAGCACTTATGCATTCAGCCACTGTGTTGAAATGTTTTTGTTTTATGCATGACACTTTGTCTGTGTTAGCACTCCTTGTTTATCTGTTTGTGCAAGTTCTCTGTGAAGTGTACAAAACCTTTTGTCTGATTTTGTTGCATAATACCTGAAGATAAAATCAATTAATAAGTCAGTTAACTAATGAAGGCACTATAAAGTTAGTATCATGGCCATACATGCTTTGTAACACAATGACACACATCTACTATTGCTTTTTGAGTGTGTCAGTGATAATTTATACTGTGGTCTCACGTACCTCGCGCTCGGGGTAACACCGTGTTACCCCGAGCGCGAGTAACGTGAGAACACGGGTTTACTCGGTGTTGGTGTTTAAATTTCGATCCACGTCCGAACGGAGGGTTCTGCGGTTTTAAACACTGTGTTTGTGTAATCAACCATAAACCACAGGTACAGAGCTGTGTGACCTCCACTTTCTCATCAGCGATGTACACACTAAACAGACCGGTATTGCAGTAAATAAACTACTGCTGGTTGCTCCATGGCGAAAATTTGCTTGAAATTCATTACTATTTGCCTTGGAGAAGGCAGATTATTCTAGATGGGTTTTTCATAACTTTCTACCTACTTCTGAATGCAGGTCCATAGCCGGACAAGGTACTGAAAAGGCGAGATAATTTCCAGCCCAGGCGAAATATGTTTTAGAGGCCCAGAACTTGTACTAAAATGCATTATAAGGCAATGGTAATGTTTAATTTTCTAGGGGGAGAAAATTTTCAGAGGGGCGATCCGCCCATGCCTCTCGATCCCCCCTGCTAAGGGCTTGTCTAAAAGATACATTTGTCGAAAGAAAATAACAGTGTCCGAGTTCGACTTGCACTTTCGTATGGTGTAAGCTAAGGCATATTTGTGGCATTTTACTGGAATTTTTCTCCTATGGTTATTTCCAAATTGCTAGAAAAGGTATATTTAAAATCATAGGCTTCAGGGAAAATCCTTCCAACTTGGAAGTAAGTATCATATAGTGACTGACTTCCTTTGAGTTTTGCCTTTTGTTTGATGCCGCGAATTCGAAGAAGTAGACTGAGCCGCAAAACAACTGGAAAGACAGCTACTTTGGACTTGGAACTAAGCTACCGTCGTATAAGGAAAGCCTACGGTATGTAGCATTGATGTTTCTCGCAAGCAAGAGCAATGCAAGAAGATCAATTTGGATGGAGCTGGGTACATCGACAGTGTCTGAAACGATGAGGGCAAATTTCAGATATTGCACTTAGGCTAGGCCGTTAAAGCAGAATTCTTGCAGCATAGGCTTGTGCCTGGAGTTGATATGAAAAAGTGTAGCCTTATTTTACCAGTCAATGGTGTTTTCATTTCCCGCTGTAGCCTGTATATAATGACTTACCTTCGCTTACAATTTGGAGATAACCAAGAGAAAAATTCTCGTGACACATTTTGACTTCCGTCACAACCCAGTCATCTCAACCCGGGTACATGAGAACACACGCTAAAAATCACGGTGTTAACCTGCGGTTTTGCCTTGGTATAAACACGGGGTAACACCAGGCAACACGGGGTACGTGAGACCATACCTTTAATGTTCCTCCATATTTGCAGTAGGTCATGTTATGATATCTGTTTGGGCACACAACAGTTCTTCCTGCAGTTTGAGACCGCGTGTTTGGTCTAGCGGTAGAGCATCCGCCTCTCATGCGGAAGGCCCGGGTTCGATTCCCAGGTCAAGTCATACCAACGACTCTAAAAATGGAACCTACTGCTGTTGTGCGTGATGCTCCGCTTAAGCAATGGAGTAGGGAAAGCAAGCCAGTGAGCCACAACTGGAAAAAAGGCCGTGGCCGGCTCGACTTGAACCAATTGGTTGGAAACTGGGACGTTAAACTCCATCTAACTAACATCCTGCAGTTTGAAAAAACCTGTTGCTGCTTAATTTTGTTACATAATACTTGGAAATACAAATCAATAAATAATCAATCTATCAATCAGTCAATCAATCAATCAACTTAGTTTCAGCATAAGTGTATGGAATGCTTTCAGTTGAGGGCTGCAGAACTTTGCCTGAAATTTAAATGCATGTTTGACTGAAAAATAGCTAATTTCCTTCCTGAATGAGGAGGGAGAGGGGACTGTAGACCCACCACATAGTACACCTATATCATGATCCTAAATTTAGCTGACTGAATATCGCTTATAAGAAATACTGTATATATTAAAGATATGAAGAAAACAATATTCAATTGTTCTAACATGGAACAAAGAAACAATGGTACAGAGAATACTTACATCCTTAGAAGAGAATAAACTACACAGAAGCATTTTGCCAACATTAATTTCAAAACAAGTTGTACGGAAGAACCACCGTTCTGACTATACTGTTATAGCTGAGCTAGCTGTGGCTGTGAATAACAACAGTTGGCATGTATTCCTACATGTGAAATTCCATTGGCAGTCACAGTGTTTTGTGTCCTACCATGCAATATGCATATTATTCTGTTTGTTCTAAATCCCATATACTACTGCCTATCCAGTGTCAGGTCAATCAAGGAAAGGATACCCTTTAACATTTTGTTATATTGCACCAAACATTTTGAAACCATAGATGCACATGCTGGTAGCACCGATACCAGCAAAACAGGTCCTCAAACTAACCACCATAAAATAGTCATAAATTTTTGTTGCTCACGTTTTCTTACACATGCCAGGTCTGGCTCAAAGTACTTTCTACAGATTTTCATAATTTGTGGAGCTTGAGAGATTTTAAAACCTTCCAAAGCTTGAGTCTTGTTTCCTGCATAGGTGGGATTACAGGGGGCAAGGGGGCACTTGCTCACCACTTTTTTCCAGAGCTTAAAAAAATAAAAATTAAAAAAAAAAGCAAAAAAAAAGCCAGACCAGAGAAATTATAAGAGAATTTTCAGTAGCCTATTATGATGTAATTTTGCAATGTTAAATGAAGGAAAACATTGACATCAAAAACAATAAAAATGCTAGGAAGATTCTTCTAGGTGCAGTTCTCACGCACCCCCAGAGAAAACTGACTAATAAAATTTTGTCTGGCACTGTAAAATTTCTTTTCTCCCTACATGCCACACTATTGTGACTTGAAGCTCTGAAATAAGGGTCAATGAAAGTACTAATGTACCACGTTAAATGCACCATGGTCCTTGCAAACAAAGTCCCAAACCCTACCTATGTATAGGGAATCACCATTCTTCAAAAAGTTTTCGGCATGTTTCACATGGGCCTTATATAAATCGATGTGTCAAGTGTACTGCTGTACTGCTGTAATGCTGTGTGTAGGAAAACTTAAGTGGAATTGCCTCGTTATTTCTTCCTTTAGGAGGGCTTGAGAAAATGACTATTTCCAAAACCCTTACTACCGTAAACCTATGGCTGTTTGTTCACTCTCCTCACCAACTACCACCATCCTCAACAAATTGACTGACTGTTACTATCTTAAATTTGCGATCATCGTAAGAAAACTATTTCATTAGCACAAGTATTTCAAACCAGAAAGCCCAAAGGCTTAGTGATTCCTTGCCGAATGGGGATGCTTTGTTGCACTGAGGTTTATCCCTCAGATTTACAAGTATTACAAGTATCTAACACCCCTGTCTTGAAATATCGTGTTTTTCAATGCATTTGGTATTTAACTTCTGATGACTTCAAATGACCTCTGACCCCCAATGGATCTTGGATCTTGAGATATCATGATTACAAGTCATGACAAATCTATATACCAAATATGAAAAACCTCCAGTGACCTCAGATGACGTTTGACCTACAAGCTAAGCGTCACATACACACACATACCCACCCACACACGCACACACACACACACGACATCACCATCGCATAGATTCCTTGCCTGCCTTTGGCAAGGAATCAATTACACCTGGGTGTAGCAGGATTTTCTCAAGAAATGGTCCAGAATAGTGGCAGAAGCTATCAAATGTAAGAAAAAATTGTTGGGGAAGACCCTCAGTCTCCAGCCTCTGGCTTTGCGCCTTCGGCACTCACAGTTAAAGGCTTTGCTTGCCACAACCTCCAAAGATGCAGCCTCCAGTGAAAATTACTTCCCTAGCACTTTAATTGCAGTTGCCCTTAGCCATGTCCATGTTAAAACTACCAAAACATTTAATTGACTTTTTAAGTATCACATAGTCTATAAACTTCAAAATTGACTCTATCTTATTTTTCACACTAATAAAATAAGTTGGGGGGCCTGTCCCAGACCATCGACAAAAATGAAACTTGAAAGAAAGAACCATAGAGCAGGAGATAGGTTCCTATGGCTCTATGGGAAGAAAAGGCACTTGGGGAAAGTAGGAAAATTTTTTATGCAATGCAAAATACTGCAGTTAAAACTAAAGAAAAACAATAGCCAGAATGGTAAAGCTTAGTTTCTATGCTATTGAGCATTGACCATACTGGATATTTTTACCTAAGTTAAACCATGCTTTAACATGTATTTTATCATTATTCTCATTTAGAGCCATCATCAAGGTGATAAGAGATACCCTTTCCACTCAACCACTTTCACTATCACTGCATTTTTAAAAGTCAGCAAACTTGTAACTCTCAAAGGAAGAATAAGAAGTCCCCTCAAATTTTATTTTGAAACAGTAGGAAAGTCTCACAAATTGCCTTTGAGTTTTCTTTAATATAAGTATCTTTCATGATGTTTCGATCACAAACATTGAATATTAAGGGTAAAGCTAGGAGAGATCTGCAAAAATTAATAATTAAGTCAAAACTATTGTCACATGATTAAAAAGAGCCAATCATGAATTGGGTCCTGTTTTACATGGATTTATTTCAATCCTAAGTTTGATCTCAATAGGATTTACTGCATGATAGATCAAAACAAAACATCAATCATAACTCTTTAACAAAAGGGCCTAGTTTATACTTTACAAATTATTCAAACTGGGATGACTACATTTCTGCTCCTTTGAAGTTACTACACTGGAAAGAGATATATTTACCTACAGGGGAGGATGTGCATGTGGGGAGGGAGGGAGGGGAGGGGAGGGGCAGTACTTTATTCATCACTACAAATATGTTGCAGATTAAGTGTTCAAAGTAATCAGCTACATATATTTTTATAACAGACAACTCTTCTTTCATAAAAGTAATAATTATCCTGTAAATTTGTGGTTTAAAAGTATTTTTCATACATTGCACAACCATATGTTCAGACAATTTGAAATGACTGTACAGCTACTGCATTTGTTATTATCCCAGTTCCTAAATGCTGAATCATTTTCATAAAACTGCTTTCATGAGAAATATTTTATGAAGACATATTAATGAAATATGGCTGCCTTTGCAACTTGCACATATGTTACTGTTAATAGCCATTTAAACAGGTGTGAATTGTGATAAAGATTTTTAACCGCTTAAGAATATTGTGCTGAAGGATGTGATCCATTAAAAATTAACTTAGGTGGCATTTCATTTTTGTTTTATCTGCATTTGTGTGACTGACTCACTCTGCACACATGCTTTTAGGTGTATGCCTATTTAACAATACACTTATTGTCTCTTTAATGAATATGCCCTGTATGCTATTAGAATATGGCTACCATGATGAGATGCATATCCAGAAATATTCCAAAAGTTTCTCCTTCTTGCATAATCCATCTTCATTGAGTTTCCAAAGTAACCATCTTGGTTGAAAACTCATGAATTTTATGAATCTCAAAAATGCAGATCCCTCTACAGTCTTTTGAGCAGACTTAGCGCAGGGAGTAGTATTTCAATTTCCTGCTTATATAGTGTAACCACATTATCATGATTACATTAATAATTAAGTAAGGTGGGAAAGATCCTACAAGGGGATTAAGGGTGGGAAAGGTGGGGATTTGTTCCCCCCCCCCCCTTCCAGAAGGAGGGTAAAATCCCTACCTTTTCATTTCTATGTAAATATAAAAAAATGTCAATATCTTGGTTTCTTACTTGAAGAGGACACTTTCGCAGCAATGTTTGAACTTACATAAATAAATGGCCATTAAAACCCTTCAAATTTCACCTTAAAGGGGCCTTGAAGCAAGTTTTTGCCCTCCTGAACCCATTTGTAACTTTGGCCACGGACAGCATCAATTCGGACTGGGTTTTAGAAGTACTAAATCCCCCTTTTTTGAGTTTCTGGCGGAATCCTGGGATTGGGCTAATGATCAAACTGTTTAGCTCTTATATATATTGACATATTCTAGGGTACAGGGACACTTGATCTAACACACAAGTAGTAATCTTGAAAGAAAAAGTTCAAACTGAAAATATTTGGGGCTACATGCCCCAGTCCCTTCCTTCCAGATGCCCCCCAAGTCCCTTCCTCAGTCTCCAGAACCCTCCCTCTACCCAGTCACATGCCCCTGTCTGTGACAAGTGTGGTTCCTCTCCTTTAGTTGTGAGTACTAAGTAAACAAGTTACTCCCTTCATGAGTACTAAGTCTTGCAAAATTCCCTGAAATTTGCATCGGTACCAACAACTTAAAAATCTAGGACTAGGGTTAGAAATATGACTAAAAAATTAGTTTATAGTCTTAAAAGTTAACATTTGTGGTAAAATATGTGAAAGCAGTGAGTACATTCTAACTACTAGTCTTCATTTAATTTACAAATCAATCAAGTCAAACCTACACTAAGGTGGTAAGTTTAAGAAAAGTTCTCATAACACTGTAACTTACTCCCTTGGTTGTGTCTTGATCTCCTACTAACCCAGCTGATGAAGTCTTTCAGTATGAAGAAATGTTTTCCTTGGCACCTTTCATCAAATGGTACCCTTATATTATCACAGACTGTACTTTGGTAAGTTACACCCTCAATGGTTGCAGATTCATTGGAACTATCACTAAGAAACTAAAATCTCTTTCCTTTTTAAACCTCAAGAAAAAAAAACTTGCAAGGACCTATAGTTTCCGTGTGTCTTTTGTCTGTGCTATAGCAAGCTACCTGTTGAAGTGTGACAAAGTACACTGAAGTCTATGCTTTTGCCATCTATGCAGGGTCAAAGTATATTGTGGAAGGGGCAAACACTGTGCACAGTTGTGGTATCATTTGATGACGAAAGAGATAAACAACCAAGAGAGTAAATAGTTTCTGCAAAGTGCTGATAATTTATGTGGTAAAACCATCTGGGGAACTGCTACTTCAAACAATTATTGACCTCTCTGTTAACTTTGGGCTTTATTTTAATTTGCAGACATTTCAAATAAACACATTTTTCACTGTTTTAGGCCTTTCAAGAAGGGCTTTCATATTTCAGGGGTCAGGATTTTAGAAGGCAAACAGCAAAACAACTTTTGAAATTGAACTTCTGTTAAAAAATTTGTGGGTGGGGGTGGGGGGAGCTTACATATATTTATTGGGAGATTAGCCAAGCCATCCCACTTCATACCCCTCCCCAAATTATCATATTTCCATCCCTTATCCCTCCTCCTGGTCTTTTCCCACACATCCCCACTTATCTATAGTTAGACAATTTTGGCCTGTGCAAGCACCATGCATGTGTATTATTATATTGTAAGCAACATGACACATAATTACATTTGAAACACCTTGAGGTATTCTAAAGACTATATGACATTTAAAAAAAAATTGTAAAGATGTTATATAATAACCCAGCTTTAACACTGGTTTTATTTGATCCTCATAATTTCAAAATAAATTTTAATCTACTTATGAATGCTGCATTGGAATAAATTTTTTTTGAAGGCACATTTTCCATAAAAATGAAAAAGGTCTCATTAGATATGAAAGTTAAATATTAAGTATTTTAAAAAAAAAGGTTTCTCCAAAGAATGATAATTAAGATACAGGAGTTTACAGTTTTGCTGAAAATGATCAAAATTTGTTGAAACTATGTGCAATACAGAAAACACAAGAACTCGAGAAGATGGAAAAATTTGCATAATAGAGTTGAAAAAAAAACAAATGTACAGTAATTTGTCATTATTTTTAAAAAAAAAGATCATGTCATTTAAGTCAACTCAGTTGTGATCCAAGACTTCATAAGCCCAGCAAAAAGTGAAGAACTGATGCCAGAGTCAAGTTCTGTTGTAAAAGATGACATGATACCTAAAATATATAACTTCTATCTGGTCAATTTGGCACTAAATGCCCACAGTGGTGGGATTTTATGGATGAGAGTGTAGTCTTTTCCTATGGTATGATCTGATCACCTCTCAGAGGCCTGGTGTGCAGTTGTAAAGTTTGTCTTCTTATATCTTGGGATCATAAATATCATATTGATTATAATAAGTTAATTTCGTGATATCACAACCCCCTGTGGGCTGGGGTTGTAGAACATGCCCTGGGTATTTCCAGCCTGTCGTAAGAGGCGATTAGAAAGGAGGACTTGCACTGTTTTTGAAACCGTATTTGAAACCAGACTTGAACTTCAACTGTAATTGAAACTATTTTAACTTTTTTATCTAGTTGACACATTCGTGTTGGTGTGTCGTTAAATCTCATCACTCACTCAGTCACTCACTCACTCACTCAGTCACTCACTCACTCACTCACTCACTCACTCACTCACTCACTCACTCACTCACTCACACACTCACACACTCACTCACTCACTCACTGTCTCAAAACCCATTATTCTTTATTTTGTTAGTAGCATTCTATAAATGTGAACATCTACATAGTTGTAGGAACTCCAGAATGAGAAATGAGGCAAGTTTCACTGTTTGAGTAAACAGAAGTCACAGGCCTTGTGGTACTGTGGGACCTGAAAACTAACATGGTTTGTTAGTAAACATAAAGAATGGAGTTAATGTGGGGTTAATTAGCAGATTAATTTGTAATCATCAGACAGCATCTTGGACACCCATCAGACGAAAGATATGAGCATGTATCAGTCTAATAAATCTTAATTTTTTTCAAAATTATTCTGTATCTAATAGACCAAACATACAAGTCATGTTGTAATTTATGTCACTCAAATCATATTCTCTGTAAATTTCAAAGGGCAAACCTTTCTGTACATGTATGTGTCAAAATATGCTTTTTTAGAAAAGTTTTGTTTATGAGTTGTCAGCCAATTGCAGGCAAAAACCTTAAATTACTTCTAAAAGGAGTTACAACCCCAAAGGCCAGGGGGACAAGACTTAAGTAGCCCTCAGACAGCCTTCTGATAGTATGTGCAAGAGCTTTCTTCACAAAGTTTACCATTTCAAAATGATGTGTTTGGCACAGTATATTAACCTGTATTAGGTACCCACACATGGGTAGTTTTCTTACTTGTTTATTATTGTATATTGATAGTGTAATGTGATTCAGTTAAAGGGATTGTATCTGATTGATAGTGTAATGTGATTCAGTTAAAGGGATTGTATCTGATTGATGTTGCTATGCTCATGTTACTCATGTTCTATGTAAAGTTCAAAATGAAAATGTTTCAGAAGAGAGGTATAAAAGTGATCACATGTTGGTACAGCAACTTTAACCTATCTCACACATAGGGGTAATTTTTGACAAGTTAAATATTTTTGCACGTTGATCATGTCTTGTTGAATAATGCTTTAACAACATTTCCACAAAATTGTGAGAAAACTTGTGAAAAAAATTCTCCTGAGTATTTCTCAGATTTTATCCTAAAGTAACCTCAATGCTTTTTACTGTATATTATTATGGTTTTATGTGTTTGCAGTGGGGGGCTAGGGAATTCAGTCAGAGGGGGTGAGAATGGCCTTTAGGGGTGCTTTGAAGTAGGTAGATACCCTATGCCACAACACGATCTAAGGCAGTGGTTCCCATCCTTTTTAGACATCTGACACCCCAGGGTGATGAATGAATTATAACGTGGCACCCTGTTAACACTATCTAATGTGGAGTGCCACCATAAGTTGGCGCAGAGCATCCCAAAAACTTTTGGGGCTAACGACCCCCCAGATTGCAGGAAATGGCACTTCCCATGTCTTCTTACTTAGTAACAAGGCATACAGTTACTGTTACAACGTATAATAATTATATATTCTTGATTATTTATTTAATCTTATGCTGGCACCCACAGAGAATTTTCTGGCACCCCTCTTGGGAACCACTGATCTAAGGCATGCCTTGTTAACCTTTTGGGGCTAAACCTACCTCCTAGATCACAGAAAATGACCTTTCTCATTACAGTTTAGTACAGATAATGGCCGCTGTTTGGGCATTTTGTTACTTGGCCTAAAAATAACACTATTAAATTATATTATTTGGAAGCAATGCTAATAATGGTGCAAGATTTAAGTACAGTAAAAATCTGAAAAGGGCACCGACAGGCAATCTGAGTCTGTCAGGGGGGAGGCGAAAGCACCCCCTGACTTTACGATGCTCCACCACTGTGTGCTTGGTTAAGAAGAAGTTTATTTTATTCAACTCAAAGGAGATGAAAGGTTCAGTCTCACAGTAATATGAAAGGAACCAAGGAAAATCTTAAACCCAGTTAAAAGATCCACATTCATATCTTGTTTTCTTGCAAGGATACTGCAGTTAATCAGTTGGTTTCTTTTTGGGGTAGGATGGGGTTTTTCTTAGTTTATGAATTGGCTTTTTTCCATGCATTACTGTAGTGTGTTTGTATATTTCGGGGAATGCACTCTCGACAAGCCCTTTGACTTTCAGCTGAACTTTTTTTCACTTCTCCATATTATTCTATAAATAAGTTCACATGAAATTGCCACTGTACTTGAAGTAGAGAAACAAATGAAATTCAGTGAAAATGAATAAATATTGTCGTCTTCATTTTTCACACAGATGCCATATCTCCCACTTGTAGCAAGTTTATAATTATGTCACAGGCTGTTTTCATTCACCAGATGTGCATATTTTTATTTAAAAATTTATTTATTTTTGAGGGGGTTGGGAGTTCACCTGACATTCAGTAGATGAGTTTGGGAAAACGTGGACTGAGTACTGCAATTTTCCTGCTTCCAACAAACAGATTTTATCCATGAATTTAGTAAAATGTGAAGTAAACTACAGATGGTTAAAAAACTTGAGATCTCAGACACAAAAGTGGGTTAAAAAATCAAATGCATCCTACAAGTCAGTGACTGGAAAACTAATTTGATTGGCCATATGCTCACAACCAAACTATGTACACATAATTTTTTTTTTTTTTATGTGAATTGGACTTGCCCTGCTATTGTTTATGTTATTGAATTTTACTTTTTACTTTCTTGATCTCTTTAACAAGGTTTGGAGGTATGCAGTCATGAGAAAGTCTGGGCATTCAAGAGTTAGTGAATGAATCTGTTGGTTTTGGATGACAACACATGAAGAACAGTTTCAAGATTTTCGCTGCATGCAGTAGGATAATCAGAAACAACTTTTCACAAAAAGGAATCAGGTGCAATGATTGCCATCATGTGCAAACTTTCAACAGATGATTTTTTTTTTTTTTTTTGGGGGGGGGGGGTGGGGCTTTCTTTCAATGAAACCATTATTTTGAAATATTCATAGGAAGGCTAGTTGAAAGCCCACACTTTTAGCCATCTCCTCCCACAGGAATTTTTTTTAAACTGTTGGGAGGAGGGGGTCGAGGGGGAAAGTTTGAAGGGGTTCTTTTCAATTTAACAGATTTCATGTTGTGATAGGGACACCTTTGTACTTATGTAAAAGTAGGGGGCACATGAATCCAATCTCCCCCTTCTAAAGTTAACCTACATTTTTGCCATGGCTTTTTGCCTTTTGTTACCATTATGATAGGCTACAATGCCATAATTATGACTGTCACTGTAGGCTATACACCTTTCAGCTATTAGGAGGCATTTGTAAATCACAGGTTACCAAATTTCTCCTCACTGATAAAAATTATCTATTCTACTGCTTTTTGAGAAAATTGTACCTTAAACTCAACTTTGGTTGATAACTGAAGATTTTGTCTTAAATGATGAAAGATGTTTTCAAATTGGTATTTGATGTAATAAGTGTTTAGGATGAAAACCAGAATTCCAATCAGTTGAAACCTTTATTCAGCAGTTCATATGTTGCATTCAGGTGCAGGACCTAACATGTTCACAATTTCTCCTTCATATTTTATTTACCGAAGTTTTATATACTTGGACATGAATACGTTAAGTTCAAGTCAATAAGAACCTCATTATTTCTTTCTGCATTTAAGTTCATATGTGATCTCTAAAATAAGTAATGTGGACCCTGATTAAATGGAGCTAGTTCCAATGAGTCTTGACTCCATATTTTGTAAATCTAGAAATTGTGTTCTTGCTCCAATTCAAATACAACTAAGTCCCTTACCCATCTAGCCAGACTTGAGAATGCAGATATATTGTGTGATCTTCTTTCCTTGTAGTACCCCCCCCCCCCACCACCACCACTGTCCCAAAATGAATTCCTTTGTACCCATAATGGATCACTGAACAATTGTCATCTTTCCATTATTCAAAGACTAAGCTAACTTTACCATTTTCAAGGCAACTTTTGATCATTGAAAACTAACTGTAAGAGAAATAAGAGGAAATTTGAAAGAGTCACCTTTTGTGACAAAGTAGAGTTGAGATGACTGACCAGAGGTATCAAACAATAGGTAAGATTAGTTGCCAGAGTAATCGTCACTTATTGTTGGCTTTTTTTTTTTTGGTTTTGTTTTTAAAACAATATCCTTGGATCATTGATAGAACATGGAAGCATTACTGCCAAGGTATTATACATTCTTCTACAGATAGAGTGATATACTGCAAGGTTGCAGGCAGTACTCTGCATGAAGATTTTGTGTTACTCAGACAACTTAATGTTTGGTGTAAAGTTCAAATTTTAAAACATTTTTCAGGTCCCAGTGACAGGATGTCAACAGGTAGAATAAATTACAGTTAAGATTATGTGGTTGTCACCATAGCAACATTAGCCCACACATCATGATAACATTCCTTTTGTTCTTTGACAGCTATTCTATGAGTATAGTGTATACCTGTTGTTTTTTTTCAGCCTGCAACTTAATGTATGGTTCTTCAGCCTAGCACACTAGACAGACTTTGCTGCCAAAGTCTAAAGACTCAAACAGCATTTGGTAGCATAAGTTCTAATGCCTCCTCTCATCTAACTCATAAAATCCTGTAAAAACCCAAACTGGCAAAAAACAATAAGCCATATGTTACTCATAAAAACCCACATTTGGAAGATTGTTAAACTGGTCACCCAGCACCTTTTTCAACTCCTGTCATAAATCATCCACAGAAAGCCCACATTTTACTCTTTCTGCCAGTAGAGATATCATTGATGAGTATGGTAATGTACTGGTTTTAAGTCACCTAGGTTAACATAATCAAGTGGCTGTACATGGCTTTGTGAGTAAATTGTTCATGCAGTTCCTTTATTGAGTCATGTTCATTATAACTTCCAGTACACAGGGCCAGGTTTACCAATAATCAAGGCAACCTATAAGTTACCATGACTGGACAACTCCCCCTCCCCCAACAATTTCCAACCTGGGCAATTTCTCCCTGACAGTTCATCCCTTATAATAACCCACCCCCCCAACAACTTCCCCCACCAAAACATTTGGAATTGTCCTACATAGAAATTGTCTGGGGTGGGAATAAGTTTGCCAGGCCGGGGGAAAAATTGTCCCAGTGGATTTGTCCAGGTATATGTCTTTGGTAGGGGGGTGGAATTGGCCAGGAACCATAAGTAACATCCAATATTTTTCCGGGGGGGGGGGGAATCGTCCAAAATTTACACAAAAACTGAACATCACTTTTAGCTATGTATTCATACAATTCAAAATGGTAAAATCTTGTCATATTTTCTGCCTATCAATCTACCAATTTTGAACGAAACACCAGTGTTACGTTTCTGATTTGTTATGTTTCCTTGTACTGCAAGAAATTTGGTCTATGAAACCTGAGTATTTACATTCAAAACAATTTTGAATGTACCACAAAGGAGATATTGCTCAGCTAATAAAAACATTGAATTGTCCTGATATGATTACTAAACAGCCAAAGAAATCATACATATGGGTCTTTCCTTTTCAAATTTTTCTAAAGGAGGAACCCCAGGTCTCCCATACTAGATGGAACTTCCATACTATGCCTCCTTTGCTCCAAATCCTGGAATCCTGAATCTGCCTTGCATATGGTCACATGACTTACTTTTCAGAATATAACCTTAAATCAAAAACAATGACTAAGCAGAGCTTTATATAAAGTGCATTGCTATGCATCTCAGAGACAGTGTTTTTGCGTAAATTATGTTTTTTTAAACTCTTATCAAAACATGAGATCTTGAAATAAGAAACATTTAGACACAACCTATGAAATCTGGGAAGTACCTTTTCCAGCAACCTGGAACTAACTCTTTTATCAAAAAATTTCCTGGTAATACACAGTGTACCACTAATGATAAGTACCCCTACAATATTGTCTTATATTAGTGATAGCCCACAACCTCAGATGTCCTTACAACAATACATGTAAAGGACCCCTCACATGTTAGGATGGGGCCACCAAGCCCGCAGGTATAAAAAGCTGCAGTCCTGTAAGCCATAAGCATGCAGGACTTTTGACTGGAGGTACTGTGAAAAGTTTTGTCTGAAAAGATCATTGCATTTTTTCTCCCAAAGTGGCAAATGTTCTGCCCAAATGGGGGCTGTAGCTCCCAGAAAATTTTCTCCCTGAATGGGAGTTGTGTCTCCCCTCCCCCCTCCATCTGCTGCATATGCCTCTGCTTTCAGCACAATTAACCTTAAAACCATATCAATTATGTTTAGACTTTTAAACTTTTTACTATTCATTTTGGACCTTTAAAATAATCCATACTTGGGAGGCCTGTGGTCAATACATATCTTCTAGATATATTATATCTGCAGTCATATTATTTGCATGTGTTTTAACATTTTCACCATTATACTTCATTGCATTATTTCAAATGCCCAAGTTTTAGTTTGTTACATATGAACTTTTTAAGTTCATTCAAAGTTCAACTCCACTTTTGAATTTAAAATATCATTCACCTTTTCTTCCATTGGAATTCCAGTACCTCAAAATGTGAAAGTGAACAGGTAGTTACGAAACCTTATTTTGAAACATCACGTAATTATGTTCAAGTTTAATACAGATCTCTTTTATGATGCGCAGCTCCTTTGAGGAGCAGAACTTCAAGAGTAACGTTTCCTTTTTGCTGGTAGTTTTTCCCAGCTGAGTGAGGGACTTTGGTGAAAGTATTGATCTCTTTTATGATGTTGTAGAACATAATTATTACATATCCAAAGGTAATCCAAGCAGTTATTTTGCAATTCAGTAACAGAAACACTGTCACATGAAAAATGTCATGGTCAGCATAGGTGTATGAAAAGGGGGACACTGTACCCTCCCCCCCAAACCAATTTTTAGACTACCTCAAAATTTGGGCAAAATTTGACTAAAAAGGCGCACAGATTCCGGCAAAAAGTTGTGCCCACCCAAATCCAAATGGTCCATGCCATACACTTATGATGGTAGGTTATACTTAATAGTCAAATTTGGGTGGCTGCATTTTTTAAGTACAATTACTTGATTAACTTTTGTATCAGCCCATACTATACTGAAGAGTTCAGGGCAGTATCTTGCTTGGAGAATGCAAGGCTACTTTGTACTTCATTATGAAGAAGCCATTCAAGACAAGTTCACCTGTGAGGTAGTAGGCCTACTTCCATGCACTATCACAAGGACAGTCTGAGGACTTCTTGTTCATGCCCATGTCTGTTGGGGTCATAACTGCTGTTAAGAGTAGTGTCAGGTCTTTGCCTACAGTGGGAGATAGCCCACTGGCCTTTTCCTGAAAATGCTCAAACATGAGATATTATGGGGTTCAATACTACACTACTGACTGAGTTCACATCGGCAGAGTAACCAGGTCTCAAAAAATGCATACATTGTATTGTTTATTCTGCTTTTACAGTCATTTGCCCATATCTGTGACAATGCCTTTTTGTACTGATTGTATATCAGTAATTGTGATCTTTGCATTTATGACAATGCCTTGTACTGTCAGTGTAACTGTGATTGCATAAACAAGAGAACAAATCCTTTTCTCATTTTGGAAAAAGTAGCAGTAAGTCGTGGTTGAGAAGGTCCATGCCAGTTTGATCTAGCTATTCACCACTTTTAGAACTAACTATGTCATATGATGTGCTATATGGATGATCAAGCATGGAAAAGGATGTAAATGACCCAGGTTCATAAATAACCATATGGAAATGCAGTTCGAGGATCTACCCAACTAAATGTAACCATCAACCTTGTGGTATCATTGTAGTATAGATGGAAATTTTCCCATCCCTTCACCCATGAAACTATAAAGTGGTGATCCATGTCCTTTTCATGAGAATTACTCATGCAGATATTTTAGCCTATGGATCTGTATTTCCAAAGGAATTAATGAAAAGCATTAGAAAACCTTTCCCTTCCAAGCTTTCCCACTTAATCCCCACCTTCACTGAAAATCATTGTGATGCCATTTTTACTTAACTATGTGTAACTTGAAACACCATGCATACCTAGGCATACTATGCTGAATTGGGGGCTGAACCTTAAAGGCAGTAGGCAGTCCCCCCAAACAGAGTGAGTGTATCCTGTCACTCTTGTTCATGAATGGCCTATTTTGATCATGTGACAATATTTTTGTTAGTGAATTGTGGAATTCAAGGAGAATTTCGCCTTGCTTTACCTATTGTTTGTAATAATTATGTTTCAAAACGTCTTCAGAGGTGCTTGTAATGCAATATGAGGAGATTTGCAAGAGTTTGCTGATTTTTCAAAGAAAATTTTGGGGCGACTGCCTATTGCCTTTAAATTGATTTGGTAAAATTATCCAGCCTTGTCATATTGCTTGAAAGAAAGTGTATTCTGCCTAAGTGGACGGGAGGGGGTCCAGCCCTGTAGCCCCTATTCCATGTACCAATTTTTGCATACATGCAGTCAGAAAAACCTATCAAAACCTTTTAAACATATCTTTTATACAAAGAGAAAAAGAAAGGACAACTGACTTCTTACCTCTGTAAAGGCTGCCTGGTTCTGTCTTAGCATACCTCAGCCAATAGTTACTCCAGCTAGAAAAAGTCTTTTGAAAGGTCTGTCACAAGTCCTGTCTACTAACTTCACTTTGTGGGTTCATTCAACATCGATTTCTGTTCTTCCTGTCACATGTGTAGCTGGATGCCCTCCATGATCCTGTGTTGCTTGTTGTAACCATACATATTTGAGTATGGTGTTAACATACAGAACTTCAGTTCAGTTGCCAGGGCTTAAAGGGGCACTTTAATCACCCTTCTGTTGGCATCTTGTTTGAATGTTTCCGTGTTTGTTGGTTTCTTTAGCCTGAAACAGTCACAAACAATTTATTTGCAGGTCTACCATGAATATTGTCAAAGATAGCCATATATTTTGCCTTCCTGGTAGTAGAAAAAGAACAGCAAGGAATCACAATGTCTGTATTCTTACTAGGCATGATAACTAAGGTGGCAAGTGGGGGCTTGGTGGCTGCAGTCTTCCCCCCTCCCTTTAATTTGGGCAGAATGTGCTCTTTTAGGGCAGAATGAGAGTGCAGTTTGGGCAAAAGTGCTCTCCCCCACCCTCCCCATGCCCCTCCTTCCCCTCCCCGTGCCCCCTCCTTCCCCTCCCCGTGCTCCTCCCCTCACTAATTGAAAGTAGTTAAGTATGCTTGTAACTTTAATGTGTGGTACTGAAGCCAGCTGTTCAGTTTTTGGAGGGTCATGTTATGTATTGGGGGGAGAAGGGGCATGAATGAGCAGTTACACAGATCTATTGGAAGGATCTATATGTGCAGCTTATCCCTTTAAAAATATTTAGAGTGAGAGGAAAGGTAGAGGAGCAATACTGTATATTCTCACATTCCTTGCTTTAATGAAAGTACTGTAAAGTCTACTTTTCCAAATTTCTCTCTACTGTCCTCTTCTGAGTCCCCTCCCTCCCCTTCCCCCTTTCATCATCCTACAAATTGTACATTATGATAATCCCCTTTGAACTACATATGATGAGACTTGTAAGTATTAATGTCTCAAGGGTACCCCTTTAATGTCCACAGTCACATGTAAGGGCATTGATAATAATTTTATAAAGGAAGTCTCCAATTATGCTGAATATTTGCAGCATTTAAAATTAAATCAAAGTTGGAAAGGAAGCACTGTTACCCTTACTATACATTGACTCATTCTCATTGTGTTCCTTCATAGTTATAAATGTAACAGTGCGGACACTTGCAGTCTTCCCAAAACTTCTCGTATCCAGACGAGGAGAGGATACTAGTTAATTAAATCAGGAATTTATTTACTTCCATGGGAGTAGATGCAAGGTGACATGTGACCTGCTGTATTTCAATGACAAACTTAACCAGTCATGGTTAAAACCATTATATGTCACTTTTAGGGTTAACTCCCTGACTGGTGTAGCCTGTTCTGGAGAGGGGTACCCTTCTGAAATTCTTAAGAGCAAGGGAAAATACATTCACCTATTTGAATCAGTTTACCCTACAGTCATAATTCTTTTATTTTTTAACCATTTTACAATGTCTTTGTGACTGAATTGTAAAAATTCATGGAAAATTACTCCTTTTGGCCTAATGTGCAAATTTTATATTCTGTGGAGGATAATGAAAAATACTTGATAAATATACTTAATAATGAACAAACATTAATATATGGGAGGAAAGAATTACAGAAATCTTTTGGAAATACTTTCCTTTTTGGTTTCGATGATAAGAGAAACCTATGCATTCATGGTGGCGTGTGTGTATGTATGTGTGTATGTGCGTGTGTGTGTATGTGTGGGTGTGTATGTGTGTGTTTGTGACACTTTGCTCATTAACACAATATCTCAAGAAGGGAAACTCTGACAGTTCTCAAACTTGGTACATAGATGACCCATATTGAGAGAAACAACCCTATTGTTTTTGGTGGGGGTCAAAGGTCACGTGGGGTCACGGGGGGTCAAACTCTGAAAACCTTTTTAACACCATATCTTGAGGTAGGAAGCTTGGATGAATTTCATACTTTGTATGCAGATGCGTTGTGGTATGAGAAAGAACCCTATCATTTTTGGTGGAGGCGAAAGGTCACCTGGGGTCACCGGGGGTCAAACCTTGAAAACTTTGTTAACACGATATCTCAAGAAGGGAAACTCTGACAGTTCTCAAACTTGGTACATAGATGCCCCATATTGAGAGAAAGAACCCTATTCTTTTTGGTGGGGGTCAACGGTCACCTGGGGTCACCGGGGGTCAAACTCTGAAAACCTTGTTAACACAATATCTTGAGGTAGGAAGCTTGGATGAATTTCATACTTTGTATGTAGATGCGTTATGGTATGAGGAAGAACCCTATCATTTTTGGTGGAGGTGAAAGGTCATCTGGGGTCACCGGGGGTCAAACCTTGAAAACTTCGTTAACACGATATCTCAAGAAGGGAAACTCTGACAGTTCTCAAACTTGGTACATAGATGCCCCATATTGAAAGGAAGAACCCTATTCTTTTTGGTGGGGGTCAACATTCACCTGGGATCACCGGGGGTCAAACTCTGAAAACCTTGTTAACACAATATCTTGAGGTAGGAAGCTTGGATGAATTTCATACTTTGTATGTAGATGCGTTATGGTATGAGGAAGAACCCTATCATTTTTTGTGGAGGTGAAAGGTCATCTGGGGTCACCGGGGGTCAAACCCAGAAAACTCTGTTAACACGATATCTCAAGAAGGGAAGCTCTGACAGTTCTCAAACTTGGTACATAAATGCCCCATATTGAGAGGAAGAACCCTATCGTTTTTGGTGGGGGTCAAAGGTCACCGGGGTCAAACTTTGAAAACCTTGTTAACACATTATATTGAGGTAGGAAGCTTGGATGAATTTCATACTTTGTGTGTAGATGCATTATGGTATGAGGAAGAACCCTATCATTTTTGGTGGAGGTGAAAGGTCATCTGGGGTCACCGGGGGTCAAACCCAGAAAACTTTGTTAACACGGTATCTCAAGAAGGGAAGCTCTGACAGTTCTCAAACTTGGTACATAGATGCCCCATATTGAGAGGAAGAACCCTATCGTTTTTGGCGGGGGTGAAAGGTCACCTGGGGTCACCGGGGGTCAAACTTTGAAAACCTTGTTAACACAATATCTCGAGGTAGGAAGCCTGGATGAATTTCATACTTTGTATGTAAATGCGTTATGGTAAGGGGAAGAACCCTATTATTTTTGGTGGAGGTGAAAGGTCATCTGGGGTCACCGGGGGTCAAACCCTGAAAATCTTGTTAACACAATATCTTGAGTTACAAAGCTTGGATGAATTTCATACTTTGTATGTAAATGCGTTATGGTAAGAGGAAGAGCCCTATTATTTTTGGTGGGGTTCAAAGGCCATCTGGGGTCACCGGGGGTGAAACCCTGAGAACCTGGTTAACACAATATCTCAAGGTAGGAAGCTTGAATAAGTTTCATACTTTGAATGTAGATGTGTTATAGTAAGAGGAAGAATCCTATCATTTTGGTGGAGGTCAAAGTTCATTTGGGGTCACGGGGGGTTAAACTCTGAAAATCTTGTTAACACGATATCTCCAGGTAGGAAGCTTAGATAGATTTCATACGTAGTTTGTAGATGCATTATAGTGAGTAGATGAATCCTGTTGTTTTTATTGGAGGTCAAAGGTCATCTGGGGTCACCAGAAGTAAAAAAAGCAAAATTTCCCAGGAATTCCCAAGACTAAATAGGAATACAAAACTGTATTTTTCCAACATGTTAAGATAGCATTTGACCATTGACTGAAAGATATGGGACATCATGGCTTTATTTGGAATAGAACATATATCATCGAAACCTCAATGCATTTTTGCATCCTGGTTTATTATTAAGATGATATTTTGTATAGCATGGTAGGCTTATGTATTAGACACCCTTAAGGATTCAGTTGCAGATATTTGATTGGTCCAAGGAATCTGTGCGATGGTGATGCTGTGTGGGTGTGTATGTGGCACTTTGCTTCTAAACACGATATCTCAAGAAGGGTTACCGCAGGGGATCTCATACTTGGCGTGTAGATACCCCTTATTAAGTAGATGATCCCTATTGTTTTGGGTGAAGGTCAAAGATCATTTGGGCCACCAGAGGTCAAATGGTAAATACCTTGGAAATTGCTCTTAAAAAATGTCTCAAATTGTGTAACTTCAAGGAATCTCATACTTAGCATGTGCATATGGCCCATATAAGAAAGAAGATCCCTATTGTTTTTCATAGAGGTCAAAGGTCATTTGAAGCCAGCAGGGGTAAAAAGGTTTAAGCCTTGTCAAGCAGCGGAACGTTGATGAAGCTCTGACTTAGCATGTAAATGATCCCTATTGTTTTTGGTGGAGTTCAAGGGTCATTTGGGGTCATTGGAGGCAGGCCTTTAGCCAGGCTTTTAGAGTAGGGTGTCTCACTTGTTACTGATTCACCAGGCACTATCCATCTGGTGCCAGCACCAGTGAGAGCACAAAGCACAAAGCCCACTACGTGTGGGGTCCAGGGGGCAAAGCCCCATTGAAGGAAAGGTTCTTTTCACTTAATCAGGGTAAAAATCATGCTCACAAAGCTGTAAAAACACCTATCCCTCCTTGAAGTCTTTTAGGCATCCAAATGTCAAAAAATGATGTCAAATCAAACTCAGTTTGGAAGACTAGACCAAGCCATATACTGGCGTCTTAAAAGCCATCCTGCTCAACTTTGGTCATCTCTCATTCAAATTTAGCCATCCCAAAGACGGCGAGACGCATCGCTGGCTAAGGCCTTGATTGGAGGTCAAAAGATTAAAATATTGTTAACACTATATCTCATGCAGGGAAATTTCAAGGGATCTCATACTTGATGTGTAGGTGGCCACCATTGAGTATATGATTCCTGCTTTTTGTTTAGATCAAAGGTCATTTGAGGTCACCAGGTCAAAGTCAAAATCTTGTTAATATAATATTTCAAGCAAGGTAACTTTGGTGAATGTCATACTTAGCATGTGGATGGCCCATATTGAGTAAATGATCCACACTTTTTGGATGAGGTCAAAGGTCATTTGGTTCACCAGAGGTCAAAAGGTTAAAAACTTGTAAACATGATATCTCAAGCAGGGTAACATTGATGAATCTCATACTTGACATGTAAATGACCTGTATTGGTTAAATGGTCTCTCTTGTTTTTGGTAGACTGAGTCTGAGGTCATTTGTGGTCACCAGAGGTCAGAAGGTTGAAACTTTGTAAACACTATAAACACTATACCTTGAGCAGAGAAACAAAGAATCACATACTTGGCATGTGGATGGCCCATATTAAGTGTTAAGGTCAAATGCCATTGGAGGTCAGAAGGTTATTAATATGGTGTTAGTGTGTTTAATCTATGCCGATGGATTCTAGACATTCTGTGCCAAAACTGTAAAGACAGTAAGTTATGCAAGAATGTCAATTTGAAAACACACTAGACTTAAATTTCATTGGTAAGAAATCACTAAGCCTTTTGGTTTCTGGTTTAGGAAAATCATTTAATACACACCTGGATGTCCTTTTTATTGTGCTATATAACCCAAACAATATTTTGCTGTGGATTTTGTTATTCCATGTGAAAATCATTACAAAAGTAGCCAAAAGTCATACCATGGATTTCTGTTTTGGTAACAAGTAGTGAAACGACCCTGAATTGATACATCCTGTATTTTGGCCTTTGCAGATGTCAATCGACATTGCATGATGTGTATTAGTATAAGGTTCGTCAAGAGGAATCGTTGCTTATCCTAGTAAAGGAAGGCAGTTTCTTTTATTGGCTATAA
Organism: Holothuria leucospilota; assembly: GCA_029531755.1. NCBI lineage: Eukaryota > Metazoa > Echinodermata > Holothuroidea > Aspidochirotida > Holothuriidae > Holothuria > Holothuria leucospilota. The sequence continues at coordinate 13,116,512 of CM055968.1, read as the reverse complement.
ACAAAAAAAACTGAGTAAAGAAAAAATTCAGCTTTGCACATAAAGACGGAATTTAGGCAAATCAAGTTTTGTGTTATGGAAGCCACAAGGATAACAAAGTTGACTTGAAAGTACAAAATAGTATAAGCAGATCTAGGCTACATGTTTCTTCTAAAATCAATGGAAAAAAATCACCATTTGGTTAAAAAGTGGTAAAAACATGCCTTACTTGTAGTGTTACCTCAAGAAAGTGACCAAAGAAAGATGAAAAGTTTGAAAAGTTTAAAATTAAATTTAATGATACCACAGCATAGGATACGAATCATACATTATAGAAGAGATCTTAATACAACAAACGCAGTGGTAACAAATGGTACCAAACATCAAACAGAGGCAATTTGAGCTGTTTTCACGGTATTCCTTTTTAATTTTGAACCACACCTTTAAAAGTGTTTTAAAGACCTTCCAAAAGGACATTATGCTGATTTCAAAATACTTCAGATTGATTTTAAATTGCAGGATATGTAACTTTGATTACATAGTATCTACTTAGGTTAACTTTCATTACATTGCTGGTTTGGGAGAGAGCTATTTGTGTTCGTTCATCAGTTTTGGGGCCACATCGATTTAGGTGCATTTTCTATACTCTTTCTGGGGGTTCGTGCGAGGCCGAAGGCCCTCGAGACCGAAATTGCATCGAAGCATATGGGCGAAGCTGGAATTGGGTTGACGTGTGATCGTACTGTTAAACAGGTTTGCGAGACCGAAAGACCGCGATACCGAAGGACCGCAAGACCGAAAGTGAATTAGGGTTCGCGAGACCGAAAGTGAAGTAGGGGTTAGGGTTCGAACTTGAGACCATGAAACTGCTTCCTAATGAAACTATCACGACGATACCCCAACAGATACGAACCTTGACGTGATCGACAGGTCCAGCCCTTAGACGGTCAATTTTGCAAGTCTGGAATGACCTGTAAGAGGGCCATAGACCATTTCCATCCACTTTCTGCAAGGCATCGAGTTGCTCTGTATTGTGCAATCAAGTGCTCTTTTGGGCAGCCTCAACCATGGAGTTATCAACTGCAACTCCATGCCTCAACGAAGTTGTATTGGATTCTCAATGTGAAGCGACCTCGAGCGGGCCAGTTAACAATCCGACTTTTCCTTGAGAGATTCCTCATGTATGTGTGTGTGTGTGACCACAATGCTTCTTTGTTGTCTCTTTAAAGGCTAAACCTAACCTATTCTGCAGGTGATTCTAAACTCTCGATCTTATGATGAAGATCAACATTCCTTGTTGGCTGTGTCAACAAAAGTCTTTTAACAAATGAATCTACCTTCCTGACTTTTCACCCACACACCCCTAACCTACGTCAGCACCGTTGCTTTCGTAGCTCGGTCGCATGATATCATTTAGGTATAGTTAGCCAAAAAAGTAGGGCCAGGATGAGCATATTGTTAACAAGATGTAAAGAAACGGATGGTCGGGGTGAGGGGAGGGGGTTCTGTCGATCTGTGCAGGGACTTGTCTGCAGAGCTGAACTTACGGCGTATTTAAATCAACGAAAGTGTTATGGAAATGTTTCAAGAACACGGTATGTAGTTTACATGTGTGCCGGTCAATCAGCTGTACTTGCTGAAGTTAATCAGGAATAAAGATCTAGAAGATTTTCAGTGAAATGTTTGTTTAATAACTCGGGTTTTAAAACGGTAGGAGGTAATTTTCTTGAAAAATCCGGCGGAGCCATCTATTTTGTATGGACGGTGTCCACTGTGCAAAGGAAGCACTGCAATAGCTTGCCTACATAGGCCTACTAAATTTATACCGAAATAACTGCGACAGTAGCCCCCTCCGAGCCGTATACCGGTATAAGAGGTTCGTTGGGCTTACCCTGCAAGAGGATTGCGCATATATGGAAGGAAAGAGAGTGGCTTTGGCGTTCCAGATGGGAATAGGCCTACGAGCCCCAGGCTCGTATAGCCAGGCAAAGTGCTGAAAGTGTGGTGATATTTCTCCTGGGGGCGAAAATATTTAAGGGGCGAGATACACAACTCATTCAGGCAAGACAAATTTCGATTTCGAGGGGCGAAATTTTTCAGGGGGTGGGAAGGCGCCTCCTACTATTCTCTTGGCTACGGACTTACGTCATAGGCTCTGAGAAACAAACGCGCTGTCGTGTAAGAACATTTTTAGAAAAGGAAGGCGTGTACTATTTCTTTACAAGACGTTACATACCTATTAAATAGCGTCTTTCAGTTGGTCTCTTGCTTGTCTTGTTATAGCAGGGAGTTGCCAGCAGAAACGTCCTGGTTCATGTACTGTTCAGCTGTTCAGAAAGCCTTTACTGAACCACACATGATCGGTGTACAAATAGCTTGCATGACTCTTCAATGGAGAAAATGTACAATACTCGATAGCCTACATTCGGCGGCAGCTTATCCGGATACACAGAGCTACGGGGGGTTTCAGGAAACGATTTACTTAACGAAGTTTTGATCATAGGTATCTTCAAAAAAGCCAACAAGGAAATGAAATCTAACTCTTTTATTACAGTCAATTAAATGAGTAAACCGGCATTGATTTACGAGAGTCAAACTAGGGAGGAGTAGTTTGACATTTTAAACATAACTGTTGCAATGGAAAATACCGAAAGGGTTTTGCCGGTGCCTCATTTTTTTTTTAAAGGAGAATGTCCCTAAAGTAAGGCAAAAGTAATTGAATTAAAAACTATTGCACTTTTCTTTTATCACAAACAAAATAATAAAGCAGGTCGTTTGAAAAGGTCGACACAGATGGCGAGCCGAGGCGTTAACATCCTAGCGTTGACTAGAAAGTATGCTGATAGCCAAGGAAATTTTATAGGTCGACACTCCTTTGAAAAAATTTCACCGTGACCTTTTTTTTAAGAAAGGAACTTTGTAATGTCTCCTCCCTGAAAAAATATCTCGCTCCTTCAATACTTTGTATTCCTATGCCTGCATCAAGTACCAAAATTTGAGAGCACGATATGTAGGTGTAGGGTCCAGTAATTTGGCAACCTACGTGTGGTTTAGGTACGGTAGGTCGGGGTTATCTACAAAATGTTATTTGAGAATGAAGCTTTCGGTCTTCCTGGAGTGTACTTGTTGTAGGCCTACACGCTACTGCAATTTCATCTCATTCGTACATAAGCCAACCATTGGCACACCCATGTGGAAGTTTTAAGTTTATAATCCTAACAAGGTCCAGCCTCTACAATACTATCGTCTCTTGTCCGAAAGCTTACGGTACCTGTTTCGCCATTCCGCACCATAAGTTTTTATGAGGAGAGGGACAGGATGCATCCTCCCCATTCGAGAAGAAAATTTCATCTCCCGGAAAACACGTTTTTCGGGTAACGTGTCAACGAAATCGATAAAATTTCACACACTGGAGGCCCCACGTAGGGGCAGGAGGCCATGAATCCCTGTCGGGAAAGGCTGGCCCACATCCGGGAAATTTTCCTTTTTCATCGGAAAGCCTTCATGGGCACTTTAAAATATGTGTCCCCGAAGAAGGTCAGTTGCCCCATTTATTTGAATCTGCTGTAATGAAGGGCAGATTCTTTCCTGAAAATCAAAAATTTTTTCAATCATTCATTTGTTTTCCACAACATGTGATTCCAGTATAATACAGTGTAGTGCCAGATAAGAACATACTTAAACATGATGTGAAGGAAGTAAGCTGAAACTCTAGGGGACTTTTCGAGAGCTTACTCCCTAAAGTAACAAACAGAGAAGACAATTACACATAGTTATACAAAAGCAACAAAGGTAATTTTAACCCGTGCCAACGATTTGTTCCGCCACCCGCACCGTAAGTTAAGTCAAAGTAACATTGAAGAAAAGTTGAATATTACAATGTAAATTTAATACACGTTGATATAATATTTTACGAATTTTTCCCAAATAAGTGTATGCTTGGCTTGAAGATCGAAGTGTCTGGTAAAGAGCCAGACCTTCACTGCTCGGTAACGTTGTTTTCTCAAAGACCTAATTTGTTCCAAATTTTCTTTTATGAAAGCAAAGTTTTCCATTTTACTTCAATAGCAACCCAAAATTTTCGACGCGCGCCGAAAATTTGCTTTCGACGTCCTTTCAGCAACCCGTTGCATCTGTCGGGGGTTCGGGTTGCTGCCCCCATGCACCTCAGTTGTGGAGCCTGGCCCTGTCGGGTAAATGCTGGTGCCTTCCCTGAGTTCGGAAAAAGTTTGCACCTTCATTGACATTGGTTCCAAATAACATGATTTAACAGTGTGAAAAATTCAAAATTTTTCGCTTTCTTCGCCCCATGTTGATATCTCATTTACTTGATGAAACCTGTGATCAGGTGATAGAAGAGTATGATCATGTACTTATCCCTTTTCTGCATAGGCTTTATCGTTTTGGGCGTGTTTCTTGACATTTTAACATCTGACCTCATGAAACTGAATGACCGTTTCCATTAGACGACATCCCTTACACCCAAACAAAGTGAGAAACTTTCACAAAGTGTTGAAAATTTCTGCTTGTATAATCATTGCAAAGCTTTGCCAAAAATAACACCATTTTGCATTTACGCCACCTTTAATGAACAAAAATTTCTCTAAGGTTGGACCTACACCTACCCCTTTGGGAACAGTAATTTGTGGCAGACTTAGAGACATTTTTGGTAAAAGTGCCGCTTCATACCAACTTGCGCTCGGGTCAGTGTCACTTATATCTTCCAGTCTATTATCTTGCCTCCTGGTAGAGACATACTGCATATGCACCTGCCTTCCCTTGGCTACGGACCTGGCGCAAAGTTTGCTGACAACACAGCACCGAAAAGATTTTTGTCGTTTTTTACTGCATTTAACATGCAAACTTGTACGTTAAAGTTTCCCCAAATTCTTAGTCCGTCTCTTCTCCTTTGGAACCACTGGGAGAGGGCGTTCTTATCCACCGGGTTCTATCCTGTGGCTACGCCAATGAGAGAGCGTCACCCTGACGTTACGAGCACCGAAGGTCTGAAGGTACGTCTAATGCAAGATTCCGAGGGAGAATTTCCCGGAAAAATGTTGGAAAGGTTTCACATGCAAATTTCCGAGTTTGAAGGCTTTGCAATCATAACCCAGAGCCCCTTGCAACACGAGTCAGGTTCGATACTGAATTTGACTTACAATATTCCTATGCAAGTGAAACTTATGGTCAAGTTAACTCTTTGTTCTTGGACAACGGAATATTTGTGCATTTTCATCAGCAATGAATGATTGAAACAGCTTCTGCGAAAAAGGAGCTCGAGGCAGTTGAGTCGTCCTCTATTATCCCCACTCTAGATCCACGTTTGAAGTTGTGACTTCACAATACAAGTCAATATGACTTTTTTGTACCTTTTCACAACTCTTAATTTTCTTAGTTAGTGGGAAACGATTTTTTTTTTCAAATGCAAAACATTTCCGTAGCCAGCCAAGGTACTGAAAAGGGAGGGATAGCTTTCCAGGGGAATATTTCTAAAGGGGAGGTTTACTAAAATGCATTATTTCAGTAGTAATTTTAATTTTGTCATTTTAACTTTCTAGGGGGCGAAAATTTTTAGGGGCCTCTGGTCCCCTTCGCTACCGGTCTGCTACACCAATGAACCCCTCATTTGTACCCTTGCAAAACAAAAGCCAATACCATTTACCACAAGTCTGTTCTACTTTGGAGATTAGAAGGCAGAGACAAACAGTGATGTACATTTCCACATGAAATTAATTTACTACTTTATTTCGCTTGGTTACTGCATTGAGTTAAAGAAGACATTCACTTATCCTCTTGCTACATATCATGCACTATAAAGCTAAAACACAGACCTAAATTTACGATTAAGGCTATAACTTTTAAATTGCGTTATGTTTTATAGATTAAAAGTTTATATTGTAATTCTTAACTTGCGATTTTAGAACATTAAATTTGAAATTGTTTTAAAGAACCTTTTTGAGGAGTTGTCTTTTAAATTTCAGTTTGAAAATGTCGGGAAAGTTTACCCATTTTAAAATCTTACTAACAGTTTTGGTACTTTATTGTGACAGTACAATTTAAGACGAAAAATGTTAATACTGAAACATGATCAGAATACAAACTCGGTGAAACCTCAAAAATCACAATAATTTTTAAAGTCTGAAACGACTGTTTGGCTGTTTTTGATTATTCATATGCATTTTAGACATCAGTAGGCGTACAACTGAAGATATAACCAGGGTTTTGACCGATAAATGCACCTAATTTTTTGGTCTCTAGAGAGCAACTAATTAGCGTTTCGAATCACCCAGAGCTTTGACACCAACCTTCTAACTAGTATTCGTAGATTTCTTTTATTTTTCGAAATGGAACTTTCTTGCCGGCCATTTCCCGTGAGCACTGATTCTCTGGGTTGCTGTCCATCTTTCAAATCAACCATACTAGGGGGAAGTCATATAAAGATTACTTCATATTCTATGGGGGACGTACACTGAAGAACTGTGGGCGACTTATTGTCACAGAATATCTGACCAATCACAAAAGTTTTGGAACTGAGGGCGGTATTCAGAATTTGAAATTATCGTTAGACATTCTGTTCGCTAACTGCGCTCTGTTGAGAATTTCGTGTACTGGAAACATACTGCAATTGCCTTTTTATGTGTTTCCCGGATGTTACTAATCCACGTATCGACTAGGAAAGAATGAAAATCATGCACTTCTTATGAAAATGGACAGAGGAGCCTACATTAACGTCGAATACGTAGTGTGTTGCCACCGTTCGGACACGTTTAATACTACCAAGATGTTAATCATGTCCATGGGCGTAAATCCCGCGGGGATGGGGGGGATATATCCCCCCAACATTTGACTAGGGGTGGGGGATGGCCCATGTAATCATCCCCCCCCCCCCCCCAGTGTTCAGTCTACAGATACGTGTATGATGGAAAGTATGTTTATTCTTCATTTTCGTAAGAAACTTTTTCAATCTCGCTTCACTTTCTATCAGAAATGTTTCTCAAACTATCAGAATTTTAGCAAATCGTTGGCAATCTATCAAAATTTTCGCGCGCTCCGCGCGCTTCCAACCTTACGTCAGTGTCACTCATATTATCAATATCTTCCGATAGCAACTTTCGGAGAAGCACATCAGCTAAAAGTTGAAAGTTTTCGAATTAATAGGTAAAAGACTGGCTTATGGCAGTGGCATGTAGGTTTGTTGGGCAATTGAAAGTGTCTCGATGTAGAGTATGAATGCAGGTTTTGTTATCAGGTAATGGAAAAATTCGTCACTGTTTACCACTCCATGTCATGACCATTATTAAGGTAATAATACACGAAACTGTTGTGATCACGACACTTTACTCTCCGAAGAACAGAGATACATTTCCAAACGTCTGTGGGGACCTCGCATCAATATGGGACCTTTCAATCTAATAAGCATGATGTAGAAGGTTGAAAGTACGTAGCTGCCGTTAGGCCCTATACATTTTTCAAAATTTTTTACCAGAGCTTCGCCAGTTCGCGCTGAGCCATATTCGGTATAGTTGGTGATTGTTAATACACTTATGACGAAAACAGCACTCTGTAACGCTCTTAGTAGTCCTTCACCCCTTTTGCTACATCTATCAGGGAGGTCTAATGTCACCTTCCTGCACCTATGCTCTCCCTACCTCTCATTTTCCATTGCTGGCAGCTGTTCGTCCGGATTTTAGTTCAGAAGTAGTAAAAATATGATAGTTGTAAAGTGCTCGGCGTCGTACTCTGTATTATCATTTGGATGTCAGGTAGTATACGCATTGTTATCCCCCCGCCCCTCCACCCCAATTAATATGATTAATGCAGAGCTTCCAGGAGGCCCTATTCAGGTATCTGCTAGCCTTAGATGCCCTTTCATAATACACAATGAAGGAAAGGACATATTTCGTAGTAACTCAAGAATGTTTCTGTGGACTCCACGCACATATTTTTGTGTAAAAACTTTCCTGAAATAGAGACAGTAAAATAGACAGAAGGGAAGGGGCTTCAGGAGATTTGTTGACAAGACAACATATTCTTCTCTTTTACATTACCAAAAATTAGCATTCACTAAATTATGGACATTTTCCGGCCATATATGATCAGTACCAAAAACAGCTTAAAGATAGCACCGTTTTGCATCCGAAAGACCTTACATTAATAAAAAAAAAATCTTGAAGGGGAGGAGGAACCCTTCCCTAGGCCGACACCTTTATGTAGTGACAAACGAAAGATCAAAACTGATGCATGCAAATGCAGGAACGCATGAAAAATAAAGGTGTAATTTACGCAGACTTGGGGGAACTGAGGTATTATTACGGCATCATCTATGGTGCCCCCAATCACAAAAACCTGGCGACACCACTGATCTCAAGCCAACTTGCAGGTCTTGTAATGATCTCCGAATTCAAAATCCAGTTTTCTGGGATGACCCTGTATGTTGATCCCTGCCTTTTTAAGGATGGCAGGACATTGTTGCTCTTGTACAATTTCAATCCAGTGCAGCTTATCAACGAGTTTTGTGCTCAAAATAGCATTTCCTTAATGTGTAAATATACCAATAGCCTACCAAAGAACATTACCACTAAAATTAATTAACCCCTTAAAACAGTCTTCCTGGCACTTCTGAGACATTAAAACCCAGGAGTTTCCGGGGGCTTCGCCCCCTGGACCCCACCAGGGGCCCTAAGGCGGGCCCCTGGACCCCACCCGTCATGGGCTCGCGCTTCGCGCTCGCCGTGCACGCTTCGCGTGCACATTTTCCACATTTGCGATAGTTCACCCCATCCCCCCCCCAAAGTTGAAAAGAAATCTACGCCCCTGATCATGTTAGTGTCTACTGTATTTGTAAAGTTTGGACTTAATCAAAATGTTTGGCATACACTGGTTTGCTGTATTTTGGAACGAAAAAAAACTTGAAAATTAGAAAAAAATACTTAACTATTGTTATGGTTTGCGTATTTTCTTTCTTTTTCGTGGTATTTGTCCGATGTTGCAGATACGTCGTTAAAATTCGCGGACGATAACACCACTAGGTGCCACTTTGGTAGACCTCAATTCGTTCGAACTATGGCACTATGGCGACCCTGTTGGTCATGTGCCGAGTTGTTTGGCAGCGAGACCTTAGCCACAGAAGGGGAGTCCTGGGCAATTGCCCCATCTGCTGTTATGTCCCTACCCCAGTTAAAAATAAGCCACGCAGACAAAATCTTGTAGTTCATCTATCTCTCCAGTTGTTGATGATGGGTTTGGCATTTTGCCAATATACCGTAACATCGATTACTCATGCAATACAAAAGAATTGAAGCACACACCCCCCGTGCCACTGAGGTTTTCAATGAATTAATCCTACGACAAACAGGTGATAAATTACCTTGTGTAAAATACAGGTAAGCAGTCGATATTCTCTTGACATGGGTACAATAGAACCTTACTGGAGTCTACTTGAAACTGTTTTCAGAGTGTGAAACAAGTTCAGGTTAGACAAGACAGATCTTATGACCAATAACAGCTGTCAAGCACTGGTACAGAACACTGACTGCACCCCTTTCCACCTCAGCCTTTGGCAAAGTATCTCAAGTGTGGGATCAGACAAGATTTAGTTGAACCAGTATACATTACTGCTTCTATACGGAAACGGTTATCATTTGAACAAGTTGAAAGTAAAATGCGATCAGGTTCGCCGGCGGGGTATTCATTCCCAATTTGCATGACAGTGCCTTTAGAGAAAAGGGTATGTGTGAAAAATATTTTTTTGATATGTGAAAGAGAAACTAGATTTTATGCAATGAATTGTTTTGATCTTGAAATTGTGATATGAGCCCAAGTTAGAAATGTGTAGTTATTAAAATCTCGCTGAATTTAAGTGACGCCGAAGCAAGACACAGTAAGAGAGGAGAAACCAGGGAGTTGCTGTTTGACAAATAACAACTCCGTGGAGAAACTGGCCGGTGTCAACACAGTGTTGGTGTAAGTGAAGTTATGATGTCACGAAAACTTACTTTAAATTTACTTTGGGTTGAGAATGTGAACACTTCTTCTAATAACATGTCAAAAGCCACATGCAGAAACAAATTGCAATTTTTATCTCAATGCTCAGATTCAATACCCCTAATGTGTCAAAACTAAATTTAAACGCAAACCCTTGGAACAAATATCGCTAAGGCATCTACTGAAAATACAAGAATAACACCGCTTTATGTCATGTCAATCCATGGATCTTTAACGAATCAAACACACTCATCACCGCCACAGATTGGCGTAGACTGACTGACACGTGCATGCCTGGACTGATTCTCGTTTCACCGTTGAGTCGATGGCAGTTTTCTGCTCGTCAATCACTTGTTCTTACGTCATCACTTGAAATAGATACCGGTAGCTAAATTGCTGACCTTCTTTTGACCTCACCGCGATCAGACACACTTAGTTTACTAGCCATGGTTTAATGAACGAAAGTTGAAATGAGGATTGCTTTGAAGGTTAGTGTCAGCGCTGTCAATCAAAAGCCCAGATGAAAATTTAACTTTAAAACCATGACAAGGGATAGAGGCGTATAGAGCTTGTAAAGGCGTGGGGGCTTTTAGAGTGCGTAGACAGTAGAGACATAATAGGCGTACAGGTTATTTTGCTAGGGGCTGAACTGCCTTTGCCCGAGAAAACATCGAAATACCGTGGAAATTCCCGAGTAAAGGGAGATGGTTATAGGATCTCGTGAATTTTGTAATAATCTATGAATGGCGCTCATCTAAATCTTCGTTTCTATCATTCTAGAAACGGTTAGTTTTAACTTTCCTTTCCTCGATGCTTCATACAAAGTTGTGCGTCACTCATAACAGGAAGTTGTCCGCAACAACTCCCTGCCCCAAACCACTTGGGCAGTGTAGGCGTGTATTTGTGGGTGTCCGCTTTGTTACTAGGGAATATACCATTTTGAAACAGAAGCCCATTGTTCCGTGACAAACCGGAACTTTAAGAAGGGACTGCAGCGGGGAGTAACCGCGGTAAAATCAGAAACTTCGTTGCTAACTCCATCAAAAGAATGACATGGTAACGCCCATAAGGGTAAGGAGGGAGACAGGGAGAATCAGAAGGTGTTTAACCTGAATATTTTCCATGATTGGCCCCACATGCAATCACGTAATGAATATCACCCTCAAATGGAGCACCATGTAGCCCTAAAATCATTATTTGCCACGAAATGTTTTTTTCCTCGCAGAGGGGAGGAGGGGTGGTAGGGGAGGCTGCTACCCTTATAGGACTATGATCTGAGCGCCCACCGATAAATATGCTGGGACTGCGGTTAGCTCCACCCTCGGATAAAAGTTTGTACGAGGTGTTCTGACATTTTGTCACTTACAGGCATTCGAAACTAATAACTTTTACTAACACCGTGCTTGCTGAAAAGGTTGAACCATAGAAATCAAAGTAAGGTCTTACTTCTATTGGTTGAACAAACTGTTTAGCTGAATGTTTAAACATTAAATTGAACCAACGATGATACCTTGGAACGTTTCCTTTTAACTTTGCGCAATCCTTTATTTCACAAACCTCAAAGGTCCTTGAAAAACTGGATTTTACACCTGCGTAGCTGCATAGCTTCGCCGCCTTTCTTGTTCAGACTTCCCTTGAACCACTTCGGGCGAAGACAACAAATTACCCTCTCCAGTGGTATCTACAAATTTGTAACCCTGTCAAATAAAAAATCATCGATTTTCCTGGCCACCCTTCTTGTCTGATGCGTATCGCTATCAGAGGTCTTAGCCCGTATCTAATGTAAAACGATCAAGAGAAATCGATGTAACCTTTGTTAAGAAGGCCTATGTGGGATTATGTGCCCGGTACATCCGCAATTAGTCTAGAAATGACGAATTCCTCTTTTGTGGTACAAACAACTCACAGTACTCCAGGTACGCTTGCTATTTTAATGTTTGGGCCGAACAAGGGCCAAGTAGCATAAGCTGTAAAATATCGCACAAGGACTAATGGGGAGTGGGGGTGAGGCAGGAATACTCCATCTTGCAAAACCATGCAACCCAGACCTTAGTAAACATGCCCCTTCATGTTTTGGACTTGGACTGATGAATCACCGAGCAGTACCAGTATATGTATGCAGTGGCGGATCCAGGGGGGTCGCCGGCGTCCGGACCCCCCCCCCTCAAATTTTCCAATGTGCCCTTTTTCAAAAAATGTTTTTTTTTTCACACTAGCAAAAAAAAAAAACGAGACTGTTTCACAGGTAATGATGACAGTGTTGTCCAATTCCGAGGAGATTTTGGGTACCCCCATCCAGTATCGATCAATCCACTCGTAAAAGTCTAGCCATGTATCGCAGAACTTTCGGCAATATATTTGACTACGATAGCCTATATTGATTGGCCGCCCCGAAACCCGAACAGTGCAATCGTTTTACAGAGAATGTGACTACAGTATGTCTGCGTGACAATCAGGCATTCTAATCACTTTTCGCTTGGAACCTACCCCGCGGAACGGACGAAGTCTTTTCGTTCAACTCATGGCTGCGAAAAAACAAACTGAGGGCGGCAGCCTAAAAGGGGCGGCAGCCACAGAGGCGCTACGTAGGCTACTTGGAACCACGTGTGGCGTGCTTGGGCATTTAGAGCAATACAAAACACTCAGATATTACGTCATACTCACCAGCTAGTGTTTTATGCAACGTACTACAATTGGGTTTTAATATTGATTCCAAAAGGTCACTGCTAGTCTTTTGGTCTTACAAAATAATGATCTGTTCACACTCCCATAAACGCTACATCTACGAAACCCTTCCCTCCACCCTCTAGTATCCATCCTCTCGTGAACAAGAGAGGGTACGTAAATACGTTTCGCTATGATATTTATAGTCTGGAATAACTCTCTTCTTTTATAGTGTTGCCCTAGTGATGGGAATAAAAAGCCAGTCTTAGGTAAAGTCCACAGCCAAGAGTTGACCAGAAGTCACAATAGACGAATCGGTGTTTGTTTCATTTTAAAATTACTATATAAAATCGCCACCAGGTCAAATAACGCAATGCCAGTCGGTTCAATTTTTTGACGTCTTTGGACCGATGACCGGTCTGCTGTCGCAAATGAAAAGCAAACATTCGACTTCAGTCACCTGTTCTGACAGAGTGTTTTTGACAGTCGCGCCGCAACTATATACGGAACACAAGTACAGTATTTTAACGTCCTCCCCCAGTCGAGATAGCGGTGGCTAGGTTCATGCCCCCGTCGGGGAAGACTGGCCCCCTATCGGAGCAGTTTTACACTGAGTTTCGTAGGGGAGTCTTAGTCCGAAGTACGCAGTCCCCGACGACAACTAATCGACGGTTTACCTGTTTTTTTGCTCTCAAGAGGATAATTTCTGTAATGAGAACCCAAAATTTTCGGCGCGCTACGCGCGCTGTAGAGTCACTCTTTTTTTCAATAGTTCCATTCCACATAGCAGGATAGCACAAGTCCTGTCCACCTTACCAAGTAACATATGGGCAGATTACATAGTTTATGTAAAGGTCGTAACTTTCATCCCATATCGCAAAGCCTAGTTGGTGTTCTCTTGTGTGTGTCATGCGGTACAGTCAGTTGGTGAGCGACTTACGGAGCAAAGTTTGGTTATTTCATCGTGTAGTCCAGGTGGTTTCGATACAATGTATGTTACACCCGATACGGTCTACAAACACTAGAGTTCTTTTTTTCGTTTCGTCATATGTTTTATGTGTAAGCCTATAAAAAATTTGGCCCTCTTCGCGCGCTTTCCAATTTCACGATCCAGATTCAAAGAACACTATCGGTGCGTAACTCGGATCATGAAGTATTAAGTGATATAATGTAAAATATGCCTGCAGTTGCATGGGATAATGAGAGTCCACATTTGCCCTTCTCATCATACCCTCGAAAATAGGGAATGTCGGAACTTGGGGTAGCTAACATGGCCCGGCCCCCTGTTGGAAAAATTCTGCCGCCACCCATGGTCAGTTTACTTATTTTGGCTTTCATAAGGGTAATTTCTGGGATTAAACCCAAAATTTTCGGTACGCTTTGTCCACTCTTCCTCAGTTCAGTTATACTTATAGCTAAATATAGTTCAAACCCTTTCCACCTTTTCAAGTTAATAAGTAGAATACATGGATTTATGTAAATGTCGGGAATTGAATCGCATTTCGCTAAACCTGGTTAACGTTCACTTGTGTCTGTCGTACAGTACGGCTAGTGACTCGAGGAGGGAAGTACAATAAAGTTACGCCCAATAGGGCCCAACTGTCCGCTCAATTGTTCTATATAAGCTTTAAATTAGTACAAATTCTTATAAGTGTAGGCTTACCCCAAAAAATTTCGCGCGCTTCGCGCGCTTTGCAATTTCACCCTTTAGATCCCAGGTTTTGATTCCAGTTTTTTCATGTCTTTTGGTTTATCCTTTCTTTGTCAGTATGCGGTAAGTTGTGTATTCGCTGACGTTTATGGTAATCAAAATTTAAAAAAAAAATGAATGTGCCCTTTTTATGTTGGACCCCCCCCCCTCAGAAAAGACCCTAGATCCGCCCCTGGTATGTATGTATTTATGTATGTATGTATGTATGTATGTATGTATGTATGTATGTATGTATGTATGTATGTATGTATGTATGTATGTATGTATGTATGTATGTATGTATGTATGTATGTATGTATGTATGTATGTATGTATGTATGTATGTATGTATGTATGTATGTATGTATGTATGTATGTATGTATGTATGTATGTATGTATGTATGTATGTATGTATGTATGTATGTATGTATGTATGCATGCATGCATGTCCTGGGTACAATTGACGACAATTAAGTTGTTCGTGCATGGATTGATCCTGACAGAAAAGGGGTGGGGTACAACTTGGTTATTCTCACCCCCGCACCTCGGTGTCACCACCAATCTTTGCTATCAACGTTTCATCCATGAAAAGATCACCTAATATCAAATGTCAAATTTTCCCTCCCTACCTACCAGAGTTTGTGTGACCGGATCTAGCCAGGGGTGTCAGAAACATGACATGGTGAGGATTTTTCCATCGAGCTCCACTACGGATCATCCCAACGAAAAACCAATTTCATCAAAGTTTCTAGAGGTGGCTCATCCACTCAGCTGCAGACCATATGGCCCTCCTTGGAAGAGAAAGTAAACATTTTAAAGTGCCTCAGTACAAGACTATGATACTCTATGTTTATAAAGCCCAGTGTTACGGGGCTTCGAATGAAGAAGTTCTCAAAAAATAACGACATTGACGACTCTTTTTTGCACCTAAGTTCCGTGCTTGTTTTGCCCAATGGTTGCGCAATTCTGAGTGCCTCTTTTACAAGCAAGATATTATAAACCGCTTTGTTACAAACGTTTGTTTCAATTTGACCCAAATTAGGCAAGGAGGACACCTACCCAAATTTATTAGATTAAATCATGCATACCTTATTTAAGGGTGCAGTGAAAACAAATGTTTTGTCATCATAAATTCAAAATGTACAGCGATAACTGAAAATACGTGCAGTGAGAGGGAGAGAGTAGTGTATTGTTATTACCGTAGCTTTCCTCCATAGCAGCATAGTCAATACGCAGACTCCCAAAGGATGTCCGCAGTCTATCAATTAATCACAGGCTTAAGCTTTTATTCTTCTTAGTTTTTAAATTCACACCAACCAAAAGCACTTCTTTATTTTAAATCAGTGCTAATAAAAAGTTTCTACAGGGGCGGATTAAGGGTGAGTGGGATACTAATCGGTCATAATGCGGGGAAGGGGCTAAATAGAATTTCAGTAATTAAGTAGTCGTTGAGTGATTCATAAATTTTCTAGTTCAACTGAAATATTTTTTACTAGTTCAGTTACATCATATCGTTATGTATTCATAATTTCAACACACATAATGTCATAGTGCTTGAACATGGAGCACAGTCCTGCTATTAGGTTATGAATAAATCAGAATACATGATGTGTTAATTCCTCATCTTCATCATCGTACGTCTGTTAAGAAACGTTCACGAAATCGAGCTTATAGAAAGATTTATACAAGAAGTATGTTTGTACCCAGACTTTAGGGTCGAACGGAAGCTGTCTTGGGTATCAGTTTGCGGAGATTTCTTTTTTTTTTTTTTTGTTTTGGGGAAGGGGAAGAGGGAGGGGATGTGTGAATTTGTCTTCTATAAGCAATTTCAAGCCAGAAATCTGATGTAAAACTCTGCGTGACCAAATTTTAAGGCTTGCAAGGTACGTGAAAAGATGAAAAAGAAAACATTCAAAGTTGGTCACTATTGTCATTGAGGCAACTAGCTGCAAATTTCAGCTAGGTAATGTTATAATGGATTCACACCGAATCATTTTAGTCGGATCAGTTGGTCTATGGGACTGTGAAGGGGGATGTTAGTCTTTGATACATACAAATGTCAGAACAGTGTTTATCTAGAGGCTATAATTTACACGTAGGGAAAAAGTTAAGAGACAAGTGCATTATCTCTTCTCCGTGTTTAGTTTATATTACCAGTCTGGCATGAAATAACATGATCTTCTGAAAACCATTGAAGACGATATGATTATTCTTTAACTGTTGAATGGAGGCCGGAGAAATCATCCTAGGAAGTTTATTATCATAAGTCTGATGCAAATGTATATAGGCCACCCTTAAACCTCAAACTGTTTCCCAGCTTTGATAATTGACATATCGGCATACGAATCCGTTTTCACACTTGGGCCAGAGTGTCGCCGGTGAGTGGCACTGAACAGTATGGGTGGGGTAGGAGCATGGAAGAACTACCTCCAGGGTTGCGGGTAGAATATGACACCGCTAATGGCATGCTTAACTTAGATATGGGGAAAGTCTTGAGTCAATAGTAGAAATGTTGAATGGGCTCAAAGGTAGCTACGAAGTTCCTAATCTTAGCGTTGAAGCACGTCAGTTCGTCAAACGGTATAGATTGTGATAAATTACACGGTATTAGCCCCTGGGTATGACCTGTTTCCAACTTACTAAACTCCAACCTGGTAGAAGGTGGGGGTTCCACGTGGCCCCGGTTCTGAGCATAATAGGGATACTTTAAGGTATCTAGTTACGATTTGGATTTGAGTAAAGGAAAGGTTACTTACAGTCAAGTGACAAACTTTTTTGCTGTCGAAAATGATAAAAGTAGACAAGATTCGAGGTAACCCTTTAAATAACTTTCAACATGCAATATTTTACATTTAGAAACAAAATGGAAGGTACATTTTATGAAAAAAGAAGAAGGGGTGTTATGTTTCAAATGATGTTTCAAGATAGGGAAGGAGAGATTGTCTATGCCCTTTGAGGGTCACCCCTCCATAGCCTGCAAATGGGGTAAAGTTTTCGTTTAGCTCACCTATTCGAAAACACTAGCCCTGTTGCATCAGCCAAAGAGAGCTGATGCTACGCAGGCCACCCCCTCCCCGAACTTCGGTTTCAGAGCGACTCGTGTGACGCAATCAGTACTAAATGACCAATTAATCTTCACGGTGTGTGTTAAAGGATGACGTCAATTTAGTTTCCATGGCTACAAAAAGGATAATTGTTTCTCCACTTGTCCTTGTCTCTTTTGTCAGTCCCGTGGGACGCCAAGAGGACCCCAAACTACTCTACTGCAATAAGGCAGGATGACGTTTACATATCAAATTGAGTTTCTAAGACAGTAATATAATTAGGTACAAGACAAAATTAGGATTAATCCCTGGCTTCACTACCGAACAGGAAACCACTCATTACGTGCAAGCGGGAAAGTGTAGGATGTTATTTTTTCGTTAAAGGAAAACACAAGCGTTGCTAAGAACTGGAATGATTTCTGCCGCTTCGGAATGAACCTTTAAACGGATTAAACACGCATTTCATTTACACGAAGATATAAATTGCATTTTGACACTGAAAAGGATCTGCGCTGGGCCAAGACCAATCCAAGACCAACACCAAACCCACCCCACACTAGCAGGACCGTAGCCAGACAAGGTACTGAAGGGGCGAGATAGCTTCCAGGGAGCGAAACCTTTTTTTCAGGGTAGAGATGTACTAAAATGCATTAAGGTAATGATAAATAGCAATTTGTAATTATCAAGGGGCCGTCCTGTCCCTTCTGGCTACTAGCTTTCTCCCTCCTTAAAGGTAAAATTGCAATAAATAACGTCTCATTTGGTGTGTTAAGATGCACACTACTTATTACATTTCGCTTAATTTTATTGGGTACACACTGAAACTGGCTGACTGGTTTATGTAACACTGGGTAGTTTACATACATGTTTTTAGAGGGATTGATCAGTGAGTAAAAAGAAACTGTTACGATAGATTCATGACGACTGGGGCAATGTTCTGCAATAAATTGCAGCATACAGATGCATGGGCCTATGGGAAGACATTTTACAGGATGGAGGAGGTGTTTGCTCTTATTTTTCTTTCGAAATTGGCATACCGTCATGACGTGAATTTTGCCCTGAAAACGACATTTGCCTTGGTCAAACGCTGAGAAGCTTGTGCACACGGTATCTCTCAAGAAAGGAAACTCTGACGAATCTCATACCTAAGTTATCAATGCCACATATTTTTTTACTAAATAAGGAAATTGCCTCAGATGTCTAAAAACAGAAAAAAAAAAACACAAAAAACAAAACAAAACAAAAGACCTCTAGACTCTGTCCAAGAGAATGAGAGAACTTGAAGAGGAATGTCTTAAGGACTAATCTCAAAGAAAGCATCAAGCTTTCTATTTAAAAATTGGTATATACGTGGATTTATTATAGGCCTACTCAGAGAAGGTACTGGTTTGTGCTGGTGGGTACAGGTCATCTGGGGTCATGGAGGTCAATCTCTGAACATCTTAATTGAAGTCGTGTGTACTGAGGCCATTGAAACGTCTATGATGCATTTTTGCATGCTGTTTTTACGTTGTTTCATGATCTAAGTTTCTTGTCAGCTTAGCAATGACTCCACTGATTGCGTCATAAACAGCCGATGTTTCATGGGAGTCGCCAAACTTTTTAAAGTAGTGGCTCTTCATATCAAATGGAGAGACGCGCGCATGCAGGACTCTGCCACAGGCAGATTACTAAAGCAGAGTAGCCGTTTAACGCCTCCTCAAGTCTAGCGGCTGCAGCTTATGGGGCTTATAAAATACTCGGGGCTTAGGACGGTTGCAGTGCAAAGGGCTCCCATGTCAGCGTAAGCAGTGACCCCGCCAGGATTTGGTGATTGGGGTCATTGGCGTAGCCAGAGGGGAGGGGCCACGGGGGCCATGGCCCCCAATCGAATTCTGATTTTTTTTAGAAATAAAAAGAGTGGTAGACTCTTCAGAACTCAGTGACGTGACTGAAGTGATGATATGTCGGGATATACAAGATACCGATAATGTATCCTAGAACCGTCAAGTTACCATGTTATGGTAACTAAAATAGGAAATCAGGAAACCAGGGATGGGTCTGGTTTAAATGGTATAGGGTGACCTTAACTTGGTAGTAAGCCATAACTGTTATGCTATTGCTAGACGCGTTTCGACCGTGGAAGATAAGTACCAGGTCTTATCAGTAGCGGTAGGGTAAAGGCGATAGAATGCCAACGAGTTGTCACGTAGAAATTTGGTGAACCAATCGTGAAATCTGAATTCTCGTATTTTTCGATAAGCTGGTGCATAGCTAGCAATAGAGAAAAAACAAATCGGTTGCATGATAACAACAAGACCCCTTCCCCAAAGCAGTACTTCACTGGAATGATTTAAGAGTGTTACAATTCGATGCTTCTTTTTTCGAGTACTGTATGTCGAGTTTGTGCCAGTAGCGGTTAGAAATATCACGGGTGAATGGATATCTGCGTAGCACAAAACTGCGCTTATGAATGGTTTACAATTGTATACAGCAGTGGGGGATCATTCCTCTCGTCACTACGGAAAGGTGCCATCCTGGGGGAGGGGGTATCCCTCTCCCTTTGAGAAATGTTTGTTAATTTAAGGTTGCTTAGACGCAAAATGGTGCTATCTTTGGAATATTTTTGGAACTGATCATATATGGCTAGAAAATGTCCATACTTTAGTGAATTTTAAGTTGTATCAAGTGAAAGATGAAAGTATGTTGTCTAAGAGAAGGGTATGTTGTCAACAAACCTCCTGAAGCCCCCATTTTGGCTACTTTACGGCCTTCTATTCGGTGAACGTTTTTACGCAAAAGTATGTGCGTGGAGTCCACAGAAATATTCTTGGATTATTACGAAAATTTTCCTTTGCTTCATTGTGCTTTATAAAAGGGTATCTAATGCTGGCAGACACCGGGGTAGGGCCTCCTGGAAGCTCTGGATTAATTATAGAAAACGGGACACTGACATGATGCCTATTACCTGACATCCAAATGATAGTATAGAGCAGGGGTGCCCAAACTTTTTCGACCCATGAAGGTCTACTTTTCAGGTAGCCACCCTCCCGAGATCTACAAAACATACACTGTCATACAGTTTCACATAGAAAAACTCTATTTTTTTCTTTTCATTTTTCCTGCACCCATCGCGGGATCAGTCCGCGGTCTACCAGTAGACCGCGATCGACTGGTTGGGCACTCCTGCTATAGAGTATGATGCGGAGCATTTTACAACTATTGTCTTTTTTACTAAGGTTAAACGAAAATCCAGACGAACAGCTTCCAGCAATGGGGAATGGGAGGGAGGGAGGTAGAGTATAGGTGCAAGGGGTGATATTAGACCTCCCTGGTGGGTATAGCAAAAGGGGTGAAGGACTAACAAGCCCGTTTCAGAATGCCTTTTCGTCATAAGTGTATTAACAATCACCATCTACACCGATAATGGCTGCGCGCGAAGCACTAGGTAGAAATTTTGAAAAAATGTATAACGAGAAATACTTACGTTCGACCTTCCACATCATGTCATAAATTAGATAAAACATTCCATATCGATTCGAGGCCCCTACAGCGGTTGAAGATGTACTTCTGTTTTTTGAAAAGTGATGCGATCAGAATAGTTGCATGTATTACCTTAATAATTGTCAAGAGATGGAGTACAAACGGTGACGAATGCGCGCAAAGCGCGCCGAAATTTTTCATTAGATAAGATTTCTATGACAAGACCTGTATTCACCCTCTGCATCGATACACTTTCAATTCCCCAGCTAACCTATATGCCGAACACAAAGCCAGTCTTCTATCTGAGAATTCGTAAACAGCTTTCAACTTTTGCTGCTGTGCTTCTCCGGGAGTTGATACCGAAAGATACTGATAATAAGAACAATAGTGAGGTAAGGTTGAAGCGGGAGGACCGCCCGAAATTTTGAAACTTTGCGAGGGATTTGCGAAAAATCTGATAGTTTGAAAACCATTTGTGATAGAAAATGGTTACAATTGATCCATCACTCGGTCGAAAACACACCCCACCCTACCCCCTACGGAGATCTATAGCTTAAACGCCTTTTGGGATCATTTTAAAATTTTCAACAAAAAACAATCTGAAATCGATTGGGGAACGCATCCCCCATAGCCCCCCCCCCCCGGCACCACTGAACGTAGGTCCAGGTTGCGATGAATCTTTGAGGTCCAGAGATTATGGTTCGGTGAAAATCAAGGTGACAATCTCCGAAAGATTTCGGGTTTTCATAAATAACTACAACTTTCATAATTATTTTTCTCAACTAGATTGCATGCATGTTCGCATTGCAGGAATGAGAATACTGTAACCTAACGTTGAGAAACAAAGTGGATTAACCTGGGCACAGTCGCCTTATGAGAGAAAGGAAGGTTGATGGATGGGTTGCCTGACTGACCAAAGGGACGGCACCAGGATTTTGAAAAAAAGGTTAACAGGTCGGCAAAGGGGAAGATGAATTTATCTGGGAAAATGGAAACGACATTCTCAGGCCCGGTGAGATTGTCAAGTATTTCTCCTAAAGGTGTGGAGTTCAGGAGACCGGTCCGGGTCCCTGATGAGGTCCAAAGCAACACCCCTGTTGCTGACCGGGGTAGGGGAGAGAAGAACATGGAAGCTGTGGCATTTTTACAAAACTGAGGGCAGTGAAATGAGGCAACTATGTGGAGGTGGGCAAGGGGAATCCCCCTGTAGAGCCGCCACGGAACCCAACGTGTCCCCAGCCTCTCGAAAAAGATTCGGAACGGTAACTTCTCTTAAGCTTTCAAAAAAAAATCAATGTTTTTCATCACTTTCCCTGGTCCGTGATGATGAGCCTATGAATTTTTTGGGAACTAAACTTGTAATACAAAATTTTAGGCATAAGAATGAAATTTGTGGTGCCCTTGCATTCACACATTAACAGATCACACTACTTGGCCTGATATTGGTAACTCCGTATTTTGTGCCCACCCTTTCATCTGTATCCGCCGCATTATGCGTGGAGACCTTCCAGAGGGAACTGAGCAGTGTATGTTAAAGGAACTGGATGGGTCCCTTTAGGTACCGGGGAGAGGACCATTGAGGCAGAGTGTGGCTAGACAATAGCACTCCTTTGTAATAAATGATTGCTCCAGAACACCAGCAAATAAAGAAATAGGCAGGGTGGATACAGGATTCTGGAAACAGGGAAAGGGGTTCAGGGTCTTCACTTTAGGAGGTGGGAAATTAAGTTTAAATTCCAAAAAGAAACATCACAAAAATGTCATTTCGACTCTTGAAAGTGGATGTAAACAATATAAGCCCTTTAACAGTTGAATCTGCCACTGATGAGTTCCACTGGTGGCGCGATTCGTCGAAATGGTCCATCTACCACCTACTTCGAAACTAAGAAGAAACATAAAACGTTTTAATTGGAACAATCATTCTTAGAAGAGAATAAATTCGAAAAGCAAGTCAAACTATTTAGTATATAATTGCATTTTTATTAATATTAATGTTTTATTAGTAGAACTAGGTAATTGCAACCAAAAAATGATTCTACAACTTAATTTCTTCTCTAATATAATTTTTCTCATATACAGTGTCATGTGTTACCCGCTATATAGTACTTCAGTATATTAGCAGTCTGAGAAATATACAACGTGAACTTAAGGTCGGGACATACTCAGATCGCCGCTGTAAATTAAAAACTTATCGCACATGGTATACATATCTTTGCCGTTCGCTATGTTTCCGCAATATAGGTTCATTTATACTTTATAGCGGCGACTTGTTTGGAGTTATGAACCGGCATTAAGAGTAATAAGGATATGGAATGTACCAATATACCAAGGAAGAGAAATTGGAATGTAGGAAATAACTACAAAAAGTGGAAGTTGTAAATTTTCTTTGAAAAAAAGGTCAATCTAAATAAGAGCGAAAAAGGATCGGATATTAGCTCTAATAAAAAACTGGTTCATATAAAAAAGTGAAAGTTGCAATGTCTCAATTTTATTTAAAGACATTTAAATGAATATTCCAATTTTTGATAATTTTCTTTGGTTACATATTACGAAGTATTTCCTAAGTTAAATAGTACTTTTTTGGCTCCTTTCCTCTCACTGTACAATTTCACGTTAATATATAGTCTACACTAATGAAACAAGTTACATATCTAAAATTAAGTGATTTTGAAAACGAATCCCTCCCCACACCCACCCACCCACCCCCACACATCCCCACACATCCCCACACACCCACCCATCCACACCCACCCACCCATCCCCACACACCCACCCATCCCCACACACCCACCCATCCCCACACACACACACCCATCCCCACACACACCCATCCCACACACACCCATCCCACACACCCACCCAACCATCCCCACACACCCACCCATCCCCACACACCCATCCCCACACAAAATGTAGTCTTAAATAAAGCACCGACTTGCATGCAAGCACAGCTTTGATTGACGCTAACGGTGGCATCAAACAGTACACACTGTCTCTTTCCGCCACACGCAGTGACCAGTCTGACAATGAATGTACTTTATCGCTGTATCTGCTATACCCACATTCTGCATTTGTCACGATTTATCAGACATTTCACCCAGAAAAAGTGTGACGTCACTTCCATTAAAGTCACCCTTTCCACCTCATGCGTGCCCCATACCATATATCAAATTCTCCATGCGTTTGACACAATTAAGTCTTCATGAAATTTTTATGAAACAAAATTTTCACACCGAGAAGTTCTCGCTTAGGAATACAAAATAAGACAAAATTCGCACAGTTCTATAACAAACAAAATGTCTTATAAGGATACTGAATACCTCTCAACTTTAATTCCATCCAGTGCATTAATAATGGAGAAGGGAATTCGTGAAAACATAAGCGAAGGAGCTCTTAGTTCTGAGAACTGGCACCCGTTATCGTGGTTACAAGAAGGACTGACTTTTTCAACGCAATGACTATTTTACAGACAAACCTATGTGCCAAACTCATTACAATTTACCATTGTTTCCCTTGCACAGTGTTATATTTTTGTCGGCTTGCATTTCCGACTTCAACATTTACTTTTCTTGGGGGTGGACGGTATTTATTAGGCGAGGATTCTATCAAACTTATTTGTGCGATGTGGTACTTTATATGGTGCTATGTATGGCACAAGTTTGAACTGTTTTTATCATTTAAAGTTGAATAGCTAACTGTATGTTTAGTTAAATACCTGAGCAGTATACATAATTGTTCAAAAGTAAAAACCTAAATATTAAGGAATTTATGAGGGCTGGTCTTGTTGAGGGGAGACTGATACCCGCTGGACCCATGGAACGGAAAACCCAAGCTTACGTTTATATTTAGCTTGTTCATGTCAATTCGGTTCATATGATTTGAAACAAGTGCAAACGGAAGCTGAGTCTAAAATTAAATTTTTACCAAATATTACAAACGGATGAAAGGTAGACATTGTTCAACTATTTCAACGAAAATATTCCCGCTAAAACAAAATCTTACGTCTGTCTAGCTATCGTGTAGCTAAACCTTTGCCCCTCGCCGCTCCTATTTGAACATGGATTATATGATAAATTTATGTCATTTAAGGAGGAGGCGCAAATGCACGTCGAATCATCCAGACCAATTATACAGACACTGTGACATTTCTTTCAATATTCGAATTTTCTTTTTGTGTAGACGTTTGATCAATATAACATTTGTAAAGCCTGTGATTTTGAAGGAATAGCGTACCATGAAATATTCAATAATATCGATGGGAGAGCCTTGCAAAGCACGTTCTCTAAGCTACTATTTTGGTTTTAGCTTTCCGGTCTTTCATTTACCCTTGGAGAAGGAAACGGTGTTTTTAAAACGCATGGAACATATTCTGCAAGTGTAATGAAACCTTCATTTTTAATTAATGACACCAACATAAAGTGCCCTTTTATAGTTGACTTAGCTTAGGGTTACTTCCATTTATCGTAACACAGATGTTATACAAAAGGGCAGACGAACAGAAAAAAAAAGTATTGCCATGTACTGTACTGCAGTAAAAATTCTAGTACAGTATGAGGATAAGGTGTCCTTACAAGACGAAAACTAGAAAATGTTGTTCATCAGTTCTCTGGTTATGGAGGCTTCTTGCTCAAGTTACTGTTACTGCAAGCTGTCATAAAATTGTTTGAAGGTTATAAAATCAAACTGAACCCCCACCCCCTTTCAAAGTTGCAAAAGTAGTACATGACCTATAACTTTGTGGAAGAGTCATTGGCTTCGTGTGACACACTTCCCGAAACCATCGGGGTGGGGGGGGGGATTAAGGGGTGGAACCGCCGTCTTGTAAATTGTATCGTCCCTGGAAGAACCATGGAAGTACTAGCTCCGAGATAGTACTTCCAAGGAAGAATTTGAAAACTAAATTCATATGCCATGGGCCTAACAGGTCTCTTTGTCTGACTACGGGTCTTCAGGACACAACTGTTACTCTCTTACCCCTGTCCCAGTTACAACTGTTGTCACCACCCATGGACGTCGATCATAGGGGGTCAGGAGGACTTCTCCCTCCATACTTTTAGTGGGGGACGTAATATTAAATCCCCCCCCCCCCATGTTGATACACCCATTTTCTATATGAATAATTGTGATATAAGCCTATAAATGGCATCTGGGGAGATCTTTAGATCAGAAATATATGATATGTGTCCTCTAGAATGCACCAAATCGCTTGGCTTCCAGAAGGCCTTGCTCCTGGACCCCAACAGGGGACCTGTGGTGGTCCCCTGTATACCCCTGGCAGGAGGCGCAAAGTGCTCACTCAAACAATAATCTTAACAGATCACCGCCCCTGTCACCACCCTTCTTTCGAATACGGTGAGACATACAGTTAAGGACATTAGTACACCACATACCCTTTACGCAGTAATTAATTGTGCATGCCATCCAGGCCCGTTGCGGTCTCCCAATGCATCCCCTAACCCCCAGTCTTTTCATGGTATCACTGTAACGGGCTACAGCAAAAAGTGACCATAACTTAAGACGTACAGTAGCCCAGAAGCACAATTTATAACGTAAAGTGATAAATTTCATATATTCAGATGTATAAGGATGTATGGGTCAGTGCGTAAGTTTACCGTTAGTTTCCTCCCCAAGTTACTGCAAAGGCAACTAACATTTTTACTCTTGGTGAAGCTAATGTTTTAAAGATGCAAGATTCCTTTTCTGTTTGGAATGGTGTGATACATCTTTGGTAACTATTTCTTTGACTTTCTTATTCAGACTTTGCAGAAAGTTCGTCAGTGTAGTGATGGAATTTTTTCTTAGGCCTAGCGTGTGCCAATCATATGGCCTGTCCTGTCTAGCCTGGGCCTAGGCCTAATCATTTAAGCTGAGAATTTGAGGCATACACAAGTCTCTTTAACAGTGTGACAAACAAGTCTCTTCTGAAACTAAAAACAGCAGCTTTCTTGCCTAAAAACATGAATTTTCTCACCGAATTATAAGGGAGGAAACTAAGGTTTTTATGTGAGGATACTGACTTTTTGTAGGGAAGGAAACTAACGGGTCGAGAAACTAACAGACCTCAGTGGGTTTTATTACCATAAAAGGGTTTCCAAGTTCATTTCTTACTTGTCACTTAAAAATAGCACAAAACAGTCTTCACCTCTCTAATAGGCCTAGGATTTAAGATCTGGTATTCGTTCTTTTCTCATCTGCCTCTCTCACGCAGACTTCAACCCATCGCAACCTATGTCTCCTCTTATATCCACCCTAACCCACCCCCCACTCTGTACTACTCGAGAAGATGACAACACTTGGACCGGAAACTTGAATCGTCAGGTGCAACAGTAGCTAAAACAGGATCTTATCAGTAGCAGCATGGTTACATGACTCTTGAGTCACGTGACGTATTTCCTTAAAGATCTGCTCACTTTGCAAACATTCCCCTTTAAATCTGTAACTATGGAAGCAGTGCGTAAATGACTGACTTTTCGAACTGAAAACATTCCAGACCAGTGGCGTGCACAGGATTTCAGACATTACCAGGCGGGGTGGTGGGAGGGATCCATTTCCCCAGACTTACTCCCGTTTTCCCCACTTTCAAATTTTCTTAAAAAACCCTGCCCAGGTTGAGCACTATGTATGAGATTCCCACACCATCTATTTGCACGTGACTGGAATAGCGAACATTCTATGGTAAACTTTAAATATCTTTTATGCAGTTTTAATCGACCTTTTACAGTTACCTTAATAGAAATATAATTTTTTGGAAACGTTACACTACATTGAACAGACTAGTCTCATGAAAAAGACACAATTAGTTTAAATGATAATATCGCTGATATCTTTGTGGGCAGGCTTTGGTCCAAATTATAATACTTCTTATGATCACTCGTCCTCTGAAAAGAAATTTTCCTTTGTCGGAAAAGACTCTTTGCTATAGTCTCGACTCTACTTCAGCCGTTCGCCTGATCGTGCTACTTCGGTGTATCGATCTTCTTTCGATATCTGGTGGTCTTTCCTGCCAAATTGGCCCTCTCATGTCGGTATTTTCACGCATGTCCTCCTGTTCTTTCTCGGTTCTGGCACTCATGGGAGAAAAACCGGGCACCGGTCGGGTACTGTGGAATCTCTGAAAATCGACAAAATGTTTGCCGTCCGTTTCGTATATAATATTTTCAAATTCGAATCCCCACTGTATTTCTTGAGGTAAGTAAGAAGTTCTCAATTGCGTCGTCGTACCGGTAGCTTCCACGATCCCTTCGAAAATAGCTACCACTTCAAACTCGGAATAGAGCAGGTCTTCTTTCGATATATCGTACAAAGGGCTATTTTCGTCGACGACGTGAGTGACCAGTAAGGGCCAAACCAGAAATACCCGGTCCAGGCCAACTTCATGACCTATGTCCATGTCAAATACTCTGTATGGAAGAAATGCCCCCTCTTTGGTGATATGGTGTCGAATCATGTGCAACCTCACGTGACCTTCCACAATGGGGCTTTTTACCCGAAGATCCCCAATGCGAAAGCTAAACACAATTTTACCGTCCTCTCGGTTTATCACTGCTTGTTTGCTGAACATGAGAGTATTGGCTCTTAATTTCGGTCGAGAAAATTTTCCAATAAATGTACCTATTATAAACGCTTCTAAAAACTGGGCCACGAGGGTCTGGAAGATCAGAAAAAATATGGCTTCTCCGCACTGTTCGGTGGGTGACCTAAACCCGAAGCCGATTGTAGTCTGAGCCTCTATGCTGTAAAGCAAGGCAGATTTCCAGTTGTAAAAATTTCGAAAGCACGGTTGCCATTTGTCGTTGTCAAGATTTTCAAAGTCCCCTCTGAGCCAGGCAATGGAGAAATAGATAGCACCAAAAAAGACCCAACTCAACACAAAAGAGGCAGAAACGAGCAAAATGTTATACCTCCATGGCAGGTCGACGGACGTAGTGAAGATATCTCTTAAGTAACGGAAGCACCAACATCGGATCCGACTCTCGAATTTTACATTCAAATTACCACGTTTTGTTATCAATCTAGAGTTTTTTCCTTGAGCTGAATCTCGACTTTTTATCGATAAAGATGATGAGCCTACATGCGACGTCATGTCAACATGGTTCATCGAATGGTGGTTCACTTTGACTAAATGGTTTAAATCGTTGTGACAATTTGCCTCGCTCGAGAAGCTTGTGTTATGGAAGCTTTCGCTCTGGCTGCGACGAAAATCCGTCATTTCGAGGCCGTTTGGTTTAGCCGACCTCCGACCAAATATGGGAAATCTGTTGACGGTTTGTGAAAACTTGACGTCACACGTCAAATGTTGTAGCAGGAACTTCTACTTGGAGAATAGATCCTGAAATGGTCAAATAAGAACATTATGTTTCTGATAGATTTAATCCTTCATAAACTCCACAGTTAACATGTATCTAAGATGACTGTTTCCCGGTCGAAATCTTTAGGCTAGTTTGCGAGCTTTCTGTTGTAGAGACTGTATATGCTTGATTCCCAAAGTAGACAGCGGACATGGAAAGCCATAGAGACCGGTTAATCCAGTTACAATGGTTCCAAGCTCAATAGCTTAGGCTTTGGTTGCTAGTGATCCTTTACACCACCGTAAGGCTGACTGAAACTAAATAAATCCATTTGATTGGAACAGAAACAGCTTCTTGACCTTTTTAATTTTACAAAATGTTTCAATTATCGTAAGTCAATCAAGAAATCAGAAGACCCACAGGACTCGTCACTGTCATTGTAAACCAAAGCAAGTTAACACGTCCTTACCAAAGAGTTAAAATGCATCAAAGAAGGGTAGGACGATTTCATTGCATAGTAGGCAAATTTTATTATGTTTAAGATTACAAAACGTAAATTTCGCATAAAACTTCAACACTGAAACTTCTTTTGGTGTGATAAATGTTACATTTTGTGACAAATGTTTTGCTTGATTTTGTATGGGTTGCAAAATTTATTGAGTGAATAAGATAGGTTAATTAATTTCCCTTGAACAAAATCAAAA
The DNA here is from genome assembly GCA_029531755.1 of Holothuria leucospilota. NCBI lineage: Eukaryota > Metazoa > Echinodermata > Holothuroidea > Aspidochirotida > Holothuriidae > Holothuria > Holothuria leucospilota. Next base: position 13,086,696 of record CM055968.1, on the reverse strand, counting down.
CGTCCGGGCTCATTATTTATTCAGTAGTCATCAGAGATCACAAAGAACAAGCTTGTTACTTTCTATACCTTCCGCAGGATAACTCAAGATTAACATTGAAAGGGGAATTATTGATCGGCGCTGTCGACTGGTTGCGACTAGGGCCTCTTTCGTAAAGAGCCATTGCGTAACCGATTTGGACACACAAATATTGACTGTTCAGTAAGAATTTAAAAGATGCCATTGGCATACAAAGAGTTGTTCAAGTGACTCAGGTGATTATATTATCCTCTTCAATACAATCACTTCGTTAGGCAGGCTAGTGGTGTAGGCATATTAAAGATACTATAGGCCTGCATATTGAACTGCTATTGCTAATTGAGTCACATTGTAAATTGTAATGCTTCTGAACCAGGGGCGTAGCTAGGATGAAATTTTTAGGGGGGCCTAGGTAACAACTGGGGGGCCGGCAACGCCGAGGGTCAGGCTTGTCAAGACTATCTAAGCGGAGCGCCACCATTGGTTGGCGCGGAGAGTGCAAGAAATTTTTTTGCTTTACAAACCCTCCAGATGGCCGGAAACGGCACTTCCCACGTGTTTTAAGCTGCGTGTACCCAGCCTTGAAATTCGAATCTCATGTCTGCCATTTCTCAAGTAATGGGGAAAAACTCAGTCCATGAAAATGGTAATACACAAGGCCGCACATACACTTTTTTGCTAAGGGGCAAAGAGTGGCATTACTGATCTGTGGCCTGGGGGAGGGGACTAAAGGGAACGGGTATCCAGGCTCCCTCCCCCTTGGCGAAAATTTGTAATTTCAGGAGGACGTATAGATAGCAAATGGTGCAACATTTGAGGGATTCTAGCTTTAAAAGGAAAACGAAATGTAGCTGTGACTAAGTGCGACAAAAGTCATTTTGGAGAACGTGGTGGATATGATGTGAAGCATGACCTCAGCCATTGAACTCCGTTGTGGGGAGGGTTTAAGGGGGGGGGGGGGGGGGAAGGAGTGTTATTGGTTATAAAACGTTTTCATGACTAAACTGGCACGGTTTAAAAACGTTTTTAGGCCATTGATGATTGATGCTACCTACAGCAACAACAGCAACATTGTAGGTATGCATAATCGCGCATAGCGCGAGAATTTACGAAAGGTAGGCTAGATTGAATATATCCTAATAGAGCTGTAAATGATTGGTGGTGTGTACAGATATAGGCATGAAAATATTGATCTACCTATTTGAAATTTTTTAAGTTCTGTCATTACGATCACAGCTATTTCTTGTATTTTTATTGCGTTTTCTCTGTACATTCTCAAAGTTGGAAACGGTGCACTGAAAATTTCTGGGGAAATTGCCCCCTGCCCCCGCTGTGTACGGCCGTGGATATATGAGCTGAGATAATACAAGAATCATACTGAATTTTATGCATCCCTTTTCATTTCTTCTGCCTGCAATTCTCCCATATTTACCTTCTAGTATATCTCTGTTACATTTGTCCATCACCCTATCCATAGGCTACATGTCCACTTTTCAATTACATATCCCCTAGATCATACCGTTTGTCTCCAACCTAGGGTTAACACTGTCCTGGTGTAGGAGTCTAAGGGTGTCCCCTTCCCTTCGGAAATTTTTCCGGTTTTCAATGGTGTCTAGATGCAAAATGGTGCTGTATTTTTTTCACGAAGTTATCGGTATATTACTTGGTCAGACCTATAATACCACCAGTAAATCTTTCAAACTATTTAACCGCAAGGCAGAAGTAGGGATCATGTGGGAAACACATGAAATCCGGACTTTGTTGGCAAATTTCACAAATCCGCCTAGACGCCAGTGCGAACTAGTAAAAAGAGGACTTATCGAAAACAATCGTTCTACGGTGCACTTGTCATGGGCAAGGAGAGAGACACGACATACTTGTTAAGGATAGAAAAATTATTCGAACGCACTACCTTACCGTACGGCATATTTTGTGTATGATACTGTATAGGAATGGTCGTGTAAGAAAGGTCTTTAGTGTGTGTTTGCCATGTTTTCAGTAAATCAACCAGCATCTGAAAGGCAGAAAGGGTCTAAACCTGACAAAGTCACATCCGAATTTGTCGTCGGGACGTTCGTTTCATCGTCCAAGCGAATCATATGCGAATTAAACGATAGTGCAGACTATATACCTAATTTAGTGAAAGTAGGCATTTTAAAGTTATAAGTTGAGTTCATACGTGCGCAAAATGTGTTTTTCACACATTTACTTTTTCTTAATTCTTACACATTTTATTTATTTTTTGAAGGAAGTACTTCAAAGTCTAGTTCCGTTCAATTATCTATTTTTTCTTAATTCTTACACATTTTATTAGGACACAAAAAATCTGGGGGGGGGGGGCCTGACGAATATCTGGGGGGCAATGGCCCCCCCAGGCCCCCCCCCCGTGGCTACGCCGCTGTTCTGAACAGAAACATGTAACAATGGAATGCTCTGATCTGAAGGATACACCCGTAACGTGAAATATAAAAACATTGACCTGCTCGGCAGGCCGCACATACTCTCCTTCAACTTAGAACGTAAAGGTTTTTTTTTAGTGCTTCTTGTTAAATTTCTTGTTCCTTAGGTATCCTAACACCATTTGAAATAGTTTGAGAAATTCGCCGGTAGTGAGAGATAGCTGCAGGACGTTTAATATATAAAACTAAAAAACAAAAAAACCTGATAAATATGCAAGCGGCACCTCATGCTTGGTAAAAACAGGTGGGCAATCTGCACTCTTCGCTGGGGGGGGGGGTATTATAAAATATGCTCCGTAGTCTCTTAATTGCAGATATTTCTTAATTTATTATTTTTCCCTTCATTTGTAAATGGCATCCATTTAGCACAAGCCGGTTAATCTTCTATGAGGTCTTTAAATAACACATCAAAATTGAAGATAGTATAATTAAAAGATATAAAACAAATGAAGCAAACTAATACACTGTATTCATTTTTTCTTCATTTTTTTTAACACATTATGGATTTTAAGAATTAGAAAACGAACAACAAAATGGATAAACACAGCAAATGACTGAACGAATATTAACACATGATAAAGATAAGTGACGTCAATTAAAGTGCACTCCGCAAACACGTTTATATGTTTGATATATATGTTAATTTTTCTTTATTAAAAAACAACTTGATGTTTACTGTAATCATGAAATAAACGCATAAACGTGTTTGCGAGATGGCGTTAAAGTGGCGTCAATGTGTTAAAGTTGGCGTTTTAGACGTTTAATTTGCTTATGTATTTTATTGTTTTTCGGCTACATACTGCGTCAAGACGCGTTTATTATTTGTTACAAAAAAGTGTAAATCATTTTTTACAGTGTATGGACTCGCAAAAAATTAGAACTTCTTTGTCATTGACACAGTTGGGTTGAGAAATGAAGGATGGTGAGCATTAGCGGCTCGCCATAGGGGCACGGGGGGCATTTGCCCCCCCCCCCCCAAAAAAAAGTTTGCAAAGCATGGTCTTCAATTTTCAAAAAAAAAATAATAAATAAAAAAAAAACATGTAATTCGAGATGGGTTAGGCCCTCCCTTTTCCTTGAGTGGGCTTAAAATTAAAAGAGTGAATAAATTTCCAATGCAATGCGAAGGTTAAACAAAAGTGCTTTCAAAATGCCATTTTTTCGGCGCGCTTCGCGCGCGTTTTCTCAGTTGCTTGTTTGCTACTACCGTATATACACTTCAGACATCACAAATGGACCTGCCGTTAGTGCGAGCTAAGGTAATCAAAACAAATGATCACCTTATGATATTTGTAATCTGATTAGCGTAGGCATCATAATGTCATTTACAGAGTATAACGGTAATGCTGGAGTTAAATGCCATAGTTTTGCAGACACTTCAGAGCTTTCAGGGTCATTAGATACACAACCCAGTAGCCGTGTTGATTATCATCCACGACTAAAAGCAGTTTTGCCAGGGTGTCACCTGGCCAGATGAGCATAGGTGTCCGTCTACAAAAAGTTGTAACGGGCATGTAGTCTAAAAGTATTGTGTTTCCCATAGAAGGAGAAGTTTCCCTTCCCTTGTCCAAACTGACAGCACCGTTGGCCCACGAGCGGTCTTATGACTGTCAAATAGCCTGTTATAAGCAAAAGGTTCTCCACCTCTGTGCTAAAGTATATACCGTTTCAATTGATTTAAAATAAACACACCAAACAGTCAATCTAAGCTGAGTGTGATGAGACTTTTGACTAGTGGCCTAGCTATTTGTGTATAGGATGACACGTCGTTCTGAGTTAGGGGAATTCCCCTCTCCCTGTAAAAAACTTCGTTTCGGAACGGTACTAAGATCCAAAATACTAGTGCTATCATTTCATCGTTTTCAAGTGTCTTCATGCTCGAAATTTTCGTTAGTTTATGAAAACAGTCCAGAAAACCAACATTTTATGGCTTCTTGGCAAAGCTGAAACATATTGTGGCACAATGAAAGAAACAATAAAATATTTAAAGGTGGGGCTCATTTTATACAAATGGATCAAGCCGCTTTGCCCATTTCACCTGGCTCTTACTCCACCCCTATGGTAGTACGGTAGCGATCGGTTCATATGGTTGTATTTATTTTTAAAGTAGTCTTCTCATGACTAACTGCCTGAAATGGTTTGTGAAGAGCTTTTGAAAACTACATGGGCATCGCTGTAATACATAATAATAACCATACTCCCATAGGCGTAGGAGCCAGGGGGCTGGGGGCTGCAGCTCCCCCAACAAAATATTTTTGTGAAAATTCGGGCAATATTCTGAGAATTTTTCGGGCACCTACTGAAAGAAAAATAATGCAATAATGTAGCTAAACGGAAGTCGATACTTTAAAAAAACTTCCTTGGTAATTAAAACATAGTTCTGATTTGGATTGCACCAGTACCTATATATTCAGTATTAATTCACCAGTGTGTTTTTAATGGTTAAACTTATATATTATGATTATCAGTGGTGTATTTGAGGAGCCATTAGGCCATGCCCCCGTTACTGACCCCGATTTTTTTTTTGTACCTAAACTAAAACACAAAATTTAACTTCAAAGGTAGCATATGTGGCACCAGATTGCATGTATGGACACCTAAGTTTTCAAAAAATTTTCAAAGGGGAGGGGATACCCCCTCCCCTTATACCCCTCCCCCAGGCCGGCGATCACACAACATAGTGCCTGCCCACCCCCATGAGAGAAATCCTGGCTACACCACTGATTATTAGCAGCATTTTTGTACCGACTTCCCCAGAATTATATCAAAAATGGAATAGCTAGTAACGTGACAAATTATTGTATGTAATTGGCATGCGGTGTGATAACGGATGCATGCCTATATATAGTTCTCAGTGACGTCACAGCTAGGGGTTAGCAACCGCCATGTCCGAGGGCAAGCCTGTACACACATACCGGGGTTGCCCTCAGACATGGCTGAAATAATACACGTGAAAAGCTCCTATGACGTCACGTGAGAACTATCTATATGATATGTACATGAACATTTTGGACGCGCGCGGAGCGCGTGGAAATTTTTGTTTCTATTTTTCGGGCAGATCGTTACAGCTCCCCCCCCCCCCTCCCCAATCAACTTGGGCCCCTACGCCTATGCATACTCCTGTTGAGGCTATATTACTATTCGGAGCTGACCATTAATATTGCCTGGGGGGGGGTCTTCCGAACCTCCCTGAATACGGACTTGAGTTTGCCCCCCAAACAAAATTTCTTAGAGCCGCCCATGATGGTGAGAGATGTCCATGCAAACCATTGAGCAAAACTGAAATACAAAACTTTCTCACCAAAACGAAGTCCTTAATGGTGGACATAACTAGTAACATGAACGCTTAGGTAAGCTTGAGGATATGTATGCATTCAAAATTTCATGGTAGAAAGCGTAAGAATGCTACGAGGACCGGACTTTATTTAGCATTTCGTATTCGGGTTAGAGAATTTCCATCACTGGATAAACATTCTTGAAAGGGTGTCTCCGCTCGTGAATAAATTCGAATCCTGCTCGGTGTTTTTCTCCCACTTAGCTGGTGTTGGACAACTTGGCATGGGCACGGGAGTACGAGGCGGGGGTGTGGGTGCAACCAGGCTCATTCAAGAAGAAAATCTGGTCTTTTGGGGCACACTTTATGGTGCTTTTCGGACAAAAGTGCCTGAAATTTCTGGTAAAGTGATCAGCCCTCAATGAAAGTGGTTCCGTATGCTTTTACCTATTTTTATCTTTATGAGGGGTATGTTCAAAGCTGTCGGCGGCCTTACCGTGCACCATGGTTGTTTCGCCGACTGGAATCCAACAGAAAAGCAGCAAAAATTTGATGAACCTCTTACCAAGACGATATTAGATTTTTTTCATTAAATTAAAGAAGATAAAATGTAATGATAGTATTTCTAAAAGTGTTATATTCCTTTTAAGTCGCTACGGTTGGATACCAGCAAAGAAGCCGATACCTCTCGAAGGGGTTCTGCTCGCATGGGGAGCTGCTTCCCCTGGTGGGACAAAATGACTGAAAGAAAAAAAGTCTATTACTACCTTTTCCAAAATCCCCTCGACTCTCTAGCGAAGAGCCAAGGGGCGAAACCAAACGTTACTCACGAAGGAGTTTTGCTCCCTAAAAGAGCTACATCCCCGAAAGGACAGCACTTAACTAATCAACCCCTTGACCTTTAGACCTCCAAATCATAGTAGGCCAGTAGCGTGTTCAAAGGGGGGGGGGCACTGGCCTCCCCACCTCTGAAGCCAGTCGGGGGAAAATCTCTCAGTCGGGGGATTTAAGGGTTAGGGGAAGAGAAAAAGGTTGAAGAGACACTGAGCACTCAACAGGGATGGCGCCAGGTGGGGACGGAGAGCCCCATCTGGGAGTCTTAATTAATACGATAGAGTATGCAGGCAGTCCCCGACGTCGCCTGTGAGAGGACAATTTCTCTAATAAGAACCCAAATTTTTCGGCGCGCTACGCGCGCTGTATACTTACTCCAGGATCTTCAGCAGTTCCATTCTACATTGCTAGAAAGCACATGTCCTGCCAACCTTACCACGAAACATGAAGGCAGAGAACACTGTTCATGTGGAGGTCGAAAATTTCATCGCATGTCGCTAAGCCTAGTTACTGTTCTCTAATGTGTGTCATGCGGTACGGTCAGTTTGTGAGCGACTCACGGACCAAAGTTTGGCTGTTTCATAGGGTAGTCCAAGTGTTTCGATAATATGTATGCTATCCCCGATATGGTCTAGAACCCCTACAGTTTTTCTTTTTTGTTTTCTTTATGTTCTTGATCACATATCTTTTTTTTTGTTGTAAGCCTACCAAAAATTTTCGCGCGCTTTGCAAATTCAAGTTTCAGATTCGAAAGAACACTATGTAAAGTGCGCAACTCGGCTAATGAAGTATTAGGCCTAAGTGATATCATGTAAAATATGCCCTGAAATGGCATGGGATAATAAGTATCATATCCCCTTGTCACCACCTCTTCGACAGCCGGGCTGTCGAAGCTTGGGGTGGCTGGCATGGCCCAGCCCTCTGAAAATTCTGTCGCCACCCATGATCTGTTTACTTATTTTGGCTTTCAAAGGGTCATTTCTACAATGAAACCCAAGATTTCCAGTACGCTTTGCCCACTCTTCCACAGTTCTGTTACTTATAGCTAAATATAATACAAACCATTTCCACCTTTTCAAGTAACTGAAGAAGTAGAATTCATGAATTTATGTAAAAGTTGGGAATTTCACCTCATTTCACGTTATTCAGTCAATGTTCTCTTGGGTCTGTTGTGCGATACGGCTATAGTGACAAGAGGAGAGAAGTACAATGTAAGTTATGCCCGATAGGGACCAACTGCCCGGACAATTGACCTTTATTAGCTTTTAATAATTATACCGATTCTTTTTACTAAAGGATAACCCAAAAAAATTTCGCTCGCTTTGCAATTTCACACTTTAGATTCTGGGGAAAACATTAAATCAGCCCCGAAACTACGTTCCTCTAGTATATGCACCCATTTTTATGAAATATATGTCCCGCAATGGCATGGTTTAGTACACAGATTTTCTTCAGATCCCTCCTCACCATCCCCTTGACGGCATCGGGGCTATCGGGGCTTCAGGTCGCTACCTCCGCCCGTCTGGCCACCTGTCGGGCAAATCCTGGCACCATCCCTGGCACTCAAAACTTAGAAGTAGCCTACAGAATGATATTAGAAGAGAATTGTTTTTTTCATTTTTTGGTCGTTTACCAAAGGATAGAGCTCTTCCAATTGTCCTCCAGTGAATAATCAGACAGGATGCTATCAATATCAATATCTGTTTCATATGGTGCAGGTAGGCCTACTATCATTAAGTTTCCTTCGCACTTCGCCCTTCGCGCTAGTCACTTTATAACCATCTGTAATGGTAAACTATATAGGTTTAAGGATGAAACAGCGCTGTTAACTTTTGCGATCATCTCAAGCAGCCTTCTTGACTGGCCTCGTGATCTTTAACGTAGTCCTGTCAATGTATGTGACACATACTGTAGCAGCTTTCAACGCATAGAGGATAACCTGAACTCTCCGTCACTGACACCGAATTTTAAAAAAATCTGAAACAAACGAAACCTGATCAATAAGGCCTCTAGAACCAATTTAGGGCGGTCTTATTAGCTTATGTTGCAGGAGCTTCAGGGGGCTTCGCCCCCTGGACCCCCACCGAGGCTCTGCCCCTGGACCCCGCCAGGGGCCCTGGACCCCACGCGTGCAAACTCGCGCTTCGCGCTCGCGGTGCACCTTCGGTGCACTTGTCACACCCTTCCATGTCAGTCGGGGGAATCACAGGTTGTGCCCCCACCTTCGAAATCCTACACACGCCACTGTAGTAGGCCTACGGTAAACTGAGTGAATGATTTCAAGACAGGTTTTACATCCAACCATTTTATCGTCATGGGCTAATTTAGCAGGTCAGCAAGTTCTGCAAACAACATACTGTGATCCGAAGTAGTGCTTCCATGGTTCATGTTTGATTTTGACTCCAATCGTTGATTGGTCGCTTCAGAGAAAGTAACGCAGCCAATCAGGACCATATCCCATAATAGCAATTTAGGTACAGAGTCCTTGTGACTGCGAGCAAGCCTTGCACTTGGGAGCAAGACAGTTGGCAGAGACTTCGGAAAGTGAACATCATGTAGCACTGTGTTCAACTTCAAGGGGGCATGTAGCTCCCCCTCCCGTTCCTCAACCCCAATCAATATTTAGGTCTGCATAATAAATTGATTATCATCAATCAATTATAAATATTTAATATGTGGAACCTAATCATGAAATAAATCAAGTACAATCAATTAAATCCGTGCGTTTGTGTGAATTCCTTTTACCATGGCCCAGTCGAGATACAGCCCGAGTCTTCGCTAAGCAGCGATTGCCCCCTCCACTCCCTTGCAGGAGGAATGCACAACAGTACGTTGAAGTGGAGCGAAACTCAGGGAGCCCTTCAAGCCCAAGACCTCTTTTCAAGTAGATAGTCCGTACGTATACAATGGTGTGAATTAGGTATACAGAGATTGCAAAAGCTTTCCTTGGAAGAATACCTATACCAAACTTAAATTTATTTTGGCAAATGAGTGCCGGTTAACATTTTGAACTTAACACCTCAAAAGAGCCTCCCAACCGGTTACCTGCAGAACAGATGTTTGATTTGTTTGCTTCTAGTATTTGCCATAGTTGGTTCATGATGATGATGATGATGATGATGATGATGATGATGATGATGATGATGATGATGATGATGATGATGATGATGATGATGATGATGATGATGGTGCTGATGGTGGCGGTGCTGATGGTGATGGTGATGATGGTGGTGATGATGACGATAACGACGACGACGACGACGACGACAACGACAACGACGACGACGACGACGTGTTATCCGGTTACACGAGATGGTATAAATAAAAATTTTTTTCTAATTTTCATCCCTTCCATTCCACGAATGTCTTATATTATGTATGAAGTTGTATATAAGTATTGCAAAATTTCTCCGTAATTGTCGAGTCTGTATTTAATTCAGCCAAGGTTTACTGGGTCATTCGACCAATGGTCATGTAACTTAATATTCCAGGCGTCGAGGTTTTAATTTAATTTCAGGCTCGTATGCAGCTACTTCAATAGGGGAGATTCTGGTTTATGATGAAGAAAAATGATAAAATATCACACTGTCTAATATTGGAGCCATCATCAACTGGCACGTAGACCTAATAAGAAATTTCTTTTGCTAAAATTGTCTCTAAAGTACATTGCCGGAAACGTAAGTTGTAAGTTACTCCATAACATTTGTTTTATTTTGAGTTTCCATGTGTCAAAACTTTTAACTTCCCCAGAAAGTTTGAATAGGAGGAAAACATTTATTCGGTAAAATCACTCAAACCTTAGCCACCAATTATCGCGAAAGTCGCTTACTTGCTGCATGCGTCTTCTAAAGCCATACGTGCCCGGCGTTTGTGAGGATTAATGTAAAATGCGACAAGTTTTAATCGAATTAAACTTTATCGAGGTTTGATCAAATTTGAATTGGCTGAAAGTTATGAAGGCATCTCTATAGTCAGTGTTCAATTTAATCCGGTAGAGGCAGGAGAGCGAGAACGGAGCAAAAGTCATGTTTTGCCCGAATTTTGCATCGAGTTGCGGGAATGCTTCAAACTGCCGTTTCAGTTGTTTTAAAATGAACATCAAATAGTTGATGAAAGATGTAGTGAGACTTCTGACTAACGTATTTGTCAGAGCTGTGTCAAGTCCACACTGTTCCCCAATTCCGGCTGAAGTGGCTACTATTCCGAGTCCCTTCGATTCGGAGTCAATTCCAATTCTATTGTCCCCGATTTTGGCCAATTCCGAGTCCAGCAGTCATATGACAATGTAGCATAGCATATAAATGGTTTTTATACCTTTAGAAAGGTAGTCACCACTAAACGTGTATTGAAAAGGTCACTTCAGGGGCGCAAATCCCGGGGGGCAAGGGGGCCTTTTCCCCCTCAAGTGAATAAGTGGGGGCAAACCCTAATTTGGTCCCCCCAAAATGTGTATAGCAATACTCATTTTCTTTTCGCCGCTTGGTCACTTTTGACATCCCTTTGATAACAACACATGACAACAATACAATTATAGGCTATAACTGAAATAGTATTTGTATTGGAGTGTTTGATCAAGGCCGTACGGAATATCATCTGAAGCTGAAACCCGGCGCAGACGAATCAGTTTTCAGTCGAAAACACTTAAGACATGCCTTCACTTCGTTTCCTAATCTAGGCCAGAGCGATCTATCTCTGCATTTTGTGCCCCGGTTCGGCAAGAGAGCCCTACCTGCCTGCCTACCGTAACACTACAATAATATGAATGCTGCCTATTCTGAAGCTGTAAATGTGATTAATGCCACGCATAAAAGCCCCTCATGCGTACGTAGTGCAGAGAACTGCACGTCATGATGAATCTTTCTGCAACTTCTGAAATGCTAAAACCCAGGAGCTTCGGGGGCTTCGCCCCCTGGACCCCAACCAGGGCCTTTGCCCCTGGACCCCACCCACGAGGGCTTCGCGCTCGCGGTGCACGCTACGCGTGCACAGTTTCAAATCCACGCGTACACCATATTCGTTTTCGCCCCCTCACTCTCAAACAGAGATTTGTACTCCTGGGTCACTTAACGAGACAATTTCATCGTCTGACCTACCCTGCAATTTCTTTGACTTTTGTGATCATTCATATTTGTGCACCAGTAATTATGTAGCATTAAGAAACATTTGTGTAACTTTCATTTTTGTGGAATCGTTCGTCTGGACTGGGGTGTGAGTCCGAGTCCAGCTGCAGGGCACAGTCTGGTCCAATTCTGATTCCAGCACCTCCCATTCCGGGCCAATTCTGAGTCTAGTGAAAAAGGAATTGAGTCCATTTCCGGACTCGGGCGTTACAGCCCTACTATTTGTAACGGTGATGAATTACCGCTCTTGAAAAAAATGTATCGGGAGGTGCTGATATCCAGTATAATGCTATAGTTTTCAAGTGTCTTTATATTTTCGTTGTTTTAGGGCCGAAAAACAATCCAGGAAACCAAAGTTTTGATGGTTCCTTGCCAAATGTGAAACGTATAGTGGAACAAGGACCGAAACAATAAAAATGTTTAAGGGTGGAGCTGACTTTGTAGATTTGTGTATACTGCTTTGCATTTTAAAGGTCCGGGATCAAATTCAGGTAGCAATTCTTGAAAATTTTCTGTGGGCTCAAAAACTGCTGGTTCGACATGCCTGTTTGCAGTGATGTGACTTTTGGTTGTAAGACACACAGGGGCGGCGCCAGGGTGTTTCGATAGGGGGGCAAAGCATGAGATGAGTGATCGCCGTCCTGGGGGAGGGGTGTCCCCCTCCCCATTGGGAAATTTTTTGTTAATTTAAGGTTGCTTAGATGCAAAACGATGATGTCTTTGTTACATATTTTGAACTGATCATATATGGCTGGAAAGTTTATAATTTAGTAATTTTAATTTTTGTTTTTGGAAAGATGCTTTTCTGGGGAGGGGTGTCCCCCCCCTTTGAGATCTTTGTTTTATTAATCTAAGATTGCTTAGATGCAAAATAGTGATATCTTTTGTATATTTTTTGAACTGATCATATATGGAGCAAAGTGTTCATAATTTATTGAATTTTAATTTTTGCTTTTGGGAAAGATGCTTTTCTGGGGAGGGGTAGAGGGGAGGGGTGTCCCCTCCCCTTTGAGAAATTTTTATCAATTTAAGATTGCTTAGATGCAAAATGGTGATGTCTTTGGTATTTTTTGAGCTGATCATATATGGCTGAAAAGTGTTAATAATTTATTGAATTTTAAGTTTTGGTTTAGTGAAAGAGGACAGTAGCCTGTGTTGTCTAGGAGAAGAGTCAACAAACCTCCTGAAGTCCACCCCTTTGTGTATTGGTATGATTTCACTCAAAAATACGTGCGTAGAGTCGACAGAAGCACGAACTTTTATTTTCGTTGATTAATATGTGCATTATAAACAGATAAAAGGCAGACACCGGTATAGGGCCTCCTGGAAGTTCTGGACTAATTATATGGATCAAATAGATACCTACCCCTCCCTTCCTCTTCTCTTCTTCTTTCTCCTTCGATTCCCCTTCTTCTCTTTCATTTTTTCCTTTTCTTCCTTTTTCCTGTTCTTTTCCTTCTCTCTCCCCCTGTTCTTGCAAATGATAGGAGGCGGTCTCCCCCTGAACCCTGTGGCGCCGCCCCTAATTTTCTTTGCTCTTTTTCTGATTGACTCAAGATTTCTTCATACAGTAAAGATTGTGTTGTGTACGGCCATGCACCTCTTATTTAAAATTCGTTTTCTATGGATTATTCAGTCGAGACAACACCAAAATAAAGCATAATAAGGCATAGGCGTAGGTAGCTTTCGACACTGGGGGGCTGAACCTTGTTTCGGATCGCCGTCCTCGGGGAGGGGTCTAAGGGGAGGGGAGGTGTATTTGAGGGTCCTCAGATGCAATTTTGTGCAACATTTTGGGCAAATTTTACGGAAAATTACTGCAATTTTTTTACATTTATGATTCCTTGACGAAGTCAAAGGAATCTATGCGATGGTGATGTCGTGTGTGTGTATGTGTGTGTGTGTGTGTGTGTGTATGTGTGTGTGTGTATGTGACGCTTGGCTTGTAAACACGATATCTCAAGAAGGGTAACTCCGAAGGATCTCATACTTGGCAAGTAGATTGCCCATATGGAGTAGATGATCCCTATTGTTTTTGGTGGAGGTCAAAGGTCATTTGGGGTCACAAGAGGTCAAAAGGTCAAAACCTTGTAAACACGATATCTCAAGAAGGGTAACTCCGAGGGATCTCATACTTGGCAGGTAGGTTGCCCATAATGAGTAGATGATCCCTATTCTTTTTGGTGGAGGTGAAAGGTCATTTGGGGTCACAAGGGGTCAAATAGTAAATATGCTGGAAATTGCTTGTAAACACTATATCTCCAGAAGGATATATGTGAGGGATCTCATACTTACCATGTGGACTGCCCATATTGAGTAGATGATCCCTATTGTTTTTGGTGGAGGTCAAAGGTCATTTGGGGTCACCAGAGGTAAAAAGGTCAAAACCTTATAAACACTGTATCTCAATGAGGGTAACAGTGAGGGATCTCATACTTAGCATGTGGATTGCATATAATGAGTAGATGGTACTTACAGTTTTGGGTGGAGGTCAAAGGTCATTTGGGGTCACCAGAGGCCAAAAGGTCAAAACCTTGTAAACACAATATTTCAAGAAGGGTAACTGTGAGGGATCTCATACTTACCATGTGGACTGCCCATAATGAGTAGATGATTCCTATTGTTTTTGGTGGAGGTCAAAGGTCATTTGGGGTCACCAAAGGTAAAAAGGTCAAAACCTTATAAGCACTATATCTCAATGAGGGTAACAGTGAGGGATCTCATACTTAGCATGAGGATTGCCCATAATGAGTAGATGATACTAGCAGTTTTTGGTGGAGGTCAAAGGTCATTTGGGGTCACCAGAGGTCAAAAGGTCAAAACCTTGTAAACACGATTTTTCAAAAAGGGTAACTGTGAGGGATCTCATACTTAGCATGTGGATTGCCCATATTGAGTAGATGATCCCCATTGTTTTTGGTGGAGGTCAAAGGTCATTTGGGGTCACCAGAGGTAAAAAGGTCAAAAGTTTATAAACAATATATCTCAGTGAGGGTAACAGTGAGGGATCTCATATGTAGCATGAGGATTGCCCGTAATGAGTAGATGATACTTACAGTTTTTGGTGGAGGTCAAAGGTCATTTTGGGTCACCAGAGGTCAAAAGGTCAAAACCTTGTAAACACGATATTTCAAGAAGGGTAACTGTGAGGGATCTCATACTTAGCACGTGGATTGCCCATAATGAGTAGATGATCCCTATTGTCTTTGGTGGAGGTCAAAGGTCATTTGGGTCACCAGAGGTCAAAAGGTCAAAACCTTGTAAACACAATATTTCAAGAAGGGTAACTGTGAGGGATCTCATACTTACCATGTGGACTGCCCATAATGAGTAGATGATTCCTATTGTCTTTGGTGGAAGTCAAAGGTCATTTGGGGTCACCAGAGGTCAAAAGGTCAAAACCTTATAAACAATATATCTCAATGAGGGTAACTGTGAGGGATCTCATACTTAGCATGAGGATTGCCCATAATGAGTAGATGATCCTTATAGTTTTTGGTAGAGGTCAAAGGTCATTTGGGGTCACCACAGGTCAAAAGGTCAAAACCTTGTAAACACGATTTTTCAAAAAGGGTAACTGTGAGGGATCTCATACTTAGCATGTGGATTGCCCATATTGAGTAGATGATCCTCATTGTTTTTGGTGGAGGTCAAAGGTCATTTGGGGTCACCAGAGGTCAAAAGGTCAAAACCTTGTAAACACTATATCTCAGTGAGGGTAACAGTGAGGGATCTCATATGTAGCATGAGGATTGCCCGTAATGAGTAGATGATACTTACAGTTTTTGGTGGAGTTCAAAGGTCATTTGGGGTCACCAGAGGTCAAAAGGTTAAAACCTTGTAAACATGATATTTCAAGAAGGGTAACTGTGAGGGATCTCATACTTAGCACGTGGATTGCCCATAATGAGTAGATGATCCCTATTGTCTTTGGTGGAGGTCAAAGGTCATTTGGGGTCACCAGAGGTCAAAAGGTCAAAACCTTGTAAACACAATATTTCAAGAAAGGTAAATGTGAGGGATCTCATACTTACCATGTGGATTGCCCATAATGAGTCAATGATCCGTATAATTTTTGGTGGAGGTCAAAGGTCATTTGGAGTCACCAGAGGTCAAAAGGTCAAAACCTTGTAAACACTATATCTCAATGAGGGTAACTGTGAGGAATCTTACACTTATCATGTGGATTGCACATATTGAGTAGATGATCCTAAGTATTTTTGGGAGGTCAAAGGTCATTTGGGGTCACCAGATGTCAAAAGGTCAGAAAACTTGTAAACATGATATCTCAAGAAGGGTAACTGTGAGGGATCACATACTTACCTTGTGTATTGACCATATTGAGAAGATGATCCCTATTATTTTTTGTGCAGGTCAAAGGTAATTTGAGGTCACAAAAGGTCAAAACCTAGTAAACATCATATTTTTAAGGAGGATAACTATGAGGGATCTCATTCTTAGCCAGTGGATTGTTTATATTTAGCATGTAGGACAATATGGGTCACAAGATTTCGAAAGCTTTTGACCTTATTAACATGATATCTCAAGTAGGATAACTATGAGGGATCACATGCTTGTCATGTGGGTGATTCATGTTTGTTACAATATATCCATATGGCAAGGAATCACTAAGCCTTTTGGCTTTCTGGTTTACTTAAGACACAAATAAGGGGTTTTTGGCCTTGGATGTTGGGGGCAGAAGCATACTTCAGCACCCAAGATTTTTTACTGGGGGCCAGCCCCCAGCCCCCCGCTTCTTACGCGTATGTAATAAGGGAGACATATAATATTACTTCAAAGTTTAATTCATTTTATTAAATGAATTATATTTTTTATGTTATTTTTCATTTTTTATTTTTATTGTCAATATTTTTATTGTCAAAATGTTCGTTAAGTGATTGACTCATAATACCCCCAGTATATATGTTCACGTTCGAAACTTTAAATGGTCACATGCTGGGAATGGAGAGACAGTACATGTTTGAGATTGCCAAACATTACATAATACGGACAGAGGGGAATACCCATAGACGGAAGGTTCACTTGGTCGAAGGTTCACTGAAGACCGAAGATTCCTCTGGACGAAAATATATTCCGAGTTACGGGTAGGGTTGGGGTTTTGGTTAGATAGATATTCATGGATCAGGCGTATCCCCTGATGCACAAATTAGCTGTCTGTATTTTTTGGTGTTAACTTGTAATGATACGCAGCTTTTCTCCAAGAACTTTTTGCTCTGTGACACCATATGTGTAAGGTCTCACAATAACTTCGCGTTAGGGTATACTGCATGCTGTATTGCTTTAGCTTTACTTTCGGTTCCCGTGGTCTTTTTGTTTGCGCGTTATGTATAATGGCCTTAGTGTTTATGTAATACCATAGTTAATATATACCATAGTAACTATGGTAATACTAAACCTGCATTCACGTAAACAATGGAGAAAACAGAAAACGTTATGAGTGCGGGTATTGCAAGTTTCAGGTATTTTGTGACGAACAATTTAACTAATATTGTGATAGATGGGTGACATACTGTAACACCTCGACCCATCCCCTACAAAATTATGTGTCTTAAAACGTTTTTTAGACGATTTTATTTTGGGGGTTGAAAAACCATAGGGGGAAATGCCTGCTCTGCCCCCCGTGGCGCCGCCCCTGGAGACACAGGAAGTTATCCGGTTAATGTTTTCACTCAGTCGGTTCAGATGTCGAGCAGTGGTGCCGAGCAGTGTTGTCGAGCAAGGACTCCCGTCCTACCCAGCCTTTGAGAAAGTAACTCAGGATTGAGTATTCACTCCGTCCATCGCTTGGGGATGCTAAATGGAAGTTGCGGGATCAGGATTGGGAGAGATTGGTACACGCTTGTCTCATTACCCTCTGAGCTCTAGTCGAACTTTGCTGGTGTTCATCCACTATCAAAATGGTGAAGAGTCCGCTTTGAGCTCAAGAGTCTTGACCCTGAAATGTTAAACTTTAATTTTGGCAATGTGCTTATTTTAGGGTGTCTAATTTTTTTCCAAATGGACTCAGCCATTCTGTCTTCTCCCTGTCACTTGCCCCTATGGGAGTAGCAGTTGCCTGTTATGATTGTATTAGATAGTATAGCGTATGACTGACTGCCAGAGATGGTTTCTGAAGAGCTTTTGGAAGCTATATGGGACATCACTAAAATACAAAAATACAAAGTAATAACCACAGTCCGACTACTGAAAGGGAGCGGACCATTGATATCGCGGAAGGGGGGGGGGGGCTCGTCCTAACCTCCTTGAATTGGAACATGATTTTGCCGCCCCCAAAAAAACAAAATTTCTTAGAGCTGCCCATGATTGGTTAGATCAACATATCTATTCCACTTAATTCTAGGGGAAACAGTATGGCTAGCACGCAGACTAGCCACTACCAAGATACAGGGTGTCTGTGGCTATGTCAAATACAAAATATCCGATCGAACACGTGGCTACCACTAGCTATTGTGTATAGTTCGTCAAGAAAAGCATCCCACAGCGAACAAATTGACTAAAGGTATATACAACGTTAAAAAATCGACTTTCTTTTAGGCAACATAATTACAAAGACCCCCATGCACTCAGCCTTTACCTCGGACTGCAGACACATGAAACAATGGGGCAGCTGTGGACGTGACGAAAGTGAACTCGAACTCAGTCAGTCGTAATGTATTAAATCGATAAAGCATTGAAATGAATCGTCTGTAGCTTTTCCTTTTCATTAACCAACACCCTTCTTAAAGCTTATGAAGACAAACGTGACATTGTAATTATTGGTATTAAGGGTTTGCGTTAGAGCTCCTGGCCCGGGTCCCAAGACCAGATCCCGGTGGGGTCCAGGGAAGAAATTCACGAAAACCTGGAGTTACGGTAATGAAATTGTGAACGATAGAATGATCAGGCTCCATTTACATAATAATATTATCGAGAAAGAAGGTTGGTTAAAAGACAAATCCAACCCGGGAACCTGGATACTAAACAGTACAAAAAGCGGGGACACAAACTATGTAGATGGTATTGTATTACGGAACTACGGAGGCTTGATAGTGACATAGGCAAGCCACGTAAATAGCAAGTTTCCAACCCAGTATACCGAGCAGAACAGTCAACAATGTTTCCTTTAAGTTACACCGACCTCAAGTACGACAGTTATATATTCAAGGTGAATGGGAGTCATGGATAAAGATGGCTGACAACCAGAGTGGTTTAAGTGCTTTCAAAATAGTTTTAGAGGAAAATGAACAAGTTTCTTTATATTATGTTTGAGTGTGTATGTATAATCAATGAAGAATGATTCCTTTAGCATAAGTGTACATGATCCTTTTAATGGGGTAGGGAGGGTAGGGGGGGGGGGAGGACTGAGCACGTTTGCATATAAATGCAAAACTGTCGCAAGTTTGCCTGAAGTATATCTAACATTTTGACCGAAAATAAATGTGTTGTCCAAATGTGGGCTTGGGGCTGCAGCGTGTCTCGCGTCATACGCCTCTAGATGTCCAGGTTACTTTTGGGGTGTTCATTGTTAGTTCAGGGTGTACGAATGCTTCCTGGACAAAATGTGAGCAAAGTCAAGTTGTGTACGTGGGTTTTTCTTAACACTTACATAGGTAGGCCTAGGTTTAAACTGTGAGGAACTTAATAATAACCGAAAGATAAGTAGATACGGAGGTTTTAAATTAAAGCTAATTTTGTAAAAGTCTCAACTCAAAAGTTTAGGATTGTGTGTAGAATGATTCCGCGCGCGCAAAGCTTGACAAATCAGATCTTTCTAAAACTTTGCGTCACGACTCGCAATACGTTCAACGTGTATAATAAGACTATGGTTTAAGACGTTATATGGACTGCCACGTATCCAGGAGGGGCACGGAGGGTCGTGCCCCCCCCCCCCCCGTGCAGACTACTGTGTCCCCTATATGGAAAATAGATCGAAAATAAAATGGTACTACCTGTAAACGGTTGCCCCGGTATGACTCCAGGCAAGTTTTTACCAAAACTGATCCAAAAAAGAGTTAAACAATGAACGTATTTTGTTTTCTCCAACATTTTTTGCTACAATTACAGAAATTTTCTCGTGCTACGGGCGCTTTCGTCTTCAGTTACAATTGCTTTTACACCCGTTACAGATATGCTGGCTTTATAAAGGTGAAAGATAGACAAATATGCTACTGTTCTTCGTGTAGGCGTGATCCTGGAGAAGCACAAAATTGAATCGATGAGAAGTTCTGTCCTCTTTTTCTTACTATTTGGAAGATTCAGACTCACAATCACAGTTACCATACTTTGTAAGAAACATAAAGTGTCTGAATACTGAGTCCAGGGTTGGTAAAAGGAGAAATCCCCCCCCCCCCCGTCAGGCGCGTATGCAAGAATTTTGTACCCGGGGGGCACGACTTGTTCCTACCATCTAAGTGGATCGCAACCATAATTGGCGCGGAGCGTACCGAGAAAATTTTTTTTCTCATACCTCCCAGATGGCCGGAAACAGCCCTTCCCATGCTTGACAGTGATTCTTTAGACCGTTAGACGTTCACTTCAGGGGCGTAAATACGGGGGTGTGACACCCCCGGGCCCCCCGTGAAAATCAAAAGTTGGTCTCTGAGCCCCAAAAGGTCGGTCTCAAAGCCAGTTCAGTATGCCGTTGTAACAGTAGAGACAAGACATGAGCAACATTTGAACTGAAGTGTTTGCCCAAAAAAGGGGGCTTCAAAAATTCGCGTACTACTATGTCAACGTGAAAATCAAAAGTCGGTCCCAAATTGCCCGAAGGGCAAAAAAAAGTGAAAAAAGGGAAAAGGTCTTCAGAATTTCGAATCGTACAATTATGGCAATGGGAGTCGGTCTCCAAGAAATGTAGTCGGTCCCAAAAGTTCATACCTCTCTGAAAATCTGAAAATTCAAGAATATACGCCCCTGGTTCACTTTTGACGTTTTTGTTTAAAAAAAAAACAGAGGATTTCAACGATTTTAAACAGATTTTTCATCTTCGGTTATCATGACTAGCACATTCAGTGTGGAGCGCTGCTGGAACTCAATTGTGATTTACCAAAATGAATCTGTTATTAGTCACATACTGACATACAAATCAGTGGGCAGAGGCCTATCTAGGACTGCATTAATGGGGGCAAAAATATATATGCTCGACACTAAGCGGAGCGCCACGATATGTTGGCACGGAGCGTACTGGAGAAAATTCTGACGAAAATGCCTCCCAGACTGCAGGAAATGGCACTCCCTGGGAATTTTAAGTTGCATTTAAATATTCAAAATTTTTGATATCTCATGTTTTAGAAATTTACAAGTGAGAAATTTTATACTATAAGTTACATTTGTGAGAGAATAATATTGATTTCAAATTACTTTGAGCTTTTGTTTTGTTTCAATGTCGCAGTAACTTTTTTTGACTGGAGGGGGACTGAAGGTTGTTTCGGACGGCCGTCCTGGGGGAGGGGTCTGGGGAAGGGGTTCCCCTCCCCTTGGGAAAAATTTTCGAATATTTGAGGGTCCTAAGACGTAACATGGTGAAATATTTTCAAAGTGTAATAATCTATTTTTGTCTTTTCAGTTTTGAGACGATCGCTCATGCTATATGTAGGCGGACAAGATGACCAACTTTCTTTCCATCTTGTTTCTTCAGTTCAATCAACATGGAGAGAGAATGCACAAATTAATGAATAGTTACGCATCTCTTTCATTAAAGAGGTCAAACACTTGTAAGCTACACAACTATCGTTTATCAATTTTTAAAAGATTATGTATAGCAACATATTGTTGTCATTGACAATGCCCAGAACATATAGGATCAGGGCGCCACCATAATTTGGTGATTGTCGCAGATGATGTCGTACTACCACCTGCATTTAATCCCAAGGTTGCCTAAATTGCACCCTTTTTCAGCGACTCCACGTTTGTATACAACAGTAAGGATCCTTCTTTTGCTATTACATAAACATACTGTCTTGGAGAAGTCAAAGGGGAAAAGGGTCCCCCTCCCCTTAAAAATGTTTTTGTTAATTTAAGGTTGCTTAGATGCAAATGTTGCTATTTTTTCGGATATTTTGGAACTGATCATGTATGGCTGACAAATGTGCATAATTTAGGGAATTCTACCTTTTGGGTTGGTTAATGAAGAGAAAATTTTTCATTAAATAAGATTTCCATGACAAGACCTGCATTCAGGCTCTGCAACGAGACGCTTTCAGTTGACCAGCAAACCTATATGCCTCTCAGAAATCCACTCTTTTACCTGGTTTTTCGTCCACAGCTTTCAACTTTTACTGCTGGGCCCCCTCGAGGAAAATATCGATAATAAAAACAATATTGAGGTAAGGTTATAAGCTCTCGGAGCGGGCAGAAATGTTGATACTTTGCGAAGGATTTGCTAAAATTCTTATAGTTTGAGAATCACTTGTGATAGAAAATTATTACATTGATCCATCACTCCGTCGAAAACACTTACATCCAAAGCCCCTACGGAAATTTATAGCTTTAACGCCTTTTGTGATGATCTGAAAATTTTCAGAAATCGATCGGGGGTACGCTCACCATGTCCCCGTGACAGAGCCACTGCATATGGCCCTATTTTTTCTCTCTTATTCTGTTATTTCCCTCTTTCTTCCTTCTCTTCTTCTTTTTCCCTCTTCCTCCTCGCCTCTCCTTATTTCTATTCTTTCCTCTTCCTTTTTTCTTCTCCCTCTCTCTCAATTTTTTCTCCTCTCCTCCTACCCGGGGGACACGTGCCCCCAGTGCTCCCCCTGGATACGCGCCTGCTCACGTAGCCAGTCGCCGAACGTCTTGATTTTGCACTCATCACCCCAAGTACATTTTTGGTTGGGAGAAAGCAAAATTCTCAATTGGTGAATGCTGTTTGATTGACATCAAAGTCAAAAGATGCAGTGCAGCTCACATTACACAGCATGCACAGAGAGTGATCTGAGTACATATAATGGTCTTGTATGCCAACCAGGATGTAACCGTAAGCAATAAACTAGGTTTTTGTCTGCTCCAGGAGAGGGACTCATCACAGTTTTGGGAGGGGCTAGGAGTAACTTAGTTAGGACGATTGGAACTGTCTTGGATAAGGAGGGGGAGCAGATACTTCCATAGAAACCAAAATTTTCTAACTTTCCTTAGTAAGAACCAACTATTTTCTTCAACAAATCCAATTTTTCGGGGCGCTGCGCTCGCCCAAAATTTTGCGTTCACAGCATCTTTAGGGTAACCCGTCGCTTCTGGCGGGGCTTTGGGTTGTAGGACCTTTATTGTATATCCTTTAACCACCCGTTGCTGAGTCTGCATGCAGGTTTTACCATGGTAAATAATTTTCCTGCAAAATCTCGGCTCTTTGCTTTCAGTTCTCACACTCGAAGTTGTATCAGCAATAAACATTATTGGCCCAACAAATTCAGTGAACTATTCTAGCCAAAGCTAGGTGAAGGCTCATAGTTAGATGCCGGGCATCAAGGAGTTTTCATGTGGCAATCTAACACCTTGAGTAACATTCGTAACGTGATGACTAATTGACTATATGGTCTGAAGCTAAATTTACCAGTACCACAAATTTAATCAAATATTTGCTTTTTCTCTGCATGCAAAATTTCGTTCAAAGTAGAATACGATATCGACAATCTGAATTGTGAACTGTGAACACTGTAAATCAAATTTCACCTCAGGTACTTATATATGGATGCCTTTTTGTCTCCAAAGAGTGAGCTCTTCAGATGCATGTAGGTGACTGCATCAGGTGAGTGGTGTTACTTTACATGATGGAAGTAAAGGAAAATCCTTGACTCAGCCTGTACCACCTCACGTGTTTTGCACACACACACTTGAGGAGGGGAGGGATCTTCTTCATGTGAGTAAATATAGGCATGTAATTGCTAGCACTATTTCGCTAGCACCTATTTGTCTCCAAAAAGTGAGCTCATGAGGTGATGGTGCACCTGAAGTGACTAAATATAGTCACCTTATCGGCCAGGTAAGTGCCGATGTAACTCACCTGAAGTGCTTACCATAGTGGGGGGGGGGGGGAGCTTTTTAAGTACGTAGAAACAGGCACTGAGAAACTAAGGAGCTCCAAACCCAAACAAAAACCCTGTCGGATCACAAACACAATGCCAAACAAACTATACACACCATGCAAGAGGGAACAAAAGAGTCTTTGTGACTACTGAGGTTCAGGAACTGCCACTGCAGCCAACCCCAAAACAACACCCCCTAGCCCCAGAACCACCCCAAAACAAAGTCCCACCCGTCAACCAACCGGCCCACAAAGGCCACCGCGCCCGAAGGCAACACCACACGCCCGAGGACAACACCACGCCCAAAGGCAACAACACTTAAAAAGCACTGGGCAAATACAGGTGCACCTTGCCCAAGGGTGCCCCGGAGGCAGTTGTGGCAAAGGATAACCTCATTACTCCCACGTTTGAACAAACTCCACAACCGGATGCAGTTTAAAGTCCTACCCAGGTGCCTGAGGTCTTTTTTTCCAAAAGTCCCCTGACTCTCTGGCGAAGAGCCAGGGGCGAAAACCAAACAATACTCCCGAAGGAGTTCTGCTCCCCGAAGGAGTAACAACGTCCCCAAGGGACAAACTTTGACTTAACTGACACCACCCGACAGTGGTCCCGTTCTAGACTGGCTGAATAGAACAGGTCCCACCTGGGAGCTCCGCCGTCGTGATCACGGACACTCCTGCGCCAGGTAAGTATCTGAGGTTGCAAGCTCTCATTTTAACAGTTTATAGAACACCTGATGTGATATTCAATTGTTTCATGTAGGAATACATTAAGTATACGAAGTGTTTATCTGCCTTGATAGTGAACTTAAAACATTCCTTGAAATTTGTGAATTTCAGTTGAGTACATAGCCGAATAAGCTTAATTTAGATATTGGGGCAATCTTTGCTAGTATGAAGTTCACAGTGAATGGATAATATTTGTGTAGCTTCAGAAATCAGGGCGAATAAGGTTTAAATCGTGTAATCTAGCTCCGCCCACAATGACGTCACGTGGGACTGTCTCTCTCATACGTTCCTACACACACATGATCTTGATCAGATGACATTAGACGTTTTTAACTTCCCTGTGTTTTTTCTTAATATTTAATGTAGGATTGACCAAAAGAAGCACTTCTATGACTGGGCCTATTATTTTTCACCCATTGTTCATTTTTTCCGATTGTTGTTTCAAAGGACCGTTTAAATTGAAGTGTATTGCTTGACCCTTGCTGCAGTTAACGTTCAAGCTTCTACGTGTGAACATAATGTGTTTAATGTGAGCTACTCATCATCTTTTGAATTTTGTAACTCTGATATCAATCAAAGAATAGTTACCAATTGAGACTTTCAGATCTTTCCAGACTCTTCACAATGAAAAGATGCACGAAACGATGAGACTCACAGTGAAGTGAAAAGGTTCAAGTCTGGGTCCCTTTTGCCATGTACCCGTGAACAAGTAAAAGTTATACTTAGGGTAACGAGTATCTGTCTTTCATGGTGTGAAGGATGGGAGATCTGCACTCTGTACTGATTATTATGAAAAATTTATATGAGGGCTGTGGTTGAAACGATCAGCTCAAAGTACACAACTTCCACCTTCTGTCAGCGAGCCGGCCACTTAGACTTCTTAGAAAGTATCATAAGTAATTTGAATAATTGCTTTTGAAGGGGTCTTCACTTTCTACCAAATACATATGATAGCGCTCTTTACCAAAGAGAGTCGTTACAACAGGTTACGTTATCAAGTATGCCGATTTAAAGTACGTCAGAATGGGTGGAATGGAGTCCTATGTATGATAATCAGGCGTGCACAATCACACAAATATGAAGTGTAGGCCTACTTGTAACCTTTGTAAGAAAACTGTGGGTACGGGTATAATCGTCATAAGGTTATATATCACCGATAATTTATCGGTAGGTTAAAACGCAGTAATAATATATTAAGCTTATTTAATTCATCATGTCAGTAATGGACATACTCAGATAAGGTAATACCCTGATTACTTTATCACATGTATTGGAGATGGAGTGTGACAGCCATCTTTTCCATCACTTCTTTCAAAGCGCGCTGTTATTGACAATAGCACTAGCAGCATGTGCTTGACGCCAACACGCATGATGTAACCGTAACAACTTGCTTTTGTGCGCATTCATGTGCACCTGCGGTGGGCGCAATACTAGCGGAGGAAAGGAAGTTTCTCTTAGAGTGCAGATGGCACCACTTGAGGTGCGGTTAGTATCACTCCAAGTGCTTGCAGTATTACTCGACTTACGAGGTCTGGGGCCATGCCGAAAAGTGGCAGCTCAAGTGTTATCAGTAACGCTTCAGACAGGACAGTGACTCGCCTGAGGTAAAACTACAAGCTCATCTTCTTCAGGCTCATCGATAAACTCACATGACGCACATACTTGATTTACAATGAAGAGCTTGGTGTGCTCTGTCATTCAAATTCCTGCTGAAAGCTTCGTGCTAGTGTTGCCATACTCTTAAAAAGTTGGGTAAAATTTTCTGGGCAATGTAGAGTTGGTTAAATTTTTCACAATGTTGGGCAAAAGAACCGAAAAACCTATTGACCAACTATTGGTGAAATGGTTTAAGTGAATTTCTTTACCCAACACTGGTTAAACGTACCGCCAATTAATTCTTTTAGTAACACCTATTTCTAAATTTTTACATTCAATATTAACATTTTGCAAAACGTTTACTTACACTGTGGGAATTTTTGCTACAACAATTTGAGAAAAGTGCATGTTTAAAATGCTGTGAAATGTTTATATACCTATCCTTTGAATGGAGCATTCCGAATTTTTCAAAGGAAATTTGTGTTTATCCTTTATTGCAGGTCTAATTGAAATAAATTGAAGCTGGCAATGGTGAATTCTTGCAGAAAATTATGTTTCTCAGTTGTACAATACAACATAAAAAAGGAGAAATTGAAATATCGTGAAGAAAATTGTATTATTAATCGTTAATAATAACAAACAAGTCTCACTGAAATATATATATTAGCCAAACCATAGCATTCATTTGTATATGAACTCCAAATTAAAATCCTGCTACTTTTGAAAGTGGCTAGCATACTGGAAAAAAAGCATACTTACCTGGCACAGGAGTGTCCGTGATCACGACGGCGGAGCTCCCAGGTGGGACCTGTTCTATTCAGCCAGTCTAGAACGGGACCACTGTCGGGTGGTGTCAGTTAAGTCAAAGTTTGTCCTTTGGGGACGTTGTTACTCCTTCGGGAGTATTGTTTGGTTTTCGCCCCTGGCTCTTCGCCAGAGAGTCAGGGGACTTTTGGAAAAAAAGTGGCTAGCATACTCAAACTTTGTCCCTTGGGGACGTTGTTACTCCTTCGGGGAGCAGAACTCCTTCGGGAGTATTGTTTGGTTTTCGCCCCTGGCTCTTCGCCAGAGAGTCAGGGGACTTTTGGAAAAAAGGCTAGCATACTTACCTTGCGCAGGAGTATCCGTGATCACGACGGCGGAGCTCCCAGTCCCAGGGTGGGACTGTTCCATTCAGCCAGTCTAGAACGGGACCACTGTCGGATGGTGTCAGTTAAGTCATAGTTTGTCCCTTGGGGACGTTGTTACTCCCTCGGGGAGCAGAACTCCTTCGGGAGTTCTGGCTATTCGCCAGAGAGTCAGGGGACTTTTGGAAAAAAGGCTAGCATTAGCAATGCCGGTAGCTTTTAAAACTTGTAGAAGGTAACTTCTCTGAGATATTTTAACCCCGATGGGTAACTTGTTTTACCCAACCGTTGTTTCCGGGTTGGGTAATTTTTGTGGTAACTTTATTGGTTAAACCTTTTACCCAACCACTTGGTAAAACCATTACCCAACGACTGTTGGGCAAAATTTGCCCAATATTGGTTTGGACATATTCGTGCCCAGAGTTGGTAAATAGTTGGTTAAAATATTTGCCCAACCGTTTAAGAGTGATATGCATCTTGTTATCCCTTTCACATGCGGGGAATTTCACTATGAATTCTACCAAAATCATACTGGACTACACCAACGTTACCAAGCCTGCCATAAGGCAGTTCCTTGGCCCCTTTCTGTTCTCAAAGTACTCAACTCTTCACCTGCGCTTGCGCAGCTGAAGAAGCATCATCGTGATCATAGCCTTGTTTCCTTCACTGTCTTGTGGTAACTTTCCACGTCTCTGTATTGAGAGAGGAGGGGAAAATTTCCACCAGAAGAGCGAAATTTAATAAGCTATCTTTGGTAGGCTGAGGTATCGTCCCCTGTGGTTCCCGCAAACTGTTATCATATGGGTGGCACTACTGACTACAAACATATAATCTTCTTCGGTGCCCCCCTAGGCGGTGCCGGTGCCCCCTATATCAGAATTCTTGGCTACGGGCCTGCCCTCGGGTCTGTCACAAGTAATAACCTATTCTTAGAGGGCTGAAATACTCGACATCATTAAAAGACATTTTCCTACGTTGCTGCTAAAGATTGGAACAAACTTCCTCTTCAATTTAAAAATGCCAAATGATTACGTCTTTTAAAAGTCTTTCATGAGAATTTTCTGACGTTTATGAGCTTTCTATGTTGTTTTATATTTGTGTTACTTTACCAAATTGGTTTATGTTAGCTGTAGTATTGATTTACCTATTTTTTTTTTTTTTTTGTAGTCACTTTACTGCTTGTTTCTATTTTATGTTTTATTGCTTTAAGCGTTTTGATATTTGATTTGATTTTTTTATTTGATTTTTCACTTTGATTCATTTTATTATATATTTTTATTGCTTTCTTTTAATTTATTCAGCCTAATATAATTTATTCAGCCTAATATTGATTCACTGTTTTGATAGGGCCTCTGGTGAGATTAGCGTTGGCACCTCCGAAGAGTTTACCGTTTAAACCTAAAATAAAAAATAAATAAATATTTTTTCGGTGAGCTTTGCAAGCACTTTTCACAGCTGTTTATTACTCCATACATCATCAAATGGACCTGTCGTTAGTCTGAGCTAAGATTTACTAGAACAACTGACTATTCATGTCGTCATAGGCCTATTTGTAATCTGTTCAGCCTAGCACATCCAACGTATTTTCCCTGCACCCAAAAGGGTCCTCCAAAGGGCGGCTGGCCCACGCCCACGAAATGGAGTTCGCATTCTTTCGGTACCTACTGGCCCCCGAGTGGCCGGGTATTATGACTACTGATAAAATGCCCTTCATAAGAGGTTTCCCCACCCCTGGTCTAAGCTATGTATTCGTAGTAAAGATGACAGGGGCTGATTCAGGATTTCACAAAAAGAGGGGAGGGGACTAACTCCTGGACGGTATAGTCCGCACCTACGAACGTCAAATGTACGAAGCCGAGTCGATATATGAGGCGGTGGGTCAGGGAAAAATTTGAAATTTAGTAGACACTCAAATGGATCTGGCAATCAAAGTAAGCATAGCCTACATATTGTACAGCAGCTTTGAGACCGTCTCAAAAAAAAAAAAGAAAGTGGTGAGGAAAGGGGGCGGGCTGGCACGGAGAAAGTCCCCCTCCTCCCCCCCCCCCCTCTGGATCCGCCGGGTAAGATGGTGTGCCTGTATTCACCTGTATTCACCTGTAGTCCATCAGAGAAAAATCTGATGGCAGACGGGGAAGGGAGTCAAACATGACTCATATTATCCCCCATTAATGACATCAGTCTATCAGTGTTGAGAAAGGTCTTAAAAGCTTCCACTGTGGTACATCCAACTGCTTCTGCTGGGAGGCTATTCCAGGCATTAACAATCCGGAACGTAAAGGAATATTTCCTAATGTCTAAATTACATCGGCTCTTGTATAATTTGAGACAGTGCCCTCTGGTAGTACCTGTGTCTTTTACCTTAAACAATTCTCTATAATTAACATCCTGAAAACCCTTGACAAGACGAAAAACTTCAATAAGGTCTGATCTGAGACTTCTCATCTCTAATGACATTAGCCCT
This sequence comes from Holothuria leucospilota, assembly GCA_029531755.1. Lineage (NCBI taxonomy): Eukaryota > Metazoa > Echinodermata > Holothuroidea > Aspidochirotida > Holothuriidae > Holothuria > Holothuria leucospilota. The sequence continues at coordinate 13,057,056 of CM055968.1, read as the reverse complement.
AATAGGTTCAGTCTAATAGAAAAAGTCAACTCACTTAAACCAGGGAGCATACGAGTGAAACGCGTCTGAACCTTTTCAATAAGAACTATATCCTGCCTCAAGTAGGGGTTCCAGGCTGGACTACAATACTCCAAAATTGGCCGTACTAGTGACTTATACAAGGGTAGCAAAATTTCCCTGTCTTTGTAAGTGAATGACCTCTGAATAGTACCAAGTACTCTATTAGCCTTCTTAACAGCCTCAGCAATATGTCTACCATGCTTAAGTGACTTATGAACTATCACCCCTAAATCTCTTTATTCATCAATTGACTGCAGATTGACACCATTCATCTCATATAAGGAAATTCAAGATTATTCCTTCCAACATGTAGAACTTTACATTTACTGACATTAAAAAGCATCTGCCAGTCATTAGACCACCGACATAAGGTATAAAGGTCAGCCTGAAGAGTTAGAACATCCTTTTCGTCAGAAACACAAGAAAATACTTTGGTGTCATCAGCGAACTTAATTATATTACTACAAATGTTCTCATCAATGTCATTTATAAAGATGGTGAACAAAACCGGACCTAAGACAGAACCTTGTGGCACTCCGCTGTGAACAGCTGTCCAGTCAGAAAACATACCACCTAAAAGCACACGTCGTTTTCTATTGTGCTACCAGTCCTCAATCCACTTGCAAACATAATCCCCTACACCATGAGCTTTGAGCTTGGAAATGAGACGACAGTGGGGAACTTCATCAAACGCTTTCTGAAAGTCTAGATAGACAACATCAACAGGCCGTCCCTGATCAACATAACAGGTAACTTTGTCTAAGAAAAAAGGTAAGTTAGACAAGTAAGACCGCCCGCTCATAAAGCCATGCTGTGAACTTTTAACTAATTGAAACTTTGTAAGATAATCAACTATATAGTCTCTTATAATGACTCCATCACTTTACAGACATGAGATGTCAGGCTAACAGGCCTATAGTTACCAGGAACACTCTTAACACCCTTCTTATAAATTGGCACCACATTTGCATATTTCCAATCGGCAGGCACAGTACCACAATAAAAACTTTTGGTAAACAAGACAACCAATGCTGGACTTATCTGCTCTGAAACCTCCCTTAATACATCAGTGCTAATTGAATCGACTCCTGGGGATTTACCACATTAAAGACTATTCAGTTTCTTCTTTACGTCTTCAGAAAACACAATATCATTTAATTCATTCTCCTTATCCTCTATAAATAAAGTTCTAGGCACAGGCAAGGAGTTTTTTTGGTCTCAATAGTGAACACAGAAGAGAAGAAGTTGTTAAGAACATTAGCTGCAACCTGGTTATCTGTCACTATCTCTCCATCATCATCATCAACAACTAAGGGACCTACTTTTTCTTTAACTCCCATCTTGGAACGTGTATAAGCATAAAAGGACTTTGTATCAGTCTTTATGTTACGAGCCAATTTAACATCAAAGTTTCTCTTGGCCCTTCTAACTTCACAGGTAGAAATATTTACACTCTTCTATAAAGAAGATAGTCAGAATACAACTGGGTATCTCTATACCGCTCTCAAAGCTTATACTTCCTATTTACTGCCTTTTGCGCAGCATTGGTCATCCACTTTGGCTTTTTCATCCTTCTCCTCCTCTTCAAAGGCACATATTTCTCTACGCAATCCCCAAGAACTAAGCAAGGACCGCATCTCCTCAACAGACGTTTCAGCAAAAAGGAAGGCCTAATCAATTTCCTCCAAATAGGTACGCATAGCATCATAGTTCCCTTTCTTATAATCATAACTGACAGGTTTTGTATCCTGCCTACTAGGATTGAATACCAAGTCAAAAGATATACCAAGATGATCACTAGAAGGCAAGAAATCACCAACTAACATATTTTCAACTATATTAGGATTGGTAGAGAGAACTAGATCCAGTACATTACCATATACATGTGTGGCTACATCCACATGCTGAGTTAGTCTGATAACAGTCTTGCACGAGATCAAGAAAAGCAGTATCTGCCGTATCTGCACGCAATTGCAACCAGTCAATACTAGGATGATTGAAAACTATGGAAAGCCGTTTTAAATTTAATCAGGAATTTTAGATATCTCGAATTAATTTCAGATATCTCAACTTATGCACTATTTTAGATATCTGAAATACAATTTAAGATGTCTAAAATTCATTTCGAGATATCTTAAATTGAATTCGAGATATCTGAAATACAATTCGAGGTATCTAAAATAGAATTTAAGATATCTAAAACTGAATTCGAGATATCTTAAATTGAATTCAAGATACCTGAAATAGAATTCAAGATATCTGGAATAGAATTCGAGATATCTAAAATTGAATTCAAGATATCTGAAATAGATTTCGAGATATCTAAAATTGAATTAGAGATATCTGAAATAGAATTAGAGATATCTAATACTGAATTCGAGATATCTGAAATAGAATTAGAGATATCTAATACTGATCAATTTAAAATTCCAATTCAGATATCTCGAATTCGAATTCGAGATATCTGAATTGGAATTTTAGATATCTAAAATTCGTCCAATTCAGATATCTCGAATTCGAATTCGAATTCGAGATATCTGAATTGGAATTTTAGATATCTAAAATTCGTGATTATTTCGAGATATATGCAATTATTTTAAAATATCTGGAATTATTTTAAGATATCTGGAATTATTTTAAGATATCTAAAATTCATTTCGAGATATCTGAAATAGAATTTGAGATATCTAAAATTAATTCAAGATATCTGAAATTCCTGATTAAATTTTAAAACGGCTTTCCATAGAAGTCCCCCATGATAACTGTACGTAAGCCTCTGTTAGAATTCCAGTCCGTAATGTGTTAGGTGTATGTCTCCCTCTATCAGATAAGGTCAGTATACTGGGCGAGGTGACTGATTTGTTCATTTCAACGATACATCAGTACTAAGGAGACGACCGTAGCTCATGCCGCTAGCTAGCTACGCAGGCTGCAAATACTTGCGCGTCTGCTACCACAGCAACAGGGAGGAATGAGATTGCGCGACGATGTCGGTCGTTTTGAGGGCAAAATGCATCGTAGTAGGTAAGTTAAATTTATACCACTAAAATCTGTACCATAGATTGTACTTCTGATGTGGATACGATGAGATTCAAAAATTTTTAATTTGGGAAAAAGGGACATGTAGGCCCTAGGCCTATGGCTTTTCCTTCCAGTTACAGGCCTAACGTTAGGCCCTAACGGTAGTAGTGGGTTGACCGTCGAATGCGCACTTAAGAACCCTACCATTGCAAGCTTTTTGTATGATATGTTATGCTAGATGCGCACTCGACGGGCCCGCGCAGTCGACGGTCACCCCATCATACTACTAACGTTAACTTAGTAGGCATAGGCTATGGCCTAGATGTAGGCTAGTTAGTAACTCGGCCTTCCAAGTTCAAGCCCAAGAGACAGGGTTAGCGCTGAGCTCCAAATTTGGTGGGTCCCAGCCCGGACTTTTGGACCCCTTAAAAGTCTGAAACACTGATTTTAAGGGGTCCATCTGGAATTTTAAGGGGTTTAACTCCCTTAAGTTCAACCCTTTTTTCCCCTGCACTCCCCGCAGCAGCATTGTCAGTGATGGAAATAGGGCCTAGGCTAAGTTTTTCATCAAGATACCATAGGCCTAACGTTAAAAGCATTTTAGCATAGGCCTTGGCCTATTACCCGTCTGGAAAACATGCATGTTACGCCGAAGATCTTTGGCGTGCAGTAAAGACCTTATACGCCAATTTGATGGCGTGATTTTCTTGTCTTTTACATACATACTGTACTTAAAACACGGTACAACAATTTGGCGTGGCGTAAAAATTGAGAAAAGAGGTGACCGGCGTAAAAATTCGGTGTGGCAGATACGAACTTTCCAGACTGGGCCTATTATGAGTTGGGAAGAAGATGATATTGATAAATGTCCACAGTGCATTCCATGTCAGGCCCACTCCGAAGTTACGCCAAGAAAAACAATAGAAATTAGGCTATAAGGAAAATGCCAACTCCACGCCGAAAATCTTCAGATTGGAGTGCATGGAATGCACCCTGGATAAATGTTAGTGGCAAAATGACCACTACATGACCATTGCTCAAAACTTTCTGAAAGCCCTCAGTGCTGCAAATTACTACCAAAGTTACATTACAAGGCCTAAACACCTAGGCCTAAGACTGTCTCTGAATCTGTTGGTGACAAGGCACTCTTTTAGGGCTGTGACTCTGGACTGTGTAGCGATTAATCACTAAGCGATCTCATGTGGAATAAACATTTAGTACAAGCTACTAAGCGATTAATCGCAAATCCTGTTTTTCATCCATTTTCTATCACTCTGTAAATTGCAGAGTGCATGACATTGGCCCCTACATAGTATGTAGTATGTTATCATGTTATTACTGTTTCGACTATGAACAAGCCTTTCCAGGAATCGTGTTTGGGGTTCACGGGTATTACCAATTCATTTGGAATAGACCTATTTATCACATCAATCAACACACACCGAGTCTTTCTGTTGTGATAGGTAATCTCGATTAATCGCTAAATGTTTGCAAATTTTTGCAGTTAAACCTCCCTTAATAATTTTTTAATTATTTTGCTACACGTTCACAGCTGTACACTCTTTTCCTTATGAAATGACCCCAAGTGACTGCTAGATGACCTTTGACTCCAATGACTGACCATCACTGACAGCCCATTATCCATTCATCATGGCGTCCAAGTTACATTCAAATTTGCCCAGGTATTTGTTTGAGGGGCAAGTTTTGTTTTTTTTTTACCAGTGTCTCGTAACAGTCTTATATATGGCCAATTTAGCCAAACGCTTAAAAAAATGCACAAAATTTTGACAAACAGTGGTGTCATCCTATCCATAAATAAGAGTTTACACACATAGCACAATCTTAGAGAACAAATACAACATTTATAACCACTTTGCAACAAAAATCATAGGAAGATTTGAATGGGCCCTCCAGCTCTTGGTGCATGCAGGCCTTAACTCAGCCAGTATATAGTGCAGATACACGTCTAGGTTAGGTCCAATGTATAACATGTTAGGCAATGGCAAAAGTTTTAAGCCTACCTGAAGAAAGTTGCCCCATAGCGAAAAAATGTTGTAACTTAAACTTGCAATATATTTCAGATTTCATTTGAGGGTATTTTGCACATATATATCAGTGACATGTTTTAGGGATTGTTGACCAGTTGGAGTATTTTGAATCTTTGCATTTGGCCGACCACTTTGCTCAATTCAGGCATACTGTCTACAGCACACACTGTATGAAAAAAGCTGCACTTGGCCTGGTGCGATTGGACTACAACTTTGGGAACTAAAATCTTTCCTCTTTGAGAGTCCAAAACTTTGAAAAAATGCTCGCTGATTCCAAAAAATCTCACTGCTACAATATTATAGTCTGCATAATTTTTCCACTCTTTTTAAGTTGAAAAGATTAATGTTTTGGTCAAGATTCTGAAGGTTGCACTTAGCCACAGGAATTTGTATTCCAGACACACCATTGCATACTGTATATATACTGAACTGCACATGAACGATACACACATGCTCTAGATATGATCTGATATAATACTGGTATGTACAAATGCATGTACTGTGCTCTTCGTTTGAAGTTTGTTTCACACATCAGACTACCATGCGGCTTCACGATCAGAACCAGAGTCAGGCAAATACTTTCATCTGCAATATAACTACGTCAGCAGTTCAGACATTCATCCAGCTGAGGCAAAATTTCTGTGCGTCCAAGCTTCTTAGGATGCGGAGGAGGAAGCCTAACTTACAAACTGCGCATCCAGAGACAAAACATTGTGTCTGTGACGCGCAGATGCGCCAAAATGCGAACCCTGCCAAGAGATTGCGATGGGGTCTTATTACTGGCAGGGAGTCAAATAGCAACTCTATGCTACTAGCAACTTCAGGCTAACTAGCCTACATTAAATTGTTAACCAGGTGTTGCTGTTAAGCTGTGGCCAAACTGCATTAGGGGCCTTCACTACAGATTAGGCCAATTTTACTAGCCACAGATGTCCTCAGCATTTAATATACAGGGGGTCAGTTATTGTAACTTGTAAGTTTCCACACCTCTTAGTTTCCTTCCCTACAAAAAGGTAGGCCTAGTTTCCTCCCTTAAATTTTAAACGTTAGTTTCCTCCCTTATATTTTAGGTCAAGTAAAATCATGTTATTAGGCAAGAAAGCTGCTGTTTTTTAGTTGCAAAAGAGACTAGTTGTGTCAGTATTCAGTCAGAATGTCTCTTTAGCAAAACATCCCCACTTTTTAGCTGCCAAAACTTCCCTGCTTTTTTACCAAAATGTCTCCGTGGTAGGCTATTACATGTAGGCCTAATACAAAAGCTCCCTTCCCCCCCCTTACCCCCACCCCCCTTCCCCCCCATGAATAACAACGGCCAACAACGTGTTTAAGATGACTATGATGATGGGACTAAAGCCCCCTCCTTTGCCCTTTAACTTGTTATGTTATGTTATGCCTTGTTAACCATAGCTAACCTGTGTCCACTGTGCTTTAATTTTTTAATGTCACTCTGTAGTAAATGTTTCCAAAATGCAATCACTCAACTGTACTGTAGGTTCGTGTACTTCAGTGTTGGCTCTCTCTCTGATCAGCTCACCTCTTTGCAACCTGTACAGTACTTAAAGCTGATGACACTTTTTAAGCAATTCTCGCAGACCTTCAGTCTTGCGGACCTTCCGTCTTGTGCACCTTTTATCTCGCGGGACTTAGGTCTGGTTTAGTAAATGCTGTACCTGCATCCTCATGGCAAGTTCTCTTTCTTCAAGCATTCCATTATAGGCTATGTCATTGATGTGACAGTGTGGCTCACTGGGGTACTGATATCAAGAAAGTGCCATAGCCACAATGCAAATTCCACATGTATGTCCATGATAAAGTTGAAGATATTTCAAATTTATGACACTTTTCGTAGGTTGGTAGTGATGAAATACAACTGTGGTTCTCCTGCAAGATGTTCAAAAGGAAGTCATGTTACTAAATTAAGATTTTACTCTAGGTCTTTTTAAGAAGACAGTCAATTTCAACCATCATATTGAGAGCCAATTAATTTGCCTCACAGACCTATTTAACCCCTGGGTGGAGAGAAGCAATTGAGATAAAACATCTTGCCCAAGGATATAATGTAATGACACAGGTGGGGGTGGAACCAACAAGTCCAACACCTTAATCAATAGGCCACCATGCTTTGGTTTTTACTGCTCAAGGTCCTATCAGTATTCTACAAATACCGTTGGTACTGTAGCGTATTATAGTGGAGGCACTGAAAATGGTCTTAAGTTTTTTGTGTTACTGTACATGTAGTGTGGCCTGTTTGTATGCCACCTGTACTTTGGCTAGTTACAGTATGACTGCCCACAATGGCACTGGCTTTGTGGTTTCAATGAAAAGAAAAACCTACTGGATGCAGTCATGATGGCGTGTGTGTGTATTCTTGTGTATGTGTGTGTGTATTTGTGACACCTCTTGTTTACATGATATCTCAAGAAGGAAAACTGACAGTTCTCAAAGTTGGTACATGTAAGTAGATGCCCTATATTGAGAGGAAGAACCATATTGTTTTTGGTGGAAGTCAAAGGTGATTTGGGGTCACCAGGGGTCAAAACCTGAAAACCTTGTTTACACGATATCTCAAGGTAGGAAGCTTGGATAGATTTCATACTTAATATGTGGATGCATTATGGTGAGTGGAAGAGTGGAAGGACCCTATTGTTTTTGGTGGAAGCCAAAGGTCATTTTGGGTCACCAGGGGTCAAACCCTGAAAACCTTATTTACATGATATCTCAAGATAGGAAGGTTGGATAGATTTCATACTTGATGTGTGTATGCATTATGGTGAGAGGAAGAATGCTATTGTTTTTGGTGGAGGTCAAAGGTCATTTGAGGATACCAGAGGTCAAACTCTGAATACCTTGTTTACACAATATCTCAAGGTAGGAAGCTTGGATAGATTTCATACTTGGTATGTGGATGCATTATGGTGAAAGGAAGAACCCCTTGTGTTTTTGGTGGAGGCCAAAGGTCATTTGGGGTCACCAGGGGTCAACCTTTGAGAACCTTATTTACACAATATCTCAAGGCAGGAAGCTCCGATAGATTTCATACTTGGCATATGGATGCATAATCTTCAGAGGTAGAAGCATACTGTTTTTGGTGGAGGTCAAAGGTCATCTAGGTCACCGGAAGTCAAACTCTGAAAATCTTTTTAACACGATATCGCGAGGTAGGAAGTTCGGATAGATTTCATAGGTATTATGTGGATACATTATGGTCAGAGGTGGAACCATATTGTTTTTGTTGGAGGTCAAAGGTCAAATGGGTTCACAGGTGGTCAACCTCTGAAAAGCTTGTTAACATGATATTGCAAGGTAGGAAGCTTGGATAGATTTCATACATAGTATGTGGAAGACTTACGATGAGAGAAAGTACCCTGTTATTTATGGTGGAGGTCAAAGGTCATGTGGGGTCAAACTCTGAAAACCTTGTTTACAAGGTAGCTCAAGTTAGGAAGGTTGGATACTTCCTGAGGTGTTGCATTTAATCCATCGGAGAACCCCACAAATTTTGTCAGAAATCAGAGGCCAGCTGAAGTCGCCAGAGGCCATGCAATAGCAAAAATTCCCAAGAATTCCCAAGGTCAAATATGAACATGAAGCTGTAATTTTCCAGCACTTTAAGATCACATTCAACCAGTGACTGAAAGAAACATGACATCTTGGCATTATTTGGGATTACACATTAAGTGCTATAATTAATTTATCGAAACCACAATGCATTTTTGCATTCTGGTTATGGATACCAGAAGTATCTATAGGCAAGCTTCAAGCACACTAGGCCTGTATGCTTCTGTAATTTGTACATGTGTAACTTAGTTACCATGTAAGGCACACTGTCAAAGTGTCAATTACATTCATCTCAGGCTAAAATTTGGATGTCGTTTTGTCTAGTCCTGTATCTAATGTGAGAAGTTCTAAGTATCAAAAAAGCATACCTTGCTGCAAAGATTTATAACCTAGGATGATGTTACTGTAGAAAATTGTTTTTTTTTTTCAGCAAAGAGAGGTGGGGATAGACCATCATAAGAAAGAGTTTTAGGGTGGAGGGATGCCACTCTTGCCAAATTTTTGCTTCTTAAGTAATATAATATCTCTTACATGCAAGATAGTGCTATCTTTGGCAGAGCTTTGAACTGTAATATTCTGTTTAATTCAACTGTCCAAAGGCAGTGTTTTTGGAAAATTTCAGGGGGTTAAAAGCCCATGGGGGGGGGGGGGCTATGAAAAACAAGTCCTGAAAGTGCAGCAACAAATCATAGTGAATTTATGTTGCTCCAAACCTTACATGTATTTGGAGCATAGAAATGAAAAGGGAGAATGACATCGGGTGATTTGGATTGAAGCTACTCAAATGGCTCCCTCTACGGCAACAAAGTAACATCCAGTAATACAAACATCTATAGTAGTTGTTGGTTTACCCCAGTTATTGGTGGAGAAACTACAAGTTTTCAAGTTAGGAGTATAAGACAAAACACTTAAGGCACTATGACTTATCCCTGATGTGAAAATTACTCCTACTCTTTTGAAAAATTGAAAAAGTGACATTTACCACCCTGTAACTTCTCAACTTGAATACACACTGTATGTACATTCAACCAGCAGAAGCACCCTCAATTTTTGTGGCTTCACTGGTTAAACATTCAGCAGTGCACTGTGTCAGCATTCTCCCTTACTTTAATGTCTATGATTTTAAGTAATGTGTGTCTGCCTTTAAGGATCAAAATAATTTTGTATATGTTCAAATGAGATCTAACCTTGCTGGAGAATGAAAAGATTGCGTGTTCCATTGTTAGTGAAGTAATTCCTAAATGATGGCTCCTTTTTCCACACAGGAGATTCAGCTGTTGGCAAAAGTGCATTGACACAAGTTTTTCACAGTGATGGAAGTCACTTTCCCAAGGGTTACTCCATGGTAAGAAATTAAACCTCTGGTTTACATTAATGAAGACAGAGTGAAATATATACTTAATCTGCAGCAGGACTTTTTCACATTAGGAAGCATTTGGCTTGATACCTGCAACACTATAAACCTGCAAAGAAAAAAAAACTAGTGCTGGAATTTTCTACACCTTTCTTGCAGCAAAGAAATCAGTCAGTCATATGCTGTGCAGTAGCTCATGGGACACCTAAAATATAACAAATTACCACAAACTTTAGTATTCTGACCCTTCCTGAAATGAGAAAGAAAAGGTAACTCACATGTCTTTTAACCAGCTTAATTTATTAAAGGGGAACAGCTCTTGTCCCCAAAATACTGTAAAAATTCATCTTAAGTACAGTGTAAATGTGTGCAATATGGGCAATTTGGCACATGGCATGACAGTAAAATGTACTGCTGTTGTATAAAACTGTGCAAAAAAAGTGGGCTGTCTGGAAGTGTGTAACCACAATTCAATTTCAGTAAAAGTTTGCATAGACTTGGAGCTTGCATTTGGGTGATTATTTAAATAAGGGTACCAATGGTAAAATATGCTTTTAAAGGCAACTGTCTTGCTATTTTAATCCACATGGTCTTTGCTATGCTTTCATTTTGTCCTCACTATTTATGTAAGTGCATATCTTCCAAAAAATAAGTATCATTGTAGTGAATCCTCCCAATTTTGATGAAAAAATTGGCTAAAATTAGCAATTTTGGGGGCAAAAAGTGTGACATTTAAACTACCATAGCAGAAATTAGATTTTCCCTTATTTTTACACTTATCTTGCTCAGTTATTTTAACTTAAATGGTTGATGAGATATCAATTGTACCCTTGAAACTCATATTTTATGAGAAACTGACATTTTTCTCTTTCCTGGGATTTGACGAAAGAGAGGTTCCACGTGTAACATTTAGTGTTACCGTTACAGTGTGAAATTTCAGTATCTTATTTTCCAAAAATTACCTACAGTAAATACTAAATCTTTCTTTTTTTAGTGGTTGATTGAAGCCTGTGCAATTGTTTAATGCATATATAGGTTTGGACAAAAGCAATTGTACAGAAAAGAAAAACATAGCCATTTTGCATTTTGACAGGCCACTTTGGTGTCACGGAAATATGTTACATAGTGAACCTTTGCAGTTAAAATACTACTACTTCCTAAACTTGATATGTTGTCATTTTTAGCTGAACTATAGTATTTAACATAGCTTTTAACTTACAGGTAGTAAAACTGTGCCACCTTGTTTATGATTTGAAATATCATACAATATTACTTTGGTGTTCTCCCAATCTAGGTTACACGTGGAACGTATTGTTTGTACCACAGAATTGAGATGAAACTCTTGACTAAGTAATCACAAGAGGTTTTAGCTTCAGACTGCTCAGATTAACTATAGAAAACCCATAAATGATATAAAATAACTCAATAAGTAGTCTTAGTGGGACAAACATATTTTTGGTGTTCATGTTACACTGTGAAACCTATAATTTCTGTGCAATGGGGCTATTTTGAGGTCAAACGTCATCTGAACATTCATAAAACAACTTGTACAACATCATTTAGGCCTAAGCCTACAATGAACAAGTAAATATAACAATTCCACCCATGGTTTCACATCAAAAATTATGATGCATGAAATTAGGGCTATAAATGTCATGTCACAGTCTGGTACCCTAATTAAAATAAACACCCAATTCTGCTTTAATCAAGTATTTTCTGTTTGTTTCTTGAACCATTACCAAAGCAGTGTCATATTTTCTGCACAATTCTATCTGAAAATAATGCAAAGAATAATTTTGTTAATTCTCATTGTTTTTTCTGATATAGACAATTGGACAGGAAATTTGTGTAAAATCTGTCAGTATACCTGATACAAGTGATACTGTGGTGAGTCATGTCAGCATTTGATAATAGTTAAATAATTTTAAATGAGATGCAGTCAGAGTGGAAGTTTTTCTTTGGACCCCCCTCCCTCCCCCGCTTTGTCTCTTGTTTATTTGTATATTTTCAGTCTGTAATTTGTAGTTTATTCTAGAGCAGGGATGCCGCTATGGTGGGCGGCGCTGGGCGGTGACACCCAGCACTTGATATTCCCGCCCGGCACTCCAGGCAAACACACGTCTCCCCGCCCACCACACATCTGCTTATTGAGACCTAAAACTAGCCCTAAATTTACTCCCTAAAGTAAAATGTGGGAAAAATGAAAAATTAATGGCTGAAAAATGGGGTAGAAGCCATGAGGTGGGGAGTGAGGTGCTTTCCCCAGATCAGACAATTACCCGGCACTCAAATTTGGCTAGCTACATCCCTGTTCTAGAGTATGGTAGAGGTGTAATTTAGGAAAATTTTAAGAAAGGGGCCTGATAAATTTCACAAGAAGTCAGCTGAAGCCTACAAGGGACTTTGTAATTACTTTACCCTTTTCAAGCTTCTTTTGTATTTTTACATCTCTTCCTCTACATCATGGAATGAAGGTTGGCAGATGTGAAGGGGTTTGTGCAGCCATGGAAAATCCAGAATTTAAAGTGTCATGGAAAAATCAAACAAAGCAAAGTGTTTGTCTGATCCATTTGGTGGTCTGCAGTTTTTGTCACAAAAGTCTTTTACAAATGCAGGGCTAATCTGTAGTCTTTTCTTTGTGTGTATGATGCCAGCATGCTTCCAATTGCCACACTAGCCATTGCAGCACATACATGTGCAAATAGTGATAGATGTATAAGGTTTGTTAACAGTTAACAATCACAGTAAGACCTTAGATACACTGAAATGTACTTTTGAGAGTCACTAAGTCCAACAATATACGTAATATAGTTACTTTTGTTATTTTTTCTCAGGAACTTTACATCTATGACTCAGCCGGGAAAGAAATGTTCTCAGAGTATGCTTCACAATTTGTAAGTACAGTAATTTGTGTTAAGAATAGAGGAGAACCATTTTACATGATTACATGCAAAGACTTTTCATGTAAAAAGTGCTTCATTTTTGTCAATTTAACAGAATAGAATACTTGAACTAGCATTTGTATCGACATATTAACTTTTCTAGCAATATGAAAGCAGCTTGTGATAGCTCTCTTCTATACATTTTTTGTGTCTATGGTTTAGGCTTTGGGCAATATTCAAAGTGGGTTACAATTCTAATGTCTTCTTTACTAGCCATTCAGTAGTCATCATATTGTACTGTTTCAAAAGGTCACATTGTGAGCTAACATCCAAACTGGGCCCTGATAGAACAATGAAATCTAAATCAGATGACTGAGTAATAAATTGTATAGCCTAGCAACAGTGTTGTTGCTACAGTTTGTGTCCCTGGGACTGCCTTTAGTTTGAATTTGTGGCCCCTGTAAATAAAACATGTTTGAAACTTATTTTTGCATTGCTGTAAAACAAAAGTGCCACAAGGGATGGGCTACCCTCTCCACCCTCTAGAAACACTAGTGCTTAGCTAGAACCCTGATGTTTAAAGCTTCATTCCAAATTTAGATTCTTTCAGTTTCAAGACCATTCCAATGGGAAGCCACCTAGATTCTTGTTTTGATGAAAATGTTGTATTGCCCTTTAACTAAGTTGAACCTTGAGGCTGTTGCAATTTTCCCTGAAAAGACACGTACATAGTGTGTGCATTGCGTACTGCATATGCAGTTATAGTCCACTTCACTTTTCTGAGAAAATTTACCATAGGTGGTAAATCTACCCATCAGCAGTATAATGGTTTATCTAATTCTGCAAGGGAATTTACATGTGATCACAGCCTTGCAAAGCCAAGTTTAGTGAGCTGTTAATTAATGAAGTGGTAATATTCAGAGATGTTACTGAGCAGGCAACCACAGGCTATGCACTTAGATATAACATTATCTTTGTTTAGCTAGCCAATCAAAAGTATTACACTGAGCCAGCTTATGCATAAAATTGGGTGTTGTTTGAACAATTACAGGAGTTCCAGATTAAAGTCTTAAACAGACAATAATGTATAACTTGAATCTGCCTAGTGCTGTAAAATGGTAAGGATGATATTTATTTTGTGTTTTGCATTATGATATTCTATTTATGACACATTTCTCTCAAACAGTGGGATCACCCTTCAGCTGTGATGGTAGTCTTTGATGTTAACAATGAGAAATCCTTCCACAGTTGTGTGATTATCAGTTGCATCAGTGAAGGCTGGCAGAAATGTAACAATACACCATGAGATCAAAATATTAAAGGGCTGTCTTAGTGACCTCATGTAGGTAAAATGTCCTCAGCTTCATGTGCAGTGTGGTAATGTCTCTACACCGTGGAGTGTCCTAATCAGAGACACTGGTGACACCTTTACAATCAGTATTGCAAAAGTTATTCAGGTGTGACTTAAAACTTTCATCTTTGAGGAGATCAAAGTGATGTATCAGGTTCAGTTCCTTCTGTTTGTTTTTCATTCATTTTATGTATATTGAAAGGTACCATTGGGGTGGTTGAATGGAAATTTCAATGGTTCTGATTGGTTCATCTGATGTTCAAAGCTGATGTTAGGATGAGGGATTCATTGAAGTGTGGAGCTGGAAAATTGGTGGATTGAATTTTTCAAACAAATTTGAAAAGTGCAGGTGATTGTCATGTGAAATTCCAGTGGTTTGTCAAAGTACCCTCATCTCTTTGGATTATCGGAAATTTCATTTGTGGGGAAGACATGCTTGAAAGAAGTTTTTCTGTGCAGTACTACATGTTGTGGGCACTGAATATGTTCATGATATGAGAATCCTATCAGGGCTTTGAAAAGAATATTAAGCTTAATATGTATCATGGCAGAGTTGCATTTAGGGAATTTTAGGTTTAGTAATCAATAGCTCTGGCATTTTAACTCCATGGGGGATGAAAGTGAAGATGCATTGGTCATCCAGGAGCAATCTAAGGTCTTTCCATCAGAAATGGCCTTTAAATATTGACTAGAATAAAAGCGTTGAGTGAAGCTGTTGAATTGGAAGACCCTCTACTCAACAATGTAACCCATAAACTTTGCAGGTTTGTCTCACAGTGGTGGTTCAGCCACTGGAAGCAATTGCATGAATCCCCTCCCCCCATCCCCGAAGTGTTGTAGATAATTGAAATTTTATTAGGAGAGGCAAAGAGCATTTCCAGATGCAGTTCCACTGTTTTGGTCCATTGTCTTGAATAAATAAAGGTTTTATGAAGAAAGTAGAAAACTTTTACCTTAGTTAATCCTGTAAAAGGAAAATTGAAATCATGAACTATGAATGTGCATATTATCAAATGCAAGACCGTACTGTAAAAGAGATAGTAGACTTAGTGTAGATTTGGGATTTTCTTTTCATTATCACAACTGAAGCATTTGCTATGATAAATTGTAGGATTAGTTATCAAAACTTAATTCGGTGAAAGGTTGTTGTCAAGTACTATAAATGAGGTGGATTTTTACATTATTCCTGATATGATAAAAAGTGCATGCATGAGAGAGTTTTAGTCTTTATTATCGAAGCATGTGAAATGAGTTCAAGGAATATGACTATGACGATTATGAATATAATTAGACTGCAGAAACCTCAACAAAGTTTTTCTATTTCTTTACTTTTTCAAACAACAGCTGGGATTCAAAGAAACTGACAGGTCATGTTGGGTTGAAGAACCAGGGAGCAACTTGTTACATGAATTCACTGCTGCAATGTCTTTTCTTTACAAACAAGTTAAGAAAGGTATGTTTTAGGTTTGATCAGGACATTGATGATTTCTTTAGAAGAATAATTTTTTAAAACTGTCTTCCAGGGAAAAGTAAATAATTGAAAAGCTGGGATTGCCCTTTTCCTAGTGAATTATGGTAAAGTGTCAACAGCTAAAGTACTAGAAAATGGGGCTACTACTTTGAGAAGCAGGTGTCATCACACACTTACAACCTTTGATGTGTTTAAAACTGGAGAGATGTTTAAGTTTGACCTCTCCCCGATTTTTTTTTTTTTTTTGCAACCTTCAGTGTACATAGCAACCTTTTGGATAGTGTAAACTGTAAAGAAGAGAGTAGGTCCTAATGTTCTGAATTCCTTTTGCCTAATACATGGCCACAATACAGGGGATGTATCTTCTCCCATGATAAAAGCTGAAGTATGACCTTGCATTAGAGATAGAAATATGAAATGCCTAGGAGAATAACAATCCAAATGTGTGATCTTCCCAAGCTTCCATATATAGGTCTGAAAGAGGCAGGTTTATGTGCTCAGAACTCAATAACAGCCCAAAGGTTGCTTGTGAAGGCTTTTAAAAAGTAACTCATCAGCTTGAAAAACTTTGCACATGGTCCCACTTTGTTCACTGTATTTTAACATGTAAGCCTGCAATGGTTTCACCTCACAGGCTGTCTACCTGATGCCAACTGAAAATGACGACTCAAGTCGTAGTGTTCCTCTAGCATTGCAGAGGGTCTTTTATGAACTTCAACACAGCGACAAGCCTGTCAGTACCAAGAAGCTGACCAAGTCATTTGGGTGAGTTAGATGAAGATCATATTTTAGTATGTAGACACATCATTTAGTTACAATCCTGAACAAAGTTGTCAGGACATCTTCCACATTTATGCATTTGAAACCAGTTTGCCTTACGCTTCCTTCAGTGTTCAAATGTTATATATGTTTGATACTTTGTGTCTGTCTCCTTAAGTATGTAGCATTATACAGTGAAACAGGGCCAAGGTTTTAAAAATTCCAAAAAAGTGTGCAATTTTGTCAAAAACCAACCTTAGGAACTGCATTATGAGAGATAAAAGATAAGATCTGATATTATTTCTTCAGTAGTTCAAAAAGATAAGATGTTGACAAAAAATATCCATGTATGTGAAAAGATGAGGGTTGTCAAATTTGGGAATTAAAAACAAAGAGAAAAAGTGTGTTTGAAGCTTTTGAACTGTGTAAATGATGTTACCAGTAAGAGAGTCAAAGAAAGAAATGTTGTTGTATGGCAAAATATGTATTTTACTAGAACACCCAATATTGTGGCCTACTTTCTGAAGCAGGAGGTGGCTTTTTCATGTCATGAACTGTATAGTCTCTTTGGTTCATTAGTATGGAAGTATATTGAGTGGGTAGTCAGCTATTTTGACAGTCTGATGCTGGTAACTTCTGCTACAGCATCATCACATTGATTCATAGCTATTGTTGTCATAAAGCCCCAGATCTGGATTTCATTGTTAGGCTGACTTTCATTGAGAGACTGCTGGTATGTGAAGTCCATGTAGCTTGGCTTTTTATCTATGAATTAACGTGCTAGCACTTCTTATCAATTTATGTATTGAAAATAAGGCCCAGAAGATGGAACATTAAAACGGTCCTTTTTTGTTTTTTTTTTAACTACTGAGTGGTACTGGTTCCATTGTTTTAGAAGATGAAATGAAAGGGGATCTACTTTTCAAATGTTTTTGTGCAGAATTTTTTGTAGTCCTGTGGGACTGTTTTACATTGTAGGTGTTTCTCATGTAAACTGCCTAAGTAGCTACAAAGGTATGGGAATTGTCCCACAGACAGTTATTTTTTGTGACCATGGAGCCCATATGAGCATTTTAGGCACATTTATGGCAGACTGGTGGATCTAGGTATTTTGTAGGAGGTTGGTGGCTCTTTTAGAAGGGCATGGTACAGGGCTAAAGCCCCTCTATGGTGGGGGGCTTTCAAAAACCTGGGCTGCAGGAAATAGCACTCTTCAGTACAAAGTCACTACTGGATTTCTCACCCCTTCTCGGGTCTGTAGCAAAACAAGGTACTGAAGGGGAGGGGGAGATTGCTTTCAAGGAGGTGGCAAAGTATGTTTCAGGGGGCATTATACACAAAAGTGCACTAAGGTGATGTAACTTTAAATATATAAGGGGCCAAATAATTTTTCTGGGGTCCCCCCCCCCATTCTGGCTATGGGCTAGCCTTCTACCATATATGGGTTACCACTATGTCAGGAAATTTGGCATCTCAAATGGTCTAAATTGCAGAAAACTGCAGTAATAGAGTACAAATTATTCACAATTTAATTACATAATTGTTAAAATCTGTTTTCCCTGGAATGTTGTATGGGCCATTGTATGCAGGTTGCAGGTTTCAAATGGCTGCAGACCACACATGAGAATCTAGTTTAAGATCATGAAGGATACATCCTAAACTTGTGAATTAAAATGTTTCATTCCCATCATTTTTTCCTCAAATTCTGGAAAGTGCCCATCTTATTTTTAATTTCACCTAAGTCTGCATAAACTTCACAGCAAAAGTATGGGAACTTCTTTCACCGTACAGGAGAGGCATACTTTTATTGTTGACATTACAAACAAATTATCTCCCTGAGGCTACAGTCCTCATTTAGAAGAGGTGATGTTGCATTTATTTTACCAATTTACATTACTTTGAGTTCAAAGTAGATTACCAACAGATCACATCATTGTTGCAACATGGTAAGCTTTGTTGGGAAGAAATCATGTAATTTATGCTTAGTTACAGAACTTATAAAAGGTCACAAACTTATGGAAAACTTATGACCTGTCTAGCCCACAAGAACTTCTTAACTTCCAAAGATGATTTGAAAAAAAAATTGAAGTCATTCACCCTTTCATCCTTCTCCCAGTATTCACATAAGTGTCAAAATGTTTGTACAATAAGTGATTAATTTTATGACTTGATTGTTACTGCTTTCTTCCCCCCACAGGTGGGAGACACTTGACTCCTTCATGCAGCATGATGTGCAGGAATTCTGCCGAGTGGTAAGTTGACATGTATATAGTCAGTGTCAGGTATGATATGAGTTCAGACTTTCATACAAGCATAACATTCAAGGGGCTTAAACACCAGGTGCCAGTGAAAACCATGGTTGGCAATGCACTGCCAAGACTTAAGGATTTGCCCAATATTACAAGTCACTATGTGTATATGTAACATGGGAAGTGAGCTTATAAAGTAGTGGCAGCCTACAAAAATCAAGGAAAACCATTGTCCTTATTAACAAAAATATTTCATCAGTGTTGGACTTGGTAAGTGGAGGTTTATGAACAAGCATCGTGTACAAAGATGAAGAAGTCAACTGATCATACTTTTTTGAAGGAAACCAGGTACTAGGTCTCTGGGGACTGTCTCGGAAACCAGCTCAGGGACCATGGTGTAATAGCCTGGTACCAGCGTAATGTAAGGCTTGCTCACATGAAAGCTTTGGCAAAGTTAGTTGTACGTATTTTCGTGGGAATGGGTGTGTATTCACACCTGTACTCAAAGGTTTGGGATGTTAAGTATTACTGTTAAATGCATAATGAGTTATGTAGTGGTACTCATACTTAAAACTGGGGACTCAACACTTGTTTTTGTACTCATTGTACTGGTGATCCAGGGGAAGTCATTACCCCAGCTTACGGAAGCAAAGAGAGATTTTCAGGTGCTAAGGTCTTTTTTGTATGATATGCGATAAAATCCAGTATATTATATGTTCTTTTAAGTGGACTAAAGCTTCCTTAACTACTATGTTTATTCTGTAGCTGCTCTTCTTACAATATGGGTCTCAGTGTGGTTTTCTCTTGTTTATGAGGTGAAATTATGGTCTAGTTTCAAAGGCACAGCTCACATTAGCAGCTCAAGTTGAAACTTAAGGATGTAACATTCCTTGACCTGTTGATCGTGATGTCAGTTTTCCACTATTGGAAAGTTTGGTTTTCCAGCTTGTGCAGAATGATTTCATTTTCCATTTTTTTACAGCTTCTGGATAACATTGAGAGTAAGATGAAGAGTACATGTGTGGAGGGAATCATACCAAAGGTATTCGAAGGGAAGATGATCGTAAGTATTTGACTCACTCTTAGTTTTGCCAAACTGGTGCCAACTTAAAAGTTTTTGAAGGTGATAGAAGTTCACCTTATTGTCATAAAATGACCAAATAATTGCTAACATCGTGCAAACGAGTGCATGTTTATAAATGTTTGGAGGGGATAATAGGGAGGTTCTCAAAGGGAAGATGGTCTTAAGTTATGACCATGTCTTGTTTAATTAAGCAGTAAAGCTGCATAATTTGCATGGTGGGTGGAGAATTAACCCTGTTCTTACGAGTAATTCCATGTATATCCCATTATGTTACAAAGTGCATATTTATCTTTGACCCTTTAAGGACTGCACACTTAAATGCTGCCCTCACCCCTGGACCAACCACTTCATATAGTGTGGTAATTAATACAAGAATGGGATTTCAGTCTTTGTTTGTCATAAGAAATAAGCAAAAAATATTGTACATAAGTTTTGTATGAAGGGTGGTTTCTTTCATTTGATACCAAAATGTATTGTACACTCATCCCCTTCTTTGAACTTTGGGGCCAGTACCAACTTGAGCCTTAGCCAAAACCCCTCGTAGTCTTAGGCTATATTGTACATAACAGCAAAGTGGCCAATTGATTAGGCCTTGTCATAGTCTCATTGCTGGTAGAAACTTCTCAAAGACTGATAGTCACTTTCTCCTAATTCAGATTCCCAAAATTTGGTAATGCTGCTTCTTAAATTCTTTGTACCCTGACATTGTATCAAAATCCGATTTTTGAATCGAAACAGGAGAATCAGGCATGATTTGAGCCATTTTGTACTGTTGCAATTCAGTGCACATTATCTTGGAAAGTTTCAGTACCAACATGGATCATATGGTGCACCAGGTGACAGCTAAATTTGTGTTCTACAGAGTAACCATAAGTTCCAAAGTGGTTGTGTTATGTATATATTCCCTTTGTCTGGAGTAAAATGTCTAACATGGCAGTGCCCAATCGGACTCTTCTCCAATAAATATGCTATGGAGTTGACTTTCTTCAAAACAGATTGACTGTCAGATAAATTGATCATTTCTTGTAGTGTATAAAATTGTCATTTATGTTTTCTTTTGATAGTCTTACATCAAGTGCAAGCATATTAACTATGAGTCTATAAGATCAGAACCATTTTATGACATTCAGCTCAACATTAAAGGCAAGAAGAATGGTGAGTGCTCTCAACTCTTACTTTTAGATGAGGAGAAAGGAATCATTAAGATATGAACAGAGGTTCAGTTTAGGTTGTGCACAGTTTCATCACCATTTAGAATTTAGGGTCTCTCTGTTGATGGGACATTTTGACCATCAAGCTGTCATTATATCACAGTTTGTGCCTAGAGTTCCTGGGCTGGATTCACAAAAAGTACTACCACAAAATATGGGACTTTCACAGCATATGTTGCTTAGCCAGTGTTCATGAAAGAAAAAGTTTGTAAATGTCATGCATAACTTAATGCAAGGCTGAGAGTTGTCAAAAGCACAAAAATCCATAGAAACACATACTGAGACATGCCTTATGAAATAGTTGTGCACAGTGTCAGACTGCTTTTGTAAATGCAGGAGACCAGGGGGCATTGTTTCAACAATACCATACAATGGTTTTGGACTAACTTGTGAGAAAAAATGTAACTACAGACACAATTGACTTGTGTGAAGTTGTTGCTGTTTATGCTGCATATGTTTTTATAGACAGCATTAGTTGTTTTGTAAATACCACTTCAGAAGGTACTTATACCATACATATGTACTTTGTTGTAGGCTAAAACCTACACAATTCGTAGTGAATCCAGCCCCTGCTGTGCATCATGTTCTTCTATCACATCCTCTGTGCATGTGCGGCGGGGGGGGGGGAGGATGACAGTCAAAAATGTACTGACATCATGTGAAAGCCTCTACAGGTGAAACTGCTACTTTAAAACCCTGAGTGCTAAACTAACCTAAATTGTTGAGACGGAATCATAATCCCAGGAATGATTTAACAGTCAAGGTTGTATGATGCCTTCCCCTAGCCTCATATTTTAGATAGTTGAGATTAAGTTTTGAATTAATTTGGGAGTTGCTTCCTTATGTCTATTGATTGTCCTCACTTCAATAGTTGCACATCTTGTTATGCTAATATGTTATTGTGCATACTAATCTTGCTGGCAGTAATTTTGACTGGTTGGTATTTTTGTTTTCAACAGTCTATGAATCTTTCAATGATTATGTCGCCACAGAGAAGCTGGAAGGGGAGAACAAATATGATGCAGGGGATCATGGCTTGCAGGTTAGTAGAGGTTGTCTCTTTGGACCTTCATGTAAAATGAAGCCTCAGCCATGTTGTTAAGATGATCTGGGAATAGTTGGTGTGGTGGAAGTGTTTTAGCTGACAGTTGCTGGTCTTCTAGGTTGAGTGAAAGGCTGAAAAGTTTACTGCATTTTTACTGTGTTATCATTCCAAGCAAAAGTTCTGCAGCAACCAGGCTATCACCTGGTTAAGAGTGAGGAGGTACGATATTCTGAATGAAATCCCAAGATGGACTAGTTTAAGGTTAAGGTTGAAAAACTTGATATTGCGCACATTCCTGTGTACCACACTCAATGGCGCTGTACAAAGAAAAAAATCACAGAGTCAAGAAAACGATACGATAAAAAAGATAAGTTTTTAAAGCCCTCTTTTACTTGAATGATGAGGGACTGGAAACTGTCCATACCACCTTTCAAAGATTATTGTGTAAGGTACTATTAGAAGTGTAGTGGTCACCAGGCTCCTGCAACGTATTCTACTTGCTATAATCCCAGTGGAAAATGCTCCTGGTAGGGTTGCTTTGGCCTGACATAGTCATGGAACTTTTTTCACCTTCCAGACCTGTACAAAGTCATGGAGTTTTGTATAAATGACAAAAGTTATGGCAAAATCAGAATTTTGTGAAGGCTAACTTCTTTGAAGTGTGTGTACAATGCATATTTATCATGATACTGGGTATTTTACACCCAAGAAAACAATCTCATGTGTCCTTCTTTGAACTGTATTGTGGATGTTTGGAATTTGGTCATGAAAGTGTCACGGCCGACCTGCGAGTTTTGCACAACTGCCTGTACTCGTACTTGTGAGAACAGATTTGTAGTCATACTCGTACTCACAGACTTTGGAAGTTATGCGTTGGGGCTAATGCAAAATGTTGTACTTGTACTCACGAAAAAGATGTGTACCAGTACTTGTACTTACAACTAGAGACGCCACACTTGTACTTGTACTTAGGACAATGTACTTCAATTCCATGACAGTCATGGAATTTTATTATCTAAGGTGCAAGTCTAAAAATGCCCTTTCAAAGTCTTTGCATGTACATCTCAGTAAAAAGAGAAGAGATAGGGGGATATTAAAATTTCTTCACCAGAGAGAATTTAAGCCACCATAAATATCCCAGCTTAGCTTGTGATTGTATGCTCTGATATTCATTATTTCTCTTTTCAACAGGAAGCAGCAAAAGGTGTCATATTCACCAAGTTTCCTCCTCTTCTTCATCTGCAACTGATGAGGTTCCAGTATGACCCACACACAGACTCAAATATCAAAATCAATGATAGGTGAGTCTCGCAATTTCATATGAAGTTATTTCTTTTGTTTTTCTGTGACCTGAATTTATATCACATCATAGATGTGAAGTTTACCTGTTGTATGGAAGGAGTCCACAAAACCAAAAGGGCTCTTTCAATTTGCCCAAATCAAGAGAGCACAGTGGGTCAAGACATATTGTGTACTGTTCAGGGATTGCTGGTGCCAATAATGCTTAATTCATTATGTTTTGTCCCTATGCAATATGCTTTTTCTAAGTTGCATCCCTCTTCTTAAAGGTTAATGGGTATCTGTGACATAATGTGTCATGTGAGGGGGGGGGGCAGGCCATATATAACTGCAGTTGGCTACTTAGGGAATGGGGGACATGTGCATGCTGTACCTTTGATTAGTATTTTGAGATAATGGTGCCATATAAATGCAAATGTTATTTCTTCCCCTTTCCAGGTATGAGTTTCCTTATAAGTTAAATCTTGACCCCTTCTTGAAAGACCCAGAAGACACACCAGCTGATTACACCCTCCATTCAGTCTTGGTTCACAGTGGGGACAACCATGGGGGACATTACGTGGGGTTCATCAACACAAGCACAGAAGGCAAAGCTCAGGTAAGGAAGAATGCCCCCTGCATGGGTGTTAGGTACAGTGGGGTAGGTGTACACTCAATGAATGCATTCTGAAGAGCCTGCATGGCTGGCTGTAAGGTATCTCCCTGAGTCAATAATATACCATGTTTGTAAAGCCAGTAATCAGGGAGCAGATAGTCTCCACTCTGCCCAGTAGAAAAGTTTGGGAATATATATGTGATGTCTGAAATACTAGCCATGACTCTTGTGATCATTATGATTGCTAACAAAAAAGTTTTTTTTATTTAAGAGCTCACAAATATGTCAGCAATAGCATCTAGAGTGGATTAGTAAATGGAATGGATGCAAGAATAGGCTTTTGTAAATTCCTTTGGTGTGAACAGGAGAAATGAACTGAGATGAGTATGTGGCAGAGCATCTACTACTGTGCCATTGTGCAGTTACATTATGTCCATATATTGAGATGATACATTTCTTAATGACCCCTGCATTGTCTTTGCCAGTCTAAATTATCAAATAAATCAGACCACTGTGGTCATGGGACAGAACCACCCCCTCCAAAAAGAACCAAAGAAAAACAATAATGTACTTTTATGAAATAGAGGAGGACCACTGTCAGTTAAATTATGTTACAACAGTGATCCATGAGTAGTGAGGGAGGTGGTGTGGATAAATGTAAATGATATTTACTTGGTTTGTATTGCCTCCTTCATTATTGTATTTGTAATATCCTAATCCTGTAAGTAATCATTGTATTGGGGTCAAGATGGCAAATATGTGTGGAAAACATTTCTTCACCATCTCTGTTTTATATCCCTTGCTTTTTCTAAACAGTGGTGCAAATTTGACGACGATGTCGTGTCGAGATGTACCAAGAAAGAGGCCATTGACAACAACTTTGGGGGACACGATGAAGAGCTGATGGTTAGGAATTGTACCAATGCATATATGTTGGTGTACATTAGGGACAGTTGTAAACGTAAGTACTTCCTAGCCCCCTTTCATCTTTTATTCTTTCCTCTTCTACCAACCCCCACCCTCCAAACCTCCCCATTCCAGTTGCCATCCCTTAGCCCACCTGCAAAAGCATTATATGCATGGCATTTACAGTTTGATCTGTGTGGAAAGGTTATCACACTACCAAAAAGTTTTTCTAAGCATTAATCAAAGATACAAGAAATTTTCATTTAAAAGAAGGTCTAAGCTCAAATCAAGCTTTGATATATTAGAGGGATATGTATCCTAAGCAATCTGGTGAAATTTCCATTGAAATCTGATGTGTGGTTCTCAAGATATCAGCAGATAAAGTTGTCACATTTTCAAGACAAAGTGAACTTGAAGCAAGCACATATGATGTCATACCCTCACATTAATGAGCAGCCTTTTGCTTTTCTTTAAACTTTTTACCAATTTTCTCCTCAACAATCGAATGTTATCGCAATATGGTTGCACGAGAGGCACGGGAAATCACACTCTTCACATTCCCCATGGGGAGGTCCTATTCCCATTAATTTCAAGGTCAACACAACAGACAGAAAAAAGAAAGGAAACAAAGCATTCCTTGTCATTGTGAGGAAGTGATATCAGGGAGTTGCCTACTGATATAACTTTCACTTGCCTAAAGCTCACTTCAGGTCAAAAATGTTGTAAGTTCTTTTGCTGATATTTTGAGTAATATAAGTCCGATTTGAATGGAAGTTTCATCAAAATGCATAGATTTAGTTCCTCTTTCATATGTGAAAAGTTAAGTTTTGCTTAAACCCTTCTTTTAAGCCATTTTGTGGAAGGCCTTTTTGTTACATTATAGCAGATGAAATACTCATGTGATTGAGTTGTAAGAAAAACAGGAAAACCAGCTAGCTGGTTCTGTCAAGTGAAGAATGATAGATGAAATTAGGAAGCAGTGAGCTGCAGCAGCCGACTACCTCAAAGAGTTGCAAAGGTTTCTGATTAGCACATTGCTGCTAAAGTGTAGCGCCCTTCCCCCTTACTGCTCAAGTCAGTATGGGACAAGTAGTGAACAGCTACTTAGGCTAAATACTAGCCTAAAGAAAAAATGATGCGGATATTTATTGCAGTTACGTCTTGTTTGTAAAAGTATGTAATAACCAAGTTCTGTAAAATATGTAATTTCAAAGGAAGTACTTGAATGGGAATGCAAGGTAGCCAGTAGATTACCAAACCCAACAGTTTTTTCTGCAAGTAAACAAAGCACTTATTGTCTGAGTGGTGATTTCACCCTTTCACTCCCATCCACACTCCCCCACCCTCACCCCCTGGGATGTAGAGCCTTAGCCAGGATTTAGAAGTTGGGAGTCTCACTTATGTCTGCAAAGTTTACTGACACACTAACACTGCAAGTGAGGTTCAGCTGTTGTGAAAAAGAGTTTTTGCCATGATTGCTCTGATGCAAAATATTTATGTTGTGTCTATTGTAGCAGCATAAGTTGGGTTGGTAACATCAGTAGTTTGTAAATTAATGTGTAACCTGAGCAACATCATATTTGTACTCCGTTTGGTAAGTTATGCCTATGCCTCGGAAACTATGATATGTAAATTCCGCTGTCTCTTTCATGATTTTATCGTCTCAAAGACAGCAGGACACATTGCTGGCTACTACCTTGCAAGGTAGAATGATAAATTTTGATATTGCTGGTATTTGGGTTGAAAAGTTAATGTGATTTAAATTGCTGTCTTGTATTTGTTCTCAAATTTACAACAAAAAAATGACAACTTGAGTTTCAGTTTAGGACAGCTATTATGACAGTGGTACTGTAGTTTAGGGCAGTGGTGGGAAACCTCTGGCTTGTGGGCTGTGTAGACCTTTTGATCGGCTTGCGAGGCAGCTTGTAAATGCAATTTCAGTAAAAGGTGGGGTTTAATTATTATTTATTTCTGACCTGCCCTTTATCCTGCTCACCTTTTTCTGGATGTCTTTTGGTAAATAAGCTGTGTAATTTCTCTACTGTAGTAGGTTAAGACATCCCTCTGTAATCAAAATGGAGCATGTGTTGTATATCATGTCTTTACATATAACTAGGTGCAGAATCTTAATACTGCTGGAGGTGAGACACCACTGCATTGCATCAGAGATATGGTACATATCATTAAGGTTGTGGACTGCCTCATCTGCCTGTAGTATACTCAGTAAGAAATATTTTGTTGGGAACTGTCTTAGTTCTGGTGGATCACAATTGTTAGCTCACACATTGTACATAGTACATGTGTGAGGTTATAAAATGGGGCAGATGTCGTCAACTTTTCAACAAAAGTTTTCAGCCTTTTGATGTGTGGAGATTTTGAGCTGAACTTTTGGTACACGATTGTTTGCCGTTAGAGCAATAAAACTTGCCTATTTGCATTTTGATATGCAAAAGTTAAATTTGGTTTTTAAGCAATTTTTGTTGGGCTGAGTTCACTGTGCCTGCTGAACAGGTAGCTGTTTATTCATTACACTTATACCAGTTTACTTGGTTGTGTGTTCAGTTGCTGTCTCGCAACTGCCTGTGCAGGTTTGTTTTGAAATTTGATCCATTCACACACATCAGTCTTTGTTCATCAAGTGGCCTGTGCAATCACAATGCTTTGGGATAACTAATTGTATTATCAAGGTTCATTAAGCAAGGAGTTCCATGGGAACTCCCTGCATTGAGCAGCTACTTGATTCATGATAACAAAATTTGAAGCAAACTCTGTGGTCAGTTTGGCTTACAAGAAAGGAAAGTGGTTTAACCTGTTGTGGGGATATGTCCCATTTTGTTCCTGGATCAATTGAGATGGTCAAGTCAAGTAATTGCAATACTGTAACTGTTTTAAGTTCAACAACAGTAGCAGCTTTTTGAGTCTGTAGTTTGTTTTGATTGAGTGCAAACCTATGCAGTGTTTGCTTGTAGAGTTGTAGGTGCAACTAAATTTAATTTGCAAACTTGAACAGTTTAATAACATCAGTTTAATTTCAGTCTTGCTGCTAATTAAAGTATATAACCTTTACAGGCCTTCTTGATTTTAGAAAATATGCAGTGATATTTGCAAATCTGTCATCAAACGATGTCAGTTGCAGTGTTTACATGCCTAAACGTGCTTGTGATTTTTGATTCCTTGCCGAAGGCAGGCAAGGAATCTATGCGATGGTGATGGCGTGTGTGTGTATGTGTGTGTGTATGTGTGTGTGTGCGTATGTATGTGTGTGTGTGACGCTGCTTGTAAACACTCTATCTCAAGAAAGGTAATCTTGGGGAACCTCATACTTGGCATGTGGATACCCTATATTGAGTAGATGATCCCTATTGTTTTTGGTGAAGCTCAAAGGTCATTTGGGGTCACGAGAGGTCAAATAGTGAACGCCATAGAAATTGCTTGTAAACACTCTATCTCAAGATGTGTAACTTCAGGGAATCTCATACTTGGCATGTGCATGGCCCATATCAGGAAGGTGATCCCTATCGTTTTTGGTAGAGGTCAAAGGTCATTTGGGGTCACCAGAGGTGAAAAGGGCCAAAATCGTCCAAGCACAATATCTTTGAATGTAGAACTTGGTTTAACTTGAAACTTGCTGTGTAGCTGGCTTTTATGTAGTACATATTTGTCCTAAAATTTCATGAAGATTAGAAGTCATTTGAGGTCAAAATTGGCATTTTCTTTAAAGGTCTTCATTCTACGGTAGCTGTGATGAACCATTCATATCAATAATGTGATAACGGTCTACGTATATTTACTACACGCTCTGTAAAACTTAACCATACCCCAAGGGCATCCGTATCCAGAAGATCATGATAGCTGTTAGCTGATGGTATTCAGCTCTCCCATTGGATAGTTGTCCTGACGTAGTGAGTCTCTCATGACGATAGGCCGAACTATCCAGTGGGAGGACCGGATTTCGAAGATGGGGGAAATCCCTTTATACAAGTGACGTCACCATCGCGACGACTAAACGTGATCATGTGCAAACGAAATTTTCGCAGAAAAATATTCCTTTTTTTAAACACATTTATCGGTCCAAATGAGTCGTCATACCACAGAAGTGCTGTACGGGCACGATTGGAAGATTGTTGTGAATTGATAACGGAGAATAAGGCATGAACAGCGTGATTCAGGCAGGCGAAGTTGGTACCGAAAGGCGAAAGGCTGTGAAGTGCGCTACCTTTCCACTATTATATGTACTGTATATAGCCTAAGGTATTAACTTACTCGTTTACTGTATAACGTTAGGACAACCTGTGACTAACTGTTACTTGTTAGTGTTACTAAGTGCAAGTATCGTTAGAATGAAGGGTCTTACAAAGTTACATGTAGGCAGCTGGCTAATGATTTGTAGAAATCAGTTAGGCCAAGACCTGCCTACGAGTATAGCCTAGGCCCATACAGGAAAGTTCAAGAGTTTTCATGCAGATCTGTGGCAAATGAAATTGTATGCCGTACTGGCTTTGCCCGCTTTGGTGCACGATGGCGACGTCATTGGGGGGGGGGGGGGGGCATACTAAAGTGAATGTCGGTACTA
Source organism: Holothuria leucospilota (assembly GCA_029531755.1). Classification (NCBI taxonomy): domain Eukaryota; kingdom Metazoa; phylum Echinodermata; class Holothuroidea; order Aspidochirotida; family Holothuriidae; genus Holothuria; species Holothuria leucospilota. The sequence goes on along the minus strand of CM055968.1, from coordinate 13,027,590 downwards.
TAACAAACACTAATGTTAGCCTAGCCTACACCTTAAGCCAAGTACACAGTAGGCCTATGTCTGCAGTAACCAACAGTAATGTATTGTAGTGTCAGGCTGCAGGATTATGCTTTCTGAGACTGGGGTGTTAACAATAAGTTGGCGTGGCATAGGCCTAGTCCCCTGTAAGGTTTCACGGTACCGCTGAAATTTGGTACTGCCACAAATGGTACCGGTAATACCGCAATACTGGTTCCATTAGAGAAAATAGTCCAGTTTTTAACACAAAATACCTGCAAAAATGTTTAGATTCATCAGCTCAAAACTAAGCTTATTAAGTGATAGAGAGTCAGGGTTGTAGCTACTCTGGTCCGCGCCAGGTCAGTGAACCACAACAAAATTTTCTGCTAATATTTGTGGGTAGGCTACAACCCTAGTTCACATTTCATGCAGCAAATTTTTCATGCTTTGTAGCAAATCACAAAGACAGTAGGCCACATTCGATCTATCAACTCATAGGCCTACATAATGCGTATGTAGTCGAGTACAGTCCATCGATTTGTGGACAGTATCGAACGGATACTTATGTAGTAAACTAGTAATATACAGTGCGTGCATGCAGTACCTACCCCTCTTTATGATACTAAAACACCTAAAAACAAGCACATGTGGGCCTACACCCTGTGTTTGTGTATATGCATTACACGGTAGGATGGTGTGAAATAGCCAAGTAGGCCTAGTTGCATGGCAGTACTGTGGGCTTCGAAGTTCCATTTATAGTTTGTTCTGTGAGAGACTTTGGTTAAGATTATGGCCGGGATGTGGCTAGGGATGTGGCAGCAATATTTATACTCTTCTTATTTAAGAGAAGTGAATACTTGACTCACAATAAGAACAAAAAGATTTGAGCATAGATAGCATTATTTGTCACTGCCATTCTCCCGACTGTTGGCTTCGGCCCGACTATGTACTATTGAAAATGGAATATTGGTACATGGATGTCAGTTAATGGTTCCTTGGACCCTTATTCGCAACATTCATGGAGTGGCTCCGCCATATGTTACCCTGGACTTGGCCCAACCTGTGTCCACTGTGGTGCTATGGTAGAAGGGAATAGAGCGCCAACTCTTCCCTTAAGGGTGCCATGATATTGCTAATGGGGTTTGTGGCAATTGTACAGTACTCCCCAGTTTATGTTTCGTTCAGTCGCAATTCCGGATAGCAGTCACTTGGTGGGGTCCTACTAATTTTAGCCCGGCTCGCCCTGTGCTACCTAAACTTAGCCTGGCTATACATGAGTGTACATTATAGAAGCATCGTAAATGTACGTAATGAGGTACGATAAAGTTGACTGCCTAAAGAACTTGGTGGCCGAAAAATACCTTTTCAATGTTGTATTTTGAAGGCAAAAGTATGATTTTATTTATATTTTTTTAACAAAAGTAATTACAGAATGAGTCAATGAGTCTGCATTGACAATATTAATTTTTATCAATCATAAATTTCAAAGATCATGTTCAGTGTTTTGGCAAAGTTACTGCAAAGTTTGCCGGGTCCATAGGCCTGCCTGGAGTGCCTCAGCTTGAATGGGCATCAACAGTTAGAGACGGGCATGTTACTTTTGAAAGTGTAGGGGATTATTCTCCGCCCACTCGGCCACTTTTCTTTCCCGGCAGACGGAATCCTGTATGTGAAAATAACTAGAGGTACATTCGTGATCATACCGTAATTTCATTAGCTCTGACAACATGGGCGTCCAAGGTTGAGGCAAGGGGGGACACTTGCCCCCCTGGAAAATCAAAAACGAAGAAAAAATAACTAAACCTTCAAGACTACTTCTGTCAAATTTTGAAATGATCTCACACCATTTTGCATCTAGGCTCCTTGAAAAAGACAAAAACTTTTCAAAGGGGAGGGACGCCCCCTCCCCCAGGCCAGCGACAATCCTACTTTGATGTGACCCCTCAAAGTGGTTTCCCCCCAGCTACGGGCCTGCTAATCTGATCAATTAAAGTTTTTCCCCCATGATGTGACAACATAGCCTAACTTAACACATACAGTAATTGGCTTTTTTTTTTTGGGGGGGGGGGGGGGGACAAACTTGTTTAATATTACTATACGTGTGATTTACGTACCAATTTGCTGTTAATACGTTTGCTAAACAATTGAACTTCTTTACGGCGGTTGATTTGTACGTACATGGACAGCCGGGCTCTAATTAGTAGGACCGCTTGGTGCTGGGCTTCCAGTATGTTAGTAAATATCTGCACACTGTATACTATGCATAGTAATGTGTAGGCCTATACTTACGGAACCATTATGCTGCAAGCACATTTTGAGGAAGCTGTATGTTTTCATGTATAGTTTTTCATAAATACTGTTGTACTCCTCCATTGGTTAATAATATTTTCTATAATAGTTTAAAGCTTAGATGAGTTACAAATACAACGCAAAGCTGTTTTTGCAAACTTTTATTCTCCAAGTTAAAACAAACGTCACAAGGGTACTCATTAGCAACATAGGATAACATTAAAATTAACATTTCCGAGGTGAAATTTGTTATTGGAATGGTGAAAAATAATTATCAAATGCACGTTTCAGGTTTATAATTTAATATAAAAAATGCAAGGCAGTTATCCAATGGATGTGGTGTTTATAATTCAGTAATATTCCATTCAATTGTATTTTCAAAAAATATTTTCGCAGTACCATCGGGTACGGTTCTCATCGATACTTTGGTATCTTATGATGGGTGGTAACATATGGGTACCGGTATATACTTGTACTTACAAAAATACCGGTATACCGTGAAATATTAGTCCCATTGCATGATATAATTTGGCTAAATTCTGTGGCGTACATCATACAAACTTTTCAGTATGTATAGGCCTAGGCCTACTATGTGAATTTGAGAAAGGTTGAGACCAGACAAAGCTTTTGATTCCCTGACATAGAGGAATCTATGCAACGGTGATGCCATGTTAGCCGTATGTATGTGTGTGTCTGCTGTATGTATGTGTGTGTGTATGTGACACTTAGCTTGTAAACACTATCTCAAGAAGGGTAACCTCAAAACATGAGTTTAGGGAGAGAACGTCATTAGCAAACATGATTGGTGCTTCGAAGATTGCTTTTTAAGTTTCATTGGCAAGGAATCACTAAGCCTTTTGGCTTTCTGGTTTAGTTGGGTTTTGAGTTCATTTATTATTATTTTTAATGCTCTTCTCTCGCCTTTTGCCTTTGTAAGGTAAGGAAGTTTTGTCGAAGTTGATGAATAAATGATAAAATTTGGTTCTTTGAGTTCCTATTTTTAACAGACAAGAGAAATTGTGTGAGCTACACAACAGCATTGCTGTTCTAGTTAGTATTCCTCCCCCTTCCCATGAGTGGTAAGAAAATTACATAAGTTCAGTGTAAAGTGAAAAACATTAATGAAATGACTTCAAAAGTGTCATTTTTTGCCATGCTTCCCACATTATTCTTAATTGCCTACTAAGATTCTGAGTTGCCTACTACTTGGTACTTCATACACATCATCAATTGACCTGCCCTCTGTCAGAGTCAAGTAACATACATCAAAACAAGTGTGAACTTGTGATAATTATGGCTTGCTTGGCCTCACATGTCCAATATCGTTTAAAGATAGTGTTATGCTTTGTTTATTGCCTACTAAATTTTGTAGGTACTCCAAAGCTTTCAAGGTGCTTTCTCTGGATGCATCTGGGTCCATGTTAGTGTAACTGGGCCCATACTCTGTCAGGGGATGGCTTTGCAAGCCCTCTTCACCTACAGAGTTGTTGGCCTGCAAGTGATATTGTGCCTAGTAAAATGACCCTTCATAGGAAAAAGGTTCCCCGCCCCTGGTTCAGGGACTGAAACCATTGGTTGTAGTCTCCTAAAAATACTTTGCGAAGGAAGTATAGAAAATGAAAAAAGTCAGTTTTTTTTATTAAAATAGGCTTTAAGAAATAATAAAATTTTTTAGTTTGTTTTTTTAAGTCACAATGTTCTAATAAAATTTTTGTCTTTATTATGTACAGATGATATACTGCAACCTGTGAGTGATAATGATATTCCTGAGACCTTGAAGAAAACACTCATGGAGGAAAAGTAAGTGGAAATTTGAAATTATATAGATGATTTTGGTCATTGCAATATGTTAGATATAATATGTAGACTGTGACATGGTCATGTCACTTTAATGGGGTGAACTTGTGTGAAATGTTTTATGCTTCAAATTAGTGGCTGGGACTAGTAGCTTTGGATGTTTGAGGGTTGTGGGAGTATTTTTTAGTGTATTTCACTGTTATTCCACAAATCACAGAACACCTTGCACAAATGGAATCCAAATTACCTCCCCATTCATAATGAATATAACTACCTCCATTGGCATATGTGCATCATTGTTGAAGAGTGACTTGTTGCACAATGTTAGCCTATGAATGATTTTTGGTTTGCAGTCAGCAAGTGCCTGTTTGCCTAGCTTTTAGGCACTACTCATGAGCAGAATCTGTGTTTATGGTGAGTGTGCAGGTGTGCACAGTGGGACAATGGATGTAACTGTAATACAGTGAACAGTTAACTGTCAAAACGTCTGACAAACAGAAAGGCCCACCAGTCAGTGACGTTGGTGGAAATCATATTGTTACATTTTGTTTGTCATACTTTATCATTGCAGGAGACTGGAAGCACAGCGAAGGAAAGAAAGAAATGAAGCACACCTCTACATGACGATACAGGTTATAACAGAGGATGACTTCTACGGTTACCAAGGCAACGACTTGTATGATATAGAGAGGGTCCATGTCAAGTAAGCTGAGACTAAATTCATTTGGAAATGTGAACATTTATTAGCTCAACAAGTTGAGCTATTGTCATGGCAATGCATCTGTCTATCTGTCTGTCAGTCTGTCTGTGTCTGTCTGTCTGTCTGTCTGTCTGTCAACATTGGAAAAAATGGCTGCTGTCTGCAGGTGCTTTGGCCGATCCTTGTCAAACTTAGTGTGGCTATAACACATATCAAGGGCTTGATTATTATGGTAATAGGAAGTAAGTCAAAGGTCATTTGCAGTCGGGAGAGGTCAAAGAGTGAAATCACGCAAAAGCCTTCAACTCCTTGTGGTTATGTTGGAATCTTTTCAAACTTGACGGGAGTATTCAGTAAATGATGGGTCATCAAAGTTGTACTTTTGACATAGAGTAAAGGTCATTTAGGGTCAAAGAGAGGTCAAGGAAAAGGAGGACAAACAGTGTAATCACGCAAAAGCCTTCAACTTCTATGGTTTATGTCTAAAATTTTATCAAATTTGCCTTGAGTGTTCAGAAGATAATGGGTCATCATTGTTGTACTTTTGAAGTAGGTCAAAGGTCATTTGGGATCATCAGGGGTCAAACAATGAAATCTTTCAAAAAGCCTTCGACTGTTAGGGGTTATATCCAAATCTTATCATAATTGGTGAGGGTGATGAGTAGATAACAGGTCATCAAAGTTGGACTTTTAAAGTTGGTCAAAGGTCATCTGGGATTAAGCAGGGGTCAAACAGTGAAAACACTCAAATGCCTTCAACTCCTAGGAGTTATATCCAAATCTTATCAAAGATAGCCAGAGTGTTCAGTAGATGACAAGTCATTGAAATTGTACTTTTGAAGTTGGTCAAAGGTCATTTGGGGTCAAAAAAGGTCAAACAGTGAAATGTCATAAATGTCTTCAATTTCTGAGGTTTATATCCAAATGTTATCAAAGTTAGCCAGAGTGTTCAGTATGTGACAGGTTATCGAAGTTTTATTTTTGAAGTAGGTCAAAGGTCATTTGGGGTCAAAGAGGTCAAACAGTAAAATCACTCAAAATCCTTCAACTCCTAGGGTTTATGTCTGAATCTTATCAAAGTTGGACAGAGTGTTCAGTAGATGGCAGGTCATCAAAGTTGTACTTTTGGAGTAGGTCAAAGGTCATTTGGAGTCAAAGAGAGGTCAAAAAGTGAAACCACTCAAAATCCTTCAACTCCTAGGGGTTATATCCAATTCTTATGAAGGTTGAGCAGATTGTTCAGTAGATGGCAGGTCATCAAAGTTGTACTTTTGAAGTAGGTCAAAGGTCATTTCAGGTCAAGGAGAGGTCAAACACTGGAATTGTGCAAATGCCTCCAGCTCCTAGGGGTTGTGTCTGAATCTTATGAAAGTTGGCAAGAGTATCCAGTAGATGAATTGATGGGTCATCAGAGTTGTACTTCTGAAGAAGTTCAAAGGTTGTTTGGGGTCACAGAGAAGGTAAACAGTAGAATCAAGCAAAAGCCTTGAAATACTCATTGTTGTGTTGGAATCTTATCTCAAAGTTAGCCAGAGTGTTCAGTGGATGATGCATAAGTGTACTTTGTGTTGATGTTAAATGCCATTTGGGGTCACAAATTGTCAAATGGGGAAATCCATGCCAGTGCTTTTCCATAAGGGTTTATGTTTTGTATGATGTATATTGCCATAGGAATCATTTTTTGGTAGAACTGACAAATTGGGGTATAAGTAGCACTTCATTTTCGTCAGCAGATGAAATACAGTATTGTGCCCACAAACACTTTAGCTGATATGCCACTGCTGTGACCATTTACATCTGTAGCACTGAAGTTGCTAGATCATGACTGTCCATGACTCCTTGGTTTGGATCCCTAGTGAAACTAAATAACAGTATACTGTGAGGGAAATTGTAGTTGAGCTAAAGCATAATTGATGCTCTTGTTAGTATCTGTTTTACCATATGCTACATCAGTGTTTGACATAATCTTTACTTTCATATTTTGTGTTTGTTTTGAGCATTAATCCTTAATTTTTGTACTGTGAACACTTTCAGAGACTTCCGAGTATTGAAGAAGGCACGTTATTCTGATGTAATGGAGATGCTTGCTCAGGCAGTAGGATGCAGAGTAGATCAAATCCGCATCTGGCCATTTTCACAGAGGACAAATCAGACTTGTAGACCGACAGCAATTGAGTTGGAAGATCCAAATAAAACAGTAAGTGTGACAAAGTACATCTCATAGAATAGGAAGAATTGTGTATCACATTATAAGCTTATTATGGTGAATTCAACTCTGTTACCAGGAGAGCATTTGGAGGATCTGGTGGCATGTGCCTTGTTTAATAGGTCTGAATTCTTCTTTTGTCTAACGGGTTGTATGCAAGGATCCTAATGATAGAAAACATGGAAAGATCCACTCCTTGATAAGAACTATCATCATGTTCCCACAGACTTGTGTATGTTAGAGTATGAAAAATGAATGTGGCTCATATTTTATCCCCAAAACTGTGTTTTGCATGACCCCACCTTACACAGTGAAGACCTGAAATATGATGCAGTCAGAAAAACTAAATGCAGTATAAACTGGAGTTGCAACAAAATTCAACAGAAAATTCATTTAAACATCACTTATTAGGAGAACTTTGTGTTTTGGAAATGATAAACGTCCCTGCAAATTAGGTACAAGTTTTAATAAATGGAACACCTAAGAGTACCCAGTAAAATCATAGTTTCACATAGAAGTATAAAGGCAAAATCGTACAGAGAGCACTGTACAAGTTTTGAATGGCAGTGTTGGCATTAATATAAACATAATGTGTATGGCTTGTCAGCTGACTGCCCTAGATACTCATGTGTGAAATAGTATGGCTCTGCAGTAAACTACATCAGCTTTACATGGTAAGTGGTTATTACAACAGGAACTTAGAAAAAATTACAACCACATATTTTAGTTGCAGAAAAGTACCCCCTTTAAAGTTTATGAATTTTTTCTGTCTTTTTGACTGAACCCAAATGCTGCTAGTGGTTAAAAGGGGTTTCAGCATCATATGTAGAAGTTCCTTTGAAGGTTTAATCGTACCATTTAAAATGTTAGATGTAAAGCCCCTGCTGTATAGGATGGGACAGTTACATACATAAAACAGAAAAAGATTCATGTGATACAGAAGCTGTAATTGACCTTTCATTTCTTGATGACAGATTCTTGAAGTTGCTGATGGTGAAAATATTTGGAAGATATTCCTAGAGACACAGGATGCTGAGAGTCCAAATAGCCCTCTGCCATCATTTGACAAGGAAAGTAAGTAATCGATTGATCTGAGGATTTTGTTTTACCTCATACTGGTAAAAATTTTTACTCTTGGGGTAGTAAGTACTGGTACTCCAATTTGAAATAGCATACCCCCTACCATAAGTCCCATTGTAGAATCAAGTGGCAACAGTTTTCTTTCAAAATTGAAAATTCATCATGAATAAGCCCAGGACTTTACAGGTAATGGGCAGATTGATTTACAGTGGTAGTAAGTGCAAAGTGGAAATTTTTACTTCCACCGTGGGCCACCATGGTATGGGCACAGCCTTTATCATGTTGTATGAGTTTGGTTCACCTCTAATACAAATTGGTTGGAAACTGGGACGTTAAACCTCATCTAACCTAACCTAATCTAATACAAATATTAATCTTTATAAACATAAAAGACACCTGTAGAGAGAAGAGTGCAGTCTTCTAAGATTTCCCTGATGTTTGAAGGTGTCCCAGGGGTAAACTGCGTATTCCCTTTAACTTAAAATTCTTTCTTTGTATCATCAAGAAGAAAGAAATTCTTTTTCTGTCTCATTTTTCACTCATCAGCTGATGTGCTACTCTTTCTAAAATATTACGATCCAGCCATTAAACAGATTGCCTATGTTGGTCACATCTATGTTCCTATCAGAACTAAAATACGTAAGTAGAACAGGCTGATTGTCAGCTGTGACATGTTTCAGAATTTCGTTGTCACTTTAAGTAGGGTGATACCATGACTGACCCTATCTTGGTGGAAGAACATAATCTGAGGGAATGCATTGGTTTCTTTTATTCTCTTACAAAACTTAGCAGATGTGGGAAACTTGTGCATATTTTACTCATAAACAGAATCATCAATTTCTTTCTGTAAACATAATCATGAGTTTCGTGCTGCTCCAGTGAGTCAGCTGATTTCTCATACCTTCTCGTGGGAAAGTAATTAAATGAATGTATATCCCTGTTTATTACAGTTATACATTTGACACAATGACTTGTTTATTAATTTGTATACATATCTTGTCAACAGAGGATTTGTTACCATTGATGCGTAAGAAGGCTGGTTTCTCAGAAAAAGTACCCCTAGCTCTTTATGAGGTAAGTGATGGATTTACTCTACCTTTTTACATCAGTTCTTTGTTACAGTGCTAAGTCAGGCCAGTGTGCATGAAGTCTTGCAGCTTTGAAGATAAATCCATGTCTTAACGTACTTTTACTTTGCTTCATATTAGTATTGTCCATTTTTTTTCCCGCCATGTTACACACACAAACAGAAATTTGGGGGAGGGGGAGTGGGTAAAATATATATACCCCCTCTCTCATTATTTGAGATGTGCCCATTGACTTTTTTTGCACACAGTAAATTTTACTTATGGCCCTTTATCCACCTGTACTTTTTCACACAATTTCCACTACTGGTTACATGAGTCGAATCTCTACACAACTGAATGTGTACTCAGCTTGGTGACATGATATCAGCCTGGACAGTATCAGGGTGATGCAGTATCAGCCTGGACAGTGTCACCCCGATTAGGTAATAGCTGGGACAGTATCACCCTGATTCAGTATCAGCTTGGACAGTATCAGCATAAACAGTGTCATCCTGATTCAGTACCAGCTTGGACAGTATCATCCTGGACCATATCACCCACCCTGATTCATGATATTTGATTGCCACTTTCAACATAGCTACTTACCCATCATGCATCTTCTGAACATTTGTAAAAAAATATATATCCTGCTTTCTGAGTTACATTTGTCATGATTTAATACTTTCCACACAAAAGTTGGCTTTACTCTATAAAATGGCTATAGTGTTTATAGCAACTAGTGAAAAATTGCCAAAGTAGAAACCTGAAGTATTAAAACCCTTCAATTTTTTGAGTTTATTTTCTTTGATTAATTTCTTTCTCCTTTCCTGATCATTTCCCCAGGAGGTGAAACCAAACCTTACAGAACGCATCGAGGAGCTTTCCATGCAGCTGGACAAAGGACTTGAAGAACTCATGGATGGAGATATTATTGTATTCCAGAGGTGAGAGACAGAAAGAAATATGGGTGCCAACTCCAGGGCTGCTTGTCTAGTAAATTTGGTGAAGGGGAGGGTGTGCTGATAGGGAATAATTTAGTGTTTAAGTTTTACATGACAGATTTAAGGGTTATTGATATTTAATCATAAAATCATTGAATCTTTGTGCTTATGCATAAAGAAGGTTCTATACATGATTGCACTTGCAATTTGATCAGCTTGTAAAGCAGTATATGATGCAGCATTTGGCAAATCTCTTCCTTGTTGGCTTTATTTATTGTCTCTATATATGTGGCAGTAGACACCTCTGATAGGCAGAGAGAGAAAGAGGGATGGAGATAATGCATCCATGACAAAGATATCACAACTTGTTTCACAAGTGAAGAAAGTATTAGTCACATTTGAGAGTCTCCCTGTCAGTCCTTGAGCATTGGTAATCTCAGAGAGGAATGGTGTATACAGTCTGATGAATACTTGTGAATATATTGGGCTGCATCAGTGTGTTGAAAAAAATTAACTGACATTTTAATACTGCATTTGGCCTTGTCCCTGGATCTTGGACCAGCTGTTCATCGGAAGGGAATGGGTACTTTGAAGATGAACTATGCTAAAATATACATACATAGGTTCAGGAGGCCACCCATGGAAGGTGTAGACATTCTTTTAAATACAGCTAAAATTGCTAAACATGAAATGTTTCCTACTTTTCTCCAGCTAGTGACAGCAGTGGAATGATGCTACAAGTGTGATTTGGTGGCTGTATGTGGATTTTCTGAGCATTTTCATTACTGATGCCTCATCAGGAGAGAGGCTGTGAAAAAAGTCACAAAAGTTTTCATTTTGATGACAAAAAAAAAACTAAGGCGATTTGATGTATTTTGTTTCATTTATCTGTCTCTCCTCAGAGATGACCTTGATATTGACCAGTATGAATTACCGACAGTAAAGGATTACTTCCGTAACCTCTTCTACAGAGTAGATGTTACTTTCTGTGATAAGAACATTCCTGGGGATCCGGGGTTCACTTTGGTACTGTCACAAAAAATGTATTACAACCAGGTGAGTAAGCATCATGCTGGGCACCAGATTTTTCCACAGGGCCAAAATATTTTGGCATCAATTAAGAGTGCAGTAGACATGAATCGTGTGATTTTCAAATTAATGTTTTGTTAGAATAATTATGCCATTGTGGGACATCCGTGTTGGAACAAAGCCAGCACACAAATAGGAGTTTCATGCTGTCTTGGCTGGGAGCACAATAAATGGCTTATAACAAGAGATTCTAAAGATGAAGGAAATGGGTCAGATTAAGAATGAGGCAACTGTGTATGCTGGTAAACTACTAGCAGAGGGTGCAAAATGCAATCACTTGAGGTTACATACTGTAACTGCATGCTTCTAAAGTTTCTTCCTGTTTTTGTTGAAGTCCTGGTAAGAACATCAAGGAGTGTTGCTTGCTTGATTTATGTTTTGTGTCAATTTTGTCATTTCCAGGTTGCAAAAGCAGTAGCACAACACTTGAATACAGATCCAATGCATCTACAGTTCTTTAGGAGTCAAGGGTGAGTTGTATACTTTGTGAAACAGGTAGCCTTATTTCTTCAGTCAAATTTGTTTTATCTGATGGGCCATAAAAAGTACCAAAGTTTTTGTGTGTGGGTGTGTTGTCATGGTCTCGTAGATAGTCATACCATGATAATGGTAGAATTGCTTTGAAAAATTTGAAAAATTACTCTTGTTCAAAATAAAGTTTAGCAGGGGATAGGTTTCATATTTGAGTAGGGAGTAAAACCTCTTTGGTAAATTAAGAAAAATGATTGCATAAGTTGTAGAAGTATTGTTTGTTGTTTTTTAAGCATACATACCACTTAGCTTTTAGTAACTCTTCTTTTAAGTATGTTGAATCGACTTTGCCACATATGTGGGAGCTACCTGCTTTGTCTTCCCCTCAGAAAGTAGTTTTAAGTAGTTGTGAGTAGTTTCTGGTAGTTTTAAGTCCTTGGAAGTTAATAGTCTACTTTACAGGTATATTGTAACCATTCAGGGACTGCAGCTTAACATCATTTTGATTCTCATTGCAGACACAAAGACTGCCCAGGGAACCCGTTGCGATGTACATTTGAAGGCACATTGAGGGAGCTGTTGTCTCCTGCCAGGCCGAGACAACCCAAGAAACTTTATTACCAGAAAGTAAGTTGAACTTGCCTAATTGTGCTTGCATTGAGGCTAGCTAAGAGGTATGTTCATCGAATGTGGACAGGGGTGGACTTTAAAATCTGTCTAATATCAGTAGAATATTCATTGGACTCATTCTAGGAGACCTTTCCTTTTTTGTCTTGATAAACTACCAACTTATTTGCAATTTTTTTGCTTTGCAAATAATCCAAAATGCCTACAAACAAATGAACATAACTTGAGCTGGAGGAAGTAGTCAACAAAATACAGCAATATGTCAAATGAAGTGCACAAAATGTTAAGGTCATACTTGTTTTTTGAAAAATAGGAAATGGAGTACATATCAGAAAGGTGTAGTACTTTTTCCAGGAATTAATGTGAGCTGTGGAAAGGTCAACCTGCACAAAGTGAAGACCTGGTTGTGAAAAAAAATTGTGGATATTGGTAATATTGATTCTTCAAGGATGACTCAAAAGCTTCCTACAATAGGGGTGACATGGAATCATCCTACTGAGTGGATGTAGTTCACATACATAACTGTCCTTGATGCAGTTTAGTCTTGGTGCTTTGTAACCATTTGTCATTCTCACCTGGTAAATTTGAAAATAACAAATAATGATAGCTGTTTGTGTTTAAGTAGGCATATGAGCAAGGACTTTAAGGGGCTACAGTCCTCCAGAGTTAAAGGAAACATAATTCTTAGACAAAAACAGCTCAGCCCACCTAGAAAAAAATTTGGTATGCCCATGTGTGTTACAATTGAAAGTCTTTGGTCATGTTTTTTGTGACATTGCAGATCATGGAGGATTGCAAGTGTTCTCTGTTTTTTCTCTTTCAGTTAAATATTAAAATTAATGAGCTTGAAATCAAGAAACAGTTCAAATGTGTTTGGGTGAACAGCAAGTTAAAAGAAGAGGTAAGTGTATGTCATGCACCTGAAACCTGCTAGAAAAAAAGACTAAAGGCCTGTCCACACAGGATGCGTTGCATCGCGTCACGATCCATCTACGTCACGATCCATCTACGTCACGATCCATCTACGTCACATCACCTTTATCACTTTGCATGTAAATCAACAGAGCCGTCTGCGCAGGACGCGTTCCGTTGCATCACGCTCGATGCGGAAAAAAAAGTTGACGTATCCTTCCGGATGCATCAATTTTTGGCAAAACCCATGTGTGTTCAGAAACAGAGTTGATGTATGTCAACTTGTGTCAACTTCGATTTCTCTCATGTTTTCCTTTCATGAAATAAAATTTAACGGGATGTGGATGCAAAATGATGCTATGTTTGACCTCAGAATCACAATGAAATGCCTGCAAGATGGGTAGGAAAGCTCATTTGTTGCATTTTTTTGATTGGGAATGTATACGCGTATGATTCTTTGGGTACCCACCACCCTTGGGATATTATTGACTGTGATAGTGGAAAAACAGTTGTATTCATTGGTAGGGTGGTGAGAAGGAGTCTGGACTCTAGATATGGCTGCACAGGGATATTCCATGGTACATGAGAAGATATAAATGTAAAATGCAGTGTATATAGTCAGTTGCGTAGCTACAGGGGCTTAGGGGGATCGACCCCCTCCCCTCAACCATTGCGCCCCCAAGTGACCCCACTGGCAATCTGGGCAAAAAAATTCACACCACTGGGCTGCATGTAAGGACACCAAATTTTTCAAAAATTTTCAAAGGGGAGAGTGACACCCCTCCCCTTTCACCCCTTCTCGGGCTGGCGATTATGCAACATACTGCATGCCCCCCCCCCCCTCAAATTCGGTTAGATTGTGACAAACTTAATGTGTCTGAGGATAAAACCAAATCAGATTTTATACATTTTTCACAAAAATTGCACATCTGGATGGCTTCTATCAAGCATGGCCAGTGGCAAGGGCGGCAATATAGGATGTATTAAAATCTAAAATTTTCTTGGTACGCTCCACGCCAACTCATGGTGGTGCTCCGCTTAGATAGTAAACGGGAACCCCCACAAAAATTCCCAGCCCCCAGAGCCCCCCTCAAAAACAAAAATTCTAGCTACACCACTGTATATAATGCAGATATATAAATTACCTGCACTTCATGAGGGTCATGCGTGCCATTATACGTAGGCCTATACTGTGTATGCTCTTGTCATGAAAATCATGTTCAGTGCCAGTGTTGTTTTCCTGTTCAAAGAAAGAAGGTATAATCAAATACGAGTCTCATTCAGGAGACTGTGGAATAAAGTGTGTATGTAGGTCATAGAAAGGTTCACAGTACATATTCAACACATGCCTGCTAGTGGCAACTCCCTGACTTTTTTCGTCAATAATCATATTTGTCATTGGAAACTAAATACTGCATCTCAAACCGACGCATCGAAATTGATGCACCCTATACAGACAGGCATGCATCTTGATTTATCCGGAAGGATCTGGAAAAAAAAGTGACGTGATGTATACGCAGTGCAATGCATCCTGTGTGGACAGACTTAAGAAAGAGTTATAGTAGTAGTCCATAGTTGGTCAGTTTGTAGCGAAATGGTGTATGATCTTTGGGCATTTATTGGAGAAGGATCCATTATAATTGAACTTCACTTTCCTGATATCTTGAGTAACTTATGACTCAAAACAGGGAGGGCTCAAAGTTGAATTGAGGTAAAATGTTTTTTTAGTTATATGCCAGGCAAAATCTGATTAGCTGTTACATGGTTCAGAGTTTTGTAACATTAAACCCTGAAGTTATGTTGCTTATGATGCAGTTATGGATCAGTGAAGTCAAGTTGTTGAATATTTTGTGCAGAGGAATAACGTAGCAGTAAGTGACAATTTTGCAATGAATTTTTCTTTGTTCAAGTGTTTTACTGTTTGGGTAAAAGCAGCAGTGTATGTGTAGTCAGTGTAAATGTTAGAAAAATTATGGCTAAACCATGTTTGGTCAATTCGTACACAGACATTTTGTTTTTTGTCACAAAATTCCCTTTAGGAGTTCTAGGTAGTCTTCACACTGGTGAATGCTCTTGAATTTTGTAATTTACAAAGAGGATCATGGAAGAGTGCTTGAATTTCATTTGTAGAAAAATATCTGTAAACCTTGTTGAGTTTTATCATTTAAACATTAAAACAAAACTGATTGTTCAAAATACTGTCATTATGTGATAAACTTAAGAAAAGTATTGGGTCCTTGAAAAATGCTTGATTTGCTTCAGAAATAGGAATGAACCTTGTCTCAGAAAG
Source organism: Holothuria leucospilota (assembly GCA_029531755.1). Classification (NCBI taxonomy): domain Eukaryota; kingdom Metazoa; phylum Echinodermata; class Holothuroidea; order Aspidochirotida; family Holothuriidae; genus Holothuria; species Holothuria leucospilota. The sequence goes on along the minus strand of CM055968.1, from coordinate 13,012,121 downwards.
TCTTTAGAAGGAATACATGCTCATTCTTGTGTGCAGCTTTGCTTCTTTTTCCTTCAAGAAGGGCTCATATGTAAGAATGTTACCATGGAAACCTTTCAGATGTATTAAACACCAACATTTTGTGGAATATATGAGTGAGCTCTTTTCATAACCTGCTTCTAACAATTTTTGCCTGTAGGATCTCGTGTTGTATCCAAACAGAACAGACACTGTACAGCAGTTGCTGGATTCAACTGCCAGGAACCCACAACTTTCTGAAAGAATCAGTGGTAAACTTAGGTAGGTGCAATTTAGGGAGATCATACTGGGATAGGATTGGGTAAATGTGACCAGCTGTCAGCTGGTGTCATATCAGGGGCTATTAAAAAGGATACCTTCCTTAGCATGTCCATAATTGTAAGTGCATAGTTTCTGAAAAGGCAAGTTAGTACCTGACAGTCTGTGTGTGAAATAGGCTTGACTCTACTTGAGAGTTGTAACTCCTGTCCAAGAGTCGAGTAGCTACTCTACATTTCTTAGTTAAGTTTCAAGACTGCTGAAAATATGCACCAAAATCATATTTTGGAGTTAACATTTGAGTAATTTGGCATATTTTGAAGAAATTTTATACGGAGCTGCCAACCAAGTACAGACTTTCCGTATACAGGAATACGGATATTTCCTTGAAAATCTGAGTTTTTAAATGTCCAGTAATAAAATGACTGACAATAGACCATTTCACATATGAATGTGTGCAATTTGTGTGCAATTTGTGTGCAGTTGTAGTCATGAGAGCTCAGTAATCTATGCTGTGATGTTATTGGTCACTCAATTGTATCATTCTATTCCATTTTACAGTTTGGATCTATGGTGACCATAAGCTGGAATTTTACAGCATTAGTTCTTTAAAAATAAGAATGTTTGGTGCAAAATCCAAATTTTTGGTCTTCAGAATAAGAAAAATTGTTTTTAAAAGTTGGCAGCTCTGTTTATAGCACGATTGCCTCTTTTCATCTTTTTCTTTATTCGTTATCAAGTTTTCTCATCAGCTGGCCATTACGATTCTATGACATTGTCAGTTAGACATCTCAGCAGTGGAGATGACTGTAGCGTAATCCTATTGGTGTAGCATTACCCATAGGTAGGCTAGTGGTTGACGGATTGTAGCAACTGAGGTATATGTTTCTGCGTCAGTTATGATAGCATTGTAGGAGTCGCAGTTCCATTCAGTCACAACTAGTAGGACCGTAACCTGGTGTGAATTCAGTATTTCTCTTAAGTTATGCATAAATTAGCAATGGCCCAAGGGTTAGACCTATACCAAGTGCATATACAGCAGAATTTTGTGTGGCAGTGCATTAATCATAATTTGCTTTTCTGGCCCGTGAACTTAACAACACAAATTTCACAGACTGTCATAAATATTATGCACGTTTGAATTAGGCAAGTAGAAGATATTCATGTGAATTAGTAGATTTAGAGAACAGCTTCCTCTACAGACAAGTACTAAAAAGGGAATTAAAGGAAGCTTGAGCCCAGTAACTGGAAGTGGGGTTAGAGGCTACTACAAGCTAAATCTTCATGCAGGAATTCTGATTTATAGTATGCAAAGACGTTAGACCTACAGGAGTCATGCATTCAGTGTTTACTCTGTTGATTTATTTGTTACATTTCAGCAAGCCTTTGTTGGACCAAGCACATTGCTGGGCAATATGTAGGCCTTGATATCATTGTATAAAGGAGATTTGATATTAATTCAGCCAGTTAGTTAAAACTTGTGCTTCCACACAGGAAAACCTTTAAGACTTGAGATTGACATGTAAATGGTTTTCATTCCATTTTCATTTCAGGTTATTAGAACTTACAAGTAACAGAATTTTGCAAGAAATCCAAGGGGAGACATTCATAGATTCCTTGAACACATCTACAGCCAAGACATATAGGATAGAGGTGAGTCTGTTTGTCTCTTATTAATTTCAGCTAAGTACTTCTGTGGATAACTGTTTACCATGTCAAAAAGGAGCAACAGTTGTTTGAAAAGTCTGAAAATAAGATGATAAAACAGGTCTGTGAAGTTTTTTTATGGTAGTTGTTTCCAAAAGACGAGATTTTCATTTAATATAGCCAGGTGTTTGGATTGAAACAGGTTTGGACTTAACATCCAGTATTGAAAGGTAGAAATAACAATTGTTAAAGGTTGTTGTAAATAACATCAGAGAAAGTGTAACATTTTTGTTCCAAACAATATGCTCCGGGAACAAAGGAAGATTGTTGTTTCAAATATGAGGAACATTTGAAGAAAAATGTTTTGAAGTTTTACTTCCCAGGCTGGCTTATAAAGAAAAATAGATTTCATGATTATGAGAGAACATTGATTTTTCTTGTTGTGCAGGAATTGAATGGAAACTTGGTCTTCCATTTTAGTGAAAGAGCTCCTTTTCTTCATTTGTCATGTTTTTTTTTCTAGAAATTTTGTTATCTTTTGAATATTTCCCTTTTTCACAGGAAATTCCCATTGATCAGCTTAGCATAGGAGCTGATGAAATGCTTGTCCCAGTAGCACACTTTCAGAAAGATTTGTATAATACATTTGGCACTCCATTCTACATTAAACTTAAAAATGTGAGTTGAAGTTTTCTTCTTCAATTTTTAAAATATACTTAATTAACCTTTTTTGGCAATAAAAATGTCTTACTTACTTTGTGAAGGTTATGAAGTTACACAGTAAAGAGAAAGATTGGTCATCTTTTGTTCTTTTAAGTCAGAATTTGTAAAGTATCTAGATATAGGGTTGAATTGGTTTCAAGTGAAGTGAATGGTGATGTGACTGAGTTCTTTATCTACTGGCAAATTTGCGTCATAGCACCCACTGTGGTTGTAACTAGTTGAGGTGCTTTTATCCCATTGGCTTGTATTTGAGACGGTCCCTGAATTCAGTTTTGGATGTTCAAGGCAACTTTTTGGGGCAGGAGAGAGGAGGGTTCAAAAAATTGCCTTGGATTGTCATGGAAAGGACAGTGGCACCAAGATAGTGTTTGAGATGTGACACCAAGGCAGCCTTCACAATTTAAAAAGGGCACCAAGGCACATTTGTTTCATGGTCCCAAATCACTGTGTATGGTTAGGGCCCCAGCTGGCAGAAGGGGAAGAATGAAGATTCTACATGGTGGCAAGGCATTTTATTGCTCTTAGTTGGCCTTGGTACCTAGGAGCGTCACAGCAAGGCAACCCTGGTACCCAGTGATATTTGCTGTCACTGCCTTTGGTTATAGTGGGCCTGCTATGAGACTGTCATTTGGGTTGGTTAATGCATTATTGGTCAAAACCTTACTAACATGATATCTCAAGTAGGGTAACTGTGAGGGATCTCGTGCTTGTCATGTGGGTGATTCATGTTTGTTGCAATATATCCATATGGCAAGGAATCACTAAGCCTTTTGGCTTTTCTGGTTGGTGAAGTTCATTTTTGTGGAGTACCTCAGCATCTGTGACAATGTGGTTCAAACAATGTCTGTTTGTGTTGCAGGATGAACCATTTTCAGATGTGAAAGAAAGAGTTCGTGAACAGCTTGATATCTCAGAAAAAGAGATGGAGAAGGTGAGAATTATATATCTATGTGTTTGGATGGGAGGGGGCATGGTAGGGGTAAGCAAGCCAACTTGCCAATGTTGGAGGTGTAGTGTCTTTGTAGTCAGGGGGTATTTGTATGGATCTAAAGTCAAACACACATGGACGACAGGACTGGATGGTAAAGGTTGTATAGAGGAGAGGTAAGGTATAGAGTATAGACTTATCAGTACTTTATTGAATCCATTAAAAAGAAAATTAAATTTCTACTGTAAAAGAAATAAATGAGATAAGTTAGAGTGTACAAGAGCAGTAGTGACAAAATGTCTTAAAGGATGAGATCAATATGAAATAAACATATAGCATAGGTCCCAATCAGAAACTAACTCAGTCATACCAACAAATCGTTTTCGGACAGCCTTCCAGAAGTCATCCCATTTTTTGTGAGTATTCATCTTTGTGAGTTACTTCCCCAAATGTGTGTAAAAGCTTTTGAGTGGAAGCTTACAGTGTGGATAATGTGAAGAAAGAAGCCAAGTCAATCTGTAAATGAGGTTTCCCTGAGTGGAAATTTCCCTTCACACATTATTCTCATTAGCTCTGTTCTCTTCCATAGCCTCCTTCCCTTCTCTTCCCCAGCCTGGCTCTTTTGTAAGATTTGATAACCCCCTAAGGTATAACTGTTAGGTTGTGATATAGAATATCCACACTGCAGTGCCAATTAAGTGGCCCTCATAATAATGTGAACTCTTGTTTCACTGAGTGGAAACTTAGATTCAAAAAAATTATATTTATCTACTCTGTTTCTCATCATGTTATTTCATATATCAAGTTTTCTAACCGTTTTTGCTTTCTCGTCTCATCCTCTCCTCCCCCCTGGGAACCTTTATAAGATTGGATGCACTACCTCCTATTCCCAGATATGACTGGTAGATTGTGACATGAACTATTAATGCTCTCGCACCATTGTAGTAATCCCACATAGTGATATTAAAGGGGACTGGTTGTGACTTCAGCAGACTAATTTTGGTGGTTACAATTCAGGTCATCTCAGCACTCATGTTAATATTGAAGACAAATGGCAAATCAACATATGTTGTAGGAAATGGAAGTTCAATGTGTACATTTTGTTTTTGAAGGGATCCCCAAGTAAAGTTTGAATATACTTCACACAAAAGAATGTGACAATCAGTCATCATTTAACTCTTATTTCATTGAGTGGAAACTTTTCATCAAACCTTACTTTCAGTCAAATCTTGTTTCTCTGCAAATTTCTCCACAGATCAAGTTTGCTATTGTTGCAATGGGAAGACAAAAGTACATTAATGATGGTAAGAAATCTTACTAAGTTTGCATTCCTGCAAAAGTATGATGTCACTTCCTCCTAAGACCACACCCACTTCCCTAGCATTGGTGCCTGTCCTTTACCTCACTACACATTCTCCATGTCTTACACAGTCTTGTTGCAAAGAATGCAATTTTACATCAAGAAATTCTCAATCAGAAACAAAAGAAGACAAAACAGCACACTTTTAAAAGATGTATTTGCTTTTCGAATATATTCAAACACCTCAGATTCATTATTTGCACCCGGTATTTTTGTAAGCAGTGAGGAAAAATAGTGCAAAGCATGCAAGTGCTTGGTTCTGAGCACTGGAAGCCTTTACCTTGGTCATGCAGAATTTAGTTTTGTGTGACTTAAAGGGGTGTATTGAGTTAGTTCATGAATAAGTTTTTGTCACATCTGTTGCGTTTTACTCAGATCTTGATGGTAACTGGTCAAACTAAGAGATTCTGAACATCTGACACACAGGTAAAGGGGCAATGATAGGGTACTTAAAGATTAAAATCATTTATTACAAATTCATGACCAGACACTTTTAACCATTAGGTAATAATCATATGCAACCCCTGTTCAAATACAACCAGTGAGTGAAGGCTGAAGCTAATACCAACTTGGTTGACAGGCTCTCAGCTCCTCTTATGAACAACTGTTGTGATCAAGGCTTCAGTTGTAGGTACATGTTGTATTTTCCAGAAAGGCTGGTCTATCAAGGGCTTGGACAAAGATCACAAACTGCATAATCTTAAAACGATATAAATACGAAGTTTTCACATTTTCAGAACTGTAGGAAGTGATCAGTGGCTAATGAGGCTAATTAGAAGCATTGTCATGCAATGATTTCCTTCAAACTCATCACAAAATATTCATTATCAACTCATCGAGCCCCTTTAATCGCTTTTTCACCTAATAACCCTCTCTGTTGATCATTGTGTCATATAAAGGAGCCTTTATTTAGTCTTGATTTACGACCATGTAAGTTTGACATTATAAGATATGAACAAAAAGGAACAAAAAGGAACAAAGAGTTTGAAAGAAATAGCACTAAAATCCCTTAGGGCTGATCATGTAATGGCAAGCTCAAAAGCAGAGGAAAGGAAAATATACTGTAGACTTCAGTCCTATGTATGTATGGAACTCTGAAATGGAACAGATTTATTACTTCTCTCTCTCTCTCTCTGAGAATAAGGGAAAGGGTGACAGGTCGCAAGATTTCCACTTTGGCATAGTTTCATTAAATGGAATTTTGTTTATAAAGTTACTCCTGTTCACATTGCCGTTGATTGGTTCTCATTCAACAAGGAGTCATTTCATTTTATTCACAGTTTATAATGTAATACAGTGAAGTTATAGTATGAGGTGGTAAAAGAATCATGAAATTGTGAAAGGAAACACTCTTAAAACCTAAAGGGTTTATCTGGCATGATGGTCCCCAAGAAGTAAGCTGATAAAGAACAATTATAGACGCAAAAGTTAAATTCTTGAACTGCCCAAGCACCTGTTTAATACATAAGTAAGGATGTTGTCTTGGTATTGATTGATATAGTCTAGTAATGCGCATCGATAATGAGCTGCTTATTTGTGAATGCAATTTATCAACTAATTGCATGAGAAATGTTGCAATTTTGGTAGAGAAAATTTTTATACCTTTAAAAGAACAATTTATAGGTTAAGATTGAAAATTCAGAGTTGGGTCACTGGGTGACTTCACGTTCGAAAAATAATTTCTCACTGAAAGTCATTGCCTTGTAGGTCATGAATAATTCATTTACCCAATGTTTCAAATTTTCAGATGATGCAACATTAGTAACTCTTGTATTGCATAATGTTTGTGGAAAGAAAAGTTATAACAAGAGTTCGCTGGTGAAGAAGAATGGTCAAATTGTGCTAAAAACTATTTTTTATCTCTTGCATATTGGTGTAATGTAATTGTAACATTTCCCTTAATCTTTTTGTGGAGAAACAGTTCAGTTTTGTAAAGCCTTATCACTTTTTCCATGTTTGTAAATTACTCCAAAGTCTTCATGTTATCTAGAACTTATCTAACATGTGGTTCATTTCTCTAAGATGTCATTTTACATCCTGGATTAAGTTCTTTGCAAATAAGGCATTACAGATCATTAAGCAGGACTTCTATCCCAGTGTAGTACTTTCATGTGTTGTGCGTTATGTGATGCTAAGGTCCTCAAGAAGCAGCCTTTGGGCCATCTGTGGCCCACCACTTACATTAAAGTGGCCTGAGGAATATTTGATGAGCCCATATTTTAATACATAAACAAGCTGCTTGATAAAGTCCTTGCGATAGCAGTAAATTTGAAGGAACAAACCCAAGTAGAAGTGGACGATGGTATGAATCACTTGAGAACCCCTGAGCTATTGGTTTGTGTGCTTTGTTGTGACTGTGGTTACACTTTATGGTTGAAAGAATTTGAGATGATGGCTGTTACCATGATTTTAAGCAAACTTTGTAAATGTCTTAAGACATGTTGCTTATTTTTATAAATGATGGAAAATATAATCTTTCCTCATTTCAGATGATGGCTATCAAGTCAAACTGACTGATTTTCAGTGTCAGATTCCCACAGGTTGGTTGTAAATAATGGTTGGATTCTTAAGTTATTATTTCCTTTTTGCTGTTTGATTTAATCACGCAGTCCATACATTGACATGGTTTTGCTTTAGAAGTCTCACTGCTGTAGATAATGTTGAAAGATTAAAGGCCAGTATCTGAATGTTACTCAAATGTTCTTATATGGGATTATTTTAAACCAACTACAAAAGTTTCTTACTACTAAGTTGTTAAGGTTTATTCGCTAAGGGGAAATTTAAAGTATGTTATTTTCTAAAATTGTAAGCAAAGGAGATATGTTTGTCATGAGTCAAATTACACTGTATTACAGAGAAAACGGTTAAAATGTTCTAATACGACTTTGGCCAAAAAATTTGATAACCTGAAGAGTGGAGTTATGTTGCTCATTCATTCCTGGTTTCACGAGCAACCATGGTATCACTGACTTAGGGAGAGACAGCTCAGCCAGCTATGCAGGCTAGATCTTTACAGACTCAAAGTAAATATTGACATTGAACTTCACCCGTTGTATTCGGCTAGTAATGTGGTTTTTAAGGTTTAGGAGAGATGCTGTCTAGGCACCCATTTGTTAATGTTTGGATACTTTCCTCTTCATATATGGTCGATTTTAATTAAAAGTTCACTTGAATCCTTCAAGACTTCACATAACAAATTATGCCCTTTTTGATTGTTCCTAAATCATCAAACCCTCCATTGTTGATAGGAGCATCTTGTGTTTTCTTGTTTTGTTGCTAGCTGTGGGGTCTGCAATTTATTTTTGCTTTCATTTCCAGTAGCCCAACATCATCCGTGGCTTGGCCTAGACCACATCAACAAAAACAAAAGAGCCAGGATATACTCATATGAGAAACCTGTCAAGATCCTCAATTAGGAAGGAATATTCATCAATACAGAGGGCGCTCTGACTCTTTGACAATCTTCAGTCTTTGCATGTGACGCGCACGGTAGTCAGTCCAGCATGTAACAGCCACTGGAGTAAGCAGTGGCTAATCCCATTATCACTCTCTGGTATTCTACTATGGTATAAGCTCAACCCTTAGAGCCATGGTGTTATTGAAGATATGAATATTCATATGTGTTAATCTATTATTCATGAGATGACATGTTAAGGTACAGTACATGGTTATGTGTGATTGTTCCACCAGGTGAATTATGTGAGTCTGAAGGAGCATTCATGCATTATAAGACACTGTTAGGATGCACATATTCAAAAAACATGAAGATACACTGAGGATTTGCCATAATATTTGTCTAAGTATTAGGTGAGATTCCATCTTCAACACAAACTAGCCATCAGTGGACATATATGTTTCACCGATTTGTAGGTTATGTCAGAATCAAAAAAATTGTCTGGTAAGGTGGACATTTATGCAAACATGATATGCATGACATTCACGTTGTGCTGTTTGATCAAGGGTTGAAACTCCAGATCTTTACACATATACAGTCTTGCTGAGTGAGAAGGTAAGGGGCATGCCATGAGCCTTGCAGGGTTCACATTCCCACAAGTGAAATAATACACACATATTGTGTTTGGGAACCTTAGTGGGACAGGGTGATTGTAAGTATTTAAAGTTAAAATATATGTTGGAACTAAATTTTTGAGAGCATGTTATAGGAAACTGTTAGTAAATCAGAACCCATTATTACAATGGACTGCCAACAGTAAAGTTAGTTTATATATGCATAGTGCTTTTTACCCTTGCCAGCTAAAGCTTCCATAACGTGACTCTGAAATCTGAATTCTGTGTACATGACAAATGGTTTCATTGGTATTGTTTACGTGTCTCAGTATCCACAGTGTGGTGGTAGACAGTTGCAAAGTTACATGAATAAGACACCTTGTAGGCCTATACGACGTTCCCCTCTTTCGTGCCGTTCCTATTTTCGTGTAGTAGGTACATGTAGCGTTAAGCATACATCTGTTTAGGCTAGCCTCACTGCACAAAAGTACAGGTCTCCACCTAACAGTTGTATGGTACTACTTCAATTTAATCTCCTATTTTTCCAGTCTCTAGTACCACACATTTAAAGCATTTAATCATCCTGAAGGGGTCTCCAAAAATTTAAGTATTGAGTAAAATATCACTAAAACACATTTATATCACAGAAGTGGTTTTTTTTATCCCGATGCATATCTCTCTATGTGATTTGAACAAAAATCCATTTTCTAGAAAAGATTTTTTATGCATTTTTTTTTCAAAATGAATTGATTCTTCAACTCATCTTACAGTGAAGTACGGATCACTTTATGGTGTACCAGTAGACTATGTTGTACATAACTCTTATAGAGATTTCTTTGGGTGGTGTGTTTTGAACTTGGTATTTAAAGTCGTATCTAAACTCAGTCTCTATGAAAACTTCTTTCTCTAAGTGCATTAGCTTTTGTCTATATCTCAAATTTCATGTTTTCATATCTTGCTGTGATAATAGGTCTTTGGATGTCCCAGAATTTGTTTTAAAAAACTTACATCAAGTGTAAAATATTACCTGGAAGGTGATTACATTTTCACTTAACAGTGATACAGTTTTGCTTACTTGTTGTATCTTTGCTAGTAGCATTGCAGGGCTTAACAATAAGCTTTTCCTCTCTGGAGCTAAAAACAGCTTCTGACAGTGTTAATTTTGAAGCTTTTCTGGAGCCATTTCCTATTTTCTGGAGCTGTTTTCAGTTTTTCAAAGAAACTACTCTTCCCTCCTGCATGTAACATTCTCTTATCATCTCCCGAATGTTACTTGTGCAATTAGTAAATGAAATTCAAAATAACAGAGACAGGTAATAAGACAATAGAGCATTTTTGGTGTAACACCAGGCAGTACTAACTTACTAAGTATGGTGTGGTCACTCCATCTCTGAAAAACTTGGAGGGGCTGGGTGCATGTATAGCCTACGGCAGGTTTAGATTGACCTCAATGGCACCTTGAATGTGGAGGTGGGGGGGGGGGGCTGGGCACAGGAGTTCATAAATTCAATAGCCTCATGAATCTGGCACTATTTGTAGTGCCAGACAAACACCCACTTTTCCATTTTTCTGGCGCTTTTGCGCCAGAGGGCCAGTCTATTTTTAATTAAGCCCTGCATTGTACTCGGCAAACAATTACACCAGCCAATCACTTTAGTGGTCCAGTGGCAGTCTTCACTTACCCTTCTCAGGAGCAACTTTAACAGTCTGAGGAGAAATTTCTGATGCATTAATCAGAAGATTGTGCAATCTGTATCCAAAAGTTTGGTCAAATCAATGACCTCAGCAAGTTCATGTAGAGTTAATCTCAGCCAGTGAAATGTACATTTATGGTGAACCTTAAATTTAGTGTATACTTTGCTGCTTGTCAGAAAGATGTAATTTTGAGTATTTCAATGTAGCAGTTCAACTGCATTATTAATTGTATATTGCAGAGCCGTAGAAGCATTCACATTTTGATTCCTATTAATTTCAGTGTTGTTAATACCTTGGAAGTTTCACACAATTTTCATATTTATGGCAAACTTAAGTCTATAAACAGGTTGGTTACATACAGAAAGGTAGAAATCACACTTTCCCAGAATTGTAAAAAAAATAATACCTTAACAATGTCACATTGCCCTTATGGAGAAATTACTTGTAAGAAAGTAAATGAGTAACTATTCCTTCACCATTTTTTTGGAACACTCTTAACCTGCATTAAACTAACATTCAAAAAACCTAAGCTTGAAAGAGATTTGAGAGTAAAACGTAAAGGCATCTATAGTGAGGGGGCTCCAATTGGATCCACTTGCCTTTGTTACTTTACAAACACCTTGCATTCTTGTTGGCATGTTCTTCCTTTTTGGTTGGGTGGTGAATGGGAAGGGTGCAATAGTCTATCACATTTACAGACCAATGTGTCACAGCTACATACTGATATATCACAGCTGTGTATCATTGTTATGCTAGTTTATGTATAAATATTTCATATCAGTGTTCTAATCATTCATAGCTGTGCATGGATTTGTCGAAGCTGTGAATAATGTTTAGTTGCTGCAAGAAGTGATAAGTCACAGGAGTTAGTACCCATATTTAATTGATGTAAGTACTAATATTTTAGAAGTGTTAGTACAGATATTTCACAACTGAAGACATGTATTTCACAGCTTGAGTACTGATATGTTACAGCTGTGGGTACTGATATGTCACTTTTATGAGTACTGATATGTAAGTGATGTGAGTACTTATACTTCACAGGTATTAGTACAGAAATTTCAAAACTAAACAGGTATTTCACAGCTTGAGTACTGATATGTTACGGCTGTGAGTACTGACATGTCACTTTTATGAGTACTGATATTTAACTGATGTGAGTACTAATACTTTACAGGTGTTAGTAAAGATATTTCACAACTGAACACAGGTATTTCAAAGCTGCAAGTAGTGATATTTCACTGTTTTTAGTAATATTATGCAGGTGTTAGTACTGGTATCTCAGCAGCGAATAATGATGAATACTGATATGTCACAAATGTGAATACTGATGTTTCATTGCTGTGAGTACTGATATTTCACTGCTGTATGTACTAATATTAGAATAGCTGTGAATACAGGTATTTCACAGCTGTGTTGTGTATGCTCTGATATGATTCACAACTTTGGTGTACTGTACTGATTTTTAGGTACCTGTGGCAAGGCTGTATTCCATCCATATGGTACGCATATATATCACCCTTGTGGCACTGATTTGCAGACTACTTATATGGATATTAATTTCACACTTATTATTATGATTTTACACCACACTGATAACTCACAGCTCTGACTTTAACATGTATTTCACACCCACAGTTCTGATAATTCACACCTCTGACACTGATATCTTTACACTTGTGATTCTTGTATGCCACACCTCAAGCACTTATGATTTGCAGCTCTGTCCCTGATACATATTTCACAACTGTGGTACTGGGTATTTCACATTTGTAGGGCTGATATCTCTTACCTATGATTCCAATATTTTACACCTGTAATTCTGGTATTTCACACCTGTGGCACTGATATTTCCCACTTGGTATACTGGTACTTTACACCTTTGTTACTGATATTTCATACCTGGTGCTCAGCATAAACAATGGAGTAGGGAAAACAAGCCAGTGAGCCACAACTGGAAAAAAGGCTGTGGTCGTCTCGACTTGAACCAATTGGTTGGAAACTGGGACGTTAAACCTCATCTAACCTAACCTTCATACCTGGGATACTAATATTTCACACCTGGGATACTAATATTTCACACCTGGGATACTGATAATTCACACCTGTGATACTGATAATTCACATCTGTCTATTGAACTGTGTTACTTTCACCTTGTTACAGTTCAGGGCTTTGCACTGATGCTCTGAAACATCCATATAACCTCACATTTTCTTTGAAAATGGTATTCTCCCCGCAACAGCAGGTTTGATTTCTCTGGAATGCATTACCACAAAGAAATTTTTGTGTTACATTTGTGTCTGCTGAGAAACTTGCAGGTATATGGTGGACTGGAAATTAGGTTGGCCCGTCAGCAATAGACCCTTTCCAAATAGCAGTTACAAAGGATTGTGGGATAGTGTTTTGGTACTCATCATTTTTGGCCACAGTATGATGCCATTGACAAAAACGACACTTTCCAAACCTCTATCCCACAATCCTTTGTAATTGCTATTTGGAAAAAGGTCTATAGACCCTTTTTCCAAATAGCAAATACTAAAGGTTGTGGGATAGAGTTTTAGTCTGTGTCATCTTGGTTACTGTAAAATGCCATTGACAACAATGATGCATACCAAAACTCTGTCCTGTAATCCTTGTAATTGCTGTTTGAAAAGGTTCTATCAACTAAGACTGCAATTAGGTTTCTTGTTATGTAAATTCATGAAACTTAATCAGTTTGACCCAACTTTTAAAATTTGTAGGAAAATTTATCCTATGATTTTGGCATCAATGGAAGTTTTGAATGTACCCTTTTGAATGGTTCTGCATACTCCATAGTGGCTTATGGCTGACATTATACATGATTCTGTCGTGGTGCCTCACATATATAGAAGGGTTTTCATAATAGCATGGCATCATCTCCTCTGTGGTATAATAAGGTTCAAGTTTCTTTGACTTCACAATCCATACAGGGTGGGCTTATATGACTCATCAAACAAAAAAGTGTGAGCTTATTTTCCCCTTTTTTCATGAGATCTGTTTAATAGTAAGGTAATAAAAGTTATTTTGTTGGGTCATCTTTTGCAGTCTGACAAAGGTCAGTAGGTCTTTTGGAAAATTGTTTTTCTTTATAGACAGTTGTGTGTATATGCTGGCATGTATCATGGTAATTTTCTTTCTGAGAGTATGTTGAAGAAAAGTTCATGACACAAACGACCAGACCTGATTTTTGTTGAGCCTTTGAAGTTGTCTTTTTCTCTAAGTTCAAATTTAAGAGAACTTAGGTCTTCTTGATAGACAGCAGTTTCAAGTTGTAACTACATAATAGCCCTAATCAAATTTTGGGCACAAGCATCACATCAGATTGTGTTTTAGATGGTGAAAGTTAATTTTGTACAGTTTACTTGACATATCCTCGTGGAAAGCCATCCATTCTATTTTTGGTACGCTCTCCTTGAAAATGCTATGAGCTGCTCCCTTTAACAAGCAGATAGAATATCCATTATCATAATTTTAAAATGAAATTGTAATATGCATTAACCTCACCCCACCCTTCCCCATCTCTCTACTCCAACCTCTTATTACATTCTCATGGCCCCTTCCTCCCCCTTTACCCAACATAATTACCTCATTTTGGCCTAAGAAAGGTTTGAAATACCTCAAAGTAGGGGTATGTCTCTCAAAAGTTTATTCCCTTTTGAATAGGATTTTTGGATAGGTTGAACCATTTGGTTGACAAAGGAGTGCACTTGCCTTCTAGATGTCAAGTTTGTCTGATAAACTATATTATCACATTCTTTTTACGTTTTGATATCTTGTCACATCTAGAAACCCTCTCAGTATTGGGGTGTATTGATATTTAAAATGTCACAAAGCAGATTTATCATAGACGTATATGATATTCTCACTGAGTGATTTTAGCTAAGGTGTTTTCATTATTTGTGCAGTGTACATGTCTTTTCAATTTGAGAGATCTGAAGAGCATTTGTGTAGGGAAAGTAACATCATAGCATTAGTGGACACTCAGTAATCTGTAGCCATTGGGTTGGAGAGGGGAACACTGGAGCATTCCTCAAAACTTTTGATGGGCCCCACTCCCAGCCCCACCTCATAATGATTTTCATTACATGTTAATGGGCAATCCATGCAAGTGCCCTCCAAATAGGGATTTCCCATCCTTTTTTCCCCTTCCCCCATTTGTAATTAAAAGGGTTGTCTCAGTTGAGTTTCTTATTGAACATGGCACCTAGTGTGAGGTTCATGAAAAGTTGATCAGAAATCGCAGAAAATTGCAAAGAAGTGGGATGGACAAAAATTGGTCATTTTTTGTTGGAGAGTGTACAGAATGTTTGTATGTATAGAATTGGTGTATTTTGTATGAAAATAGAAGCATACATCAGCTGGTATTGAAAGATCCACCCATATGTATGTCAGAGGATTGCCAGTAGGTCCGTGGTATGATATATGTATACAGTAAACTGTTACCATGCATGTGGAAGACAGACTTGGTAGTGTGTATATGTGGTCTGTGTGAGTATGGCTACAGATTTAGGAAGTAACTTATATATATATTCTGACAACAGTGAGTGATTTAAATGAAATATTTGGAGCAGCACAGTGTCACCTGTGTTGAACACATGGCTTATATTAAGTTAAATCTATTATTTAAAATTCCTCACAGGTTGATTAACTACATCAGAAGGCAACAGATTCCATTAATATGCTTGTATATTTCTTTAATTCAGTGCTACCATTTGCCATATAGTTTTGACCTTTTAAGCACCATGTTAAAACCTCCGTAAAGCTGCAGCTCCCTCAACAAAGCTGCAGCTCCCTCAGCAAGCTGCAGCCCCCTCAATAAAGCTGCAGCTGCCTCACATCTGTTTTGTTGCTATACATATTGCAATAAGTAGAATTACTCCAATCTTACCATTGTAGTTTGTATAGCAATAAAGCATGGCTGCGGCACTGCTAAGGAAACTACAGCTTTCCTGAAGCTGCTGCAGCACAAGGTTTTGACATGGATCCTTAGGAGATAAATGTGTTTATAAATTATGGCTCAATGAGGTTTTCATGTCAAATAGATTCTCAATATACACTTTGCGTCTTGACAGACTTTTGTCAGTAAGCGTCCTGATGTACCGATAGTAATTTTCGTGTTATGAAGTGGTGTCACTAAAAGTGTTATGCAATTCCACAGAAAAATAGGTTGTGAATGTTGTAACAAAATTATCGTTTCTTCACTGTAATTTTATGCATGCACAACACATTCACTCCTTTGGCTCTTCTTAAAGCAACAAGCTGCTTCATATAATGTTCCCCAAGTTGTGAATAATGTAGACTTACTCAAGTCGTTTCTATAACATGGATTGTGCATGTGATGAAGTCACTTCCATCGTTTAATCCTGGTTCTTTTAGTCTATTAATTTGGTGTCCGCTTACATGAGCTTAAATGGAAAGCGTGTTTGTGGGCTTAACGAAAATGTAGAAAATTTCTCGGTTTGTTCATTATTCGAGATAAATGGAATGAGTGTAAAATAAATATGTACATTTTATCCTTAGGGAAAATCGCCTCTTATTTCTTTGATAAAAATTTCCTCTTTTCGGTATGGTTTGGCCTTCCAGCCCGTTAGCCATCTTAGTTTCCTTCTGGACTGAGGATTTCGTTATGTTAGAAGTGGGAACTCAATCAGGGAACGAATGTTGACTTTCTGTTTCGTACCAACAAGACTTTGCAATAGCAAAACTCATTCCTTTGTGTCTTCCAATCATTTCACGTATTTTTGTCTTGTTCGGTGTATTGCCTCCATTTGTTTAATGACGTCATACATATCGGTGTCAGGGTACCTTACCCATACTGCCAGAATTAAAACTGCGCTTGGATGGAAGGGAAAAACAAAAGGGAAAGTGAAAAGTGAGAAAATAGGTGACAATAAAGTTAGTCAAAAATACTTTAAGGGATCCAACACTAGTCACGTCATAGCTTAGTGAGAAACACCTGTTCATTTGGCTCGAAGAGATTATGGCTGCACTACAGACTCTTTTCCAAATAGCAATTATAAAGGATTATGGGATAAGAGTTTGTGTGTGTGTCATTTTTGTCAATGGCATTTTACTGTGGCAAAAAACTATGCGTACCAAAACTCTATCCCATAATCCTTTGCGATTGCTATTTGGAAAAGGGTCTATGGCCGTGCACAGCGCGGGGGTGTGGGGGTGGGTTATGGAGGGCACACAAGACTAAGCAGACTATCGAAGCATCAGTTGCCGTTTAGTGTACCAAAATGGTTTTCATATTGCTGAAAATGGCTTTTCCGTGCCTCACAAGTTGCATCTAAACTGTTCGGCATTTTTATAAACCAAAGATTGGTGTGATAAAAACTAACTTTGAAAATTTCTGTGGGCAACTGGATTTGCTTGCCCTCTGTGTACGTCCGTGAGCTGGACGTGAATGAAAAAATCCAGAAATCAGTGCAGGGGCGAAAGACTAAAGATTACTGATATAGTTATGTACAAGGGAATGACGGAAGTAAAGTTGTTTGTTATAGGAGATAGTCCAATTCCCCACATCTCCCCCCCCCCCCCACCCCCGTCGTAGTTGCGCCACTGTCGCAATGTCGCTTTAATGTACAAATGGTAATTTACACATGGTGGACGCAAAAGTCTAGTTACAAGTGGGATTTCTTACAATCAAAGGCGGTTGGGATGCCAAATTTTCTCCCCGTACTGGCGACACAAGTCTGGGAGACGAAGAACCACGGTGGCATATTTGAGTTGTAGAGTGCGTTTTCCTGCTCTATGGAGCGCGTTTGAAATGTCAATTTGTTTTTCGGTTGGGGCTGAGGCTGGGTTTCATCCCGTACGACTCTCCATTGTGAAACCACCACCCATATTAATCCCTAGAATCGTCACTGCCTGGCATTTTCGGAGCCCTTGCGCGTGGGTTCGTTCTCAGTCAAGAATGACCTACTTTCTTCAAACCTTGGATTCGCCCCTGCTGACTACTGCAAAAGTGATAAAGCATAAACTCCAGGAAATGTTTCCCGCTTCCGAAAACACTTGAGAAGCTCTGATCTATGGAACTACTTCCAATTTAGGGGGATGAAAATGTCTTCACGAAATTTTAATGCATGTTCCGCCCGGGAAAGGCATATATTTTACCTGAAAATGGCAAATAGTCTGCCCGAATGGGTTGTTACACCGAAACCAACCTCACCATCTCCCTGCATCGTGAGCCCAAGGTTGTCATGATATCTATGGTCTAACCAGGGGATGTTTCGTCGCTACTAAAGAAGAGGCCTGTTAACATGCTCAAAGGTTCCATCAATTTAGAACAGAACTTACACCACCAGGCTGCCAGACGTCGTAATGTCAAATTACATGGAACAGCTCATCTCTGGTCAATGACATTTTCTAACCTTTTGTGCCACTCGCTCCTGATTTCAAAGTCCCTCACAGTAATTATAATTCTAGGCAATATTTTACCCGCCTCCATAAAGATGGTCAGTGACTTGAACAAGTCTAGCAAATGTAATACGATGGAATGGATGCCAGCTTGTAAGTGAATCAATTATTTAGTAAAATCACTATCAGTACGTTCACTTCAATCGTTTCTACGTCTGCTGTGGGTTACCTCTCCTTTCTTCCAGTCTTTCACATAATTACCTTATAACATATCGTGAACTTTAAAAACCCGTCACCAAATAATTTTCCGCGAATACTCAAAGGTATTAATCACCAAAATAATTATGTACAATTTCAGTTCTCCCGAAGGCTTGATTTGCGACTCAAGACCCGAGACACGAAAAGCCAGATTTAAAATATTTAGTTCTGCTTCTAACTCATAAGATAAATTTACTGCTTTTGAGCCGAGTTTATTGGAATACATTTAAACCAATAATTGAATGTGATGACATCTTTGTTTGGATCGGATCTTTTTGGGGGCACCGCAAGGGAATTGAAAACATTTCTACAAAGAATGGTGAAAATTTTGGCGTGAAAGTAATGAATAACAGAGTTCCTTGCGGGATCTGTTCCACCCGATTGAATCTACTTCGTCGTATTCTCTTGAAGTAAACGATAATTTGCTCTTTGAGTGACAGAAAAGTAATTTTGTTTTGCTTTTTTTTCGATTCGTAACGTAAGGTAAGGCATGTTCCATTAGAAGTTAGCCGACATCACGCATTTGTTAAAAAGATTCACGAAAAGATGTAACAAGCCCATCGATATATTGATATGACAAATTCTGGGAAAACCTGTACGCTATGTTTTTATTGCCACTCGTTTTGCAGTTACTCAAAGATGTGCAACATGCATGGTGTCGTCATGAGTTCATTACCCTCGAAAGCTCATCGGGACATCAAAACAACCTACAGCACTCTCTGTATGCCAGATTCATCTGGGATGCTAGTGTTCTATTTTCATTGTTTTCTGGGGGTTATTATTGGCCTTTAAAACCTGTTACATTCACTGGGGACGGTATGAATTTACATTGTCGATAATTGCAAATGTCCAAAACTTGTTTCTCAACCTAAAATTTTTAAATGATTTTGTATCAAAATATCGTAGTGTCACATCAGTCATGCATAGCATACTTTCCTTTTTGTGGGGGTGGTTCATTTTCCGTTTCGGAGAAGGTCTTTGAAACTGTGACTCTTGTTAATTTCAACTTTGCTTTCTTAATTAGGCCTTCGACTCTTTCCGTTTGTTGCATGTACATCAGGCCGTCACCAGACAGATATCAGGTTTGACGTTTCACAAAGAGGGGTCCTTCTTGAAAGCTGGGTACAAGTGTAAGCACCATAGTTTATGACAACCTTATAAACAGAGTAACATTTAGAAGCATAGCACATGTTGCTAACGACGGGGATTTTGTTGCTCATGTGAGCGGCCTCTACAAAGGCCTAGAGGTCCCGGTTACGTCTGGGTTTAGCTTACCTCCCCTCCCCCCCCCTCCCACACACATACACGCGCGCACACAACAAAACACACACAGACGGGTGTGAATTTTATATTTAAGCTGTATTATGTGTGTGTGTGTGTGTGTGTGTGTGTGTGTGTGTTTTCTGCTGCACTTGAAGAGCTTGCTTTCGTAGGACTTCAATAAATAAATCGTATACGTGGTGAATGGAGTTAGAAAAAAGGTTGCCTTACCAGACGGATTGTTAGCTTGTTATCTTGTTACGCAGTCCTCAAGTCCTGGCCGGGTCATACCAAAGACTTTAAAAATGGAACCTACTGTTATTGTGCTTGGTGCTCAGCATAAGAAATGGAGTAGAGAAAACAAGCCAGTGAGCCACAACTGGAAAAAAGGTCGTGACCGGCCCGACTTAAACCAATTGGTTAGAAACTGAGCCGTAAAATCTCATCTAACTCACTCTACCCTCAAATTGAAGAAATTGGTGGCAGTGAAGAAGGGGGCAGTACATTTCACTGAGACTCTTCGCATTTAACTGTGAAAAGCCTTCTCTTACGAGTATATTTCAGAAGTGACCTTATAGAAAGCAGAGACGGCTGGCATCATTGTAATCAACAAAAATGGCAATTGTTGCTGAAGTGAGTATTATGTCTGGAGAAATCTCCTTTCTTCCTACTGAATGATGGCAACCTGCTCAAAAGAATATACTAGTTATACCTAAACCCTAGCCCAATGATTTAAAAGAGACCCCCTTCAAACTGCGCAATCAGTTTTGCAGGCTCATGATGAAGAATCTTCACACTGATATTTCTGTTGCCAAACTTATATTCACGAGCTTAAAGGGCAATTCTCCTCATCCCAGACGGTTCCAGTTCTCCCAACTAAGCAACTTATAGCTCTTCCCACAACTGCATAAATCTCGTCTTTGTCGGTTTGTGCAGACAAAAGTATTTTATTGATTCAGGCCATGCCCTGGTGAGCATACAAGGCTTTAATGTGTAATCCAAACCTCTCTGCATTGTGTGGAATGTGAGTTACTCTACGTCATTTGAATTTTCAAACTTTGATGTCTATCAAAGAGCGGGAACTAACTGAGAATTTTGTGTTACCCCCACACCAAAAATGTACTTTGGGCGACGACTTCTTGTCCAGTGTTGCCACGTAGGCGGTTTTCACGCCCAATTGGGCGGTTTTTTAAACGCTTGGGCGGGTTTTTTAAGGCTCGGGCGGGCTGCGGTTTTTGGGCGGTTTTTTGATAATTGGGCGGATTTTTAGGCGGCTTTTGCTTTCATGGTAACTTCTGTTACGTAACTGGTAGATTTGCCACTCTCCTTAGCCCTGTACAACCATTTTCTTGCACATATATCCACTTGTGAACGTTAATTAGGCTTTATGGTTCATCATCATGTGAATCAAAGATAGTAGCTGAGTACGTCACTGACTTGCATTGGAGTGACGAGAAGTGTGAGTGCTGGTTGCCAGCTTCCGAACGTACATTGAGGAAAAGAGGAACACAGTGACCTAGTCCCACAAAGTTACAAAACACACAAAACAAAAGTTTTAAACGTAGTTATGGTATGAGAAACACTTCTAATGTAGTTCTAAACATAAGAAGATAATAGTTTCAAGCAGTTGGTTTCAAGGGTTTTCGTTTTCGTATGTTTAAGTTATGCCTATCCCAACGATATTTACATCATAATTTACAATGATGTGCAAATATCTCTGAAAACGTAACTTTCTTGAAATTTTCATCAAGTTGGAATTAAAACATTTATTCTCCCTTACCAACTACCAGCCCATAATATTTTAGTGTTGAAGTTTCCTGGAGTATAACTGAGTACAGGCTGATAGAAGGCGTGGCACAATTTGCACAATAGGTGGGTAATTTGTAAGTCCCATCGACTCTCTGGCGAAAAGCCAAGGGGCGAAATCAAACATTACTCCCGATGGAGTTCTGTCCCTTAAGTTAAGGAGCTACATCCCCGGGAGGACAACAAACTAGACAACCTCCCGACCTTCAGACCTCTAGGCCTACATCACTAAGGGTCTGTCATGTGTGGTCCCGTTTACGTTAAACTGGCTGAAAAGGACAGATATTACACATGATCTCAGATCAGCCAAAAGGCCGAGAAGGCCTCGGGGAGACTAGTCGAATTGTTATCATCCCTCTTTCCACATTTTTAAAGTCAGTAGAAAGGCCACAGATCACTCATAACTTATACTGCCTATGAATGTTGATGGATATGCAAGTAGCTGCATGTGTTTAGTTGTTTTACCACGGATTTTACGTTAAGGCGGGTTTGGGGCGGGTTTAGCAACATGTGGGCGGTTTTGGGCGGGTTTTTTCAAAAAATTGGGCGGGAAATGGTCTGAGTGACGTGGCAACACTGTTCTTGTCTTTAATACGTAGTTGCTTGGCTTGCTAAGTTTGTAAATTGCAGGTTGCAATTAGTCGAGAAGAGCTAATTACGCCTTCGTTCCTTCCTTATCTGAAAAGTATATGAATGGGAAACAACAATGGATGTAATTTGGCATGTCCCGAGGCTGTAACGAACATCATGCATTAAAGATTTAATCAAGCCTATCATTGGCAAAACCATTAATATGCACTCGCATAATCTCTCATTACCGGTAACTTCATTCTTACGTCAGTGGGCTTCATAAGTACACCGTTTTCACCTCATTTTGGGAATTATGGCATAATTTAACGTATATTATACGTGGGCAACATCACATGAACTAAGGTCTATATAACTTAACAGTCTGGTGTTGCACGTTTCCATAAATCTACCAGTCCGAATAGGGAGCTTCATAATTGATAGCTCACACGCATGAAACATGAAAATTATTCAGATTTACTGGGAATCACACGGACGACCAGACGACTGCTATCTAGTCGGGTTGCAAATGTCACCTTTTAGACGGAGACAATATGTGGCACTGTACGCTAGGGTGGAGATCATACACCACAAGTAACTACAGTTCCTTCCAGGTTTCTTTTTTCCTTTTTTTTATTGCCAACTGCTACTTGCCAGCTAATTAGATGTACCAAACATACAAAAATACATAACGAAAAGAAAAAAAAGAACCAAAATACAAACTACAAAACTACATAAACTCTCCAAAATATATAGTCCTCATAAACTTAAGGCTTAAATTGTAGTAAAAACTAGAGCTATGGCACGGACGAGGCTAGGTCATTTCATAATCATTTCTTCCCGGGCTGAGTCCAATAGTCCATCTTCCAACTCGGTTTGCTTATCGACTTTTCCCTCTCCCTTTTAGTACTTTGTTACATTTCAATTCCTCGACGTTTACTGGCTTTTCTTAGATTCACATCCTAAAATATTGTTGTACACATATAAAGGGAACTCCCTGACACCTTTCGAAGTTGCGTCCCGACAAAATGTCCCCACGTCAGCTTACGACCAGCTCTATACATTATTCCATATCAGTTTAAAATATATTCAACATGAAGTGTCTTTCGTTTAAGATTTACTACTTGCGTCGAAGCTCTAGGCATTGATTCCATATGCAGACAGGTCTCGTCTCATGTCGTACCGTATCTCGTTGCTGTGCTCAAGACTACAAAACACAACATGAACTTCCATGAACCAAGGGACACATGCAATGTCTTTTCAACGATAGACATCACACAGCAGTTGAAATACACCCATGTCAAAACTTTTTACTTGCATTAAAAAGTACCGTAAATTGAAGAACATACATTCACTCCAACATACACTCCCATATGCCAATAACACATTCACCACCCATTTGCCAATCTCCCCAAATTCAGCCCAGAGGGTCTTACAACTTCCCCTACCCATTTGCCTTAATGCAATAAAATACAATAGATACTCACAACGATACAACAGCAAGCTGTTTCTTCAACAAGGTAGACTCCAGCAGAAATCGGTAGCAATGAGCGGACCTCTGTCTGACAAACTCGTCTACAGATAAGGCTTCAACGCCGGCCGGAACCTTCCGACACACACTTGGATGCAGGCTTCTACACCCAATTTTATGACGAACACCATGTACCGTCAAAATTGTACAACCTTTGCAGAACTGATATGTGTAGACCACTGCCTGCCTGAACCTTTTCTACCTCTTCTCAAAGAAACTTTTCGACTACTCAAATGTACTTTTTCCCTCTCAATGTGTGTTTTACTTCTGAGGAGCTAGAGCGATCTCCTCGAACTATATACGCTTAATTTCTGCTTTATAAACACCTCAACTGAGATTGACACAGCCGGAGTCTCTCTACGACCTTTCCACATAACAAAAGGAAAGCATTCCTCCGAGTCACGGTCGAGGATTAGCCACATTCTATTCTAATTTTGGGCTATTAAAGGAAAATTTGCACACTGCTCCTGTAAAAGCCCTCATTTTTATTTGATGCCCAGCGCAAATAAACCTAAGGAGTTCTCAGTGTGACAGCAAACCACTATAAAAGAGTTGCCTAAGGCATCCTACATTTTGGCTTCCGTGCTTTTCAAATGGTTCCACCATAAGTGTGTGAGGTGGGGTTTTTTAAAAATCCCCCACCCTCCCCCAACAAAAAAATCAGTTTCAGTGCGCAAAATGTAAATTTCGGCAGGTCTGGGCACTGATACTAGCAAGACTTATGTCTTGACTGTTTGTCAATTAGACAAATTTTCAGGTGAACAGCCCGGTCCCCTCCCCCGTGGGATGTCTTCCCATACGCCTATCTGCCAGTCGGCCTTTCTGCCGCCTCTTTGTGGTGATGCATGTTGTACCTATTTTCTATGTGATTCTGATGCCATTCGAGTTAACGTTATCTTTTAATTAGTTAATCAACTTGATATTTGCAAGTCCAGATTAAAGCTGAACGTGCGCAACGTCTTAGCCCATCTCTCCGAGAACATTGCAAAAGGCATGGTTCCTAATTGGCAGGGCCGTAGCCTTCGGGGGGGAGGCAGTTCCCCACCCCCTGAGATTTCCAAATCTTAAAAGAAAGTTGGTCTACTTGAGAAAAAAAATGAAAAACTAAAAATCAGATAAGTATGATTTTAAGGCCCTTAGAACCTGTAAAATCGCATATAAGGGTTCCCTTTTTTCCAAAATTTTTCCAAGGAGGTCTCTGGACTCCCGCCATGGACGCGTTCTATATGTGGGTTAGTCTTCCTGACAAATAAAACATTTTCCTCCTACATGATACACATCTTGGACACCCATTCATACTACGCATACACGCAGGCCAAAGATCTTTAGTATTGTTTGTTATATACTGTCACACAGCACGATGTTATAAAATAGCAGTTTAACCTTTAATTAAATGCTAAACTCAGTGAGCCTATAAAGTAATTTAATTTTAATCAAATCTACCCTTTTTTAGAAATCTAAATTTGTTTTTAAAGCATGGAATATAGCAACAGAGAATGTTTAGATGCAACTTACAAGGTTTGGAATGTGCAATTTCCCCATCTTGTGGTTTTTCCACCAAGCATTATCTTGCAAGGTCTACGCTACGGCTACCCGACAATGATGGTGGCTCCCCCAGTGGGGTACTAAAAAGGGGCATCCATCATCACAGGGTACCATTCTTGTTGGGGTTCCATGCCACAGCCGAAAAAATGATAAACAGAATTTCAAAATATAATCTTTTTCAAAGCTTTACTAAACATAATACTATTTTGGATCTAGAAACCTTTAGAACAAGAAAATTCTCAAGATTAGGGGTGTCACTCCTCCTGTTAGGCAACATTCTCTTTAATTACACCCGATCAAAAATAGAAATAGAAAAATAATCACTAAATAATGAGGATTCCTAAACATATGACCAATTCCAAGCTGTACCCAGCCGTGCCAAAGATAGCACCCTTTCAACTAAACCAGCTCACAGCTCACACAGACAAAACTTTCTCAACGAATAGGGGTGTCGTCCCCTCCTCTTATACAGCATTTCTTGCCTTAGCCCCCCGCCGAAACATCGAGAAAATCGCTAAATAATTACAATTTCTGAACTTATAATTAGTTCAAGGCTTTGCCAAAGACAGAACCATTTTGCAACAATCCAGGCTATACATGTCACCTCTATCCCTCAGCACCCTCCCCCAGGATAGCATCCATGCACATTTGAAAAGGGAAGGATCCGGCCTGGTGTGTCCTATATAGACACGCCACTTGGTGCTCCACTTAGATAGGGTCATGAACTGCCCCTAGGGATTTTACCCAAGCTACGGCCCTGCTTGGGACCGTAATTTCCTAATACGTAGATCACAATCCTGTCCAAAGAACAACTAGTGTTAGTGTTTCAATAGTAATTATTCTATCACCGGTTTAATTCCTCCCATTCCTTTGAACTTTGTTTCAGTAGCGAAGGTTTGTGTGAAAAGCGGAGGGAAGGGGATGGGCCCTTAAGGCAAAAGGTGCTGTGTGAAAAAGTGAAAGTCAATGGGAGCATTTCCAAAATGTGGGGGGGGTATACCCCATCCTCCCCGGGATTCCTGCTTATGCTTTATTTCCATTTACGGATATCGCAGTAGAAACGGCACTAATTCGGTCTATGTTTCTTGAGGTGCCTCTCAAAGAGCGAGTTACAAATCCCACATTTACACCTTAAAAGAATACTTCAGACCCATTTTTATTTTTAGCTGCTAAAGAACGTTTCAAAGCTTTAAACCTATATCCTATCCATTTTGACACTCTACCAGAATTTGATGATACGTATACACTTTGGGCTATGGTAAGTCGTAAAGATTACGTACGCCTTCTCCCGTTTGCTTCCCTAAGCCGCTTCCAACTTGCTTTAAGTGGTTCAGAAGTAATACTGCTTACACTCAATTGAGCTTTTTGCAGAGAAATTGCAATTTCCCACTTGCAAGTAATATTTTTACCCAAAGGCTTATTTTTAATGGTATTTGAACTCACAAAATTTGAGAGCTTTAATGACTTTTAGTGACAGAGACGTGACTATTTTCCTGTGTTAGTATAACATACAAGATGTAAAGATGTAGCCCATCTCTATGAAGACGTGCTTGAAATAGTAAAAGGTCGACGAATGTGTTGCCTGCATGATTAGTGAAGAGTATTTTTTTAATTCATTGCATGATTCAGTGATACATTATTTAATGCGGCTTAAGGGATGTCAAGGTTGGGACTTACAGGGGAGGCAATGGTAAACTTGTCTCTAAAGGTTTCATACTGAAATATATTTGGACTTACTGCTTACAAACATTTTCATACAGACCTACAATTAAACAAATTTGCCCTGATAATATTTTGGCTGAGTAGAGCTTTTTGTACGCCTTGCGAAAGCCTCTTCAATGTCATTTTCAGTCGGTCAGTTCAAGCGGAACTTAATTATCGCGTATTTGCTTGAGGCATAATGAATATTAACGAAGAGGGTGCCACGAGACTTGGCTCGGAAGAGTCTACGAGACGGTCCATGCTCAACTTTCGTCCGGTACTCAGAGACACGTTAAAAAGTTCTTATTGTAGTCATCTAAATCAACTTATCCACTGAAAACACGTCACGTTTATAAACTGTAAAATTTTGTAAATAATGAAGAACTGACATCTTCTATGCTTGATTTTAGCTTTGTGATTAATTATGAGACACCATTTTGTAAATATTGTATAATGTACATAATCAGTGTAAAAATTCCAGAATGCTGAATGATTCCATGAAATGGAAGAAGGGTATTCAATAAAAAAAAGATGGAAAAATCTAAATCAACTTACGTTACATTTTTGTACCATTTTATTGGCAGACAAAATACACAAAGAATAAATTACAAAAAAAATCGACTTGAAGTATTTACGTCAATATTCAGATATTAGTTTCGTAAGGTAAGGAAGAACCAAACACAACATTGGCGCAGCCAGGGTAGAGTTGTCATACGCCCAGCTTTTCGCCGGATTGTCCGGTTTTTCGGCAGTCTGTCTTCCGTCCGGCGTTGCTTGACTTGATTTGTCCTCCTTTTTAAGGTCTGTGAGGTAACACTGACAAATCTTCCAAATTTCGAATAATAAAAATCAATCATGAATAAATTCATTCCTATCACATACCGTACGATATTTTGACGTGAAAAACACAAACAAAAACGGTCCGTGGATATACCCCAAAATATGAGCGGTACTGATCAGTCATATTCGCAGACGACCATATTCCAATCCTTCATTCGCAGTCAGTTTGATTATAAAGAGTACCGGTACGATTTTTATTATCGCCATCACCGTCACCGTCACCGTCACCGTCACCGTCAACGTCACCGTCACCGTCACCGTCATCGTCACCGTCATCGTCATCGTCATCGTCATCGTCATCGTCATCGTCATCGTCATCATCATCATCATCATCATCAAACTTCGCCATCTAGAACCGAATTACATCTTTTGCACGTCCTGGACACGAGACCTAAAAGCTCTGAAAGTAAAAATGTCTTTGATCATGTGTGAGCGTGCATTCGTTGTTTCGATTTTTCGTAAGGCCCCGTCTTCTTTATAGGCCAGAGGCAAGGTGTCCAGGCCGTGCCCGGACAACTCCCCACCCCCGGGAAATTCCCACCTATGACAATTACCCCTCAGATAACTTCCCACCAAAAATTGAATTGTCCTGGTGGGAATTGTCCGGGGCGAATTGTCCCGGGGAGTTATGGGGGGTGGGGGGATTGTCCGGTTGGGAATTGTTCGGTGGGAATTGTCCGGAAATCGTTCACGCTAGTGTGCCTTCTTAAAAGAAGCCTTGCATGCTATCCCAGCCGATATGCAAACACCTGAAACTAATCCTAAAAGGATTCAAGATCTCGAAGAGCCTCATGCGCCTATTGGGCAATCTGGCACTGCCAATTTGAGATTTGCAATTGGAATAAACAAATTTTATATTTTACAACACAACCCCATTAATGTCACACTAAGAATGAGTTAATATAAGAGTTACCTTTTGTATAGCCTAAGTCTTTTCAATTTAATTGCGAAAAAAGGTTAGCTGCCTGCAATAGTGGGAAAATTCCCACTTCTGCATGTGTCCTGGTTTTGATGTCAGATGAATGATTGTGACATAAATACCACAGTGGAGGTAAGCACACACATCACGCACTGTCAAAACGACAAAATTACCTGAGCGCGACACATTGAAAATCATTACAGTATTTATTATAAACATGCTCAGAGCTGATAAAACACTCACGTGATACGAACATGGCCGAGTTTTGATTGGATGCAGTATGGACTGTGCGAAATGAGGCATGCTATAAAGTCTAAACAGACATAGGAGGCAGGAGGAGTTGGGGTCTCCAGCCTCCTATTCGGACAGAGTATTTGCTACTTTCGGGCAAAGAATGACACTCGGACTATTCAGGCAATCGTGTGACATTTATCCGGGTAAAAGTGCTTAACCTCCTGCCCCCCCCCCCCTCCAACTGAGAGTATTTCCATACGCTTATACTATAAATCATTTCGACACTGCATTTCAGTTACATCGCTTTTTGTTTAAGTTTGTAGACTTTTATATTTCATGTTTTTGTTATTTCATTCCTGTCACTTCCGCGATAGGCTAGTATATTCATGACACACTTGTGAGCCACCTGCTTGACTTCAATTCAAAGGCGCGACTGGGGGGAGGGGGTAAGTTAGATAGATGAAGTTTAACGGCCCAGTTTCCACCCTATTGGTTCAAGTCGAGCCGGCCACGGCCTTTTTTTCCAGTTGTGGCTCACTGGCTTGTTTTCCCTTACTCCATTGCTTATGCGGAGCATCACGCACATCGGCAGTAGGTTCCATTTTTAAAGTCTTTGGTATGACTCGACCTAGGAATCGAACCCGGGCCTCCCGCGTGAGAAGCGGATGGTAAAATGGGGAACTTGTGGGACACTGTGTCATGCTGCACTGACTGCTCCTAAAAGTTTTCACTCCCCTGTAGTCATTCTATCGTCTATGTGGGGTTTGTTACCAACTAAATCGCCTTGGCCCTTAGGCCATAGCAAATGTTAGCGATCTAAAAACCGTTTCTGTGGAAGATGTGAATCATTTTTGTCTTCGGGTTCACTGTTCCGATGTAACTGTACACCCAAAGGTAGGACGAGGATTTGACCATTGCTAGGGAGGCCGATTCGTCATGGTTATAAGTGGTTAAAACTTGAACTGCACAAAGATATCTAATCTTACAAGGTGGATCATTTTGCTTGAATTAACTCTTCCACAACCCTCATCTTCAGGTCTGGAGTGTGATCCCTTTTCAGGATCACAGCTTGCAAAGGTAACCACAATTCAAAATGTAAGGGTTGCGTAATACACTCTAGAGCACATGTTCGCCAATCTGAACGAGTCCAGGATCAAAGTAATTATCACTATCGGATGTAACAAACTGTTGATTCACTCACACCTGATTGAACTTTAAAATCACAGACATTCGGTGACGGGGAGAGGATACCACATTCATCCAGCCCCTAGCAGGCGCATAACCAGGGGGTTCCCAAGTGCGAAAAATATAATGCCTCAGGGCCAAATACCTGTTTCTTAGGAAAGTATTCCGGTTTTTCTCCCTGCTCCCTGAAATGCAATAATCATTGCGAAGAAACGTCAAGGTGGGCCCTTGGATCCCATTCCCATCGGGGAGCGCTTTCAGGGGCTGATTTAGGGGGGGCCCCTTCCAAAAATTTTTGAAGTTTTTTTCAACGTCATAAAACAAATGACTAGGCCCTATTCCAATTAAATAGGCCTTTGTTATGTGTCAGAGTGAAATTCAAATTTGTTCATTATTTAAATTTCTACCTCAGAAAATCAGTCTTATGTTAATAATTCTGTTACCGACCTCCGGCTGATAACATTTTGGCTTATATTGGTCACAATAACGTTTTCCGGGCATTGCAAGGGGTTACCCATGAGCGCTGCATTGGACTGCTAACTTCAGTCTATTACCGGCCGGGCCCACATCATTGGGAACACTGCTTCTACTTTCAAGGGAATTTCAGAATTCTTTAATATTTAGAGGAATATTTTCAACAACCTCAGGCTTTTAACTATAACTTGCTGCAACATTAGCATCTTCTTTAAGCTTTGTAATTTACCTTAATGAAATGTACTTCGAATTTAGGGTAATATAAGGGAAAAGAAGACTTCAATTCGGGAAACTGCCATCCTAATATGTGGACAAGAAAGGCTACTTACTCTCCTCTTTCAACCAACCAAAATTTAAATTTCACTAAATTATGAGCATTTTCCAGCCATATATGATCAGTTTCAAAACTTATACTAAAGACTTCACCATTTTGCATCTAAGCAATCTTAAATTAACAAAAATTTTCTTAAAGGGGAGGGGGCACCCCTCCCCTTAGACCCCTCCCCAGAAAAGCATCTTTCACCCAACCAAAAATTAAAATTGACTGAATTATGAACACTTTCCAGCCATGTTTGATCAGTCAAAAAAATATACCAAAGACATCACCATTTTGCATCTGAGCACCCTTAAATTAACAAAAATTTCTCAAAGGGGAGGGGGACTCCTCTCCCAGGACGGTGATCACTCATCACATGCTTTACCTCCTATCAAAATACCCTGGCACTACCCCTGGCGCGCCGCCTCCCCCCTTAGATTCCTCCCCCAGATCGGACTTTTATACAAACCACTATGACCTGGGTCCCCCCTTCTGCCAAATCCTGGATCCGCCACTGGCTTTGTGATCCGGATGTTTTTCCTGTCTCTGCGCTTGGCCCCTACTATTCCCTTCGTCAAACTTCTCAGATCTCACCATGAGGAATACAATTACAAAATCTAATATGCCAGCGTTCAGACCGTTGTCACGCAAACTTCATATTAAAATGGAAATACCATACGGCCGACCTATAGGCATAAACAAACGTTTAGAGAGTCTTATGGAGTGTCTGAAAGACATTTTAAAAACAATTATCGTCAAGGAATACTTGTTGAAACGCAGTAGTATCAACTTAGTGCTGCTCAAGTCATGCAGTTTGATGATTTAACTTGTTTTGCCAATGCAAGTGAACAGAACCCCGCAATTGATTGTATGAAAATTTTTTATGTTAGACCATAAAACGAAAGCAAGATGACAGAACTAGGGTAACGAAGACTGTGAGTTACGACTTAAAATAACATCATCTGAAAATCTAGGTCAGCCTTTTATGTTTGCTGGCTGAATGCGGCCTGGAAACACGTTCATGTTTTATCAAGTATGTATTTACTACCACCGGGTTACCCTTTTATTGTAACAGAATTTCCATAGTCTGCATACATGCAGTGTGTAAAAGGACAAACAAGATATGTAAGGCCGGTTGAAACTTTAGTATAGCACTATAAAGCTATGAAAGTTTAACGCTGTTCAAATCTGGGTTACGTCCCGTGATTGGCCCGGAGGCGCAAGGGATGACCATAAATGGTCCCTATAGCTTTATAGCGCATGAAAATTTGGAAGTATGAGTCGGCCTTGAACCGAGTTCATACTTCAGTAAAGAGCTATAAAGCTATGAAAGTTGAACGCTGTTTAACTCTGAGCTATCTTTGTGATTGGCGTGGAAGAGCAAGGGATGACCACGTAGTACTTATAGCTTTATAGCGCGTGAAAATTTAGAAGTTTAAACCAGACCGTAGCCTACTGTAGGGTAAGCAGTTTGGAGATGTTATCTTTGCCGCCTATGCTGTGAATAATATTTTGATACAGCAGCACATGGCCAAAACTGCGACTATGTAGGCAAGTATGAAATGATTTTTCAAGTTCTTTCAAAGTTACGTACCCGAACTGGTGCGCCAGAAACCGACTCAGGCCCGTAGCCAGACAAGGTACTGAGGTTGGGGCGAGACAGCTTCCAGGGGGCGATTTTGGGGGCGGAGATGAGATATACTGAAATGCATTAAGGCAATGATTATTTTTATATTATGGGGGCGAAAATTTTTTTTCTAGAGGGGCACGCCTCCCCTTGCCTTCCTTCTTTGCTACGGGCTTGAACCGACTGAAAGCGAATGTAGCTTTAATTACACCAAACATATATGTTACAAAGGTTGATAAAATAATCTGGATTGGTTTTCTCCCACTTTCACTGTACATTTCTGTATTGAAATATGAAATGTTGAGGTTTATCAACATACAACCGTAGATTCCGCCATAATATGTGATGTCGCTATAACAGTACTTGTGAAGTACCTACCTTTATATTCCTTCGTTTTTCTAAGAGTCCTTTCAACTTCTTTAGTAAGTAATCATTGTGCCATTGCTATGCATGGCATAAATTCGCTACATAATCCCACCGCTCGCAGGGTACTTTGCAAAAAAAAAAAAAAAAAATCGCTCATTTTTAGGTCATATGAACATTGCAATTCTAAACGGAAACTAAAGCATATAATATGAGCAGTACAAGACCGAAATTTATAGTTGCTGCGACAATTTTAATTTCAGATTTTCTTTTTTAGTTATACACTATAGATCTTTTCGCTTATACCGATTTTTATTTCTTGTTAACTCTGTGCACTATAGCGTTGTTAAGCTTAGAATATTTACATCTACCTTTCTATCCTCAGGAAAGAGGATCTCGCAAATTTCTACCAGTTTACCCCCAACACGCACACACATCCATACCCGCACACACACATTAGAGAGGGGATTGACATGAGTTAAAGGAATTGTAAAAATAAACCTAATGTAGAAAAAATACATTTCGCCCTAAAAGGTCCTCCCTCAGGAAGAAGTTCCTGGTAAAAGCTGAGTAAACCCCTTCTTAGCTTTGGTCGTTTTAGACAAAAGGGGTTTTCACTTACACTTTATTCGAAATAGTTAGGCCCTATGTTAGAAGTACAAATAAAAGGTATAGAAGCCACAGTAATCAAATACAAAAAATCACTCCAGACTTATACAAAATTGTCAACGATTGATGATCCTGCGTGCTGTTAGAGTTCTTTTTGTTATAAACTACAGATAATGTTGTTTCCAATCTTACCAAAGTTTAATCAGATATTTCCTGTGCCTCGCCTTAGACGTCAATACACTGTACCTTCTGCCCACACATTAATCATATTGTGATGTTTGCCATCCCGAAATGTTATGCTTGCTTACATGAATTTGTAATTCTTCAAATAGGTCTTTGCCTTAACACACACACAGGTTCTTGAATCGAATTGAATGTAGGGAAAACACAAAGTGAATAGATTTGAACAAACACGTCCTAGACACGCTCAAGAAACCTGTTTTCAGTTGATTAATTTTGCAAGGGAGCTGGTGTCTTCCAGTTCCCTGATTTTGCTCTTCCGAACATCTTAACGAGGGTTTATTATTTTGTTTACTGATAGGTTACTTTGAAAAGGCAAAAGGGTAGGCTCAATTAATTTTCTTAACTGAGGTTTTCATAAGTAAAAGAGAT
The DNA here is from genome assembly GCA_029531755.1 of Holothuria leucospilota. Taxonomy (NCBI): domain Eukaryota; kingdom Metazoa; phylum Echinodermata; class Holothuroidea; order Aspidochirotida; family Holothuriidae; genus Holothuria; species Holothuria leucospilota. Next base: position 12,978,253 of record CM055968.1, on the reverse strand, counting down.
TCAGTTGGCTGAGTTATTGAAACCAGGGAGCCTCTCATATTGTTGAAATATGTTGAATGGAATGAATTAAAGGCTGGCACCACAGCTTGTAGTTGACATAAGCCAATCGGTAGTCGAATCCAGCAATATGAATATTCATTTCTAACGCAGCTGTCAATTATCAACGATTTGACGGTGGAAGTAGATATATCACGCACAACAGCTGGTCCTGTTAAACAATTCTCGCTGCAGTTCGCTTTCGGCTCTGTTCGCCAACAAACCTGAAACGAAATCAGAACCAGTGGAATTATACGAGGTAAGTGTAGTAGTATATTGTCAGTATTACGCAATGATTCAGTTTCTTTTATGGTGTCTATTTTTTTACTTCATATTACTGTGCAAAAGTGAACATCGACGCATAACGTATACCAGTGCCAGTGCCAGTGCAACGGAAGCATCGCTTTTCGAAGATCACTGGTCGATTTTTTCACTAATAAAACAGTAAAAGCACGGTTTATAATGAATTATTCCAGTAGGAATTTAAGTAGCCTGATGAATGAGTGGATCTTTTAAACGTTCTTTTATATACAGTAGTCATAGTACTAAGTGTTAGTGTATCACCGCAAAAGAGACGAAAAAATAAACCTCCGCCTTGATGAAAGTTGCCTTCTTTGAAAGACTCTGGATGAGACAGGTTTGTTGTGAGCAAATGCTGGTGAGATTAGTTTTGGAATACAAAAGGACAGCCGTAAAGTGGAAAAGAAACTGGTAGTGCCTTCAGAGAGTTTATACAGTACCTATATTTAATACAGTTTGGAATTAATAAGGGACGAAGTTGAGAAATTTAAAAAACTTTAATTTTTCTCTATTCAAATTTGTAGCAAAAACAGTATTATAGTGATTAAAATATAGCAGTAACATAACTGTAATAAGGAAAAAATTGGACAGGTTCAGATGGGGTACATGGTTCAGCTCATATTCGGACTTGAATTCTCACCCAACCCTGTACTTAGCCATATTTGCATGATAATAGTAGCCTACGAGGTTGAACACGGTGTAACAACATTCCATACACTAACGGCAACGGTTATCAGCACTACTTCCATGGGCATCTATGCTTAATTGCTATGTAGGTCTAATCTTGAAAATTGTTCCATTTGTCAACAAAATATAATTTCGCGATGACCTAGCTTTGCAGCACAGGTCCTTCGCCGGGATTTCGATTGATGGGTAAATGCATGAATCAATTTTAATCTATTTGAAGCAAACGGTTTCTTTCTGGAGGCTATATCCTTGAAGCAAAAATTCATTTGGTGATGAATTCTTGCTCATTATCCCTGCAAGGCACTGTGATAGTAATCTTCCGAAGCAAGACAAGCGCGAGCAAGGTTTCATAAAGAAATTGCTTTGTACGGTTGTAACTTGCATGTGCTTTTGCCAAATTTTGCAAACGGAAATTTGCCTCTGAAGAGCATTGTGGAACTATACATAAATACTTATACCTTTTAAACTTTCGTTGATTTCACCGTTTCTACTGCATTGAACTAGTATGAAACCCCGCTTGAAGCTCATTACTCTGCTGCAAATTGCTTAAAGGTCTTCACAGATGTGCAAGAAGGCTTTGGATTGTGATGTTGCACTCTGAATAATTAAAACATTTTGGGGAAATTACATGCAAACCTAATCGTATTTGACACTTCCAAGTTGTTCAACAATCATGGTACTCGCTTGTGTTACCCGAGTTCAAGTAACCAATGATTGATTCCTTGTTTTACTTTTTGAAGTTAAAAGAGAGACCTAGACAGGGCGTTAAGGTTCGAAACAACCTCCCTTCAAGTTTTATTGGCGTTGTAAATGTTTGGAATGTACATTAGGATGTACAGGCTCCCTAAATCATCGTTTTTCGAATCTTCCCTATGAAGACACTGCTTACTACGTACGCACCAACCTCTTTATATAGTGTATACGCCATGGCTCGCAAAAGCATTGACACAAGGTTCATAATAAATCTCTCAGGCTGGCCGGTTCGGGAACCCAGTTGTCTGGTCATCTATTGTAATTTTTAATTTCATTATAAATGTCGTTTTGAACTATAGAATATTTTAAGGGGATAATCAGTTCCTCTCACTTTTCCGTTTAATACTCTACACGACCCATTTTGGAGGCATTTAAGATCTGCCCTTTAGCTTCCAAAGTTTGACATTTGCAAAGGTATTTGTAGCCATTCTAAACAAAGCTAATCATACCTTTGGAAATTTCGCAATGAAACTTATTGGGGCCTTCCCTCCCCCTCCAGCCCCGTCTCCAACGACTCCTCTGTACGTAATAACTGTTTCCATCAAAGACTTTTTTATCACGTCTCTTCAAGGACGTCTGTAAATTCAGCTATACGCTTAAAGCTATAGCTAGTCCTTGAATAGGACATCATATATATATATATATATATATATATATATATATATATATATATATATATATATATATATATATATATATATATATATATATATATATATATATATATATATATATATATATATATATATATATATATATATATATATATATATATATGAGGTCTTATATAGATGTGTATATATACATAGATACGTGTGTGTATGTAAGTGGGTGGGTGGGTGTTTCGAAAAAGCTACACAAGGCTTCATGCATACTGTCGTCCCTACGGTCCCAACGTTTCACACATTAAGGATACTAGGCTATAAGCGTGTTCAAATTTTCTCAAGTTAAAATTTCAACAATTTTATACCAGGCGAAGATGAAACCTTAGCAGATTGACATGAGACAGGTTTACATCGTTGGGTGTAACTTGATCGGAGTAGGTCACTATTTGTGATCATGGAGGTCAACAGGTGGGGGACATATTCCCCACACAGTTTTGGAAGTGGAGGGGATTGCCCCTGCACCCCACTTTTGTCCGGAACCCTAACAAAAATAGTAGTCACATCTTTGTTTCTATAGCTCGCAATATATACCTGATTTAATGAAATGAAATTCAAAATGGTGGAAACAGACATTTAATGGATTAAAATAGTGGGAAAATACCTCAGATTACACTACAGATCAAAATTTTCGAGGTACCTTAAGTGAGCCCCGGATCCCTCTCTTCCTTGGATCCGCGCTTGAGGCAGCTCTGGTCAATTTCACGTACCCTCCCCCCCCCCCCTTTGAGAAGCTGTTGACGGTTGACGGACGGTTGATAGATGTACCACTTCCTCCCAGTCACCGTCTTAGATGTTGAGGTTACTGAAAACTCCTTAATGAAACGTACGGTATAAGTACGGTAATAGCGAGTCGTATTCAACTAGAAAGCCAACTATTAGATGCTCGGTATGAAAACAAGTCAAATCCCAGAGCAGTCAGTTACTCCATGGAGAAATCTTAAAAGGTGGCAAAATAATCCTTGTTTGTTACAATATTTGCGTTTGCCACGTTCAAGTGCATTAATATAGACACTAACGAGAAGAGCGGTTGAAAGATATTTTTTTTTTTTAGATGTTAAATTATTTGTATCGTTCGTCTAGCCAGTAGTTGACACTATCACTTTTTTCAAATGCCAAATTTATGATTATTGTCGTATACACATTTGTTTTGAGGTAGTGAAAGCTATATATGTGCACTGCAAACTATATGCTGATGGCAAAATTGCTGTTATAAGTGCACATTATTACTACAACTTATGGTTACTGTAGATCCATAAGTCATATAATCTTCCGTATTGGGACCGGCAGTTACATGCAGCTCATATGCTCTTTAACCATAGCAGGTACATAGCTTATAGTCTACGTTGACCATACAATTTACTAGCGTTCACATTTAGTCTACTAATCTTTGGGAGAGGCCTTAGATTGATAATGATGATGATGATGATGACGATGACGATGACGATGACGATGACGATAATGATGACGATGATGAGAAGGCAATCTGAGAATTTTGTCGTCAGTAGAAAATAAAAATCTTATAAAATGTGAGAGCAACAAACCGAAAAACAGAATAATGCGTCCTATAAGTCAAAACAAGCAATCGATTTCACGATGGTGGTGCCTGATCGAAAGGGTCGTTACAGAACTTAAAATAAGCCTCTCGATACAAAATTCAACTTGAATTATATAACGCTACATAACTCGTAGTACACACCACATATACACCTCCAATAAACAATGTAAAGCTAGCATACCATAACCGAATAATAAAGCCAACAAAAAAGGAATTACCCTTAACCTTTGAAAATTATAATTACATAAGAAGAGCGTACTGACATTTTCTTAAAGCAGTTGGATGTATGCAGTTGCCACGTGCTGACTGCGATGTCATCACAACAGTATGCGCATTAAACTAGAACTTCTCTCTAGCAAAAGTAATACCAGGTGTACGGTGTTATCAATGGTCATGTATATACGATACATATTGTTTGCCAGCTGAATAATTCATGGGAGCTGTGGATGAATATATGCATTGCTACTGCAGCTCGGTATGTGTCAGAGGCATGCAAGATGACGGTTGCCTTTAATGAACTCATGTTTTCACATGATTTGGTGTTTTGTTTCTTCTAAACAACCCACTGATTGGCAGGTTTTTTAAATGTGTAAAAAATTGTGATTTGCAGAGTAAAAATGCACCCGATCCAGAATTTCATATCCGGCGAGAACTGGATGTTTTCCGACTGTGTCTGACATCCGGCCGGATAGATTTGTTGCACTCCCAAGAAGGAAACATTAACATATGGCATCATTTTCCATGATGGGAGGGAGTGAGAGTTTAGGGGTTGGGTATCAGGGAGATCTGATGGTTGACAGTGGTTACTATATGGTGTGACGAGGTCTATGAACAGGTGTGATTTGGTGATGGGGTCCGAAATTATTCAGAACATTAATTGAAAGAGAAAATGCAATGCAGGATCTCTTGAATAACAAAATTCGTCACATCATAAGATGGAGAGTAAATTTAAGGGTCTGTCCATCTTTTTCACAAGAAAACAAAGGGTAGTTGGTCCCCCCCCCATGTAGGCCTACGTTTCGGACGCTTATGAAAATGATGAAAAATGAATGAACCCCCTCAATACAAAAATGTTTTGAGTTATTCTTTAAAGTAAGAATGTGGCACATTGTTTATTAGACCATTCACGGTTACGTCACTGGTTGACGTAGAGCATGCGCAAGAACTCATGCCTGTATGTTAGGTGTTGCACGTGTAAACCCTTGGGCGATTTTACGCAGAAAGTAGACGAATTAGAATCTACGTGCTTTACCAACTCTTTTGCCGCTGCAAACAGCCGTTAACGTCACTTGTTCGTAAACATGAATGGGTCTATACAGTATACTCTAGGAGTGAGATATTACCGTACTACACCCCCCCCCCCTTCCACTTTCGTGGAGCCTCATGCGACCCTGGGAACTTGGGCCATTCCATATTATTGTCCCTAATCATTTCTTATGCCCTTCATTTGCCCACCTAACCCCAACTTTCAAATTTCTGGTGATGCTACTACTTTATGACCTCACTGTTTTTATTTTAGGCATTATCTCCCCCAGTACCTGGTAGGTCATGGAGCTAGCCAAACTCCACTTACTGATTGACCTGAAGCCAATGATTTTGTTTAATAAGCTTATAGTTCGATGGTTTCTGTATGATAAGATGTAGACTCTATTTTCGCGCATTTAAGCTAGACTAATGTAATGTAGACGGAGATTGAATACAGTATGTGCGTAAGGCGCGAAAATACGGAAACACAGTACGCTATATGTATGTGCTTGCTGGGTACCACATGATATGAGATGACGCGTTGAAATATTCTGTCCGTAGGTCTGAAGTTAAGTGAAGATACCTTTGAAAATATGTGATAATGTTACCTGTTGACTGCCTCATTTCCTGAGAATATATCGTATCTGTAATAACAACGTACTGGAATATCGACTACTTTGCTACCTTTCAGATTGCCTCTGCCTGCGTCTCAGTCTCGCATTTGCAGTGTAAATTAGGTAATGGTTTTCTGGATCAATACATCTGGCCCTTTTTTACGACTCACATAAGTGTGAGACAATAACGTGTGATAGTTTTTTTATTTTTATTTCAAACATTTTGAAATTTGGATTCGGATTCTGTTTTTTCTACTACATGATAGGCTCACCTGTAGAGCCCTTGGCTAACACAGTTTGTTAATGTCGGTATTTTCTTATCACTTCCGCATAAAAATCTGTTCTAGCTGTTTGAGGAAAACTGATGACGGATGATATTATGACGTTAAAGTTTTTTGTAACGCAATTGAAAGATATGGCTTACAGTGCTATCAGAGGCAAATTATTGCAACACCAACTTCCGTGTATGATGTCATAGTGTTTGATGACAGCAAAATGGAAGAACTTGCAAGGTGAAAAGTTTAAGGCAAAAGGAAATTACCTTTTGAAATTTTGCATACTGGCATGTAAAAGGGGTTGCAACTCTTCAAAAGAGGGCATTGACCAGGATTTTTCATTATACCGTACAGTAGCCCTTATAGCAATCGATTTTCTAAATAGGGGACATGATGATCAGCACGGGGGTTCGTCAGGCCCTCCTCTGGCTAGGGGCCTGGTTTTGTTACCTACCGTATTTGCTTGTCAATTGTATTTGTTGTAATAAAACCTCAAATCGTGAGATGCGCGTCTGTTAGAGAGAAGGCGGGGTTACAGTTCAGCGCTGGTTTGCTACTCAGTAGAGATGTAAATATTAACCTATTTTTATATGGTTTGAGCCGAAGGATTAGAATTTAGATTATTATTTGTTTCCATTCTGTGTTCTTTTGGTACAGTTCCCTACAAAAGTGCTGTCACTTTTTAAAAGGACGTCACTCACATATATATGAGAACCAACTTAAACTACCGATTATATTTCGTGATGACTGCCTAACTTCCTTCAGTCCTGCAAACATTCAATTATGTCGTTCAGAACCTAAAGCGTTTATTATATAGATTAGCCTATGTCTGTATTTGGGTCCACCTGACCAAAGTGCCAATTTCAATTCCACCAACAGCAATTCCGCCAATATCAAGTCCGTTCCAATTCTAGTGTATTTATAAGAGTAACATAGATACACATGGTTTTCATCCTTTTTACATGTAGAGTTTAATCAATTACCTTAATAGGTTAGCGTAAGGAGCCCCCTTCATCGGTCCAGTACAGTCAAAAATCCAGGCGTCTGTTAGGAAGCATTGAAATTTGTTTGTACACTACAGGTTCCAGCAATAACAATTTAGCCTTAAATAGTCTTCATTTCATTATCCTTGTAGGACTCGGGCTTCATGGGAACGGCTCCGAGTCCTAGTCCAGTTGCGGCTCATTCCGGTCAATTTCGATTCTTCGCCCTCCCATTCCGAACCAATTCGAGTACAGTAAAATGTCTTGTCTCTGAATTGACTCATAGCCTGGACTTGAGCGTTACAACTGCTATTTATCTCTACAGTTGATGTGTTTATCAGAAGTTAGGTATGCAGGCTGCATATGAGAGTTGTCAAGTGCATAAATTTTCAATAGAAAAGCAGTTGAGAAACAAGAGACATTTAGCTTTAGCAAGTACTCTCCACTGAAGTCAACCGACGAGATTCATGGGTAATGACCGTTTTAGATGAAATTTAATATTGTTGAGTTGCAGATAACAATTCGCATAATGAATAACTTGACTGGAATGTACCATTAATTTACTGAGACTTACTTCTACTTCGGCTCGCTCCGCCTGCAGGTGACAAGAAGATCATATAACAAATAAATTGCTCAAGTGTACGTCTGGTGGCAATGTACGCTGGAAACATCAGGAAAAATTGTGTCTTCCGTGAAACTCAAGGCCAATGGCATTCTGCTCATCCAAGAGAGAGAACTTCTTTGCTTTATTTTGTAATTTCGTAAGGATATGCGGGAAAAGATTTTTAAGATCTGCGTATAGGCAATGGATAACGAGTCTACAAAGTTCTTCGAGAGATAAAGAATGTGACACGGAAGAGGTCACCTGTTTCGAACAGGTCTCTGATATTGACACGGTTGTTCTGGACAACGGCCAAAGTAAGACAGGGTTTTTGGAAGAAACGTTGATTCAGATTCCTTTTAAGTTTCCATTTTATAAATCTGGACGTTCCCATATAAGTTTGCTTAATAGAATCACCAACACGGGCTTCAACTGATGGAGGTCGAGGCGGTATGTACCCCACTTCTGAAAATGGCGGACATCATATACTACCCTCTTTTTCAGAAACCTAATAAACGTAAAGCAAAAGCCTTGATTCTATAGCTTTCAATGGCTGATCCAAGGAAGTCGAACTCGAAAGTTGTGGAAAGCAATTTTCATTCATAAACATTAGAAAATCAAACATCAGGCAATTAAACCGTTGCCATGTATGCTTACTAAGAAGGGAAGTGGGACATTACCTGGGATCACACGACTGGGTATCTAGGATCCCCACCCCCTCCCCCCCCCCCACATACACACATGACGCCCTTAGGGCATCGCGTCGGCGTCAGTTCTGCTCAAAGTTATCCCCAGTGGCCTAGATAGATTTCCCCCCACCTCAAAGGTCTCTGCTGAAACTTTTCTGCCACCTTAAAATTTTATCCATCGCATGGTCGTTGATGGTCACAGAATACACAGTACCGGTAGTCCTTGCATTCAAAGTTAATAAACCTAACCAAATACTCAATAAATATTTTGGCGCGCTTGGCGCGTACCCAGATATAACTAGGTGTCTCATTATTACAATTTATGTGCGAAAACTTGAGAAAGAAATTTTCTCATTATTTCTCTCTTTGAACGATGGGTGAAATTGTTTGAAAATCAAAGCAACCTCTCCCGCAATCCATTATTTTACCAACTTTCACCCCTCCATCAACACGACCGACGTATGTATAGGTGATTATTTAAATTTAAAAGGTGATCAATAATCTTTCTTTCCTGCTAAAATTGTCACAAAAAACACAATTGAAAGTTTCATTATAATCACACAAAAAACAGAGGTTCCAGGGCATAGCCACTGGACCTCACCGAGCCCGTTCTTATGAAGCCTCCAGTTAAGGTAAACCTTATGTCGCACGCTGGCAAGGGGGCGCGTAGCCCCCCAGCAGCACCTTTGTAAGTTGCAATGAACTGAATGAATGAATGTTTTCTGTCAGCATTATTTTCAGTCTTCGTCAGCCATAATATTTCCTTAGCCTTTCAAATAACACATGGAGTATACAGGATTTGAGAATGGCCCAGAATCGCTGCAAAACCACCAAATTTAAGAAAATCTCTCGGGATGAAGTCTGCTTAAGGCTTCGGGGCGCGGCTTCCCCGGCCACATCTTCCGAGAATGTAGCTTCCGTTGAAAGTCATTTGTTAATGGCAGGGTTTACTATTGACCCCCATGGTCATGTATGTGTATGAACTACCCATAATAACAGTATTTTGTTGATTTAGTGACCTATTCTCAAAAAGTAATAAAAAAAAACTTGTTTTGAAAGGTTATAGCACACCTAAAATATTGAACGATATAGGATAATGTCTCATCTAAGCGCTTAAACTTCCTAAAGTTTTCTAAACGGAAGGGGTTCCCCTCCCCTTATACTCCCTTCCCCCAGACAGCACTTAAACATTATGCCAAACTCCCCAAACGCCATCGATATCCCGTGTTACAGCTGTATCAGTAACAAACTTTGTTTTGAAGATAGTAATTTGTAGGAAAAGTTTGCCCCCCATCCCCATCCCAATCCAGCACAAAAAATGTCTAGCTGCGCCACTTGTCAAGCCCCTCCCTATTTTCACTTTTGAGAAGCTGCTGACACTCACTGCCACTATTGTGTATAATCTCCTTAAAATTAATTTCTTTAGCTGTTGAGATGTATTTACTTGAAGTTGATGCCCTAAATTGCTACATACGAGAAAGCATACATGACACTTTTGCTTTTAGTACCGAGGTAGAAGATGGTCGAAGACTGCAAAGCGTCAAGACTTTTAGTTTATGGAAAATACTTGACGTGTAGTGCCGCCAAATGTCAAAGTAATTGGCCATTTTGTAAAAGATATACAGTCCCTAATGCGTTTTACCTGTTTATGTCTTTACCTTTTGGTGTAAACTTGACATACAGGCTCAAAGTGATTGTCAAAGTTTTTAAGTAGCGGATGGCTGTCAGACACTTTAACGTAATTTTAGGCTAGTCTGTGAGCTGAGATTTCATGGGCAATCAACAGTCGGATGGGAAGTATTTTTGATGCCTTGCTCTTCACCCTTCGGTGCCTCTTTCCATATGAGTTCGCGCAATTCCCAGTGGCCCCTTGCAGATCCCAGGGGCCCTCCCGTGACCACAGAACTTCCACGGAAAGGAAATACCGTTGGGACCTTGGTTCATTCTTAGCTGTGAAGTGACCTCACTTCAAGTATTTTACTGAATGAGTGAGCATGAAGTGTGGAATTGACCGTTTCGGCTTGTAAGTGGGTAACCTGAGAGGGAATAGGTTATGCCAAGTAACATGAAAGGTGTAAAATGTCAACGTAATTATGCATAAAATAATCACCGAGCAATAAGTACAGCACTTTGAAGGGATGCGTGTAAACTACGGTGTTAGCAAATTCACTTTGTGCTTACCATATACTGCTCTTAACTACGACTTACATGTGTGCGTATATGCTCTTCTCTGCTTGAGGCGGTTGTTCAAAGTAAATGCCTCATCCCTAAAACGATATTTTTAAGAGTTTTTCACTGGAGAACACGGGATTCTTCTTAGATGTGGGAAGACAATGACAAGTGGGCCTACAGTGAGCACACCCTACCCATCTGCTCATGAAATTTGACATATGCTGTACTCAACTGCTCTAAAAAAGTTTTTTTTTTTCACACCCCACTATTCTAATGTCTAGGTGATATGTATATGATGTTACCAATCCCATGGCCTAAGACCGTTGCAAAAAGTAAGTTGCCTTGAAAGACATTTCTGTGGAGGATGTTTGTGTCTCAATCTTGTCATTGAGATCACTGCTTCAACTGAACTGAATACAACGGAATAAAATTAGGAAGGTAAAGGTTGACCATTTGGGGGGAAGTCTAATCGTCATGAAGATTTTGATACGATATCGAAGTCGTCAATATTCCTAAAGCTCTTAATGTACCATACATGACCATTGCTTCCCTTGCCTTCTAAAATATTGTTATAGTAAATCCTATAACTTTTTGAAGGTCATTCCCCTCGAAACTTTAGAGAGCTTAAGAACTTAACTCAAAAAGAAATCATAAGTTTGTCAAAGTCTTTGACAAACTTATGATTTCTTTTTGACTCAAAGATGAAATGACAATATATATTGCCACAGGACCTTTAAAGAATCTCGAGTGTATCCTCTTCGCCTTGTAAACACCTTCAAGATCTACACTGCTCGTTAATCAAGACTCGCTACAGGACATCATGCAGATGAATCGAGGTACTTTTCTGAACTCTCTCTCTCTCTGCAAAGTGGAAGGAAATTGCCAATTGAAAGAATAAATATCCCCTAAATGAACTGAGCCTCAAGTTATTGCCTTTCAAATTTTGTGGACGTAGCAAAATGGTTTTATAATGAGATTCACAATATTTAACATGGCGTGCGACATTATAACGAGCCTCACAGCGACTTAATAAACTCAGAATTGTAGTACCTATAAGAATGCATGTATTTGGAAACAAAAAAAAATACGATTTGTTGTTAGTTTCAAGGGCAAACAAAAGTCTTCTTGCAGGTGAGCATAAATGGAGAAATGTAGATCTTCCAATAATTCAAGAGAGGATTTGTCAGGTTTCTTGTTTTAGGGTTTATCGTATAGGTGTATAGGAAGACATTTTACACAGGGACGGAAGAAGTTGCTTGCCCTGAAATTTTCCTTACTTGGCCAACAATCATAACATAGTATTTTACTCTGGAAAAAAGTTGTTTGTGTCGTGAAATCGATTTTTCAAGTGGCGGAGGAGGTAGGGGACGGCTGCTGACTCCAGATTCCCGTCTTAAACGCTTTTCACATGGTAGACCGTCCTCTACAAGGCGTGTCCCTCTCCCGTTTGCGATTTTCTATGGCGGATAACATGCAAAATCAATAGTGCTTTCTTCGACAACCCCATCTTTTAGGGAAATTTTAGACAAAGAAACCAGTCTTGAGGGTAGCTGCCCTCTGGCCAATGGAAAACAGATCTGCGTCGCTAGGACTGGAAAAGGACTTGTAAGCTTCACTTGTGTGTTCTTACTGCTTGAAAATGCCGATTTTAATAGTATGGACATTCAGAAGATGCTAAACATAAAATGGTTGACCCTTTTGTAGTGACGAGAAACTGCATCTGTGAAAATAATGCCAAAATTCAACTTCTTTGGCCGATGAGACGGGTCTGGGCCTTTTAAACCTGTCACTCTAATTTGGGGCAGGGTTTATGCTTCTCCGAGGGACACTTGTGTGGGTACAAATGAGGGGGAAAGTAAAGTGAAGATAATAAGGCGGTGTTCCAAAATGCCTCTTTCTCCGGCTACGGGCCGGACAGATCCCTTCTTCCTCAGCATAAATCTGACACTTTCTCAAGCTATAAACGAGTCAGTTTTGTCAAGAAAATTTTGCTCATTATCTATGCGCAGAGTCACATGTCATGCAAAGTATTGATGACGCCTCCATTCATAACGTTTAACTTAACATTCCCCGATAACAACGTATCCATTAGGTGAAGGCATTAGGTCTGCATGATAGCATGCAGTATACTTCAATGATGATAACATCAGTTCTTGCAATAACCACCGTTTTGATCTAAAGGGAATTTTACTTACAAGTAAATTATAAAAATAAAAAAGAACATGAACTACAAAAAATGACCTAGGTCTATGGAATAATTATCTGGCAACCTTCTACATGCGTGTGAAATTAAATTTACCAGGAATTTTCCAAGTGTTCTGGAAAATGACTTTATTTTTAATCTGATACTGTTTAGCTTTGAATGCTAGTCCCTATGGGATACACTTTGCTCATTAAACAGATAATTAAAAAGTGCAATAGTCCCCCTTTGGTGTGACTTCGTGATATTACATTGCAAAAAAAGACAAATGCGCTTATGTAATAGAAGATAGGCAAAACGCCTCCAGACGGAGAACACTCATTATAACAATCATTTTGAAATTAATGATACCTATTTCAGGAATAAGTCTCATCCAATTTAAAGATCTCACGAGATTTTAACATCAGTAATTGCAATCTAATACCACATTTTCGATTCCACATTGATTGCTTGTTTTCGTTCTCTTTCTAGCTCTTTACGTAACTATGTTTTGTAATTATAAAAAATTTTTAAAAGCAATTTTACAGTCGAACCGAAAACTTGCAACGATATAATTGCATGCCCAAAGTGAACAATGCGAACAAAACTGAAGCAGTGATGACGCTGCAGGCGTGTGATCAAAATGTTTTCAAAACTGACGATTTTGATAAATGCCTTCATATTTGAAGGTTTCCTGAAAATTCTTCAAAATATATCCAAGAATTTTACAAAACTGGGTTTTCAAACTTTAAGATAGAAGCAGACGTATAGAGTGGGCAGGTATGTGGGGGTATTAAGACGGTGGGCACGGCTGACAATTTGCTCACATAAAAAAATCAGTGGTGGAGGGAGGATTCGTAGGCACACAATGAACTATTTGTAGGCACACAATGCACTACTTTTAGGGACAGAATGCACTATTTGGGGCGCACAATGCACTAGTTTGTAGGCACTCAAAGCACTATTTCTAGGCATACAATGCACTATTTGTAGGCACACAATGAACTATTTGGGGGCACACATTGCACTATTTGTGGGCACACAATGCACTAGGCCTATTTGTAGGGAAAAAATGCACTCACACAATGCACTATTTGTAGGCACGCAATGAACTATTTGGGGGCACACATTGCACTATTTGTCAGCGCTGAATGCACTATTTGTAGTGAGAGAATGCACTAATTTTAGGCACACAATGGACTATTTGTAGGCACACTGTGCCCTATATGTAGGCACACAATGCACTTCTTGTTCGCACATTATTCTCATTTGATTTTCCAAGGGAAAAAGTTTCAGCCTTTGGGAATTTTTGTCCGACATTTTCTACCGCCCACCTCGAATAAGAGGGCTGGCTACGTGTTAGTACAATTTCATCCGTGATAGTACAAGAGAGGTGTATCTGACTAGCCTACCAGTACGTGTCGTTTTCTTCCAATGAAGGGTACAGTGGCACAACTGACACGCGCCCCTATCGATACCTAAATAAAGCACGACCGACAAATGTTTCTAAATTTTCACTTGTTTTTGATTCTAAATGGATGTGTAAATGACAGGTCGCTATCCTCACAAATCGTTCCTTGCGTTTGTTCCTTGTTTATAACTCTGACCCTAGCAGGCAATTCATTAACGCCCCCTCCCTTTCCCACCATTGAAAATCCTGGATACGTCGCCATTTCTTCCACTGAGTACGAGAGAGAATTTTACATTACCGATAATATTTAACTCAGACTGAAAATTTGTAACTGAAAAACTCAGTGCACAGCCAGGATCTGGTGATGTAGTTTAGGATGTAGGCCACTCTTAACCGATCACGCCACAAGCACGGCGGATCGCCAAGCTTTCCTTGTGAGCGTGGGACCCTCGTCATTAAGGGAGCAACCCTCAAATAGTAAAGTAAGGGTTGGCGGTGCACCATCTGACGTTCCTATAAGTCGGTTAACCTTGCACATTTTTTAGGAAAGGCCCGAAATCATCGTGCGTGATTTCATGCGAAAGATAAAAAGGCTTTTTAAAGAGGCCGGGGTTTGAATGTAAATGTTTGGTTCTTATGACCAAGCTAAAAAAAAGTCTAACTACAGTCTCAAATTTCAAAAATATGTGTTAAAAAGCTTGAAAAATGAATTCAAATGGTTCAACTCCCATCTTCACAAAACATCCCTTAGCTGTGATATTAAAATTTGAAGCTTATTTACACAATTTAAAATAGTCGATTGCGCAATAATTTGTGATGTCATTCTAGTAGTACTCAAATTACAGTCTTTGTTTTTCTTTGTTTTTTTCTCGAAAGCCACTGCACCTGGTGCCAAAATGTGATCACTGTTTTACTATTATAGGGTGTATAGGGTGACTTGACTATACAAGTCCTCTCCGTAAAACATATATCAAGCAAGGAAAGGAAAGAAGACAAAAGTAGGTAATGTGAGTTGTACAAGAAGGACATCGCAAATTATTGCACAATCAACTTTTCTAATTAAATGAATACCGTATTCAACATTCATCTCAGCAGCGGAATAAGCTATGAAGAGTTGGGTGAATGAGATTCATTTGCCAACCTCAGTATCTATACTTGTAATTCTAGGCTTTAGGTACACTTTAAGTAGCTCCATAACTGTAATGTTGTAAGAAAATCGCTGTGCTCTCCTGTCATCTCTATGAAAAGGTTTTCGGGATATCTTGGGAGGAAGCAGTTGTGTACATTTGTATTGAAAGAGGCTGACCCGTAGTACTAATGCATACAGTGGTGTCCAAAGAATGTATTGCTTAAAAGAAAAAAAGGATTTTAAGGTCACAAAGCAACAATGCAACACCCACGGAGCATCTAAGGGACCAAGTGTAATCTACTATAACCTGCAAGGCATATTTGTATCCATAACCCCCTCTCCAAACCTCTACTCCACCCACCCCCTTGTATTCAAAAACGCTCCACCATGTGTCAAAAACTGGGATTTAACTCGTTCCACATAATTACTGTATTGTGATGGTGACAAATACATCGCACTGTCAATGACACAGTTTTCATTTTGTTGTAGCTAGAAATAACAACGAGAGAATTACAGGCTAAGTTGTAAATTTCCATGCCACCGCGTTCATGATGCACGAATCAATTAAAGATCCCAACAAGTGATAAGATCTTTTCTTCTTACCTGGTTCGAAACGCTTGCCTCGATCTAATTTTATTTTTCTACTATCAGAACGGTGATAAAAGAGACTTTCAAGTGAGTCAATCATGAACCTCAGTGACAGCCCGAGGTTGTATGTTTTAATTTAGAATCCTAAATTAAATGTCCTGTGGACCTTGCAGCTGTTAATAACCTTATTTTCTGCTGATGGAGCCGTACCCTATCGGACTAGGTTTCATAACCAATCGGATGTTTTTTTTCAAGGGTATAAAAGAGCTGCGTACATTGTATATTAAGAGTTGGATTTGGCACTGGCGCGTGAGGCCTACGTAAATGCTTGACTATACTACTAGATACTTTTACTAATATTTACCTCTTTTGGCAACAGAATCATTACTCCAGAATTATAACAAAGAATATCAAAAGCCATTGGCTTCCAGGCTTACGATAGTCACTATATGACAGTATGAGAACTCGCACGCCGCAAAGTTCAAGAAGTTCCTAGCGGCAAGGAGCTGGTAATCCATCTCCCTGATTGTAGGAACAGCTTGTAATTTGTGGAGGCATTTGTATTTTGAAAAAAGCACAAGAATACAAAGGAGTAAAGTTACCATATTCAGATATTATGACACAGTTCGGTAACAAAGAATAGTTACCTCGCGGAGCGGACTCTGTTCGGACCCTTTAAATTAAGACCTTCAAAACTGGGATGTGACTGAACAAGGAAAATGCTGTACAGAAATCGGCCGCGGGAAACTTGCGGCATTGTAGCACACAATATCTCAGTGTTTCCAGTCTTCCCGAAATTACCCGAAATTCGGGAAATCTGGGTACTTTTCGGGAAATTTTCGGGAAGGTGGATAATTTGGGGGAATTTCGGGAAATCTGGAAATGGCGTATGGCTTGACAGGTTGAAATCCTGGATCAGCCATTAAAGTAGCATAAAAGAAGCGTTATTGAAAATATCAGGAAATACCAAGCCGATTTCAGGAAATTTTAGATACCATTTCAGGAAAAATGAATTTAGAGTGTGGAAGCACTGCAATATCTGCAGTGCCTTCAGTATGTAAACATTCTCGCTACGATCTCAAAATTCGAAACCAAAACATCCCATAACATACACAATAAAGGTCAGGTGCTAATATTTTTATCATTATATTGCTCTTTTAGACGTAATTGAACATTCCAACCATAAATTTATCAGAATGTTGCAGAGATGGCTTCAATTTTAATAGATTTCGACTCTAAATTTTTTGCTCCTGGTGGTCGTCGGTCTCGTCAAACAGAAGCTACGTACAAGACATGTGACACAACTTCACGCGTGCTGAGAATAATATACCATATACCTGCTGCAGACTGTTACTAACATGTTTACGTAGTGCCCTAGTGAAACAACTGCAGATCGTTAGCGGAATAATACATTAAATGTCCTTTTTAAGGCGTCCTAAGTTGTGTTTTCAGCGAAATTGTGAAAGATTTTAACAATTTCTTCCTACCTTCCTTTTAAGTGATCAATTCTTTCTTGCAAAAGGGCACTGCAAGTTCCATAATGGGCACTGTCAATTGGGACACACATTTGGTGCTACTTTTTCTTTTGTCGTAGTAACATTCTTCGACAGGGTGTGAAGGGAAAATCCGCGATATCTTTTGTATTTTATTGTTTGATGACGTCATAGAGCTCCAAAAGCTCATACGGCTGCATAAGCTTACGATACTATCGTAAGCTAATAATATCACCGTGCTTTTTGTGGCAATGCTAACTTGATATAACCCACTTAAATTCTGAGAAAAGCGTCAAATCTTTCTCATATTTTATGTTGGAAGGTGATGTTATTTATAATTACATAAGGGAAACGGTAAAGCTGAAAAGAAAGTCTCAAAATGTATACACTCTCATAATTGCCAGAATTGTCAGTTTACTCTTTTACTCTTCAGAGACAATAGTTTTAAGTTTCTTTCGCTTACCCCACACCGTGCCCACTTTAAGTTAACTTCCCTAAAACACTTTGCTAACAATATACTTTTGCATGGTCAGAGTATACTGGTCATCGAAGAAGACACTGCCGTACAGTTATGGCTCGGGGTTGCAGCCACCCTCTTCCCCCTAAAAAAGTTCTTACTAAAGATAGTATTGTTAGGCCAACATTTTATTAATTAAAGCGGCGTATTATGGAGCTCTGGAAAATAACTCCTCGCAAGCTGTCTTACAGGTATGAGTAATGAGACAACCATCTACGATGGATGGGTGCGCTTGGAGCCCTCCGAAAAACGGCATCCTTAAAGACATTTTAGTCATGCGTTTTACCTCATTCAACACCCATTAACTAAAGTATACCCCAAATTCTCTTGTCCTTTTCCTTTTCTTTCTAATTTAGCAGTATGTTTTAGTTTCTTCGAATTACTCATGGAGAAGGGGCCGTTATTCCCGAAACCTATCCCTGTGGCTGATCAACTAAGATTAAAGCCCTTGCATCAATTCGATGGTTTTCTTTGTTCTTTGGGAGATACAATAAAAGCAGGGTCATGGAATTTTCAGTATTTCTTTAGCAAATAGCCTGAATACCAAAATTATAACTTTTCCGACTAAAGGAAACTCTGGCCGGTTGGTGATCTGTCCGTTAAGTTGTGACTATAAACTACACATTTTACAATACAAATAATCATGAATTATGAAATTTTTCCTCAACACAATTATTTACTTATTTTTCGAAGTCGAAGATCATTCTGTTTAATCCGTAAAATCCGTTGGGCAGCATCGAGAGGGTCTTAGGGCGGCGACTGAGAATCACCGGTATACAGTGGTACTACATATATTCACTCACTATACCTGTGCATGGACAGCCATGTCATTAAATCATTCTAGCAATTAAGTAAGACGAGTGCATGCAAGCAGTACTTCCCTGTTGAATGCATAATTATCCTCATTTGCATTGTAAATTGTAGAAAACTGTTTGAAATGTCTCATTTCTCCATAATCTTAAGTTCTTACTAGTTTTTTTAACATTACAACTGCAGAATAGACTTCGGAGCATTATATACACCGTAACAAAGAAATTTCGAGCTTTCGCTTTTCGTGATTAAAGAAGCATAGCATTTTTGTATAAGATTGTACACTAGATACACGAGTGTTGGGATGGTCTGGCCAGCATATGTGTTGTAGAAGAGTGTTGAAAGCAAAATGGGGAAGGAAAGTCAGACCCCCTAACTAAAAGATATGAATCAAAGGATCATTATGTAGTCTTCGTGACCCAGCTTCCCGTATCCAGCACTTTGTTACGCCCACTACCGTTTCCCAGTTTGATCTCATTATTTGTGTAGTCTGGTGGTAGCTTCATAGGAGTGGGGGTGGGGTGGGACTAAGTATGATTCAGTGTTGTTATTTCGATAAAAAATAATACAAAGCTTTTAATGAGGTTGTCTTTAGGGGAGGGGTCGAGTTTTATATGCTGAAGAAAATCGAGGTAGAATTTGAAGACCTTCTAATAAATTCATGATTGTTAACGTTGCTTGGGCTTGGCACCCTGTCTAAGGGGAGGTTAAAGTGATATTTTGAGTAGAAAAGGGTGTTCAGATGTTAACTGGTGCAGAATTTTGCAAATTTTAAAGTAAATATTTGTCCAAGATTCGGTCTGAGCGGAACTCTATATTAATGGGGTCTTCCAGTATGGGGGATCAAGGGGCACTACCCCACCTTTTCCAGAGTCTAAAAAAAAAGTTAAAAGATGAAAAATTATAAACAGAAGGAAGCGAGATCAGAGAAAGTATAAGAGAATTTCACCCTCAGAGAAAACTGACCAATACGATTGAAATTTGTGTAGCACCGTAAAATTTTTTCAAAGCATTGACGTCTCCTACGCACCACACTATTGTGACTTGAAGCTCTGTAATAAGGGTCACTGATAGTACTAATGTACGTCATTAAATGCACCATGGTCCTTGAAAACAAAATTTCAAACCCTATCCGTGTATAGGGAATAGTAATTTTCGATAAATTTTTCGGCGTGCTTCGCATAAGCCTAAAATAAATTGATGTCTCATTAGTACTGCTGTACTGCTGTGCGTAGGAAAACTATGGTGGAATTGCCTCGTTATTACTTTCTGTAGAATTCACTCTTAAAAACGTCTGGTGAAATTTCACCAGTCCGTGTTGATATGTCATCTACACAATCCTGGTTATTTATTTCACCAGGAAATAATGTTCATGTGAACCAATACACCGGTGAATTTAACCAAATACCTGGTTATTATTCTAGTTTTTAACCAGTTTTTTCGTTAAGTCGAATAAGAATTCTTGGTTAAATTAACCAGGATTGTGTGGGTGGCATATGAACACGGAATCTGGTGAAAATTTCACCAGATATTTTTTAGAGTGAACAGCTAGAGTAAATTACTATTTCCAAACCCTCGCTACATCTTTCGGTGTTCACTCCCCCACCATCCACCACCATCCCCAGAAAACAGACTGACGATCACTATCTTAAATTTTATACCATCATAAGAAAATATTTCATAAGCATTCAAATTACATCTAGGGGGAAGCAGTATTTTCTCAAGAAATGGTCCAGTATGACCGCAAAAGCCGTCACATTTAAGAAAACTTACTTGGGGTGTACCTTCAGTCCCCAGCCTCCGGCTTCGAGCCTTCGGCACTCGCGGTTGAAGGGTTCGACTGCCACAGCCTTCCAAGATGCAGCATCCAATGAAAAATACTTCCCTGGCTCTTCAACTGCCGATACCCTTGGCCATGTTCATTTAAAAAGTTACCCATAAAACATTTCACTGATTTTTATATGTATACTCTAACCTTCAAAATAGACACTACTTTATTTTTACACTAATAGCTTCCCCCTCCCACCGAAAATTTCAAAGCAAAATTTTTACCACCATCGATCTGTGTAAATTTACCGACTTTTTGGAGATTTTTTAGATGCAAGTTGTTTAACACAAAAAGTGTCATATCCGGTACCTTGATAAGGGACAGGCGATGGGGGGGGGGACAAGAAGTCCCCTCCTTGAGAATACTTTTCTCAGCTCTTCTATTACTCAAATTGCTAAAAAGTCTAAAAGATGCGAGTTTTTCAGCGCACTCTGACTTCTAGCTAGATCTCCCATTCTTAAAGCTATTATTCTAACGCCCCGGGAAACCCTGAAATAATCTCCCCTCCGTCTACAAGCTCTCTAAATTATCAATCCCGGCCGACTGATGGTCATGCAGAGAAAGAATTTAATTGAAAAAGTCAAATCATGAATTTTGTAGTCTATTAAGTGCCCGCCTTAGGTCATTTGAAGTTGAAGGTAAAATGCATCATTTTAATGACTACAATTTCGTAAATACACCAGAGCTTCAGAGAGTTTTGCCCCATGGACCCCAGCCGGGGCCCTGAGGCGGGGCCCTAGACACCAAGCCTTTGGGGAGCGTTTCGGCTCCCGAGGCACCTTTGGCACCGTTTGACAGTCCACTCAGGTTTGCCCCCCCCCCCTTCCAGACATCGAATTCCGCCCCTGCTCCTAGTTACGAGTCTGACCCTCATTATCATTTTGCAACACTTCCCCCTTCAGTCTTCCAGAAAAAATAAAATTCTCCATTAGAAACAAACCAATTGGTCACTCACAGTAATTTACAAATATAAGTACAAGAATTGAATCTATGGAGTTGCATATCTCATCTCCCCCATATTCTCTACATACGGGGGGGGGGGGTTAAAGAAATTTCCCAGCATACTGATAAAGAAATCATGACAAAAGACCACTTGTAGGTCTTTAAAACTTTGATCTCGAACTGAAGCAACTTGAATGTATTATTTAAAAATATATCTTATCACTCTCTACATAGCACGTGGTTTATGATTTTTTCTTACAAAGTGTTTTGCAAATAAAGGCAAAACCAATTTAAGCTCATTTGACCTATGACCTCTGACCCATGATGTCACAATTATACATGCACAAGTTTTTTATGGCCAGGTACCTGCCCACCAAGGTTGAACTTCATCGGATTTTCGGTTTAGGACACACTTTTCTCAAAATTGGGGCAAATTTGACGTTTCACCTACATTTTGGTCTTTGGCCTACCCTTAGCAACTAAAAGCACTATTTGCAAAATATATCTGATTATCAGTTTTAATATATCATGTGATTTTATTCCCTTCTATTACATACTGATAAAGAGATAATGGCAACAAAACCAATTTTAGAAAATTTGACCTTTGACCTATGACGTCATCAGTTACACATGCACAAGTTTCCATGGTCAGGTACCACACATCTAGTGTGAACTTCATCAGACTTACATTTAGGAGGAGTTCGAGACACACTTTTCGCTTACACGCGTAGCCTACTCACACCGTGGCGGATTCAGAGGGGGCGAAGTGGGTGCACGTGCATCCCAATAAATTTCACAGACTAAAATTTTCACGTACCAAGGTGGACCGGCATGCCTTTAATATTCTGTAGCAGACATGTCACTGTTGCTCTCCTCGTCTCGGTTTTGATAAAGAAACTCGTACACCGTATTGAGAGCACCCGTCCTTCAGATGGACGACACTCTCCTACAATGGGTGAATCTTGTGCACCTCAAACAAAAATCCTGGATCCGCCCCAGTCACACACACGCACACACTCAGGCACTTACACACAGCCTCACATTTTAGGTGAAGTACAATATCTCCCTGATCTCCCTATAAATTACTTTTCGGGAGATGAGATAACAAACAGAAATTTCCATAATACGGTGATTTAAGAAATCCTTATGATTTAATGATACCAGTCTGACAACTTTAACTTGAACTTTAAAGGGAGAAAGAGTCGCCCTAAGCTTATTTTGAAAAATCTGCTAAGTCTTACAAATCTCATATTCTTTTGTCCACAAGTACATTTCATTTTGTTTCTGTGTAAAAACATTGACTAGTGAAGGTAAACCAAGGAGTTATTCTGCCTGAATTTAAGGAATAAGGAACAAAAAACATTGTCACATGATTTATAGGAGTCATTCCTGAATAAGGATGACGTGGTACGCTAATTCAATTTGGGGGATCGCATTTGCCCTTTGAGATTCTTTCTTTTCAGACCACTTACGGTTGCGTCCATGTAGAAACTGGTTGGCATAGAGCATGCACTACGATATATGAGTGCATGCTAGGTCTTGGGCCCAGCTGCACTCAAGACTGTAGACGAATTAGAATATAGTTTTTCATTGTGACAACAATGTGAGGCAGGGGCGTAGATCAGGTTTGGGGACTGGGGGAAAAAATTTCCGACAACCCTAATTTCAATAGATATTATCCGAAGTGTTGAAAAAATAGCATATGGGATATGGGGATATGGATTATGTTGAACGGGCTAGACGGAAGATTCACATTAATACTTTAATAGGCTCAAATTGGCGTTTATTTCGAAGCCTTTGAGTCATCGATACACCACAATACTATATTTTTTTACTCTGCCTGTTTCTTTTTTAACTCTGCCTGAAATACTGGGGAGGGGGAAAAACGATATGTTTGCCTCCCTGTTACGGCTTGTGGTCGCGAGTCAAACCAATAACAGCGAAAGATCACAGAAGAACGAGATTAAAATTCAACAACTTAATGATTATTTACAATCTCCTTATCTCACTTAAATTTACAATAATTAATTAGACTTACTCACAATCCTTTAATTAATATTTGCCTGGTCTGGTCCAAGGGCTGGTAGTGCATGCACGTTGACGATGGTACGGTAGTAGACCTGTGGCGTGCTGTAGCGTAGGAACTGGTTCCACGAGCGAATAATGACAAGGCTAGGCGATGAATGATGGATGATAACAATCTCTGTACACAGTGCAGAAACGGCGTAAGGCAATTTATCACAAGTGTGCAGTGTCAGTGGCTGGGAATAACTTCTCAACAGCGTCTGGACTCGATGAAGTATTAGGGCATTTCTCAATGTCTCTCCCCGCCACAACAACTGTTGAACTGCCTTTTATATGCTAGGCTTTTATTCGAGAACTCTCCAGAATTTAACAGAAACTTCTAGTGCCCACAGTCCAGCAATTACGAGAACGTTCCTTAATAGAAACTTCTAGAACACAGTTGAATATTCTAGTTGAATAACGACAATTGCAGTTTCTTAGAAGTGTTGCCAGGTCGCTGCTATAATTGGGACATAACGTAAACAGTTCTCACTTCTAGACAGTTCTAGAACGGCTGCGTTGAAGTTGAATTCTCTGGAACTTTCCATTCGCTCGTCGATGGATTCAATCCGGTGTTCCTGACGGGTCGTCTTGTAACACTCCCCCCCTTGAAAAAGTTTTGGACGTCTCGGACAAAACTTAAGTTACAATATTTACAATGTATAACTTTACAGGAATAACTACAGTATGTATATTATGTAGTCCAATATTCAATGGAAGGTATAATCATAACATACAACTTGTCTTGCAAGGTGGTGATAATACATGAATACAGTAACATCATCAATACACAGTGTGCCATAGTTAACACAAAATTTCAAAACTTACAGTGATATCTTCAACATACTGCATCAAATCAAATTCTCGACAAAGAGTCTGGTACAACATTGTCTTTCCCTTTAATGTGCTTAATATCTACATTATATGATTGCAGAAATAAACTCCACCTCATCAATCTTTGATTTTTGTTCTTCATCTTAGATAAAAATGTCAAAGGGTTATGATCAGTGTATACAGTGATAGGGAAACTAGTAGTTCCCAAATAAACATCAAAGTGTTGAAGACCAAGTATCAAAGCTAATGTCTCTTTTTCAATTGTTGAATAATTTTTCTGGTGTTTGTCAAATTTCTTAGAATAATAACAAACAGGGTGATCAACACCATGCTCATCAGCTTGAAGCAAAACTGCTCCTATGCCATTGTCACTGGCATCCACTAACAACTTAAATTGTTTTTCAAAATCTGGAGCAATCAACACTGGTGAACTCATTAGTGCCTTTTTCAATAATTCAAATGCTGCTTGGCAATTATCTGTCCAATCAAACTTTTCATTTTTCTTTAACAATTTTGTCAGTGGTGCAGCAATGTCAGAGAAATTCGGACAAAAACGTCTGTAGTAACCAGCCATGCCTAGGAAGCGCATGAGCTGCCTTTTATCAGTAGGGGCAGGGAATTTGTCAATGCCCTCAACTTTAGCCTTAATTGGTCTATCTTTACCCTGACCAACCACATGCCCTAAGTACACCACATGGGCACAAGCAATCTCACTTTTGACCAAATTGACAGTCAAATTAGCTTTGGCAAGCTTGTCAAATAATGCCTTAACATGTTGTACATGCTCATCCCACGAGTTGCTGTACACAATAAGGTCATCAACATATACTTCACAATTTTCTAAATCTGACGTAAGGTTATTTACTAAGTGTTTAAAGGTCATTTGTGAATTTTTCATACCAAACGGCATAACCTTATACTGAAATAACCCATCCGGCGTTACGAATGCCGAGATTTTACGAGCCCTCTCAGTGAGTGGTATCTCCCAGTACCCCTTTAGTAAGTCAAACTTTGACACATATGTAGCTTTCCCAATCCTATCAATACAATCATCGATACGGGGTATCGGATAGGAATCCGTTCTTGTGACCGCATTCACCTTTCGGTAATCAGTACAAAATCTGTACCCACCGTCTGGCTTGGGGACCAATATACAAGGGGAAGACCATTCACTATTACTAGGTTCTATAATGTCATGGTCCAACATGTACCGAACCTCATCCCTGAGATGTTGTCGTTTTCGAGGGTTAACTCGGTAAGGATGCTGCTTGATTGGTGTGGCATCTCCCACATCAACATCATGTTCAATCAAATTTGTCCTAGTAGGATCATCTGAGAACAAGCATGCATATTCATAGATTAATGATTTCATTTCTGACTTTTCTTTGTGATCCAGATGACTTAATTTCTGGTCAAGATTTTTCAACACATCAGAATTTTGTAACTTAATACACATGTCAGGAACATTATTAGCCTTGATCTCATCATTACTGAGTTCATAATCAGCATTGATAACACACACTTGATCACCTGTATCATTAGTGTTACTATTTACATCATGTACACTTTCATCCTTAGAAATGTCACAATCTTTTCTTTCATAATATCTCTTCATCATATTAATATGACATACTCTTTTAGATTTACGCTTGTCAGGTGTCAAAATGACGTAATCTGTGTCATTAACTTTTCTCTCAATGACATAAGGTCCTTGAAAGCGAGCTTGAAGTGGCTGACCAGAAACAGGTAAAAACACTAGCACCTTATCACCAGGTTTAAACTCTCTTTTCACAGTGGTCTTGTCATACCACGCTTTCATTTTCTTCTGAGAGTGCCTCAGATTTTCCTGAGCAAGTTCACATGCTCCATGAAGACGATCTTTAAAGCGGGATACATAATCAAGTAGATGTATGTCTTCACCTGGATCTGATAACCACTTCTCCTTTAACAATTTCAATGGTCCACGAACTGTGTGTCCAAAGACAAGTTCAAATGGACTGAACCCAAGTGACTCTTGTAGAGATTCCCTGGCAGCAAACATTACAAATGGAATGCCTTCATCCCAATCTCTCTCATTATCATAACAATATGTCTTTAACATATTCTTCAATGTTTGGTGAAACCTTTCTAAAGCCCCCTGGCTTTCAGGATGATAAGCCGAAGACTTAATTTGGTCTATGCCTAACTCATACAACATCTGCTGGAATACAGTTGACATGAAATTAGACCCTTGATCTGATTGGATCTCTTTCGGCAACCCAAACAATGTGAAAAATTTAAGTAAAGCTTGTAAGACTGTTCGAGCCTTAATATTCCTCAGAGGTATTGCCTCTGGAAACCTTGTAGAAGCACACATAATGGTTAATATATACTGATGCCCTGCCCTACTCTTAGGTAGGGGACCTACACAATCAATGATGACTCTACTAAACGGCTCTTCAAAAGCAGGAATTGGCTTTAAGGGTGCAGCCGGAATATTCTGATTCGGCTTCCAAACCATTTGACATGAGTGACAGGTCTTACAAAATTTGGCCACATCACTTTTAAGTTTTGGCCAATAAAAGTGATTTAGAATTCTGTGGTAAGTCTTATTGACTCCTAGGTGCCCTGCAAATGGCATTTCATGAGCAATACTCAGTATTTCCCTTCTATAGGTCCTAGGTACCACGATCTGATGGTAAATTCTCCACTCTTCATCTAATGGTGCATCAGGTGGTCGCCATTTACGCATCAAAATATTGTTTTTAAAATAAAAGCAGACTGGGACGTCTTTAGATTCATCCTCAGTGAGTGCACCAGCTATTAATGGCTGAAGCTCTTCATCATGTTGTTGTTGGACTGACAACTGGTCTCTGTGGAGTGTGTCAGACATTTTTGATTTTTCCTGTTCTACCCCCTCACTATGTGTGGGGCCAGGAGACTCACAATCCTGACTATCATTAAGATTAGTCATAAAAGATTGGCTGAGATCATACCAAGAATCTTCACTTTCATGAATATTTTTACTGGAATCTTTTCCAGACTCTGACTCCTCCTTTCGGAGAGTTGTTCCATTTTTAGGAACTAATTCCTCAATTTTAGAGGGTGGATGATTAAGTTTATCATCCTTATTTTCAGAAATCATACCCTCATTTTTAGAGAGTGGATGTTCAAGATTATCATCCTTACATGATTTCCTACTTGTTCCACTTTTGGGAACTGTATCCTCACTTTTGGAGGGTGGATGTTTAAGATTATCATCCACGGCGAGCTTTTGTGACATAGCTCTAGTGACAGCACAGGCAGGGAATAAATTTGGAAATTCCTTTTCTAATTGCTCTGTGTTGTTATAATCACATGGTTTATCTGTCAAAATTGCATTGGCTACTACCTTTCCACCAGCTAGGTCATTGCCTAGCAACAGAGATACCCCCTTTACAGGTAGAGTAGGTCTGACCCCTACTATGACCGACCCAGAAACTAAATCTGACTTCAAATTAATTTTGTGGAGAGGGACCGAAATAAATCCACACTCAACCCCCTGAATTAGTACATTTGCCCCTGTGGAAGTAGAGTCCGATAATGGCAAAACTCCATCAAGAAGCAACGACTGAGTTGCGCCTGTGTCACGCAAAATTTTAATTTTGACGGGTGGATGAGCTGAATTCCCATCTAGGGAAATAAACCCCTCAGACACGAATGGAAGGTATTCTTCCTTAATTTTGTCGTTAGAATTAGGCCGTAAAGTCACGACTACCTCAGAAGAGTTCTCTACATTGGCTAAGGCATTAGAAGCTGTTTCAGTCTCCTTTAATTTTGCCAATGTGAAGCAATTTGCCATTGTGTGGCCCTTTTTGTGACAGAAACCACAACTTATGTCTTTAAAGGCAGCTTTGTTTGAGCTGACTTGGTCGTTCTTTTGACGACTTGAATCTGGTTGTTTTTTACCAGAATTTGTTGGAGAGATAGAACCAGACTGAGATCCACTATTACTTGTTGTGCCACTACTATTGCCATATTTCTTATTTGGCCTACTAAACTGACCCTTGTTTTGAGTCTGACCCACTTTACCGAATTTATGGGTAAGTGCATACTGATCAGCCAAATTTGCAACTTCACTCAACTTGTCAGCCTTATTTTCCTCAAGGTGAGTCTTAATGTCATCATTCACACACCGTTTGAATTCCTCGACCAGCATCAGTTGTCTTAAAGTGTCAAATGTGGAGACCTTTTTGGAAGCACACCATCTGTCGAAATGCCTTTCTTTTTGATAAGCAAACTCTACGTATGTTTGTGTATCCGCCTTACGATACTTTCTAAATTTTTGGCGATAAGCTTCAGGCACCAATTCATAGGCTTGTAATATGGCCTTTTTAACCTTATCATAATCCATGCTGTCCTCTATTGACAGAGCGGAATACACTTCTTGAGCCTTGCCTGTGAACTTACTCTGGATGAGTATGGACCATTTATCTCTTGGCCATTTTAGTTGCTCACCCAGCTTTTCGAAATGATTAAAGAATTTCTCCACATTATCCTCCTGAAATTTGGGGACAAATTTTACGTGCTTAGAAACATCGAATCCCCCAGTATCCAAGCCTATTTTAGGGTCTGAGGCTTTTATGACCCCTAACTCTAGTTGCTTCAACCTAAATTCATGTTCTCTTGCCTCCCTTTGCATTTGTATTTCTCTTTCCTCTTTTTCTCTTTCTCTTTCCATTTCTTTTAATCTAACCTCTTTACTCATTTCTATTTCAAGCCTTTTCAATTCAAATGTGTTGTCAGTTGGCACAGTGATAGCTGTTTCCAATACTGTACTAGGCAGAATACTTTCATCCACAAGATATTCTAGAACATATCTTTTAATCTCGTCTTTCCGCATTAAAGGCTGAAATTCAATGCCATAATGTTTTGCGACCTTTACAATCTCAGACTTCTTTAATGAATCTAGTTCCTCGACTGAGGGACTAGCCACAAATTTATCTAAGTTGAATGGCATTTTGAAATTGTATTAAGCCTTCAACAAACAAATAAGTAGTCTGAGCAAACACAGGTGCTTACGAGTCACAACAGAATTTCTCGAATTTTCTAGTATTTTTCGTTCCCGGATGTTAGGCCACCAATTCTGTTACGGCTTGTGGTCGCGAGTCAAACCAATAACAGCGAAAGATCACAGAAGAACGAGATTAAAATTCAACAACTTAATGATTATTTACAATCTCCTTATCTCACTTAAATTTACAATAATTAATTAGACTTACTCACAATCCTTTAATTAATATTTGCCTGGTCTGGTCCAAGGGCTGGTAGTGCATGCACGTTGACGATGGTACGGTAGTAGACCTGTGGCGTGCTGTAGCGTAGGAACTGGTTCCACGAGCGAATAATGACAAGGCTAGGCGATGAATGATGGATGATAACAATCTCTGTACACAGTGCAGAAACGGCGTAAGGCAATTTATCACAAGTGTGCAGTGTCAGTGGCTGGGAATAACTTCTCAACAGCGTCTGGACTCGATGAAGTATTAGGGCATTTCTCAATGTCTCTCCCCGCCACAACAACTGTTGAACTGCCTTTTATATGCTAGGCTTTTATTCGAGAACTCTCCAGAATTTAACAGAAACTTCTAGTGCCCACAGTCCAGCAATTACGAGAACGTTCCTTAATAGAAACTTCTAGAACACAGTTGAATATTCTAGTTGAATAACGACAATTGCAGTTTCTTAGAAGTGTTGCCAGGTCGCTGCTATAATTGGGACATAACGTAAACAGTTCTCACTTCTAGACAGTTCTAGAACGGCTGCGTTGAAGTTGAATTCTCTGGAACTTTCCATTCGCTCGTCGATGGATTCAATCCGGTGTTCCTGACGGGTCGTCTTGTAACACTCCCCAATATTTTCTTTGGAGGGGCAATTGCCCACCCTGCACACCCCTCCGGATAGACGCCCCTGATGTGAGCGCACCTTATCAAACCTTTGCCAACCAGCTGTGATGCCATTCTTAGTAAACATGCACTGTTAAAAGAATTTCTGTAGTTTTACAACAAAACTGTTGTCAATAGGTTTCAATCAGATCTGTTGTACAAATACAACACCTTATGTGTTTATATGCAGACTTTGTCTGTAGATTTACACCAAGATTGTTGTAGACCAACATAAATTAAACTAATGTACTGCAACTAATTAATATATATAGGCCCTATATATATATATATATATATATATATATATATATATACATATACATATATATATATATATATATATGTGTGTGTGTGTTTGAGTGTGTATTTTAAAATATATTTATTACAAGTATACAACAAGCAAAGTGATCACTTGAAGTTCGCCTAGGGAGACGGGGTTAACTGTCTCCCCTTAAAACATAATAACAAGTTAATGTATGAATGGAACTTAAATATTTAGGAGTATAAGCATTCCGGTATAACTAAAAGAATTATCACAGCGAAACGAAGTTATCCACTTGTAACATTCATCACTAGTCTCAATAGCGAAAAGTGATGCAATTTACAATCAACAGAGTTCCTCACAGAGTTCCAACAGAATTCCACAGAGTAGTAAATTTTGATGATATACTTAAAAATTAACTTTGGGCTGACTGACACTTTCAAAACCCGTTAAATTAAAATTTTCTTTTAAAATAATATCCAAAATTTCCTACGTTTGCATTTTCGACCGTTGTTGATTTTGTGACAATGAACGAGGTAAATGTCCATACGGCTACAACAAGAAGGTGTGGTTCTACTACAAAATACTTGTATGAACACAAAATAATATCAAACAATATAACTCCGTAGTAAAACAACATAATTTCTGTATGTTTACAGAAAAGTCTCGTAAATTCATGACAATTTTTAACAGTGTGGTCTATTGTAACACTTAAAATTACACAATTAACCTTTCAAAACATCTTCCATCCGCGTAAAGGACTCTCCTGGATCTTGTTTCTCACTCCGCATAAGCAATGGAGTAAGGGAACACAAGCCAGTGAGCCACAACTGGAAAAAAGGCCGTGGTCGTCTCGACTTGAACCTATTGGTTGGAAACTGGGCCGTAAAACCTCATCCAACTAACTGTTTCTCACTTATGAACAACGTTTGGTTAGTTCTGTTCCCTTTGGAAATTAACTACAACCCTTTGTTTGCCATTTCTCTTTTTTGGGATGAGAATATGCAATGTACTCAGCGTCATGTGAATTATACGTTATCAGTTGCTTCCACAAAATAACCTTGAAAATGGTTTTGAGATTTCAATTACGGGAAAGAATCGTTGCATTTCCATTGAAACAAATTCAGACAGTCCGGGTTTTTTCGAATGGTTTTTTGAAATTCAGACAGTCCGAGTTTTTTCGAATGAATGGAATGAAAAGTTACCATGGTTACCAATAACCCGCGGATATTATAAGTCTCTCCAGGTACTAATCGCTTCAACTGAATAGCTCACGCGGCCCATTTATATGCTAGACCTAGACCTATTTGCCGTTTCCTCGGTGCGATGAATACTCAAGGATATGATACAAACAACAAGACGACACGCATTGTTCATCCAAGCTCATTTTATTTTTCGACATGATTGCCTAAAAGTGATCGAATAAATTACATCGTTTGTTTTTTAAAGAAAGTTTGATGAAGATTCTAAATGAGGCTGAATATCGAAAGATGATGGACATTCAATAAAAACCGCTTGCTTAGATTGAATACACCGATTGCTTCATTTATACCAATTGTGAAATCGCATTCAAATAAGTGTATTGACCTTTGTGCATGAAAGATCGTACCAAAGTGGTTACTGGAACTTGTACATTTTGAAAATTTTGTACGTGCTTTTGTAAAGGAAAGTCTAATATATTCACTATTTGATCGATGGAAGTATTTATAATTCCAAAGATGTTCGGAAGCGAGCACCCATTTGGTTTGTGAGAAAGATGATTGAGAATGTTTAATGGAGAAATCAATTTTTAAGAAGTCGCATGGCATGCTATGCTGCATGTTTCAAAAACCTTTTAAAGAGATAGAGGGAGGGGTTTCCTGATTCTATAATATTAAGAAAAATCTCATATTTCGACTGCTTACTACGGTAGCTTGTGTAATGGCAATGAGGCTACAGCCACTATTTTTCTTTCTAGCGATTAACTGAAGGAAAACATCTCGTCCACTTCATTATTTTTATGATTTGTGGAATAGTTTATTAGCCTAAACTTTGCGTTTTACTTAGTTTTTCCAACTTTTGTACTCCATTAACGGTTTAATATGACCAATACTATTTTCAATGTGTTCGATTATGTATGTATGTATGTATGTATGTATGTATGTATGTATGTATGTATGTATGTATGTATGTATGTATGTATGTATGTATGTATGTATGTATGTATGTATGTATGTATGTATGTATGTATGTATGTATGTATGTATGTATGTATGTATGTATGTATGTACCTTTATCTGAAGAAGGATGGGAGAGTTTCCAAACCCTTGAAATGAAATTTCGATCGGACATTGCTGACTTTTTCCATGGTAAAACTGTAAAGTATACTCACCCCAATCCATCAAGATGGTGGAATCTTGTTGGCCTGCTTGTAAGCATTTTTTACAATGGAGGTGAATTCCAGCGATTAAAATCGGACAATTCGGAATTCAGCAAATCGTTTTTAAAATTTTCCTGCCGGATCCTGAGTAAATTTCCTTTGTCGGACAGAGCAAAACCTCCAGTAAGTGTTTCCACAGAAGAACTTTTTGATATTATACAATCCAGAATTGAATTTATTCGTAGTAATATTCAACCACAATTTCCACGCAATGGTGCTAGTGTTAGAAGCAAACCGGTCTCAAAAGATAAACTTACATACCTTTGGTCAACCAACAGAAAGCGTGCTATTCAAATAATCCGCCAAGGTAATATCGAGAATCCCCCGGTTAAGTGCCCTGTGTCAAAGGAGAATGTGAGGAATTTCTACACCGAGAAAAGTCGGTCTAACATCAGGGAATGGAATCCTCAGACGGCTCCATGGAAAGAAAGCACAGAAATCCATTCCCCAGGAGTAGCTGATGACTTGGTAAAACCGATTAGTGAGTCCGAAGTTAAAGAAACTCTCAAAACACTGCCAAACAAAAGTACACCCGGTCACGATCGTATCTCTTATGGTGATTTCAAGTCTTGCTTAGGACAATGCCTTCTACAACTTGTATCGATATTTAACACTTGTCTTGTCAACTGTAAGGTCAGAAGGTGCCGAACGATTGGAAGAAAGCCACGATCAGGTTGATACCTAAAGCGAGGAATGATTCTACAGATTTGTCCGAGTGGAGACCAATATCTTTGCTCCTGACCATTTACAAACTGTTCATGAAAATATTGGACAGAAGAATTATCCCTTGGATTGTAAACAATAATAGCCTTTCACCTGTACAAAAGGGGTCATTACCAAGAAATGGACTACAAGAACATGTATTTTGTCTTAAGAGTTCAATTACTGATTTTCGTCATCAGTCAGGGAAAATGTATATTACTTTTATTGACTTAGCTGATGCCTTTGGTAGTATTAACCACGAATTTATGATCTATTCTCTAAGATTGTATGGGTACCCAGAGACACTTGTGAGGCTAACGCAGAATATTTACACCAATTCCCTTTTTAGGGTTGAATCCAGCACTGGATTTACTGATTACATTCATAGACAAAGAGGAATAATCCAAGGATGTCCTTACTCAGTCATTGCCTTTGAACAAGGGATTGACATATGGTTGAGATGGATGACTGATGGTTATAATAACATTGCCATTCCCAATCCAGTGCAAGGATATGTTGATGACATTGTTATCTGTGCCACACAAGAACAACACCTTCTTGGGATGCGTGATAAGACGGATAGTTTTGTAACCGTTACTGGTATGAATATCAAACATAGGAAATGTGCTGTCCTTCATGGCCAACGGTGTGGGAATAATTGGAGCAAACATGACGGTACATCTGGAATTCAGATTACCATCCAAAATCAGCCAATTCCGAAATTAGGCAAAAGCGGCAAATACACCTATCTTGGGCACGATATTAGTTTAGATGGCAAGGCTTCGGAAGCTCAACTCAGTTCCATTGCAATAGAGTTTCATAACACACTTAGAAAAATTAACGAGTGTCCCTTGCCTGTCTCTGCTAAAATCCAAGCGGTTAATGACATGGCAATATCAAAATTAAATTTCTATTTTAGTAATATCACCTTCCCCGTGAAGACGCTAGCCAACATGGAGGACAACATCGTGAAATACATTCGGGAATGGTTTCATTTAAATAAGTCTTCAAACAGGGACATAATTTTTCTTCCATCTAGCAAAGGTGGCCTTGGAGTTTTAAGCCCCTCGTCAATGTATGTTTCCAAAAAGTTGTCTTTTCTGCTCCAGGCCTTAAATTCTGATGATCCGCAAACAAAGTACAGTGCAAGGTCATCTTTCCAACTTCATATGTCAAAGAGGAAAGCTGTGTTGTATGATGCTAATGAAGGTGTTCCACTGTTTGGGGGTTACGGGGTGGATTCTGGGGGGAGGGTTATCAAAAGGGGTAAGGTTAATTGGCCTAAATCTATTTGGGTGGAATTTAAGCTCTGCATTCGTGAGAAACTTCAACTTGAGGTCCACAATGACGTGTATGCCATTGTCGCTGAACATGACAGTGTATCTTTAGTTTTTCGCTCTCACACTGCACTGTCCAAGTACCTTAAACAAACTCATGTTACTAGGAGGATTAACAGGCTTCGTAACCTTTATTCACAAGGAAGAATATTTAGAGTCGATTGTAACGTAGTTTTGTCTTGTGCATATCTCTCCAACTGTACTTTGAGTGACGAACTTATTAGAATTATATTTAAATCACGTATGCAGTTACTTAAATGTAATTCCCTTCTTCATAAATACTACCCAAATTCATATCCAAAAAGCGAAAAATTTGTAAAAACCCATTTGATACGGTATCCCATATTATGAATGGATGTATGGAATTTAGGAATTATTACACTGCCAGACATGATAGAATTGTTTCCCTTATTAGAGATCAGATCATGAAGAAACATCCTAATGTCGATATTTATAGTAATCAGATCATTACAGGTGATATGTTTTATACGCAAACAGACTTTAATTGCGTTCATCACAGAAAACCAGATCTTCTTATCTGTGATCTTCTAGTCAGGAAGGCTTTCATTGTTGAGATCTCATGCCCATTTGATGCATTTATAAATACCTGTTACAGTGCCAAATTTAAAAACTACCAACCACTGAATGAACTGATCACCCTTGACACTCCCTATTCTTGTAAGACTATCGTGCTTGTAATTGGTAGTCTAGGAAGTATACACAAACGAGTTACTTCCGGTCTAAAGATGCTGGGCTTCCCAAATAGCAGGAGGAAAGCTATTGCCAAATACCTCAGCATTAGTGCCTCCATTGGGTCCAATAATATATGGAAAAAACGTGCCCATAAATATGGCCACGTTGGATGCACTTAAGCCATATGTGCTGGGATTTTGGCCCCCCTCCCTGGTAATACTTGTTGTATAGGTTCAGTTTCCTTTTTCCCTTTTCCACGTAGGCATGCTTATTGCATTCTAAGAATTACCGCTTGTACTATGATGTCATTGTTATATTACTGTGGATACAAATGCAATAAATGGTTCAAATATGTATGAATGTATGTATGTATGTATGTATGTATGTATGTATGTATGTATGTATGTATGTATGTATGTATGTATGTATGTATGTATGTATGTATGTATGTATGTATGTATGTATGTATGTATGTATGTATGTATGTATGTATGTATACAACAAATTAAACTAACACGAGATTCAGCCGAGAGTGCTCTATGCAACAATAGCAAAGCGAATACAAATATTAATACCTGTACAAAGTTAACGGCCTGTTCTGCTTCCACTGGTTTCACGCCTTTGTATTCTACATGACGATCACACATGAGGCGCCTGATGATATCCATGCAGAATACATGGGCTTGAAACGAGTGGTAACAGAATAGACCGTTATCTTTGTATTAATAGACACATACACACAAACCCACACACACCGCACACGCAACTGGAGTGCATTTTTGCCACCTGATGAAGGATTTAAACCCGAAATGTCGTGGGCTTTTTCACAAACCTTCAGTTCTATTTACTACTTCTTTTTTGACCTACTTACTTCATAAGTGCTACGCAGTACTTTGAATATATATATATATATATATATATATATATATATATATATATTATATATATATATATATATATATATATATATATATATATATATATATACTATATATATATATATATATATATATATATATATATATATATATATATATATATATATATATATATATAATATATAAGGTCGAGTTTGGTAGATCGAAGTTAGAATGGGTAGGTCGAAGGTGTATATAGTATTGGTTTCGATGTAAGTTTAAACCAATCCTAGGATAGAGCATAGCCCTTATCAAAGAAGGAAAGGTTGAAAGAAAATACCAGAGAGAAAAACTGAACCGCACCGAGGGTTTGAAACCGCCATCAGCTGCTTTCCGGGCAGCGTCTTTAACCACTAAGCTATCACGGCTCGTGATTTTCAGACGAGTTGTCGGGAGGTGTAAGGAAGGAGATCCATCGTTCTATAGACTCTTTGAAGCAATGTTCGTTTTCGAGAGTTGTCTTGCTTTTCTTCTCAAAATTCTTGTCTCAAAGCCTAGATCAACCAGAATCAGTGATGCATTATCAAAATGACAATGAGAAGACACACCTCTTATGTTGAACTCGTTAACTTTTCGTTTCCAGCCGTCATGCAAAAATGTGAAATTTTAACCTTTCGGCGTTATTCGTCACACTAAATATCATTTAATTTTAAGTCAGCTAAGAATTTCTTTACAATTCACTTTTCGAATATGTTTCCTTATAATAGGAAAATTTGCTGAAAACTAGGATAAATGTATAGACTTGAACAATGTTTCCAGCAGGTGACGTATTAAAGTCGTAGAGGCACAATTGAAGTACATTACTTAAACGTTTGTCCAGTCGTTTGACTGAGAATCCTGATTAAAGTTTGTTCATTGACGGAAACAAACCTTACTTCAAAGCATGTATAGACAATGGCCTTTGTCTCGGGGTTACTTGGAAAAGAAACGAGGAGATCCGCATTAAAAGGGTTTTGTAAACGTTTGTCCAGTCGGTTTACTGAGAATCCTGATTAAAGTTTGTTCATTGACGGAAACAAACCATACGTCAAAGCATATATAGATAATGGCTTTTGTCTCGTGGTTACTCGGAAAAGAAACGAGGAGATCAGCTTTAAAAGGTTTTTGTCAACAGAGACTTAACAATAGGAACAAAGAGACATGTCAGTCAAATGGCAGTGCCTGAAAAGAATTAAATCATTTTCAAGTATACACATTATCTGACAGATCTGGTCGTTGTATCTCCTTCCTAGCAACTCACCTACATGTAATTCCATACTCAAGTATGGTAAGGAATTTAAGTCTTTCCGTATCTCAAAATCCTATCCGCAAATCGATACTTCAGAATTGGTTTATTCATCTTCGTTCGATGAACTGATTGTTTAGAGCTTCCGTAGAGTCAACAGTCAGTGCAATTGTAATTGAATGTAATTACCATCACGTACATACCCTGAAGCACATATTGCCAAATCCTGTTGACCTGCTTGATTTCTCAAGGCAAGCTGATATCGTCAGGTGACTTGGTTTCATATTTTCAAAGGGTAGATGGATTTTATATCATTTTGGATAAGAAATTAATGCGCACCCAAGTTGACATTTGAGACATGTTCAACTGTTTCTCTTAGTTTACCATTTTAGCACAACTTTCATTTTATAGAAGAAGGTCTAGACTTGTTGTGAATAAAATCTCAAAAATCAAGAATCACCTTTATTACCGTCAGGAAATTGAAAATATGGTCCCTGGATAAGTCAATTTTAAAACTTTTACCTGAAGGGGATCAGAAGTAACTTTCTAGCTTGTTTGGATTATTGATTGGTTTTTATTTTCGTTCTTTGCGTTTTTCTTTTTGTATCAAACGTGAAATGATCCTCCGGGTTCCTTGCCCGGGCTCGTAAAAAATTACCAAGAAATGTATAAAAAATACAAGAGGGAGATTTTCTTCTTTAAAGTGGCAGAGACAGGGAAGTATTGATTTTTACAGAAATAAAAAGAAAACCAGGAATTTCTAGATTGAATCTTTTCAATGATATCTCACAAGTTATTCAAACTTAAGTGAGTCTGGTGTGAGCTGTCATTTTTTAGACTCAAGTGTACAAATGCATACCATTACAGCCGTTCAGTTACAATGTGTTCTATATAGTACTAAATGCAGGAAAATGCAAAACAGTGAGGACGAAGGAAGACAATAAATGCAATTTTTTCATTACAAAGAAATTAATGTACATTATATGTTTATGTTTTATTATTCAATTTAATTCAATTCATATACTGCTGACCGATTAAACGGTTGATTTCTGGTGCAAAGAACCTTATCTTAAATGACATAGGCAGTCTCATACACCTTCTCTTGAAACATCTTTTCAACCTTGCAAATTGCTTCTTTTTCGCCAATTGTAATAAATTTCTTTAACTTTATGTCAGTGTTCCTTGATTTTGCTACATGAAAAACGTTATTTCAAATTCTACCACCTCTAGCCATCCGTTATTGAGAATCCTGCATTCTGATTGATTAAACAGTGACCTGTTATTTCACAACATACTGTCAGTAAACGTAAACACTGATAAAAATGAAGTTTTTACACCAGGGCCTTTTTTAACATACATACTGGGTGGGCCGTGGCCCACCCAGTCCCCTACTCAGCCCACCCACTCAGTCCATTTGGCCCCCCCAGTATAGGTCCTTTTTTGTCATACATATAAAACACATAATAATGATAATAGATGATCAATATCTGACATTAAAGAATGGTAGCCCCATGAAGGCATGAAAACACTTTCACTTTGAAGAAATGAGGCCACCATCTGCAATTCCTGTTAAAGACCATGGAATAAAGCTGTACCATATGCTGCGAGGAAGCAAGCCACCGGTGAATGGGTTCCTGTCAAGCTTCTGTGTGGTCACACCACACAGTATGACAGTGGAGAAATGTGTTTCCACATACAGTATACTATACTCAGACTTAAGAATGGCCACCAGCGAACGATCACTCAACGACAGGTTGCTTATCTACTGGAATGGGGTTCCAACGGCCAAGTTCGACCCAAGGCCATCAGTGGAAAGCTTCCTGGCTGCTAAAAAGAGACAAATGAACCTCCCAAACATTGAGTCCTACAAAGGAAGGGATTTTGTTAAGAAGTTCTTCCTGTAAGTAGGTGAGCCACCAGGCCTACAAGGAGAGCAGTGACATTGCCAAGTGATAGACTACTTAGGTATGTGGGGGGGGGGGGGGCGTCGCAGGAGGAGGTAGCTAGTATCTACGTGCGATGTTATCAAAATCCCAAAATAAAGTATGTTAAGATGTAACTAGCCATCCTTTCCCAGCCAGCAAGCTCACCTGGACCCCATGTGGGGTTCAGATGGGCAACCAGATGGGGCCCATGTTTTGTCCTGCGTGCCCAGGTGGAGCCCACTGGGCCAGCTCCAGCCTTCAGCCCAGCTAGAATCAGATGGTCTGAATGTGGACTGGCCGGGAGAGCCAGGCACGGAGGGCAAAACGAGGTGTAACTCACATGGGCCCCATCCGGTTGCCCATCTGAACCCCACAGGAGGAGGGCTAGCTCTCTGGGTGTGGTATGCAGTTTTTGTTTCTAGCAATCATCCTGGGTATGTTACATGCCAACTAATGCAGGGGCAATAAAAAGTAGCCGGTCAGCGACGGCTGATCGCCGCCTACAGCAGAATCTGCCGTTGTCTACTTTTCCACCTTTTATTCCCCCCTCTTATTTCCACCCTCTTCCCTTCTTTCTTTAGGTCGCTACGGCGGCTACAAGTTATAAGAACTGTGACCATACAATACAATGCTGCAATGACAGCAGTTTGAAAATATTCCATTAGTTATTATCAACAATGAGCAATATTGCGGCGCGCACTGCAGACCTGGACACAGTGTCACGGCTGTGCGATGTGAGTTGCTGAAAGTTCAGTACACGAGTTTAATCAAACAATTATAAGTAGGTCTATAATGCATGGGCTTAGGAAACTGAAAAGGATTTGGGTACTTCGCCCAGTCAAAATGTGTTGGGAATCATTGAGGATGTTTCTTAGAATGAAAACATACAGAGCATAATATCTCAATTTTAGGATGGTTCGATAGAGCCTCGAAATTCTCGGGAAGTGCCATTTCCTGCGATCTGGGGTGTCTGTCGATCCCCCAAAAATTCAATACGCTACGCGCCAATTGATGGTGGCGCTCCACTTAGTAACTTCGTGTCAGATGGTCCCTTTTGTGAAATAGCCCCCCCAGTACAAATTCGTTAAAAAAGGCCCTGTTTTACACATTTTCGGTGGTAGAATAGGTATAAACCACATTTGTCAGACTATTATTGTCTTATAAACCGTCTCGACTCCATATTTGGCAAAATAATGGACTCAGCTCCCCTCCCCCCCCCACCGTCCGTTATTTTGTTTTATTCTCCAATAACAGTCCACCAAATGCGATTTATTCCTTTACCAAAGGTAAATCAAGATGTTTTCTTGAAGAAAATTACAGAGTTGCAATCAAGTAACTCCTTGAGTCAGCACCACCTGACAGGCAAATTTCAGGGGATTTTCCCCTACTAGTAACTGTGTGACTGATGCCACTGACTTGGCTCGAGTCACTCAAATAGCTGTCGTTGTTTTCATTTGCAGCAGAAAGTGTGCCTTGGTTAGAGCCTAAGAATATTTACTGTCAATAAATATTCTAGGGTTACAGCTCTATATTTTTTTATTATCCACTAACAGGCTAAAAGTAATATTATCAAATGAATGAACAATAACCGTACATGGATAAATATAGAGGGCTTATGTGCTTATTGCAGTTGTGTTGAATGTAGTACACTTTAAATATAGTGCAACTTAAGG
Source organism: Holothuria leucospilota (assembly GCA_029531755.1). Classification (NCBI taxonomy): domain Eukaryota; kingdom Metazoa; phylum Echinodermata; class Holothuroidea; order Aspidochirotida; family Holothuriidae; genus Holothuria; species Holothuria leucospilota. The sequence continues at coordinate 12,936,827 of CM055968.1, read as the reverse complement.
GGTCATCCACTTTTCTATCGTTTTTATAAGAGAACATAGGATATTCCTTTTTCGGACCCCTACACCTTTTAGAGCTTACTTTGTGATGTGTGAGAAGTAATAATTTTTCGGCAACAGATCGACGGCATCCATTGCAAATTGAAAAACCAAACATGGGTCGTTGACCCCTCCCCAGGGTACGTTTGCACACGTGTGAATTTGATGAGAAAATCATCCCTAGACAACAAACAAAATATCAGCACGATATAAGTTCTATGTAATTCTGTACATTTTATGGAGAAACATGTAAGGGGTACAGTAATTTAACCTCCAAAGCTGAAATACAGACACAATAAGATACAATAGTTACGCAACTATGATTCAATGAACTAAATACACTCTAAAAACGGTCGGTTCAAATTTGAACCGACCGGGGTCAGAGGGGCAACTAACCGAAATCTTTTCAAATATTTGACTAGATTTCGTTCAAAATTGAACCGAGTTGGTTTAAATTTAAACCAAATTTAGTCAAATTTCTGAACAGATTTTCGTTAGTTGCCCCTCCGACCCGGGTCGGTTCAAATTTGAACAGACTGTCTTTAGAGTGTACTCTGGCAGTTGACCAGACTTATTACAACGTTTGCTGACATTTTGACAAGTATTCCGTTCATTCTGTAGGTAAGCCTGCATCTTTTAGTTATCATCACCACACAGGCTCGGCTTAGAGGACAGCAGCTGTCCGTCAAGAACGAAAGCTTTACATTGTCCCTATTCAATATTTCTTCGATTGAAACTGCACTCCAAAAACGTCCGGATAAAATTTGGGATCGGAGGGGCACCTACTCGAATCTGGATCAATGCTTTTATCAGATATGGATCAAAAATAATCCGGACTGGATTATTTTTATCCGGATTTGATTACTGCAAATGACCCGGATTTGGGTAGGTGCCCCTCCGATCCGGATTAGGGTCAAATTTTATCCGGACGTTTTAAGAGTGTTTTTTTTTTCAGTTAAGGCGCTGACGGGTGTTTCGTCACAGCAATGTATATCAATGCTTATCAGCTTGCCACCTCTTCGTTTTCATACTTCCACTCCGTTACCACTATCAAAGTAGAGATTTATGAAATGCCTTCAAAGGGAAAGGTTAGGGAACAATGAAAATGTTTTTTAACCCCCACATAATGATAATTTCACTATATAACAGTTTTTTGGCAAAGTTAGTGCAGTAACATCTTCCCTCTTTAGTAACAGCTTTACCCCTCCTCGTACTATAAAGTCACTAGAACTTTACCACGTTATAGGAAAGTAGAAATAAGCTCACGTGGCCATGAAATGGTGATGAGGGGTTTAAGTAGGAGATGTTATAATGAAGAAAATCTATTAGTATAAAATATATTTTTTATTAGTGCAAGTAAAGGAAGATTAAACTAAACTAGTTCAAGGAAGAACTCCAAAGATATCATCCAATATCAAAATCTTCCTCCATTTCTTTACCGTTACACCGGCTAATTTCGACACTGTCTTGTTTTAGTCCACTGTTCGTAGGGCTTTATCTCATCTGCTGTCCTAGATATTGTGTTCAGGTATTTCGTTCAGATCATAGCTACGAAAGAATATCAGTAGCGACAGTACCCCACGGAGTAGAATCTGTTATGCACCCCTCTTTAAGGCCTTCCCAACACCGTCCCCCCAAACAAAGAGGACTGCGTCCATTTTTGGACGCAAACTTGATTACCATATTATGACTTATTAATGTACTCTCTCATTATTCATGCTATTGTTTTCATTGAGTGAGTGTGTGTACTCTGGTAATCTTAAAACTGAAAGCCTACTGAAACCAGAGAAGTCCTTATCATTACCGTGTTACGTATCCACCTATGCAGTGGGTACTACCAGGGAGTGGGTATTACAATGCCATACCAATGCCATGGGTGGCATAGGCTACTGCCTGATTTAAACAGGACCAGATGTTGCATTGTTTTGAATATTCACTAACAATCAACCAGTCTTAAGGCCATATATTTCTTTAAATATCCAAATAATTTGTTCGGTGTTCACTTGGGCAGACGTTAGGGATACGACTGAACAAGTAATATGCCCTACAGCCTGCTACGTAGGCAACAGCGACAGCCACTGTGTGGCGGAAGGCACAGACAGCCGCTATGAATCATCTGCAGTAGATGGATGTACATCGTAGTGTTTCAAATAACACTCACTGTCTGTCGCTGTATCTATATAGCGGTGATAGAAAAGATGGAGTCAATAAGAAGGTTAAACTAACATCTGAGGCAATACACAACAAAACAAAGATCACGGTGCCTTTAGCTAGAGATTAAAAACCCACGGCGACGAAACTGACTTCCATATGATGTCACAGAATCTTCATGAATGATGTGACATGCAGATTTATGTTATTATAACGAGGTTAGAGTCTTCTGTTTGAAGCTTCTGCAAATCTTATAAGTCACCGAGAAACTGTGTCGACATAGACACGGTATGCAGACAATATTCGTACGGCTAGAGTTATATTACCTTGTTTTGACCGCTCATATGATAATATACCTACAGCAGCCCGAAAACATTAAAATTGAAACTGAGGTGCAACTGAATGCGTGTCAGTTCTTTACAAGATTGGAGATGATGATAGTATCATTATATGGGGTAAGCTGAATAGCTGAGATGGTAAATTATTGTGAACCATTTTTGCTGAATTATATGTATCGTACTAATATCTCGAGATAATGAAAAAAGTTTTTTGTACTTTGTGGCCTTCCATGCATAGTGACTACACTTTAAAGAAAACCGCTTCTGTTGTAGACGCATATAGCAAAAAGTGAAGATCAGTTTGAAAATTAAACTTTAAACATTTTTTTTTACAACAAGTAAACGTTATGCCCCCCCCCCCCACACGGAATGATTTTGAACAACAACAATGAATTTAAATCTTCTCAAAAGAACTAGGAACCGGACATTCCTCTTGGCTGATTTTGAAGCCTAATTACTAGGCCCTAGTCGTGAAAAGTACCACATTTCTGAAATTGCAAGCCAACCTTGTTTTCCGTTGTTCTTACATGTTTGAAGTACTTAAAAGTTTTTCCTACCCTATCTAATTTAAGTGAACTCTAAACCTTGGAAAGTTGCGTAGCCATTTCAAGGAACAGGCCAACACTATGCTTCTTAATTAAAGAGAAATGTTGTGTTTTTGTACAGATAACACCGATGCCTTTAAAACCACAAGGTAGCACTGTAACCCTATTTTCAAGAAATAAGGTTCAAACGGCAAAGAGCAATGCTATTTAACTCGTGATAAGTTAGTTTATCAAAATTGTCAAGTTTTAAACTGTTAAATGATGAAACATTAATAACTCTTGTAAAACCTTTAATTGTTCGAAAAAAAAAAGCCATCATCAGAGTTTGTTGGTTACAGTGGCTAATTTTATAATTCTCAAAAGCTATTTTCTGACTTTGCTGTGTTGATACAATTTAAACGCAATAACCGCAATATTCACCTTTAAATGGTCGTGATAATTGATTTATTCTGTTACTCTACAGGGCTTGCGATAACCCGAGACCTCGGGTAAAATACGCACGAAAATTATGCAAGACGCACAGTTTAGGGGCCAGTGAGTTTTGAGGACTCATGACTTTTTGCACAGGAAATCTCAAAACGGCCGACACTCTGTTTCAGTTAGAAACTCTAAAAGGTTTAAATCGTAATGAAAACCTAATGATGTAACAGCATAAATATATTCTTCCGTGTCGACTGAAGTAGACATGATAAGACGTCTGTAAGATATACTCGTTCATATATTCAATTGTTAATGTAACACGTAAATGTACCACAGTTAGCTATTTAAAACCTTGAATCACGTGCAGATGTTTCTATATAAACATTTTGACTGTCGCAGGAAGCTAGACAACTTCCTTTATCATGCCCGCAATAAGGGTGTATCGGTCGTCGGAAAACACCCCCCTCAAAAAAGAGGCGCCCCCTCAAAAAAGAGAGAGTTCCGCTAAAGAAAAGTCTTGGACACAGATTTGTTCCAAAATTTACGAATGCTGCACTAATTAGCATATGTCCCTGTTTTATTTAGGCTATTTTTAATTCTCTAAGTAGCCTCCGCTGTAGACGACAATCCACTAAAAATGGCGTACACCTCAGTAAGTTCATTAAAAATGTTACGCATTCTACCCCGAGTGCCCTTCTAATGGAAAAACGACCGCCCCCTTGAAACAGTTTGATTATGGGCCTGTGTATCAGGTGTGTTTGCAGACTGATGCCGTTCCTATGATCATTGATGTAAGTGCGAAAAGCAAACGTTCTCATTCTCAGTAACAACGGTAATCAATGTACTAGACGTCATTTTATACAACATAAGTAATAATATTGCCATATGTGTGCTTCTTAACTTTGTTTTAATTCACTTTAACAGGACCATATAGACTCAATAGCAGAGTTAATGATAACGTCACGCATACAAAGGAGCATGGGAACTGCATGGGAGTAAAACTTTAAACCAGTCAATAGTACAGTAGTAGCACTAGCGCTAGATAGCTTTAGCAGGCACTCCATTTAGCATGGCGCCGGTTGTTTATACTTCCAGTTACCATCATGCATTGCAATCATTTAAGTCTGCTATAGACTGAGGTCAAATGATCTTCTGTGATTATTAAATGGAGGAGGCAGTCGCTCCAAGCTTATTTTCAAACATTAGCTAAATCTTACAAATTTCTTCTTATTTCCCTTCCTTAGGCTACAAGTATGTTTCGTTATGTTTCTGAATAATAATATCGAAAATTAAAGGTAATCCAAGGAGTAATCCTGCAAGAATTTATCAAATAAGTAACAAACGCATTGTCACATGACTGAATTAGAATAACATGGTATTCTAATTAGAAGTGGGGTGACTGCACTTTCCATTTAATGGAACACAGTGCTATCGTACGTCTAAGATCGCTGGGCAGCTGGCTGTGCTGTATGATTACCATAAATGATACATTTTCATACCATGTATTCAACAAGCTATCTCCACGTGACGTCACAATTTGAGAGGCCTATCTTATCGCTTGCCTATAGTTTTCCTTAAAGGGACCATAGCTTCACCTTAAACATATTTAGGAATGTAATCATATCTCTAAATACAATTGGTGACTGCACTTTGATTGATATTAATTCAAACAGCAACTTCACTGTGGTTGGTCAATGATGACTTGTGCAGTCAGTTGTTTTCCCCAGCTCTGCTGTCTTTTTTTAAACTGGATTAGGAGCTAAAAGTAAATTTAGTAGAGAGATTTCTTACTGTCTGGAGCGAGAACGTAGAGCCTTTAGAGTGAAATACTGTGTTTGTACAGAAAATTTTCATTCCTTTTAATCCATGACTTACAAAGCTATAGATGAATAAAAAATTTAATTTAAAGTAGATGGGTAACTTTATTTTCAAAGAGTAAGGTTCTCACAAAGAAAAAAATTACAGCTATTTATCCTCATGAATAGTATGTTAACTCTTACTTTCACATTTTCAGTGATGTAACACCCGTATGTCTTGTAACGTTTAATATTTTGGGGAAGTATAGCTATCACTGGATGTAAAGATGAGATTATAGGGTTACGTGTGTCGAAACATAGAGACGTCGAAACACAGACATGTAACCGTAAAACCCTAACCTGACCCTTATCCTAACACTGACCTCAATGTAGTCTTGTCCGAATATAGAGACGTGGGAAGTTACAGAGACGTGGGAACAGAGGGCAGTCCCCAAACTGACACCATGCACGTCATGCTACCAGCCAGAGAATTATATTTGTTCATGTCACAACTTTACGGAATGATTTTTTTCTGGCGGGTATGATTGTACCAACCATAATAACCCTCTTCAAAATTAAAGATTGATCATCAAAATCAGCATACAAAAGACTAACAAAAAGGCCTTTGTGTCATTGCTATTGTTGGTAACGTAACAACACTGTATTCAACAGGGCTGGATGACTTGAGACCGGTCTCAGTCTCGAGTCCCGATTGTCGTGACTCGTGACTCGGACTCGGCTCTCAGGACTACGGACTCGATCGACATGACTCGGGGACTCGGGCCGAGATCGGGTACGAGACCGACTATTTTCCCCACGACTGTAAAACTCAGGTCGGAACTGCGAAAAAAATCTTTGCTGAAAGTATCATTACGTACAATACCATTCCTACATGTTGCGTACATGTGTGCAGTTCGTAAATCAGTGTGCAGTATGAACATGACAGTGAGCACGGATCCAGCACGAAATGTTAAACACATCGTCCATGGGATTGCACTTGTGAACCTGTATAGTAAGCATTCAGTGATCAGATGCCGGTTTGGAGTATTCACCTTCAGGTCTGATCATGGTTTAATGTTATTTGTATCCAAAAACTTGTATCAGACGGGATCGAAATAAGATATTGGCGTCCAGCCTTTCCATGGCCTAGTACTCAAACTAGTGTTTCAGACCTGGGGCAACTTTCAGGATCCTACGGGCTGATTAACTTGTTAAAATGACAACTCGTGCATTGCAACATCACATCAGAATATCATTTAAGCATTCAGCATATTACTCTCTTGGCTCAACCTACCACCCTGCTGGTAAATACTTCGGACAGTTCTCTGTATCTTTACTTTTCAAAGCTATGGAAATCTTTAGGTCTATATACTCGTTCATCGGTCTATCAAGCGGGAGGCTTGGGACAATCAAAAATGTGTTGAGTGGAAGCATGCTACCCGGCTTCACAATCTAAGGAAGAGAAAAACCCCTTTTTAAAACGCCAAAAATTGCAGTAAGTTTCCATAAGTTTGCACAGAATGTGGCATCAAATTGCATCTAAGGACCCTAAACTATACAAAACTTTTCCAAAGGGAAAGAGGGACACCCACCTTGGACCCCTCCCCAGGACGGTGGTCCGAAACAACGTTCATCACCCCACAGTGCACCCCAGATGAGAACAGTTTCCTACGCCTTTTTACTCTTTCATGTCAAAGTAACAATCAAAAGCTTTGTGATTTTGATATGGTACACATATTTGTAATACAAATGGGCCATACGGAAGGAACTTCAGGGTCAGTAGTTAAAGGTTCAGCAGCCCTGTCACTGCGTTTAAATCAGTCTCTAATTGTCACCAAAACTTTTCCTTTCGACTAGATCTTCTCTGAAGTAGATTTGACAATTGTAATAAGTGATATTTTTTAAATACTGCTTGTCTATCTCCCATAATTTACATCATTACTGCGGAGGATGAAGCGGCGAAGGAGTAAGTGCTGTGTTTACCTACAGCCCTACACCGTCAAGAGCTGTCATAAAACTTCAAGTAGCTGGTACATGAAGAGAAAAAATCCTGTAAGGAGACGATTGCGAAGAACGCTTCTCATCACGTGATGCCCTTGATAATTCCAAGAAAGATGAAAAACAGATCGAACAAAATTTATGTACAAAATACATTCAAGTTTAAGGACAAGTAACCTACGCTGCAAACGATTTAGCTCATACGAACAATTAACGGACTACAATAAAACAGCTTAGATCAGAAGTACGCTCATGTTTACAGTAATTATAGAAACTCATACTTCACATACAAGCAGATCGATAGAAATAAGAAAGCTGGCCTAACATTACAACTATCTCAGACTTTATTAATCTTTAGATGCCTTACATGTTTATGTTTTAGATGAGGGCTGTGGAGTACGTAGCGAGACTTCGTACCTCAAAACGTGAAACAAAATAAAGAAACATGGTCGTGTTAAACTTTCCCGCCGAGGATAGCCCCCTTTGGTTGCAGGGTGGTGCCATGCTGTGATTGCATAACATTAATACGAATTTATTCGCTACCGAAAGTGATCACTTTAATTGCTAATCGAATACGAGAGCTTTAAGAACTTCTTAATAGTATAATTAAACATGACTTTGACCAAAACCAATTAGAGTGCGAATCGCGAAGCCTTTTTAACTTTTTCGGGGGTGAAAATTGATATTTCAGATGACTACAAAGACTTCAAATCCCCTCGACTCTCTGGGGAAGAGCCATGGGGCGAAACCGAACGTTACTCAATAAAGAGTTCCCCTCCCCAAAAGAGCTACGTCCCCGAGGGGAAAGCAAACTTAATTGACCATCCCAGATGACTGTGATGTAGTCTGAGGCATTTCCCAGGATCATAGGCGTAGGGAGCTCTTTCCAGACTGGGGTGCTGAACCTTGTTTGAATGGCCGGCCTGGGGGAGAGGTCTAAGGGGAGGGGGTGTCCCCCTCCCCTTCCTTTGGAAAATTTTGGGTATTTTAGGGTCCTCAGATGCAATTTGGTGCAACATTTTGGACAAATTTTAAGGAAAATTACTGCAAACTTTTTACATTTCTTACAGAAGAGACAAATAAGGGAATTTGGCCTTGGATCTTGGGGGGCGGAAGCATACTTCAGCCCCCCACATTTTTGACTGGGGGGGGCTAAAGTTCCGTCTCATTTCCCACCCCTTTTTATGATACGTCACTTTTGGCTTATCAGGATTCTCTGTCCCTATCCCATATTAGTAATTTACTTAGTTGCAGAGTTGAAGGACTGCTACTCTCAAAAACTCGTGTTGCAGGCTTCGAAACGTAAACATCATGTAGCGAGTATAATATACCTGGTCGTACTGCGATGTAAAGCAACTGTTTTATGGGTGTATCCATAAATTAGGGGTCCATGGTGTCCCCGTCACATCCGCCACTTGTGGCATATAGAGAATGGTTAAAACTGAGGCTAGAGATGATTCCTGTTATTGAAAGTGTTTAATATTCTATGTGTTATCACTAACTGTGGTATCTCAATGTCCAATTACGGTCTGTTGATCTATCGTTTACACTTTTATTATCCAGCATGTATTTGGTGTCCCACCAGATTATCTGTAAAAGTTGTGACATGGGTAATTTACTTCAGTTATTACAATATAAAAAATTTATTCTATCCTTTGGATAGCCTAAAGTTATGTCAGATGAGATATTAGAACCAGACAAACAAACAATGTGAGTTTCCAGATTAAGGGACAATGTTTAACGAAATGCGCCTATTTCAAAGTTGGCATGGCGGATGTGACGCTTTGTCCCACCTGTCACATCATACTAGTATGGACATTAATACAAGGCCTCATCTCCCTGTGTTACTCTTGGAAACTTGAATCACTATGTCCAATTACTGGTAACCTCTACTGATAAAGAAACATGCTAAACCTGAGCAGTACAAGGACAACTGTAATAATGACACCCATTGGAAATCACATTTTGTGTTTGGTGTCCCACTGATCATGTCACATCGCGCACAAAATCATTGAAATTACCACCCTCTCATATCACCTCAACTATGCCAATCCCATTCATACATGCCTGAGTTGTAACATGTGTGCACATGGTTATCGATACTACCCTTTTTTCCCCATTTTGTAATGTATTGTCCACTATCTGGTTGAAAGGGGAAAATGGTGTCCCATGGTGTCCCACTGTAACCTCCGCCATTGACGTACAACAAAGAGCTATTTAAACTGTTTTAAACTGAAAAAAATTAAAATAAATGATTTAAGATGGATAATATGAACATCATAAAGATGTGGAAAGTAATTAGAAAGTGACAAACTTGAAAAATGTATGGAGAGTGTGAATATCCATTTTATTTTTTTGGTGTCCCGGTCACACTTTGGTGTCCCTGTCACACCCGACAATCATTATTACTGTAAATATGAAGCTGTTTTGTTATTTGATAAATCCTTCCTATCTTTTTCTTAATTTAGTTCAAGTCAGTATAGTTTTTAACTTTGTGCGATTTTGTAATGATTTAAGAAGTCACAATATACAGTTATGTTGACATGGTCGGGTGTGACTGGGACACCACATGTTAATTCAATAGGACCCTGTCACCCCTATATGTAACATAAGAAAATTTGCAACTGACAGTAAAAATATCCTATGTTCCAAGAAAAAATAGGTTTGTCTGAACTGTTAGTGTTGCCCACTTGAATACAGTACTCTGTAAATGCTACGTGAAACCTTTTATGCATTGTTTGTGTCAGTATTACTGGGATTTTGGTGTCCCGTCACACCCGACACATAACGTCTGTAACCCAGTTACTCAAAAATGTAAGATATTTGGATGAATTGGGGACAACTCTGAAAAATGTTTATGTTTTATGTGTTCATTTATTTTCAAGCAGCTACTTGCTCTGTCTTTTGGAAACTGTACAGATAATAAATATGTTTCAGTGTAAATATTACATGATTTCTTACCATGATGTGAGCTTTTATTCTAAATTGAGCATACAAACAATTTCAGTGGGTGTAACTTGTTTCTGTCATAAATCCTTGCCACTTATGCCTTACCAAAAGTGAGGAAAAGACTTGGATATATTACACAGTTATAAACTTTCTAGGCATATATTGCCAATTTTGGTGTCCCAGTCACCTCCGCCATTTTTGAAAGGAGCTTTGAGATAGAGTTGATCAATAACCTGGATGTCTTAAACAAAAGCCAGGACTGATATAAATTTTAGAAATAGATACATATACCTTCTTGAAAATATACTTTACACCAGTATTAAATGGTTATTAAATTTGACCCCTTTGTCACACTTTGGACCCCTAATTTATGGACACACCCTTATAAAGGCTAGAATTTAATTCTAATTTTCATGATACTACTTTAAAGGAGGAGAAAGTATGTTTCTACCATTTCTCGTGACAGAAATCAGATTTGGCTTTAAGCCTAGTTGACTTAAAAAATTCTGTATACTGTTTTGTTCATCTTGCCTTAGTTCTACTTTTATCTTAGAAGGCTACCACCTATGGAGTAGCTTAACACATTTGCTCCCTCACTGGGCAGGGTGAAGTCCCCCTCCCCCTCCCCTCCCCTCCCCTACCCTTCCCTTCCCCTTTGGACCTATTAGGGGCCAGTAGTGGCGAACAGACTGAAAATATCCCTGGTATTGAAGGTCAGTTTAAGAATTACTGCTGTGAGTTGAATTTTAAGGACCTTTGGTTCTTTAAATATTCTGCTTTTACATCATTCAAGAACGACAATTACCCAAAAGAGCTCCCTTTTCAACAAGTGTAGGAGCTCCCCCTTCCCGCCCTACGCACTGATCCTGTGTAATACATGTCTGCCTTTTATCCAAGTTATGTTTCGTTGATTACCTCGTTGTTAAGTCACACCTTTGACAGTTGGATACAAACGAGGAAGTTACATATCAACAACCTTGCGTGCGATAATAACATGAGATGTAAGCTGAACGGAATCGCGTGCATGCAATGTTTGTCTCAAGGGGCCATAATGTTATAGAGGTCCTGTCATGGTTGATATTTGAAACAACCATAGGAATAAACTGTGAAGATTGTCGACACAGATGAGTATCCGCAACATAAATGATAGTGTTACACTTTGAGGGTAGCAGACTAAGTATAAACCTGTTAAGGGCACGTTACAAGACGGCTTGACACCATTGGTGGAAATGTAGTACAAAGCAATGATTTAGAGGCAAGCGTATGAATTGTCTTGACTTTAATCTGTGAAGAACTACCACTTGTAGTTAACATCGAATGGACAAGGATTTACTTCGTAGAAGTAGTACCCATAAACGTGCGAGGTGGGGGAGAGGTTGCAGCTTCCTCCTTTCCATTTGAGCAGAAAATTTTGTGGGGCAAAATTTATGCTATTTGCCCGCAAAGAGGCATTAAAATTTCTGGCAAAAGTACTGCCTCCCTCCTAATTGGAAGTACTCCTGTAGACTTATGGAAGTACCCACAGAACGCTGGCCAGTTTTATTCGATTCTGTCTGTGAAATAAAATATGTTTTCAAGTCACATTAAAGAGATAATGACCTGACAGGGATTCAGCCTCCCTCCCTCTCGTCAGGGGGAAATTTTTCATTTTATAGGGGAGCCTCAATGCATGGATAAGCAGGGAGTTAACGTAGCATAAGCTTACGGGACTTCCAATTGGGGGCACAGCATTTTTGCCCAAAATTTCAGTGCGTGTTTGCCCAAAAATAGAGTACATTTGGTCCCTAAATAGCAAATTTTCTGCCCGAATAGGGAACTCATCCCCCAGTACAGCCCCAGCCTATGTCCCCCTCTCGTATGCCTGTCAACGACAGCGAACCATCTTCCCGACAGGTTTAATCATTTTCACTCATTAAGAAGTCTGATTCTTCAATATAAAAATGCATTTTCTTAAAATTTGCTTCGTGAGAAAACACCAAATGTTCTACATTCTTCTTCATAGAAACACCAAGTTTTACGTTCACCAACCTTTTGACAACTCGTGTCGTTTGTCGGGGTTTCAGGTTGCTGTTTCCCGTCGGGGAACAAATCCTAGCCCCACCCCTTTCTAGTGGCAATTACACGTTATAATTATTATCTCATCTGCCTAGCCTACATATAATGTAAGCCTAAGAAAAGGAGGCGTTGCACTTCACCACACATCGGAAATGTGAAGCCATTAAATCACATGGTATAAAGAGAATGATGGATCATAGAAATGTGTGGCTGCCAACGGTCGAGGTCAAATGTTAAATGGAAATTAACGCTCCAACTGGCTATTTTTGCCGAAAAGTGTGTCGCGAACTCCTAAACTGTAACCTGTCAAGTTCAAACTAGACTGGGGTAGGCCTAGGCTACCTTACCGTTTGTTTGACCTAGTGATTAGAGCATCTACCTTTCAGCCGGAAGTCTGTGTTTCAAATCCTGGTCGAGTCATACCATACCAACGACCTTAAAAATGAGACATGTTGCCTTCTCGCTTGGTGCTTAGCTTAAGAGATTGGGACAGGAATATTTATACATGTTAAAGGTGATCGGTCGTCTTGAAATATTGTTTGTGACGTCAGCCTTTTCTTGACATGTTTCTGAGGCGTCACTGTTCAACAGATACACCGTACAAGCGTGGTATAGCTAATCGGTAAGCAAGACGAGACGGCATGTAGCTGCATACCTACTAGGTATACCGATGTCATCATAGCTACTTGTATGGTGTATCCGTTCAACAGTTACGACTACAGAACATGTCAAGAAAAGGCTGACGTCACAAACAATATTTCAAGACGACCGATCACCTTTACAATTTAACCGGTGGCGCCAATGGCTGCACTGGTCAGCACAGCCCCAGGGGCCGGAGAAAGTTTAGGAATGACATGATTGTGATGGGTATTTGTAATTAAAGCGCTTTGAGGTCTCATATCGCTGGTTAAAAGCGCTAAAAAAGGAAAAGTAGGCCTGCTACTTTTATTATCATGAAAACTTCTTCATGAGTGTTAATGACCTATCGGTAGAAAGGAACTGGTTTCAGCCATTACCTGAATATGTTGGAAAATTTTATTTCAAGATAAGCAAAGAAGGTAAGGAAGATGAGATCTGTTATAGGCTGCAATGAATTGCTTCCTCGTATTAAGGTTTATGTAACTTAATCCTTAGCCAGGGCCGTAGCGAGCGGGGGGTGTGGGGGTGTCACACCCCCCCCCCCAATATTTGGTCGCCCGTCGGCAGATTTACGGTCTGTCGGCAAAAAGAGTAAAGGGAAAGGAAAAGAAGAGGAAAAGAGGAGAGGAGGAAAAGAAGAGAAGAGAAGAGAAGAAGGGAAAAGAAAGGGAAAGGAAGGGAGTGAAAGGGAAGACGGAGAATGAAAAGAAACAAAGAGAAAGAGAGAATGGGCCAGTCTGTTATCGGCTATTTCAATTTTCGGCTCTTTCGATTTTCGGTTCTTCATCTAATTGGCCCATTCAAGTTGAAAGCCCGTTGGCAAATTGATTATGCACGTGACGGCCGTATCAACGGCCACGGTCGGTGTAACTGGACGAATCACTGAGTCCGTCGGCAACTCGGGAAAAGAAAGGGACTTAGCGGCTTCCGTATAGGTGCACTATTTTGGGTCCTATGACATTCTTGAAAAAAACACTTTCTGCACATTATTCCTCACTTTTATCATCACCATGGGGAGCAGCGCCCGATTACCCATGGAGAGGGTATCCTTAGCCCGTCTTCTAAACCCTAACCTTGACTTAAAACACATTTTGCAAACTAATGAGAATCCGGTTTACCCACAAACATCCTGGGAAAGATAATGCGTGCCGCACATGTCTTCTCTTCACTGCAATCTCAGGCTTTTAACTTTTGAACACCGAAATGAAACAGATACAGAACCCATGTTTAGATCTTGGCGTTCAAAGCATATTTTGAACGCTTGTGTTAAGATTCTGAACATCTTCTATCACTTTTTGAACGCCGGACGCCTATCCACTTATCGTAGCGTCTAGTGTTCAAATGCTGAACACACAGTGTTCCAATTCTGAACAACAGGTTCAGCTCCTGAAGTATAGTGGCATGACGGGAGAAAATGCCTAACACATTAGAATTAACCGGAACTTTGCATTGGATAATGCATTATGAACCAAAATATACCAATCCTGCATGGGACTTAATTTTTACCGAGAAATTAAGCTAAAGCCTCAGAGCTTCCGAGGGCGAAACCCCACGGACTTCCACCAGGGGCCCTTAAGCCGGTCCAGTGCTTTAGCCAGCCCCTATTTGTGCGACAATGTCGCATAAACGGCGACAAATATCGCACAAAAAAGATCTGACAAGCAAATTCTACCCGGGTGTAAATTTTTAGGTTCCTCATTAGGGCAGAAATCCACTCAAATATTGCACCATTTGCTATCTAGGCACCTTTCAAATTCCAAAAATTTCCAAAGGGGAGGGGGATACCCCCTCCCCAGGCCACAGATCAGTAAATGTCGCATTGAGAAAACGTCCAGGCTAAAACACTGCCCCCCTCTTGATCCAACCTCTTAAAGCTATAGCGGCCTGACGAGAGGGATAGCCTAATACATTATAATTAATGGGAATCTTTGCATTTGATGATGCATTATGAACCAAAATATATCCATCCTGAGACTTAATTTTTCACCCAGAGATATACTTAAACCTCAGAGCTTCCGAGGGCTTCGCCCTACGGAATCCACTAGGGGTCCTTAGGCCGGCCCAGTGTGTTAGCCAGCCCCTATTTGTGCGACAATGTCACATAAACGAAGACAAATGTCTCACAAAAAAGATCTGACAAGCAAATTCTACCCGGGTGAAGATTTTTAGGTTCCTCATTAGGGCAGAAATCCACTCAAATATTGCACCATTTGCGATCTAGGCACCGTTCAAATTCCAAAAATTTCCAAAGGGAGGGGGCACCCCTCCCCTTAGACCCCTCCCCCAGGTCACAGATCAGTAAATGTCGCATTGAGAGAAAGTCCCAGCTAAAGCTCTGGCGGACATCTGGATCCCAATCGCTTAAAACTATAGCGGCCTGACGAGAGGAATAGCCTAATACATTAAAATTAGTGGGGATCTAGTTTGTATTTGACGATGCATTATGAACCAAAATATATCCATCTTGAGACTTAATTTTTCACCCAGAGATATCCTTAAACCTCAGAGCTTCCGGGGCTGCGCCCCTGGACCCCACCAGGAGTCCTTAGGCGGGGCCCTGGACCCCACCCTCTAAAGCTCGTTTTCGCACTCCGCATACCCAGATCCGTCGGCAAAACATACTCTCCACACCCCCAAAGATAACACCTTCGCTACGCCCCTGTCCTTAGCTATGCATACACAAAGCACAATTAAATTGGATTGAATTGCATTTTGTTGTACTGAACTGCAACGGTTTTGTTGGTGCTGTATTTATTAAAAATATACGAGAATTATGGTAAATATTTTATGACTCAGCATGTTGATGATTTCGGAGTTTCGTCTCTTGGTCTCAGTAAGCACGAATTTGGAACTAAAACTCTCCTCAGTACATGATTAATAAAACTGACATTTCTCTTGAACACTGTAATCACGTATTGCTATCAATAATTTCATATCTACGTTTTAAATAATTAATTTGCCATTTTCAGACATTTTGTTTCGATCAGGGAGTGCTTCCTAAACAACGCGCTGTTTTAAGCAATCATGGCATTGATATCAGGTTTTGTCACAAGGTACACGTACCCTGAGTATGCACGGCATGGCTAAAACATACCGTATTATATGGGATCATACAGAATACAAAGGATTACCCGGCAGGTTACTCGCTGTTAAACCTGTTTTAGCGATTCTGGGTTGCAACTTTCGTCATCAACACCTTTTAAACATACATGTGGGATTTTATCTCAGGATGAACCAGGAAAGTTCATCCAACAATTCTATATGGAACTGTATGTGAAGGTGCCCTAAGATGTAGATGTTAAAACCGCATAGGAATGGATCTTAACTGCATTATTGTGAGAGAAATGGTTTGTTTTGTGTTATTTTGAAAACTTGCATAGAAATGCAGATACATGTAAACATTTCTTTATCTGAAAACACGTATCATTAATTTACATAAAATATTTAGAGTTTTATTTGAGAAAACATCAAAAAAGACTAACCAAGTTGCCATTGTGCTCATTCTACTTTGTGCAGCCCGGCTGAAGTGAGTCGTCTGACATGTGTACTAGAAGTTTACATTGTTACATCGTTAGGTAATAGCTTAGATGGTATATATAGCTAAGCCTACATGCAACTTAAATAGTCCTCTTCATTATATTTGGTACTATGTATGTATTATTCAAGTGTGACTGTCAAGGGTCACGATTTGTCACGTTAAGGCCTGGTGTCCCTTCAAGGGACGTAGCTCGTTTGAGGAGCGATGGGCGGCGATCACGGGGAGGACAGGGGGACGTGTCACCCTCAATATTTTTAGCGGGGGATATAATATCAACTGTCCCACTGGCCAATATTTAGAGGTATGCAGAAGAAATAAATATTGTTACACACATTTTCGATATGAATAATTGTGAGCCTATAAATGGCAGCTGGGGAGAACTTTAGATCAGAAAAATGTGATCTATGCCCTCTAAAATGCACCAAATTACTTGGCTTCCAGGGGATACGCCCCTGGACCCCAACAAGGGACCTAGGGAAGTCCACTGTACCTCTGGCCGGAGGCGCAAAGTGTTCACTCAAGCAGGTGTCCCCCAATAATTTTAACAGATCGCCGCCAGTGTGGGGGAGCAGAACTCCTTCGGGGGTATGAGTTTGGTTTTCGCCCTTCGGCATCCAGCTGAAGGAATTCTTGGTAACAAGTGTAACCGTGCAATAACTCTCTCTTTCTCGTGGCCCATGAATTTGATCGCTCTAATTTCTGTATCCTTCTCCATTAATATGTAATAGAATGTAACGTAAATGACACTTGATACAGCGCACTACACAACCAAAGGTTTTCTGAGGCGCTTTAAATTAAAACTAAGTCCACTAAATACTGTAAATTCCTAGTTAAACAGGTGGGTTTTTAACTAAGCCTTAAATATTTCAATACTTGAACTACATTTGATGCTGTCTGGCAGGGCATTCCACAACTTAGGACCATAGACGGAAAATGACCTGTCAGCAAATGTGGAATTGCGTGTGAATGGCACACTGGATCGTAATCTGTACTTTGATTTATATACACTGCTGTTATTCGACCTATTCGTACTCACTTTTTAAAGAATGGTTGAACCTAAACTTTTTTGATACGTCAAAGGTTCCCTATCTAAGCAAGCCCCGTAGCCAAGGAGGCCAGGGCGGCTACCTCCTTAGAAAATTTAAAATAATATTTCCATTTGTATCTTTTGTATGTAAAATGAGGTGAAACAACACAAAAATGTCTTACAAATGCGTTTTGGGGCGATCTTTGCATGCACCCATGCATCCTACGTATGGTTTTCCATTATTACCTTGTGTAGGATAGCTTGGGTGAAATTATTTTTCCAAAACCTCAAGAGCCCCTCACCATCACTCAACCTATGCACCGTCAAGCTATCTGCATCATAAATTCCGGCAGGCTGTAATTAAAAAAGTGTAAATGTATAAATAAAAAAGTGTCAAATTGTGATTTTTTGGTCTGCTTAGTACCCATCCAATGTCATTTGAAGAAGATTGAAAGCATCATTCTAATGTCCGAAATTTCTTAAATACCCCAGAGCTTCCGGGGCTTCTCTCGTTGACTCCTAGTAGGCGTTACCCTTGGACCCCCCATCAGGGGCCCTAAGGTTGGCCCCTGGACCCCGTGATGTCATTGGGAGCGCTTGGCACTCCCACGGCGCCTTCGGCACCGTTTTGTCATTTCAACCCGAGTCCCCTCCCCCCACTTGACAAAATCCTGGCTTCGCGCCTCATAAGAAGCATGCAGATTTTACACACTATATATTCCACGTAGGGAACACACTTTATTTTGTCTTTTTCAAGGTTAGAAAAATAAATTGAAAAAAAAAAACGAAAAAGAAGTATTGTTCATCAAAGTGAGGAGATGACTCCTTCTTGCTTGCTTCAAGTTTACCGCATGTTGCAAATGTCGTCACTTCATCTTCTTATATCCCGAAAATCATAAATGGGAATCTGATGAAAATTTCACCATGAAGAATGTGTTGATGTATGTAGATCCTCTGTCAGATATCAGAAATAACTTTTTGTTCAGATTCGATTGTCAAACGTTGGAAAGGTTGTAATAAAGACGTTTGAGATGCATGCGTCATTCTAACCGAGTATTAAAGTTTATTTACATTTCACTTCGTTGTACTCACACACAAGTCTGTATGGTCTGTCGTTTCCACTTAATTGTTTTCCCTCAAAAGCCGTAAAAGTCAATATGATAAACAAACAAAATTTTATTATACATTGACAAAGAGACGAGATTTACCAGATCAGACTTACCATGCAAAAGATAATTAAGGCCATTCATCTATGGCAAGTCAACCGTTAACTTCTGGCCGTGGTTTTTGTATGTTATGTGCAGCTTTTACACACTATATGCCCCTGTAAATGTACAATAAATCTGAAACTGTAAACAAGTGTTAGGAAGAATTACTCTTTCTTGTTTACAGCTTCATTCATCTTCGCCAGATGTTTCTCAGCCAGAATCTTTTCTTACTATTTTCTTATCCTAAGTGTAAAGGTTATATCAGGGTAAAAATTGCAAGTTTGGAAACGTAGGTTAGCTCAGTTTGTTTCCAGTCCCTTCAGCATTTTAGCTTGCTTGTGGTGGGCCTGGTTTAAATAAGCCTATATTAATTTAAGACATGCAGAGACCATTTCGTTACGTTTAAATAATACCGCAGGCTGGTAATCGATGTAAATTAGGTGCGAGCGTTCAATCTACTCGACTGACTTCCAAAACTAAAAGCAGTGATCATATAAAGCTGTAGGTCAACTGGTCTTTATAAATGTCACAGACAATGTCCGATCCAGCCTTTAAATGCAAAGCAAGAGGGATCTGAAAATAAGTAAAGCGATGGCAAAAGTAGTTGCATTGAGATTTTTTTAAAAGGACATAAAAGGAGACAAGGCTTTGGACGTTACTTTTAATGAAAAGTGCAAGACATGGAGAAGCGAAAATAATAAAACGCCAAATCCTGACGGTGATACACACAACGTACCAGCAGTGATACTACAAGGTAAATCAGGGCGGAAGGTTTGTTTCCCGCACGTTGTACAAAATGTCAGAAATAAAACCAAAAAATGTGTTTGCCTTTTTTCTCTGAAAGGTGTCATAGTCACGAAGGGGATGGATGGTTTGGAAAAAAAGTTTTATAATTGTAGTAAAATTAAATTCGATATTGCGTGGATTAATGTCATATGTTGTTGTATCTCTGTGTATTAGGTAGCACACAACTGAATATTCCCTCACTGACTTGGCTCAACACTAAATTTAACCCCTTTCGTTAACTCTATGTCCCTGTCTGAAATCTTTAGCAGGTAAAAGTTACCATTCATGTAAAAGATCAGTAAAAGGCCTGTCGCAGTTTTTTTTTTCACAGTTGTGAACCATTATGACAGCTAACGTTTGTAGCCAGGAGAGCCTTCATAATAGGATGGTGGTTCCCTCTTTTTATGACGTTTTACTCAAAATTCGATTTGCACAAATGAAGGAATATAAAATGCAAAAATGCATCAGACATAGGCTACCTTCATTTTAATTCAGTTTTATGCATGATAATAACTGTTATTCATTTGCTACAACGGCTAAATCTCAACCTGAACACGTCCCTTCAAGACACGTGGACGTGGTATGCTACCATAAGATGCAAAACTCATCACGTAATTGATTACTCTCACGGTATAACTAATCACAGGCCAGATTAATCACTATCTTCACGCAAGTGAAAGACTTTTAGCACTTCTTTCTGTGGATAAAAAGCAGCAGTACTGTCACACGAATCAACTTGACACGTAAACATGGTAGCTAGACAATTTCATGACAAAAATCAACTAGTCTCTTCCACTAGACGCGATACCATCTCCATAGACAGGCGTATTTTTAGACGAATGTTATATATGATCGAGAGGCCGCGGGTGAAATCGGAGAAAACAGCGCCTGGCAAACTGCCGACGTGATTTCTCGTGAAGTGGACCCGTCAACGTCAATGCTCTTCACCTACATATCAAAGTATATGAAACGGTTAGTTCCGAGAAATTTTCTCTCGCAAAAAAAAAGTTTCTGGATGGCTGGTGGAACAGAGTGATCCGCATGACACGAAAGTTAAGTGTGGGATACTTCCCACTATGCAATACATCGGACTCGGAGTATAAGGTGGAGTGTATGGTAGCAGGGAGTTGTTAGGACATAACAACTCCCTGCTGGGAGCAACGGTACTAAACAGCTAAAGCAGGCACGTAAAAAAAATTTCAGTAAAAGGTCTTGCTCTGACGAAAGAAAAATTTACTACGAGACCAGCATTCTTGGAATATAAAAATATAAGAAGAAAAGTGGAAAATCTCGCACCATTTTGCATCTAGAGTCCTTGAAATAGGCAAAAATTTTCAAAGGGGAGTGAGACAAATCATGTCGGTGATAAGGCAAAAATGTCGATTGTAGGGCAATCAGGCTCGTAGCCAAGGACGGGCGAAGGGGGCAGTCCTCCTCCTTAAGCATATTTTTGTATTTTTCTTAATGATTTTTATGATATTGCTAGTAACTCAAAATAAAACATGTTTAGATGCAACTTAAAAGGCCTGAGAAGTGCCATTTCCTGGGAGGCGTTTGCGGTCAAAATTTTCTTGTACGCTTCGCGTCAACCTATGGTGGCGCTTCGCTTAGATAGTTGTCGAACGGACTTCGCCCCCTCCTTGGCAAATTCTTGGCTACGCACCTCAGGGCAATGACAATTTTTTCCAAAGAAAATTTGTTTTACGAATGTTAACCAATAAAACAATTTCCATGTTATGAGTCTCCTTCTTGTGCAAGTGTAATGTTTCCCTATGCTTCAAGACGTTTCAAAATCCAAAGCATTTCAGAGCCGAAGATGTAGCCAAATCGGCCGGGGATATTTATGTAGGATATAGTGTCGTTTGGACACTCTTCGCAAGCTGCAATTACTCGTAACCGTGTATACACGATCCTACAATGTTTAAAGTAAAAAAGTCGAACAAAACTTCAGCAAAATAATCTAAAATAATTTCATTCGTGATAATACTGCTTCTTAAAGTCGTCTGAACAGACAAGAGAGTTGCAAGTACACATACATAAAGGGCCAACGAACACACTAATTTTGTCAATACAACCAATGGCTAATTCAGGCCCGAGCATGACAGACCCATGACCTGAAGGTCTGAGGGCTGAGCAGTTGGTCACGTTCAATTTTGCATCCATTCTTGCGACGTAAAGACCCCTTTCACACTGGCGAGACGCCATACAATACGATAAAAGTTGAAAACAATGTCACTACTTAGACCCCTTCTCATAAGACTTCATAAGCGCGACTCAAGACGGTAAAATTGTGCTGAAAAAATCAAACTTTAACCTACTTGTTGCCTTGTTGCATATCGTGTGACCAATCAGGAGACATAATTGCTATTTTGTTAGATCACATGACTTACCGGGCATTAGAATGTCGCTGAGAAATGAATAAAAAGTCCCCAGTAATGCGAAAAGCTTGATCCCACTTATGTCGCGTCGTATCATCTGGCGAAGATTGAAAAGGGCTTTACTCCACACTACGATTAGCTTGATTTTCGCTTTCCCCCTTGTTATGGCCTTCGGCGGCGATCCCGGGGGACAGGGAGGACATGTCCCCCCAATATTTGAAAAATCGCCCACTGACTTGATTTTTAACACAGTAAATTATTTGAAAATGGGGTCATGCCCCCTCCAGTACTGGGAACAAATCGCCGCCCTTGGTTATGGCCGTCGCCACCTGTCAAATCAGGCAGTGCTGTCAAAGTATATGCTTCATACATTTTCACGGTGTGGTACCTAACAAATGGTTTGAATTATTATACTCTGTGGTATTCAGATTTTTTCATTAGTACGTTATTTGGCCAATTTGTGTATACAATACTCTTTGGTCGTTTTACCTGATTCACAAAGGGAAAATGCAGTCCCCCAGTTTGAATTAGTGTACCCCGGTGTTCTAGTTCATGAATGGCTCTGTTCGATCATGTGATGATACTTCTGTCGCTGAAATTTCCAATTCATGTAGAATAACTGTACTTAGTTTACCTTCAATATGAAATATTTTTGTCTGGATAATCATGAAAGACATTTGTAAGTGAAATAAGAGGAAATATATGTAAGATGTACTTGATGTTTCAAAATGATTTGAGGTGACTGCTCGTTCCCTTTAGATCTGTCAGTTGATGGTAAATTGTCTTCAATCTTCATCTGGTCATGCACAATCCCCTCTATTACTGTTTCCAGTGTAGGACATTTGAATGGTTAAAACCGCAAGGCTTCCCTCACACCACTAAAGTATGAAAACTGAGGTTTATGGGTTTTATTGCTTTATAGAATACATTCAAGATGGCTAGATAACTTTTCAGGTTCTACATATCAAAGATGGCCTTTTTTGAGGACTAGTGATAAATGCCATAAGAGTTCTTTCAATGCAAAAACTAATCGAAACAACAAAATCGATGAACCACAATCTCCTTGCAACTGTGTAATGACACTTTGGACTTGTTACAAGTCCTGCGACAGTAACTCGAAAACCAATCATTATATTCGATTCTGATTTTTCTGAGAACTTCAAGCTGTTTGAGAAGTGCACATTTTATTCCGTCTGTTGTGTAACTTGTATGGGTTTACTTAACTTTTAAATGATACTAGTTACGAAAAAAAAAAAAAAAATCTTTTCTGACCTTTGACGACGTTTTTGTTACCATGACAATTCTTTACTTCTTATCATTGATCATGTTTCCGTTTGCTCTTTTGCAGACCAATACATCATGATGTCACCTCAGTATGCAACAGACGCCAGGGGTCTAAACCTTACGAATACCCCTGAAACCACCGATTATGAATGGCGGTTTGACGATCCTGTCCAGCGACGACTCATTGGAACGGGTCTCCTCGTCGTCTGCGTA
Source organism: Holothuria leucospilota (assembly GCA_029531755.1). Taxonomy (NCBI): domain Eukaryota; kingdom Metazoa; phylum Echinodermata; class Holothuroidea; order Aspidochirotida; family Holothuriidae; genus Holothuria; species Holothuria leucospilota. The sequence goes on along the minus strand of CM055968.1, from coordinate 12,913,466 downwards.
GTTGGTGTCCTTGGAAACAGTCTTGTTATCGCAGCTGTCTCCTTAACTCAAAAACTGCAAAATGTTACAAACGCCTTCGTTTCGAACCTTGCAGTAGGAGATTTACTTCACTGCGTCTTTCTTCCTCTGATGATTAGAGACTTGTATCAGCCAATCCCTCCAGTCGAAGCGAAAAACGGAGTCGTTTGTGCGATAAATGGTATTTTAACTGTTCTCTTTTTATCCGTCAGCGTCTTTTCACATGCACTCATCGCAGTGACACGTTACGTTATGATCACGAGACCACGACACACAGTCCAGGGCTTGTTCACGCCCTGCAGGGTGGTGCTTTTTATAATTCTCATTTGGACCGTGTCTTCTGTGGATCCTATACTTATGGCGGCTGGTGTAGCCCCTTTGGGTTACAATCCAAAGTACGGAATCTGCTCTAGAGATATTCGGCAACCGTCATCAGTTATTTTGAGCTCAGTCCGGTCTATTTACACTAATTTATTCAGTGTCGTTGTTGTTTTATTTTGCTACACAAAAGTATTTCTCTTCATCAAGCGGCACAACCAAAACGCACTCCGAAGAATTTTTACGTCATCTTCCGGCGGGAGTTCGGTGGCTTCTAGAAAAACTTTAGAAGAGAAAGGAGAATTCTTTGAGGCCAACAAAAATTCACATTCGTCTCAGAACCAACCTGCCGATGACACTTCATGTGTTATCACCATTAAAGAGGCTAAAGAGAGTATAAATGGTGTCATGGACAAAGAACAAACATTAGGAGGTATCAGTCCAAACGACTGGAATCATACCTCTACTTTAAATGATATCGATGACAGGAGTCAGGCTGTGTCTTTTACAAAACTGGTTGGGGATAGATCGTCAGTGAAATATCATAAAGGAGGATTATGTGACGTCGATGCTTTCGACGGGGATGCGTCAAAACTTGCCGTGGCACCTGTTGATGACGAGGCAGCCTCTCCGTCAAACAACTTCACGCAGTCGTCTCATTCGGCCTGGAACGGGACAGGCTCGTCAGTGCCAAACACTGGTCCAAAGCAAAACAGGTTCAAGAACTTACACATTTCCTACGCGGGTATCTATTCTGGTGAGTATGACAAAACGCCAAATGTAACTGCTGACTCTACATCGATTATACCTTTGGAAACGGACACAAATCATCTTTCGAGGGAGTGGTACGGTGACGTCAATATGACGTGTGATCAAAGTAGTCGTTATTTAGGTGAAGAATCCGTCTGTAGCATCTATACAAACCTTGAATCATACGGATATCAGCAGGGGGCATCTGGAAACTCAACAGACCACAACAGGAATTACAAGACAAAACGGGGATCATCCAAGCGCTCCGGCCAGTTTATGGAACGCCCCTCGGCCAAAAAGAAAGAAATCGACATAACTAAAAAATTGTTCATTGTCGTGTGTGTATTCTTTGCATGTATTTCACCGTACGTATTTTTCGTCAGTATGAAAAGCTTGGAGAGGTTACTGCCTTACGCGGCTTTGCTTTTGGCTTCCAGCAGTTGTTTAAATCCAGTGATTTATGGAATGATTCATCCCCAGTTTCAACAAACTTTTTATCTGATGATCACTTGTCAGATCTCAAAAATATCAAAACCAACCAGATTCCTAGCTTGGATCACAAGGAGTAAGGTCAAACCTAAAAGAAATGTAGTTATATAGATAAGTTTCTACGAGATGAATTTTGTTATACACTTTTTGAAAGAAAACTTTATCCAGATAAATATAGTATGCTTACTATGGAATGACCAGTGTGCGCTCGAAACCAAATCCCTAGAAAGTTCATTCATGAGCGTTTGCAGGGGCAACGTCCTGGATATTTTGTGGTATATGTTTACATGTCGGTTTGGTTTGTGGATGAATAAATTTGCACCTAATATGAGAACAATGGTTTGTGACTCTCTTTTAGCATTTTCCTTGAAATTTCAGAATCAGCAGTTGATGATCTGAACCGCCCTGCTGAAAAGGGATCCTGAATAGGTTAAGACGCTTTCAAGTGTATATTTGAGGCCTTCCTCTTTATTCCTTTAGCTTTCCTGAAGTTACAGTGAAATCTTTTGGAGGATGGGTTAGTGTCTCATTGTTATAACATAGGAGACGGAAGCTGTTTTAGCTGAGGTGAACAAGTCATACCTCCGTCTTAGTGCTAGTAGAGGAACCTAAGGAGAGGGGTGTCCCTGTTTGTTTTTCTTTTTCTTAGTACTTAAGTACTTAACGTCCTTACACAGGTTACACGGAATATGATGTCACGTTTTGCGTCATCTTTGAAGTAAATTAATTTAAAAAAGTTTGATGTATTATTGAAAAAGTTTGATATAGTTAATAGAAGTAACAAATAAAGGGGTTTTTGTTCTCAGATAGATGAGCTGAATCGTGTTTCCCCCACATGTAAATCTCCCGCTCCTCAGGCCTATGTGATACAGAGCGACTGGCCTATGTATTCTTTTTGCAAAGAAATAAATAGTTACACGAGGTCATTTGCGCACTTGATATTCAAAAGCAAATCAAAAAAGGTACTTAAACGAGTGGTAAAAGAACTGCACCATAAATTATTGCGCAATCTAATTCTTTCAAATCAATTGAATAAATTTCAACATTTTACTCCTATAGCAACTGAATAAGCTATGAAGATGGAAGATGAGCAGACGAGTTCTACTTTTAACTTCTGGAATATATTTGAATTCAATGCGCTCTTTTAACTCCTGCATAAATCCCTCCTGAGACCTGTAGAATCTTCAGGAGGGAGACAAAGAATCGGAGGAAATAATTGTTAGTAGAGACCAAGCTCTGACAGTCCTTTGTTCATCTTCAGCTTTATATTAAGCCAGGCACTGCAGGGGATCATCGATACACTGCAGGGGTCATCGATACACCCAGGGGGTCATCGGTACACTGCAGAAGGTCATCGATACACTGCAGGGGGTCATCGGTACATTGCAGGGGCCATCGGTACATTGCAGAGGGTCATTGATACACTGCATGGGGGTCATTCGGTACACTGCAGGGGGTCATCGATATGGATGTACTGTTTCAAAAACTGGCTTACTTTACAAACTGCTCTGGAACTAAAATACAAAATGTTGCTAAAATATAGTTTCTCAAACAAACAGACGTTCCCCTGCCCTACTGACATTTTGGACTAATCTGACCGGATCCCTCTAATTCTCATTTTACTTGCAAATGAAAGTACTAGAGCTATACAGACGATGTTTTCTTAGCGAATGGATTAGTTGTCAGTCTCACGTAAGCTAGTGAGGCTTATGTCATCTTATTGTTATAATTTATTCACAAGCTGTATCGTATGGAATGATGCTGCACTTTCGATAAGTTAAAGAAATTCCGTTCGAAGCTGGATGGAGTCGATAGATTTTTCTTTCTTTGATTTATCTCTCAGCATTTCAAGAAATTGTAATAGGTAATTGCAACTATTTTAGAAATTAAAGGGAAATTGCAGTCACCCTTATTAGAATTAATATACCCTGGGTTTCTTGTTTCATGGATGGCTCGGTTCAATCATGTGACAATATCTTGTTACTGAATTGTTTATTTCAAGGAAACTACCGCCTTGCTTTACCTCCTGTTTGTAGTAAATATGTTCAAAAAGATCTTCAGAGCTACTTGTGAGGCGAAAAGGAGGAGATTTGAGGAAGTTTACTGATGTATCAAACCAAATTTGGCTAGACTGCTTATTCCCACCCTCAAATGCCATTTTACTTAATTTCATCTTAAAACGTACGTGGCTATCAGGCTTCAGTGAAACATTTGCCCCTGTCAGGCTTGTAGCCAGTCAGGGCACTGGGACAAAACCTTTCCTTCCCTAACCAACCCCTATCCCATTGGCAAATCGATTCTAAAACAATTTCATAGCGACATTGCAAAAAACCAAACTTGTCCTTGTTCCTCCTTTGCAGTCTTTGTACTCCTCACCCTCCACACCAATCCATCCACCTCATACGAGAATTCCTACCCAGGTGCCTGATCCAAATAGCCTCGTATATGGGGCTACTTTCAGTTAGGGGCTGAACACTTTGCCCGAAACATTAATTCAAAAACTACCCCATCTTTACCTGAAAAAGAGTATATATATCTTGCTAATCTTCGCAACAGGTGTCGAATATGTATCTCTTTTACTCGTACATACCCCATGAGATTGCGAGTACAGTCAAGGGAAGGTGCAGAACTAATACCTCGTCCTCCGGAAGGATATCTTGCCCAAAATATTCTGCCCGAATGTGGGGGGAGGGGGGGGGAGCTACATCCTCTCAGCCTCCACCTCGTTCTCCTGTATGTGCTGATCTCCGTATATTGTTACCAGAGATTGGTTGGCTTACACAGTTAACCGCCTCGTTGGAATTCAGTGACTTTGGAAGGACATCCACAGTATAGTAACAGCAGGGAGGTGTTAGGACACCTCCATGATTATAGCCTGTAACATGCAGAGCGTATGAAGACGATAGCTTTATGTATCATCTTACTGGCTAAGATAATAAACTATGGTAAACTTAGTAATGGTCACCCCGACGGAACTTTACTTTCGGTCTTTTCACTGACCTCGAGAGTAGAAGACCAAAGAAAGCAAGTGCATCGCGTCAGCGTTACCCTTACTATATTAAACTAGGCTGACGTGAGAGCAGTTCAAAGTTTTCATCGTGAAATGTATACAAATCCTTTTCCAAACATCTCAGTGATTACATATGGGATATCTGTATGTAAGATCGAAAAGAAAACTGTTCAGAACACGTCTTCTCACGCAGTTGCCATGGTAACTCCCTGTAAGTTTCAGAAAGGAGAAAGCGACAAGGATGTTTCTTCTTTTAAAGTAATATACGAACCAAGGCTTACTCAAAACTTCTAAAAATGATAAATACATATGAATCTCCACTTCATGGAGCCCTCCCTTTACTGGGTACGATCAGGTTGCATTCGGAATATATACTTTTCAGGCCAGAGAGCTCCTAATAGCAGCTCCTGTTACACCCGATAATGTAGTAAATTAACCGATAATGTAACAACGAATGTAGTAAAAAATTACCGATACTGTAAAAACAACCAAGAATGTAACAAAAAATTTACCGAGAATGTAACAACAACCGATAATGTAATAGAAACTTTAAAGATAATGTATAGTACTAGTAACCACACCTTACCGATAGTAAAATTAACCGATGATGCAACAATTTTTGTTAACCAATAACGTAGTTAAAAATTTACTGATAATGTAAAAGCATTATGTTAACGTACACAACATGTTTTTTCATTCAAATTTCACATACGTATGTACAAACTTTATCTGTACCGGGGTATGTATGTAATCTTATTTGCGTATTTAGTACGTAAGCATGTATATAAATTCGTATATATGCACCCACTTACGTATGGTACGTATGTGTGTATAGATAGGTAGGTGGCATGGTGGATGGGCTTGTGTGGAAACAGGCCAACTTGGCCCCAAGTCAACTTGGACCCACGTTAACTCGACCCGAATTAAAAATATGACGATCCACTTTGAAGAACACTTTTAAAAAAGATTTGAGATCGAGAGAATATTTTACAACCCAAGATTTCAATCTGCATTAATTTCAATAGGACTACCGGCAATTACCTTTCTTGAAATATGAACCAATGAAGGGAGATGGGTGTCATGTATGTGAGTATAAATTTGTAGGTACAGCTATCCTACGTTCGCTGTTGTATTTGTTTTTTCTTCTGTTATAACAATTGTCTTGTTATTTTTTTCTTAGTAGGGACCAGACTTGAAAAGCTCTGCTTCTTCTGGTTCCTCTACCTATCACAATTTAGTAGGCTAATCTGTATCATCTGGTTCACCATTACTAACTTAAGGATCTGTTTCTACTTCCGCACTGTGTACTATTAATTTACACTTAATTATGTTGATATCAATCTATTTTGTTGTATGTGATTTTGGTAGAAAAAAACTTGAAACTTGAAACCTGAAACATGTACGTAGGCACACGTGGTAGGCATGTAGGCCAAAGTGAGCATCCACATGTATATTACATTATTGGTAAATTTTTTATTACGTTATTGGTTAAAAAAAATTGTTACATTATTGGTAAATTTTCTATAACATTATCGGTTGTTAATACATTAATGAGTCGGAAAATTTTGTATTAAATTATTAGTTTTCTTGTTGTAGGTGATTGACTTAGTCAATTGCCTGATTCTGGCCAGCGTCTTAATTGATAGTTTTGATGCAGGATTCATGACCATTTCCAACGCTAGAAATAAACTTGGAAATGGTCATGAATCCATCAAAAATTATTAGTTGTTTTTACAGTATAGGTAAATACTACATTATCGGTTGTAACAGCTCCTGGTGAGAGATGGCCTTCTATATGAACAAGTAATGAAGGCGAATCGTTTAAAAAAAAAGATTTCAGTCTCCTTTTAGAGGGCGTTATAGCGGAAATTAATTTAACTACTTTCGACTTGAGGAACGTTTAGCATAACATTCTTTATATTACTAATTGCTTGATGATGCGCAACCGCACATCAAATTACCATTCTGAAAGCGTATCTGGACGTTTTCGAAACCAGGATATCAGGCAATCAATCAAGGGGGGCAGTGGATGGCACCCCCTAGAAATATTTTCTCATATCCCCCTGAAAAAATTAAAAGGTAGTACTGCCCAAAAACATTTTAGCAAATTTCGTCCCACACCACCATACTCCACCCCCTAAATATATTTCTCCCTTACTCCTCCTCCAAAGCTATCTCTCCCCCTTGTCTGACTAGGAACCCCTTGTCTGGCTAGGAACCTGTTTCGCTAATCCTTTGACAGTACTTCCAGTCCTATCTAGCATCTCATTTACACCCCCCCCCCATTTCCTTCTCCAATTTGGCAAGCAATAAATGACCTGTCATTTCTCTGAATTATTCTGTGAATGTTTCAGAAGTACTTACTGTGGTTCGTTAGGGACATAGCAAGAATTTTTTTCTTGCTATGTCCCTAACGAACCCAAAATTAAGGGGCCAAATAATATCTTCGGCAAAAACTGATAAAAGATAAAAAATAAGAAAGTCACAATTTCGATTTTAAAACTCGAATTTTGACTTCTTTCCTAAATAAAGTCAAAATTTCTATTCTTTTGAGGGAAAAGTCTAAAATATGACTTAATAAAGTCGAAATAAAAGTCGATGTGCAAACAAGCGAACCTACCAAATGTAGCAACAAAAAAACAAAAAAAAACAAAACAAAACAAAAAAAAAACCAAAACAAAAAAAATCAAGGAACAAAAAAAAGAGAAGAAAATTCAAGGTTGAAAAAATTATTCGGCCAAAAATGTCATTATGTCAGCAAGTACGAAACCGTGGTTGTTCCCTTTTTGCCTTACTATGTCCAGCGCCTCCTGTGCCGTATGCTCCCATTTTTGCCAGAGGGGTGGTGAAACCTGTGACCAATAATTCGGACAAATTTTCTAAGGCAGAAACATCTAATAAGAAGAGAAAGAGAGGTACACCAAAGGGAAGAGAGGGGGCGACCTCAGAGACCCTGTTAGTAGCAACCGCAGCATGGTGATTTTTCTTCTAAAGCCTTTATTCAAACATTTTCAATAAAATACTGATTTCTTGAAATTATGAAAGAAAACGCTTGCTAATTTCCCAGAAGCGGGACTGAAGAATGCTGGAACTTCATCAGCAAGAATGGCCTCGAAATTGTAAATGCACATGCCCAAATTGGGGGGGGGGGGCTTGAAACATGTCCTTTAAGTTATGCATTCGGTTGAGAGTATTTCAACATTCCCACTAATTGTTGTTAGCTTTGATGGGACTTGAGAAAAATGAAGTAACACTGGTTTAGGTCGCTTGGATTTAGAATTGGAGTTTGGTGCTACATACATGGTCAACTTGACAACTTCCCAACTCAGTGTTAACCACTGCATCCCCTTGTGCAATCCCTACCCCTTCAAAGATGAAGAGATTAACAATCGGGACAGCGCCGTCGAAAAGTATCATGCTGATTCATTCAACTCCCGAATCTGGCATTTTCTTATCTTATTTTGGATCTTTTAAGACAAAAACCCCTTCAAACTGGCAACTATTGGGGGCCACAGCTCCCAACCCCGAGTCGGCTCCAACGATTGTGGAGAGTGATGCCGTCATGCTTTAGATTTGCACAAGCGAGGTCCTCAAAAATTATGTACCCATGTATAATTTCCTATATGTTAAAATTCAAAACAATTACCAAGCCCTGCAAAACCTCAAGTGTGGATACATTGCCATCTCAAAACATTCGAGCAGAACTTGTCCATGTTCACTCTACAAAGAGAAAAGGAATGGGAGGAATGGGCATGAAAGGTAACCCAGCATAGCCTTAAAGGCAATAGGCAGTCGCCCAAAAATTTTCTTTGAAAAATCAGCAAACTCTTGCAAATCTCCTCATATTGCATTACAAGCACCTCTGAAGATGTTTTGACATAACTATTACAATCAATAGGTAAAGCAAGGTGAAATTCTCCTTGAATTCCACAATTCACTAACAAAAATATTGTCACATGATCAGAATAGGCCAATCATGAACTAGAGTGACAGGATACACTCACTCTGTTTGGGGTGACTGCCTACTGCCTTTAAATAAGTTGACAATGCGATTCCAGGGGCTAATAGGCTGCAAACTATTTGCTTTTCAAATAGGTCTGATCATTGACAGATTAAGTCCTGGCCTTGAACTACGTCCCTATACCAGTACCCTTTTTGTTAAAACTGTGTTGATCTGAACCACCCGGAAAATGATACCACCCTAAACTAAATCAACCATTGCGGTATTAGCCAGTGGTAATAGGATCCACACCCCCGGGGTGGCCTTCAAAACCAATCTACCGGGCACATTATTGGGAAAACTGGGACAATTTTTTTCCATTTGCAAAGCTCAGTTCTTAATAAAATATATCCTCACACTTATGAAATGGAATTATCAAATGATATCACTCCTTTGGGGACCATACTCTTCGACCTCATTACAGTACAGCACTGGCAAACTGTTCAGCTTGTGAACTGCCTTGCAAAGCATCCTTTGCCGTTTCCACTCAGGCATCAGTTAAGTGAAGATTCTCATCAATCTCGAGAGCTGATTTTGGTCAAAATCAGTGAAAGAATTTAATAGGCCAATTACAAACGTCCTAGTAAATTAAAATGAGCAAAAGCTACAGAATTAGAGGAAGTTCAGTGACCGAAGGAATATCGAGTGAGTCTGGGGGTCCTAAGCAGATTGTAATATTTATCCGAACAGTTAGTCTGATTGTGCCACTTGACAGATTAGATGTAAATAGTCAAGCCTCTCATAAAATATTTTCTCGATACTTAACCTATTTTCAGATAAACTTGATTGTTATTTAACTCATTGACCTTAAATTAGAAATAAGTGGCAAAATCGTTGGATAGGCATTGTGCATAATTCAGGGAGTCCCTGGTGCATGTAGAGTTGCTCGGTCTCCAAAGTGCATATTAGAATGAAGAATTTTCCGATCGCAAAGCTTTCGGGGTGAGAGGTAAGATACAGAAAGCTCACTCTCGTTTGTCTATGAGAAGTGGCTTAGATGCAGTGTGGTGTTATCTTTGGTATAGCTTAGTAAAACGTGGAACTGATTATATGTTTAGAAACCCTCATTATTTAGTGATGTTTTCTATTTTTGATCGGGTGTAATTGAAGGGGATATTGCCTAAGGGGAAGAACGACACCTTTACACTTTGAGAAATTCTTGTTGCTTTAAACTTTGTTGCATCCAAGATGGTGTGATCTCTGGTAAAGCTTTGAGTCCTCTCATTACGCGGGGGTAAGGATGGCACCAGTGAGGGCCATGGCTCCGACAGGGAAGGCTGGCCCCCGTCGAGAAAATTTTCCAATGTTGTCGGGGAGCCTTAATCCGTACGATAAAATATGTAATCCTAATCACCTTCAGTCGCCCCGACGATCTACTTGATTTTGCTCAAAGGAAGGAAATATTCTTAAACAGAGACCCCAAATTTTCCAATTTTTCTTCAGGAGAAGAATGCTATGTGAAAACTGGTCCGGGAACCCCCCGGAAAAATTGGGAAAAGGAAACCCTTACATGCGATTTCTCAAGTTCTAATGGCCTGAAAATCATAATTAGGACAGTGAAATTTTCAGCATTTCATTATGTTTTCTCAAGTACCCGATTTTTTGTTTGGAAATCTCAACTGCCCCCTTGCCCCCTCCCCCACCATCCCGCTGGCTACGGTCCTGACATCTATATTCTGTCTCTGATACACATATTTTACTTTGTATTTTCGTTGACTGTTTATTTGTTTTGTATTATTTTGTTACATTTTTCACTTATCCAAGAACTTTATCAAAACAAGAAGCCTTAAACATAGTTGTTGCAAAAATTTATTCTCTTGAAAAAATTTATGTAAAGATTTTAATTTTCAATTAGGAAATGTGGTGCCTTTGCAATATGAATTCATTCGAGGCATTGCATTTTTACAGACCGTACATTTCTTTTGGGTTAATTAAATGGTAACCCGACTATCTACTCCAGCGTAAAAGCAGCAAACTGAACAATAAAGGAAAAGAAACATTACTTCTTCATCAAAATGAGGAATATAGTATCACTTCTGCTTGCTATAGATCACTTCTGTTTGCTTCAAATTCTCTTTGAGTAGTAAATGTGACAACTTCTACCGCCATGAAAACAACACCTGCAAAAATAATTGTATGGAAATTTTGACAGGCTTTTAGATTAAAATTCTTCCTCTGAAAATAAAAAATATATTCTACCTTGAACTATTCTCTTAAAGTCGCCTTCAATCGCACACAATAATTGAAACACCTTTTACAAGAATACGATAAAGTTTTTGCTGCATAAACACCTCTCGAAGTCGATCTCAGTTCCCCTCTCCTGGGATTCCCGCCAATTTTTTTTTTTTTTTTAGAGAATGTTGATTCTCATTCCGTATTATCTGTGTGGCGGCTCTTTCTTTGGGTTCCGCCTCACGAGGCTGCCGAGGAAGATTTATAGTGGGGGTCGACAAGGTAATGGCCTATTGCCCATAACATCATTCACAAGGATCATCAGCACAGTCCTTGACTGAGTTGCCCACCTGGGCGCACCGTATACAGATGACTGGAATACAGTCTTCTGCTGCCGGGTGCTCATGCTAGAAACGATTTGAACCGTAAATGTATTTAGATAAACTTTGTTGACTTTAAGGGTTACTACGACTTGTTTAGCAGGTCTCATTCCATGTTGAAAATTGTTACATTACATACAGTGCATTTTGTGAATTATTAACCATCAGGGACGGGGCCTGGTTGGGGGTGGGGGAGGTAAGTGGATAATGGAGACTGGGAGAATGGAGACGGTTGGCCCTCCGTCAAGAATTTTTTTTTCCAAATGTTGTCAGAGAGTTTTAGTGGGTGCAATCAGGGAGTTGTTCCGTAACAACTCCCTCGTACAATAAAGTATAATCCGGGAAGCCAGTCAGTCGCCCCGACGGTTAATCTGTTTGTGTTCTCAAGGAGGGCATAGTTTTGTTAATCCAAAACCAACATTTCCGCTCATTTCTCGCCCTGTCGGGTTTTAGGTGTTTCACTTTTTTCCATGTTCCGTTTAGCTAAATAATACAACCCTGCCCCACCCCATCCTACCCACCCCCTACCAAGTAGCCAATAAATAGCCTTCTCAGATTTCTGTTAAGGCCGGGAATTTCATCCCTAATCGCATAATTGATTTCTTGTTTTTAGGCCTACTATATGTTATGGCAAGCGACTTGCGACGGAAGTTTTGGCCAGTTCATCGTGCGGACGGGGAATATACAATGACTGTTATCCCAGATCCGACAGGTGATCTATTAACATTATTGTTTTCATTATGTACACATTCTTCTACCAGGATGGAGTTGGCTTGGGCCTGATGGTGGAGATTAGTGATAGTAATTGCATGCTAAAGGTCCCAGGGTCAAATCCCGTCATAACCACTTGGAAATTTTCTGATGACTTAAATTTCTTTGTTCGTTAGAACTCTCCTTAGTGATGCTGAAGGGTTATAAATTGGTAAATTAAAATAAGTATCTGGTTGTCCGTCTCCGGATGTTGTCCGATTCAAAATGTTGTCCGCGTTGTCCGGCTCATCTGTCGGGCAGAGTAAGGATCGTCCGACGCTCCGAGCCTTTGAGAAATTGGCTAGGCTAGAGACTGTGAAAACCATCGCTTCCGTAGGACGGGGAACCTAAATGACCATCCCGGGAGCACGACTGAAAGAGAAAAATACATCCCTCCCGCCGAAAGCTCTAGACGCAAGTCGAAAAGAGAAAGCGAATCCAGCGGTGTTTATCTGGTATAGGTCCTCAATGGGCTTAAGTAGCTTCCTGGACCTGTTACGTTAATCCTTAACTTACAGTTGTAAATGCGCTTAGCGCGATGTGCAATTTCACTAGTCAGATATACTTCCATGGTGGAATGGTATCGCAATTAATGGTAGCTTCTTTTCAGTCCCTTTCTCACCCCCATCCTGTGACCATCCTTCCCCAACCATCACGATTGGCGGACCTTCAAGTTACTGCCCAACCCCTCAGGAGATCTTGGCTCCTGTTGAGCAAGTCTTATCCGCACCACTGGTTACGATGTAATGTCGTAATGGGGAACACAGGAGCGGATTTTAGGCGACCTCCTCCCCTGCCCCGACGCAAAAAATGAAAGGGAGAAAAGGAAAAGAAGAAAGAAAGAAGAAAGAAAGAACAAAGAAAGGAGGAGGAAAGAAAAAAGAAAACTTTGCCAAATTTGCCTACAAAATTATTCAAAATATAGCTTTCTGCAGGGGTTGGTCGGAGCTTTTAGTTAAAATCATCTCTGTTAAAAAATCTATTAAAGCGGTTAACTACGAGAGGAGGGCTACAGTCCGTGAAAACAGGTGAAATGATTAAGCAATATGGTGCTGTTCTGCAGATATATGCCGGACATAATAATGATATATGGAGGCAACAGGGGAGGAGGCTGGGCTTGCTGCTTTGAACTGTAGGAACAAACTTGTGTGTTTTAGAGTGAAAAGTTCTGCAACCTAAGGGGACTCAGATGCTAATTTTTGTCCTACAGGCCTTCTAGGATGGTTGAAGACGCCGGCTGGTAACTGAGGGCTCTTGTGCGGACTACTGTACTGCTCCGCGCCGATTTAGCAAATCATTTGCCAAAAGTATACTAACGACAGAGATCCAGCAGGTATTGCATCGGAGTGAGTACACGCGTTACGATTTTCAATCGAAATTTAACATTATCTAAAAGAAGTTTAGGCAAAAGATTTCTACATGAGCAGGTGGGGTGAAATGTCTTTAAAGGGAAAATGCAGTCACCCCAGATTGAATTAGTATATCCCGGTATCCTCATTCATGAATGGCTCTTGTAAGTCATGTGCCAATTTTGTAACTGAATTTTTAATTTACGCAAAATAACCCCTTTGCTTAACTTGCAGAATGCCATCTTTATGTTCTGAAACGTTATGAAAGATACTTGCAATACACATAATGGGAGATTTGTAACATTTAGTTCGTGTGTCAAAGTAAGTTTGGCGCGACTACTTATTCCCTTGAAGGGTGATTAGTTGACGTATTCTGTTTTCACTTACAAATCTTTTACAAACTACCTAAAGTTTTGCGCATTCACCTTCAGTTCAATTGTTTTCCATTTCCCTCTTCAGTACCATCTCAAACCTTTTCGCTTTACTCAAAAGTCACTCAGTGTGTTACATTTATGTGCTCTTCTGCATAGGCTTCATCATGCAAAAGTAAAGTTTGTAACTTGTGAAGAAGTGGAGTTCTTTCTCCCTTCTACTAGTTTTGAAAAGATAAACAAATTTGAAGGAAACCAGTATTCTCTAGCGGATTATAAAGCACTGATGCATCAGAAATCTTCCTGACAGAACTATTCTGGATTGGAAGTGTCTCAAAGTAATGCCCAAATGCAAGTTTTTTCATGTACACGATGTTTGAAATAAGAAATTGCGGAGCGCTTTCCGAGCAATTGTCGCCGTTCACACCTCATACCCGACTAACCTTGTAACAAAAAAAAAAACAAAAAACAAAAAAACAAAAAAAAAAACAAAAAAAACAACAACAACAACACTCATTAAAGCAAAACTGTTCTGAAAACTAAATGTACCTCTCGCCCTTAAAGGCTCTCTAATCTCATCCCAGACAGTAGCAGTTCTCCATACCAAGTTAACTTCTAGCCCTTCCTCCAATTTAAACCAAACCTCCTGTCTAGTACACCTCTACGACAGAGCCACAGTAGCCTGCACTCTGAGTTTAAATTGCTGGAGGCAATATTATCAGACACGGTGTGTGTGAGCTTAATTGGGAACACAAGTGGCTGTACAAGTTATTGTTGACCAACTAGAGTGAAACAGTATTGTTTGAATGAATGTCAATCAAAGGGCAGGTATCAACTGTATATAGAACTTTAGAGCTCTTCCTAGATATGCCGCAAGTTTGAGCAGTGAGTTGCTAGCATCTCCCTGGTTTGGAGGGATGCAAGTGCCCAAAACCGAAATAACGTCAGATTCGCCCTACACATAACTATGCCTTAATAGTAGCCCATATTAAGCCACCAACATTATATTTCATAAAGGAAGTGGTTTTAAAATCTCCTTAACAGAGTAACTAGAGCCACCTTTCTGCGTTCTTAATATGTAATATTGCAAGAGCTTCCTGGGACTTCTCCCCTGGAGCTCCACTGCTGTTCCGACCCTTGACCCCGCCTGGGGTCCTAACGTAAGCTCCTGGACGGCACGCGTGCAAACATCCTCTGCAAGCTCGTAGTGCAAAAGGTGCACTCTAGATTACCCATCGTGGGCTCCCTCAAGATTTCTGGATCGACGCCTGTCCTGCCCACCCCTTCCCATCCCAGGTATTTTTTACGATCGCGAAAATAACGACAGGTATATTATTCCTGAGTTGAAGCTTATTGATTTCAGATCCTTCCTTCACCCTGTGAAATAATTGCAGACAAAAGTAATTCGAGCCCAAGGTTTCCTTCTTCTATTGCTAAATGAAACAAGCCCTGGGTAGAACTTAGTTTGTCAGAAATTCTGAGAAACCTTAACTTGTTTTTGATAACGAAAAATTTTCATGTTTCCATGAAACATTCAGTTACCTTATAAAGTTATTCTGGAGGAAGAAGACAACATTTCCCATTGTAAGGCCAGTGGGAGAGGGCAAGGTATAGGTGGAATACAATAACAGTGAGACATACTTTAAGAGAAGCGGCCGTGATGCAAAAATCGTTCAACGACAACGCACTGAAATAACTCAATATCCCCTTTTTAATACTAAACTAAAGTTTGGCATGGATGGGCGGGAAAACTCAATTCTTATGGGACAGTGAGTCAGAAAAACCCTACATGCATAAGACTCCCACGGATCGCCTGGAACTTGACAGATTATTTAATAAAATGCTTCTTTCCCACTAGGCACCCATCAGAGGCATTATTAGCTCATGACGAACAGATTGAGTGGAATAACTTTTTAAAACTTCATATACACCTTTACGATCATCCATCATCTCTATTTTAAAGTTTCCTGTTTCCAACCAGAGATCGGAATTTAGTCCGGGGTAGGCTGTTAAGTCTTTTTTACATAGGAGTAAGAGCGGAGCTGGTGTTGCAGTCCTCCTCCCAGAAGTTCGGAAAAACCTACTTCTCCAGCAAAGGTTTGGGAAAATAAAGAGTTTTTGCGGTAAGCTCAGTCCACTTAGACTAGAAAAATGTCACGTATGCACATGCTAAAATAGTCTACGTAAAACAGTGATTTGTGGTATATTAAATGTGAATTGAATGCCATTTAAATTTTTATTGTAATGCCCACAATTTTGTTAACTAGCTCCATGTACCCTCCCCAAACCCTTGGAAGCTTTCTCTAGACCCAACTACTCTCCACTGGGAGTCACACGGCGGTCGAGTGGGTCAGGACCTCGCGCTCCTGTGGGGCCTTAGGCGAAGCTGGATCATTCCAAACTGTTCATTCACGACAAGTTCTTGACCACTGTATCTATCTGGTTTGCGAAACAATTGGCCTACTTCCTGCAAAGTCTGGGGCCTTCCTTCCTAGTTCGCGCCCTCAGAATTGGAGCCATATTGTTGTCTCCTGTTTTTATTTCAAATGTGACCTTCAAGGGCAGTCACGTCGGCTTCTGTTGGACCCTTACCCCTTTATTAAGTTGAGAATCACCTGTGTCAATAAATGACTTTCTAAGAGACTGATACCAACCCTCCTTGCTGTCTGAGTTTTGGGGATCTAACTAAAGTACGGTACAAAAAGGGCCAGCAGTTTTAATCCTATCGTAACAGCACTCTTTTGAATCCTGTGAAAGAAATGGGTGTTATGAGTATACCCTGGGAGTTAGGGGACAGTGATCCCAATAGTTCCACAAATTCGAAACCAGGATATCCATTGAACCAAGTATCTTGGGAGACCATGCCAGGCTTCGAGTAGCCTGCGGAGCAGACTCTGTAGCAGCCTTCTAAAAGATGGCGCTCTCTCAGAAATCATAATACACCCTGAATATATTCTATACAGAGTCTGCAAACCTTCGTCCAGTTTTCATTTACACAAATCCCCAAAATGGGGGATAGATTATTATTCATAAGAAGGTCACATGGTGTTTACGGCTACTGACTATTCATGCTAACAACGACCTGTGACGATGCACTAAACCATGGAGCTACCACACGGATAGCTCCATGACTAAACGAATACTTCTGAAGATGGCATCTTAAAAAGGTATGTAATTATCATGTATGGGCTAAAAATCGAGCTAATCCTTGCAGTGAAAAGTCAAGCCTAATGTTAGGCGTAGGATCTTGTCCCAGATCTTGCAGATTTGTACAACTGGCCTGTATATAGGCCGCCTCGCATGGACAAGATGACAACGTTCCTTGCTAGCTGTATATGTATACATGTACACGGTAGCAGCTAAGCTAGTAACTATACAGTAATAGCCGTACTGCACTGCACAACGTGTATAAAAGTGAAAAGAGTTGCCTGCTGTAGCAAAGCAACCGGTCGCTCATGTTGACTCCACCCCTTACCAACGCTAATGACGTGTGCATTAATTACCATGAATTTTTTTTTTTTTTGTCTCGGAAATGAGATTGACTAGAAAGTTGGCAGACTATTGTATTGTACTAAACTTGGTCTGTATACTGTATATTAACATTACTAGAAGGGTAAGCAGATATTAATTGTACTTGTAGCTGATAAAGCTCAACAATAGCCTGCTTACAGCAGGCTAGGCTTCGAGTTGCCTGAGTGCTTCGAGTTGCCTGAGTGCAAACTAGCGGCAGACGAATTTGAATTTGTTCATTTTTCATGATTACCAGGGCTGTTACCGAGTTCACCTAACCCAATTCGGGGCCAATTTCTATTCCAGTGGTCACCATTCCTGGCCAGTTCCGAGTCCAGTACGTACCTTCCGATTCCGAGCCAATTCCGATTCCAGGTTTCCCAATTCCGAGTCCGGCCATTTGACAATGAAGTGCCTCATAAAAATGCTTTTTGTACTATTTACAATAACAGTTGTGATGAAAGTGTCTGACCCTGTAATTTAGTTGACTGTATGTGACCATTTACTTGTGAAATCGTGCACCAATAATATTGTTGCCGAGGTAACATTAATGAAACTTTCATATTTGTGGACTCGACTGGAATCGGCTTCGAGTCCGAGTCCAGCTGAACCTATTCCGGGCCAATTCCGAGCCCGGCGAAAAATGGACTCAAGTCCGGAACCTAGTCCGAGTCCGGACTCGCATGTTACAGCCCTGATGATTCCTATAAAAATTTCTGAAAATCCTCCCATTTGTCCTAGGGGAAAATCCGCTTACAGTCCGCATGTACCCACATATTCGTGAATGAAACGCTCAAAAGGAAACGTTAATGTGAAGTCAGGGCGACTTTACAGTTTTTGACGATGCAAAACTTGTATGGTGATGCTTGAAAGAACGATGTGAACATGACTTGTAATGATCGCAGTTTTACGGTTATAAGAAAAGAATGATGGCGGCGAAACTAACCTTTTCAAAGGAAAGAACATGTGCATAGAGGACAACTTGTTTATTATTATTCTACAACAATTAGTCATGCAGCTAAAATAACACTTGCTGCGAAGCAAGATCGAACTTGAAGCTATTGCGACAATTGACAAGTACTAAAGTGCAGAGATAAATATCTATTTAATTAAAATAACCCTTTGGCGTTCCATATCCGTAATGTCCACAGGATGATCAGAATCAGATTGACATCGCTACAGTATATGTACAGTCCAGTCGTGTACTATACTCACATCGTGATCCTGCACTGTGACTATACTATATGTACTACTCATTACAGAAAAATATGCCTGTGACTTAGACTGCACTGTACAGTGTACAGAAGAAGAAAATGACTTCGGGAGGAAATAATGGCGACCAAGTTATCCTTGCAACGGCTGGCTACGACCACACAATCAGATTCTGGCAAGCCCACACAGGCATATGTCAGAGAACTGTGCAGCATCCAGATTCCGTAAGAGGGAATTATTTTCCTTTCGGCTTGTAGGCCTAGGCGTGTACCTATAGGACAAGGTACACTGAAAATAGGCTAGGCCTAACGTTAGTCCTGCACTAACAAAGTAAAAAATTGTGTTCGCAAAACAGGTACCGATATATGCAACTCGCGCAGCTAATACTAGTAATAGTCATAGAGTAGGATATAGGAACTTGAGTGCTCACTCGCCGAAACAGCTGTAATCGCATGGGGACACGGCCGCCTTACAGTTTGTACAAATGCTCGCACACAGCATAGCTTCTTGCCTCCACCTATATTAATGGCGGACAAGTCCCTATCACTGATCTACATGTAGATCAGTGGTCCCCATGCAATCACAGAGGATTTACGTACGCGGTATTAGGAGTGCGCACTCTAGTTCCTATATCTTACTCTATGGTAATAGTACAGTCCATAGAGTAGGATATGCTGCAGAATCAATACCTCTCCAAGACATATTGATCGCAAACAGGCTGTTGCTTTATGAAACTCGGTGTGGAGTTATTAAAGGTTGACAGTATTCAATATCTAATGGTTACCATCACCAAGGGATTAAGACATCCAGAATATTTGTAATAAAGGCAAAAGAATTCAAGGCATTCTCTGTAGGAATCTGTCTCTTTGCCCTAGAGATTTGAATCTGGTGGCTTACAATGGTCTTCTCCAAACAGTATTGGAATATGCCAGTACTGTCTGGAACCCCCACCAGGTGTATCTATGTGGCAAACTCAAGGGTATTCAGTGAAGGTCGATTAGGTTCATCGTGTGTGACTTTTCTAGAGAGCCAGGGTCTTCTTAGGGAGCTTGACCTGGCCTGGTTAGCTGGACAAGGAAGGCAAAGTAGATTGATTCTCTTTTCTAAAAGTGTTTTTGCCCAGGCTCTCATTCCTGTTGGTTCATTGGTTGTCTTCAACACCATACTTGTAGGACCTTTCACGTGCAGGATCTTCATTTTTATCATTGGTATGCAAGAACAAACTGTTACAGGCTGTATAAATTCACCTTCATCCATAAGGACTTTGTAACTTATACTGCAAAGCAGATTTGAGTTTTAAACCTCTCACCCTTGCATGTTAATGAATGGCCTTTGTGAATGTGTCACCATTTTCAAGACGGAGAAAAACTATCACCTGATTTCAGAACGTTTCTCATTGGCTTTCCACAAGAATGAAGTTGCAGCCAGGTATTAAAGTGGCAGCTTCATACTGCCACAGCCTGTCACAACTGGGATGCAACTGCCCCAGTATAAGCATCAGTAGTGCCTTCATCCATAAGGACTTTGTAACTTATATTGCAAAGCAGATTTGAGTTTTAAACTTCTCACCCTTGCATGTTAATGAATGTCCTTTATGAATGTGTCACCATTTTCAAGATGGAGAAAAACTATCACCTGATTTCAGAATGCTTTCTCATTGGCTTTCCACAAGAATGAAGTTGCAGCCAGGTATTAAAGTGGCAGCCTCATACTGCCACAGCCTGTCACAACTGGGATGCAACTGCCCCAGTATAAGCATCCCTGACTAGATGTGAAAAATATCCCCATCACCACTCAAACTGCAATGTACAGTAGGTTGCACATGGTTAAAAGACCTTTCATATCCATAAACAAAAGAATCACAGACACTGTGCAACAACAACAAAAAGCTGTAGCATAATTTTGCATTGTTTTCAGTAATCCCTGAAGTGTTCAAGATCCAAAGAGGTATGTATCTTAATTCAGAATATTATTAAGATTTGCAAACAGTTCCAATTTTTTCTTCATAAGGGTATCTTGATCTGCTGTATAAAGTCTGTTGAATAACACAGCTCTTAACTCACCGATTAACTCACCGATTCCCATCAGCAAATGAGGCTGATGGGATCTTGAACACTGGGGCAGGCAGCCGCTTTTGGCTTATATAAAGCCCCTGTCTTTTCTTCAAAATTGGATAAATTTTGTTTTTAAAGTCTATTGACACTGTTTCAGCAGTGACAGCTTCAAGAGGCAGGTTATTCCACTCAGAAATGACACGTTGACTAAATGAGTACTTCCTAATGTCCAACCTACAGTCGGGTTTATAAAACCTGAAAGGATGCCCTTGAGTACGACAATCAGAGCGTTGTTCAAAAAAAAAATACAAGCATCAATTTTTCTAATCCTTTGACAATCTTAAAAACCTCAATGAGATCTGCACAAAGTCTATGCATTTCCAAAGACAAAAGATTAGTTTCAAAAAGCCTGTCCTCATGTCTTAAATGAGAAATTTCAGGTATCATCCTTGTAACTCGCCTCTGCACCTTCTCAAGATTATCAACATCTTTCTGGTGATAAGGACGCCAAACATGACAGCAGTATTCCAAATGAGGTCTGACTAAGGACTTGTACAATCTCAATATATTGTCTTTTCTTTTACAAGAATATGTTCTATTAATGATACCAAGAACCTTATTTGCTGATGCCACAGCCTTAGCACATTGCTTACTCTTCTGCTAACATGTTTATGTAATGCACCTTTCAGTGTTGATGAAAGATGTATTGCCAAGTCGCTGTCATGTCATTTGTTTCAGACCATGAAGGCATATTCTGGGCTTGTCTACTTCAGAACAACATGGCTTATCAAAACGACTTTGTTTTCTTTTTATTCCTCAGCAAGTGAATTGCATGGAAATAACACCGGATAAACGGTACCTAGCTGCAGCAGGTAGGCTTCCCACAGTCACATTGATGTTGAGAATATTTGCATCTCTCAAGATACATGCTCATTGATTACAGGTAGTCCTTGTTGAAAGGTAATGATTAGTGAAAAGTTTTAAGTTTGCCTGTTTTCCCAAGTTGCTTTGAACAAGGAAAAGGGCACCTTTTGAAAGAGAGATGCACAGAACTTAGGAGCTAGAGTGCCCATACTCACGCTGTATAAATCTTAAAGGAGAATTCTCGTCATCCCAGACAGTTCCAATTCTCCCAACTAAGCAGCTTGTATCTCCTCCCATAACTGCACATATCTCCTCCTTGTGCAAACACAAACCTACATGTATTTTATTGCTTCAGGCCGTGTTCTGGTGAGCAGACAAGGTTATAATGTATAATCCAAACTCTCTGCATTGTGTGCAATGTGAGTTACTCTGCATCATTTGAATTTTCAAACTTCGATGTCACTCAAAGAGCAGGAACCAACTGAGCAGGAACCAACTGAGATACCACCACACTAAAAATGTACTTTGGGGTGATGACTGCTTGTCTTTACAGTGGGATGTTCCTGTAAGTAAGGCACTACCATTCTCTATATGGGTTTTCTCTTGAGAATCTGAGTAAAGGTAAGTGGACATAAGCATTGTCCATGGTTTTTAATACCAGAACTGGTTTCACCTTTGTGAAGAATCTACAGTAGACTTTACAGCACAGCACCTTGCTACTGTGGAGTTGGATCCCCACCAACTTTTGAACTATGAAAAGACTATCATCACCTGTGAATTACAGCAATTACTACAAATTAATACCATTTGCTATAAAAAGTGTATGTACTGTTTTGGTTCTACAACATAGACATGTTAGTTCATATGTCTTGTCATTTTCCTCCCAAAATTTACTGTAGGCTATCAGCAACATTCGTATTATATGATATAAATTCAAATGAACCTACGCCAACAATCAACTTTGATGGAGTCTCTAAAAATGTCACAGCTGTTGGATTCCAGGAAGATAACAAATGGATGTACACAGGAGGTGACGACTGCAGTGCAAAAATCTGGGATTTAAGGTATATATGTCATACTAGCTGTGGTATGTACAGTACTATATTGGAAAAGCCTGTTGGAGTGAGCAGTAGACTATAGACTTATGGCTCCCATGATGAATATTTTCCAAAGTGTTACTAAACCCTTCGACACATTTCTTCTCCAAGTTTGTTACTACATAAAATTGCAAAAAGATCATGAAGTCCCCTTTTTACACCCAAGACTAAAATAATTTTATTTCATGCCAGCTAACCCTATGTGTATTATAATTTTGTAATGTGAGTGTTCTGTTTAGAGAGGCCTTGATGCTCAGCTATCTTGAAGTTTCATGCAATGATTGCATCTATTGCAGACTCTTGCCCAGAACTGCCTACAAGTGCATAGTTGTTATAGTGTATTTATTTCTGTCATACTAGCTGTGGTATGTACAGTACTACAGTATGTTGGAGCAGCCTGTTGGAGTGAGCAGTAGCTTATTGACTTTTGGCTTCCATGATGAACATTTTCCAAAGTGTTATTAAACCTTGATGATGACAATAATTTTCCTTCAACACATTTCTACTCCTAAGTTTGTTAACATGAAATTGCAAAAAGATGGTTTCTTATCTAAAGACCCATTTTGCTTGTTCAGGTTTTAATATAGTTCATTTGTACTTTTCAAGAGAGATGGAAGTGTTCACCAGATTAGGATGGCAATGGTCAGAGTGCCTAAAGACTTGTTTTCAAAATGGTGTCTCAAGACTGATGATTGTGATGGGTGTAATATTTAATGTATGGATGTTTCCCATTCAGAGTAAAAAATTACTATTAGCACACTCTCACAAATAGGGAGTACCACCAATAGACCAACAAGTCTTATGGGATAGACTTGTTGTGTGCATCATTTTAATGGCATTTTAATGTGGCCAAAAATGGGGTTTTAAGTTCTTTGGGTCCCCAGGTTTGTTGTGAACCCCTTGCAAGTTTCCTTTACCCTCATTAAGGATATGTATGCCAGCATACAAAATCGTTAGAGTAAACTTTTTCTCTGTTGTTTATCTCATTTGCAGGTCTCGTACCCTTCATTGTCAGAAAATATTTCAAGTCAATGCTCCCGTCAATACAGTTGCATTACACCCAAACCAGGTGAGTCTGTGTTTGCAAAAGGAAAGTCTGGCGAAAGTAAGTCAACCTGTTGTAAATTGTGGAGGGTTAAAATGTGAAATGAAAAGGTGGAACCTTCTACCAAAAACATCAGTTCTTCAGCATTACAGTGACAGAAGTTCCCTTTTTACACCAAAGACTAAATAAATTTTATTTCATGACAGCTAACCCTGTGCAATGTAGAGTTTTGCTATGTAAGTATTTTGTTTGTCATTGAATATTGTTATTTACAAAGCCCAATGAATGTGTATTGTAAATGTATTTCATTCAATATTGCCTTGTTTCCTTACTTTTTTAAGGGGTGTTTATGAATGTGATCCCATGGAGGTGTTCTTAAGTTTCATATCATCCCCGAGAGGTTTTGATGCTCACTTATCTTGAAGTTTCATGGATTACAATATTTCATCTATTACAGACTCTTGCCCAGAACTGCCTACAAGTGCACAGTTGCCATAATGTATTTATTTCTGTTTAAAACATTTCAGACAACTCCTTCAATATGTCATTCTTTTTGTAAAAACTATAATGCATAAATTGTGGCAACTGTAGAATATCATCTTATCTAGACAATATTATTACCATAATTATTTTTCAAATATGATGCAAATTGTGTTTTTTTCTTGAATTTTCCAGGGAGAAATGTTTGTTGGAGATCAAAGTGGAACAGTGTATGTGTGGGATATAAGAAGTACAAGGAATGAACAACTGGTAGGTCAATGCTCTGTGTGAATGTGATTGAAAATATACTGGCAGAGATCCACACAAGTTAGGTGATTTAAATAGTGTTTTGCTAAAAAAGGTGGGCTAATTGCTTTACCAATGGAAAATTGCATAGCAGGCATGTGCTTACATAAGAAGGTCATTTCTGATTTGATGATGACGGCAAAAACATTAAAAGTACTGTGCACATTTTAAACACTAAATTATTATTTGTTTATGATCATCTTCATACTTTTGGTTAAGAAGGAACAAAACAATTTTTGAAATATTGAAGGTGTAACTATCTGGCAAATGTATGATGTTGAGACTTTTCTAACAAACAGAACAATGTGAGGCAACTTGTCAAGAAAAGGGAAGGTAAGATTTCATGGCAGTATTGACTTAATATTTACCTTGAAGGCAAGGGGAGAGGGAGGTAGAGTGCACCTCAAGAGGAAATTTCAACAATAAAATGAGGACATGCAAAGTCATATCAGTGCAAGTACTAAGTACTTGACTATCATTAATGTCTTGAGGGATCATGTTTACAAGCAATTCCAAGATTTTCATAGTTTGAACCTTTAACTTCAATTAATCTTTTACCTCTACCAAAAACAATAGGATTCATCTTCTGACTGTAATGCATCCACATGTCACATATAAAAAGTATCCATGCTTCCTACCTTGTGACGTTGTGTTTACAAAGTTTTTGGTGTTTGACCTCTTGTGACCTCTTACCTCTGCCAAAAACAATAGGGCTCTTCCCCTCAATATGATAAATCCATATAAAAAATTAAATATGAAAAGTGTTCATCATTCCTATCTTGAGATATTGTGTTTGACCTCAAATAACATTTGACCTCAACCAAAACTATAGAGTTCATTTTGGGAGTACAGTATAACACATCCACATGCCAAGTATGAAAAGTATCCATGCTTTCTTCCATGAGATATTGTGTTCACAAGATTTATGGTTTATATCTCTGGTGACCTGACATGACCTCTGACTGCCGCCAAAAACAGTAGGGTTTTTCTTTTAGTATGTAAAATCAGTATACCGAGTATTAAAAGTATGAAAGCGTCCTTCATTCCTGTCTTGAGATGTCATGTTTATAAACTTAGGCATCACAAACACACACACACAAACATACACGTGCCATCATCATTGCATAGGTGCCTTTTGCCTTTGGCAAGGAATCAAAAATGGGGACACCAGTGTGGCTCCCTTCACCCCAGTCTAGAGCATCCGACTTGCAGCCGGAAGGTCAGGGGTTCGACTCCTGGCTAGGTCATACCAAAGACCTGAAAAATAGAACCTACTGCCATTGTGCTTGGTGCTCAGCATAAGGAATGGAGTAGGGAAAAAAGCCAGTGAGTCACAACTGGAAAAAAGGCTGTGGCCCGCCCGACTTAAACCAGTTGGTTAGAAACTGAGATGTAAAACCTCATCTAACTAACTTCACCCCAGTCTCCCCCTCCCACAAAGGGACACACAAAAAAGGTTGTCACCATGTCTGGTCCTTGGTCCTGATGTGACTTACAGAAGACTATTTTTGTAGAGAATAACTGAATATTATTCTTTGCTTTGATCCAGGTACCAGAGGAGGGGGCATCAATACAATCTATAGCTATCAATTCAGATGCAACTCTGCTGGCTGCAGTCAATAATAAGGGCATCTGCTTTGTATGGCGTCTCACCCCAGGGAAAGAAGACATTATAAGCGAGTTACATCCTAAATGCAGAAAAGAGGCGCACAGAAAGTATGCCCTGAAATGTAAATTTAGCCCTGACTGCACGTAAGTTGTCTGAAAGGAAGAAAAAACATTTAATGTTTCTTGGTTCTATTTTGCTTAAGTCTCATTTGGGCTGGGGCATATTTGCGAAATCAGTATCCTTGCAATTGCAATGTACAAAGCAACATTTGTATTGCAAAAATGTCTTGCAAATGCATGGCACGTTCATATAGCCATGCACTTTAGTAGTGTTGGGTGATATTGATTTTTTTTACCATTGCAATAACAGAACAAAATGTGTCGCGATAATTCAATATCCACGATAATTTTCATAAAGACCATTTCCCTTGAAGTTCACTTCCGTGCTAATGCATGTTAGAATATTCAGTGATGAGCTTTCATGGATATTTCATCAGTTCAATGTAAAAAAAAGAATGTCTTCAATAAAAAAACATTTTGGAGTCAGCAATGAGAAGAGGTAAAGTATTACAAGGCAAATTTTTTCATATTTTTTTCAAGAATTTAACGTCATTTTTAAATTCTTGTTATCTTATCATGATAAAAAGAAATTATCGCGATAATGATAATTTTGATATATCGCCCAACGCTACACTTTAGATAATCATGCTATGAGTTAGACTTTATCCACTGAATGTGATAAATTGTTTTTAATTTGTTCATTGACATTGTTGTATTCACCATATATGGCCAGATTTAACACACAGTCGTGAAGGAAAACAGGGAGGAGGGAGGCAAGGGTGCCACAATGTAATCAGACGTGGGGCGGTCATAGGTACAAACTTGCTGGACAGGAATCCTTTTCTTATCCCTTTCCTGCAAAGTATGGAATGGTCATCTTTAAAAAGCTTGTTGGAATTTGAAGTTTTTGACCAAAGGTTCTCCAGAACACTTTTTGTTGTTTTGAACACAAAGTTTCAGCCTCACAGTCATATAAAAGAAGTTGTAGAAAGTGCTCCCAAGGTACAAGTATTGTATGAACTAGTCAAAGTATGCCTTTATTGGAATCCTCTATTATAGGATTGGATATTTGGAATATTTTAGAGGATATATAAGCAATGGTTACATTCTTTATTATCAGACTGCTTGCCACTACTTCTGCTGATCAGACTGTGAAGATCTGGAGGACAGCTGACTTTTCTCTCCATTCAACACTCGAGGCAAATCAGCGATGGGTGTGGGACTGTGCTTTCTCATCAGACTCTCAGTATTTGGTTACAGGTGAGACTTACCTCCCTTCAGAAGAAGGGGTGGGGCTTAAAAAAGTATGTTAAGAGGGGAGAATTAATTCCCAAAGCTTGCCTGTGGTTTGGGAATCTATGACCCCTTCTTACCTCATTTATTTCATGTGTTATTGAACAGTTACCATCTACTACACAATTGGTATTGGTAAAAGTTTGTTTCTCATAGAAGTGTTGCAAATCCAACGTTGCTGGTATGCAGCAGTGCCCTCATACAATTTTAGTTGTTCATGTTGTGTGATGTTCATTTCTGATGGCTGATGTAGGTTTGAAGAAGTTTGTGTAAGCTTAAAGGACAAATGTAGTCATCTCTGTTTGAACCAATCCACTCAGATTTCTTCAAAGCATGTAATAAGGTGTTTAATCATTTCCTTTTGGCATACTGACAAAATGACTAGACCCCCATAATTGGGATAGTGATGCGTTCAGTTACGGCCGGAACCTGTTTATGTCACCAATAAAAACTGAATGACAGTTAATCAATTTTATTTTGAACAATGTAAAATGAGAAACAATTATGCAGAAAAACCTTCAGTTGAGAGAACATTTGTCTGTATGCAAGACTGAAAGCAAAAACTGATCAGTCACTTTGACAAAATCCGATTTTGCCTGTTTGTCAGTAATTGTGTTTTGAAATATCATGGAAGATGCCTGTGAGGCTAATAAGAAGAGATTTAAAAAATGTAGATGTTTTGGAGGTTATGTTTATTGCTTATGCCATTTAGTCGTATCTACTTTTACACCTGATTTGTGCACCATACTTTTACACCTGATTTGTGCACCAAAATGTCAGAAAGGAAAATTAGGGGCTAGGAAAATTTTGTTTACTAGCTTGAATA
This sequence comes from Holothuria leucospilota, assembly GCA_029531755.1. Taxonomy (NCBI): domain Eukaryota; kingdom Metazoa; phylum Echinodermata; class Holothuroidea; order Aspidochirotida; family Holothuriidae; genus Holothuria; species Holothuria leucospilota. The sequence continues at coordinate 12,885,504 of CM055968.1, read as the reverse complement.
CAAATTTATTTGGAAGGTGAACATAGCCGATGTTTGTAGGGAACAAATATATCCCACTGCTTTATTTCAGTGATGCATTTGGGAGGTCTTAATAGACCTTATGCATTGATGTGTGACGTCAGTTTGGAGGAAAACAATGAAACACATGCACGCATGGCGTAGATTTCCCATGCACGTGTAGTAGACTTATGTGCATATCCTCTGGTGCACAAATCAGCTAACTGCATTTGGTGGTGAAGTTTGCAATGGTACATGCTTGCCTCCATTGGAGGGCTTACTTCTTTTTCGGTGACCTCATGTGCATAAGGTCTATTAAAGTTATTAGAATCAGGGTTCCATTTCAGAGTGTTTGTTTGTTTTGTCATTAGAAGCAGCACCTGTTTTATGTAATTGCTATTCTAAATAGGCAAACATCAGTGAATCATGTTGTTGCAATGCCTTAGAGTGATTATTTCTGTATGTTTTAACTTTTATGTAGCTTCATCAGATCACACAGCAAGATTGTGGAGTGTAGAACAAGGTGCTATCAAACGAGAGTTTAATGGACACCAAAAGGCTGTGACAGCCTTGGCATTCTCTGATGCTGCTGCATGTGCGTGATGTCAGATAGGTGGACAGATGAACTTTTCAAAGACCCACCAAATAGGGCAATGCTCATGACTGATGTGATGAGGAAGCCAGTGGAATGTGCATTATGTTTCCAGTGTGAGGGATGAAGTGTAGACAGCACTTGACATGAATTCAGAGAATACATGACTGAATCTGAATATTAGTTATCAAGATTTTGCTGTTGTACTTTGCATTACGTTGTTAAAAGACTTACAAGTGCAGAAACTACTGTAGTCATGATTTGGTGACACGATTGAACTGACATAGGGCTGGCCAATTGCTCACTTCTTGCTGAATTTGTTGAAGTATCTATTTACACCTGAAAGTTAGAAGGTTACTTGTCAGAAAATATGATTAAGCAGCTCCTAAATGGTATTGGTGTATGAAGGATGCTGATGGAATGTTTATTGGTTCCATTTGGCTGGTTGGGTTAGATTTGGTTAGATGAGGTTTATGGCTCAGTTTCTAACCAACTGGTTTAAGTTGGGCCATGCCGTTTTTCCAGTTGTGGCTCACTGGCTTGTTTTCCCTACTCCATTGCTTATGCTGAGCACCAAGGACAATGACAGTAGGTTCCATTTTTGAAGTCTTTGGTATCACCCAGCCCAGAGTCGAACCCCAGACCTTCTGGCTGCAAGTCCGATGCTCTAACCACTTGACCATGCAGTCGGTTTTGGCTTGATGGGGGTAATGACAGTGACTGATGTGGATACAAGGTATTTATGGCTGTATCTTGGTTGTATCCCATAGTTGGTTGTTCAAAATGTTCCTGTTGAGCAATATTGCTAAGAGACTTGTGTTGAAACTAGCCCTGTTCAAATACAAAATTTAACAGTAACATGTGGCTGGTTATTTGCATGCAGTTTACTGAAATTGGTAAAATATCTCTGTTTAAGACATTTAAAGGGGTCTTTCATCAAGTTTAAAAGATGAAACTATTGAAACAGATGAAAGAGAAGGATTTGGGTGAAACCAAGTCATCTGTCAGAATAAAAACTTACCAAGGACTTAATATGATTTAATAATCTATATTATAGATGCATTATTTTGGGTTTGAGTTAAAGCTGAAAGATACATATTAAAAATTTTACAAGGTAAATAGAAATTATGACAACTTGGGGGGGGGGGGGGGTGGGGGGGGGGGGGGGTGGGGGGGGGGGGGGGTGGGGGGGTGGGGGGGTGGGTGGGGGGTGGCTGGGGGTGGGGGGCAGGGTGGGTGGTGGAGGCGTGGGGGGGGTAGGGGGGGGGGGGGGGTGGGGGTGTGTGGGGGGGGGGGTGGGGGGGGGGGGGGTTAAATCTGTGAGTCCTGCTTTCAACAAGGAATAACTATGTCTTTTACATATCTTCAAAGTTTCATGTAAGAATAAGTATGGAGTAGATCTCCTGGGAACTTACATATTATTCTTGTTTCAAAGCAAAACTGATGAACACAAGGTCCATCAATACCACACAATTGAAAGGACTATTAAACAGATTATTTATGTGATCTCAAGTAATCAATTGCAACAAAGGGCTGAAATATGACTGACAAATTTTACACTTGTTATAGAACCTGTTTGTGGACAAGCAAATTTGAGTAAGCCCTGTGAAGAACTCAGAAGTACAATTCACACGGGACATGACACACAACACCAACCTTACACAAAACCATCCATTCTCACAGTTCACAATTTTCCAACTAGTAAACTGAAAGAAATATGTGTACAAGTATCCCAGACAAGGCTTCAGAGTTTTAGGAATCCTAGAATTTCAGTGGCCATTATGTATGGTTCAATTACACCCATAGTTGGTTTCAATTATTCACAAGGTTACCAACAGCCAGCTTACAAGTTTTATTTTAGTTCTGCTCAGTATTTACAGTGTTACAACTCTATAAAATGACAAAAGAGAAACCGCTAAGGGCTTCCTTCAAGCATTCACACTGCCTCAATTGGTATTAAGACTAAGGGCTCTATTTGAAGACTTAACCTTAGTTTTTATCATCACACACAAAAAATAAAGCTTACATTCCATGAAAGGAAATGGCTAAATCCCCAGTCATTTTCTTTGAAGTAGAAAAGATGCATGATTTCTGAAAAAATAAACACAAAATGACAGGTTAAGTTCCAAAGTTAAAATTTAGCAAATGGTTAAAACTTAAAATACCTGGACAAGTCAGTGGTAATGCACTTGCACAACTTATGTAGGCTTTAACTTCAAGTGTTGAGAAGGGTATAGAAATTTTAGGGGGAGCAGGTCAAAAACTGCCTTCCATTTCCTTCAATAAAATTGGGCACCAGGGGCATTTTTAGAATATAAAAGGATAGCAAGTCAGCTCCAAAACTTCTGAAACACTTTTGCTTCATTTTCCCAAATCACCGACTACACAAGGTCAAGTTATAGCAAGAAGGTGCTGATGGCTATGGGAAATGATGACAGCCAGTAAAATAGTCAGATAATTAAAAGCTTGCCTATGGATATGACACAGAAATCCTTGAAAATTAATTACACCATATTTTCACCTGTAAAAAGTGTCAGACCAACCACTGCCTAACAGCTTTCACAAGTATCATAACACCTTAATTTATATTATTAGCTGAGGGCTGTGACTACATGCCTGGTTAGTGAATAGTTCATTCGTAAGTGTACTCTATGACACTGCCTTACAGGCCCAATGATAACGGTAGTGTTTACTGCCTCAAAGTATTACACACTGACTGGCAGCATAAGCATTTCTCTCCGAGTTGTACTTGATTTGTAATATAAACCAGCTAGACAATGACAGTAGTAGCTACACTCCATGCAAGCAGTGCCCATACACTCATAGAGGTACAGGTACAAGGGATGCTTCTCTTACTTTACAAATAGCCAATGTGTATGGTACATAGCTGACTAAATTGGATCATGACACACCACTCACAGCAGTTAGAATTTCTCCAACCTACCCCTCCCCCTCCCCCACCGCAGCTCTACAACTTCGCCCTGTCAAGTCTCTATGAAGAAATCTGTGCAGAATTCCAGACATACAGTAGGATAACTGACATGTACTTCATATGTATGTGACTGGAATCGGCTATGTAGGGGTGGTTAAATTGGGAATCTGGGAAGCTCCTTGATGGGAACTTTTGAATTTTTATAAATGGAAGGGAATTTTGGCAATTGAAAGAAAATTTAGCTGTTTGCACATGGAAACAAGTGAAATAATAGAAACTTTCATGTGCTCAAGGAAAAATACATATATTTTCCAGCTCTGCACCAATGACATGATAAGTTGATCTCAATACTGTATAGTGAGAAATTTTCATGGGGGGGGGGGGGGGTAAATTTTCGCGCTTTGCGCGATCAAGTATCTAATCGCGAATTTAAGACCCGCAAAAGTACTTTCATTAGTTTGTACAAGACTATGTTGGTTGCCTGCAACAGCAAATTCTTCACTCCACAAATATGTGAACAGGGTACAGATTTGCCAAAAATTAGCTTCACGGAAATTTCCCTCTATACAGTATATCAGATGGTATTTCAAAAAAAAAAAGTATAGTAACTGCAACCATTTATTATACCAAATGAGATGTGGGCATGAGGAATGTTTATCTCATTTTACAAACACAGCTGATGTAAAAAGCACACAGCTGGCTTTAAATTGCATCCATAAGACTGGCCCCATTTGACAGTCTGTTTATCTGGCTGCATTCCAGGAACTATCAAGCAAAATCTGGTTTTGACCAGCTCCTAAATTCTGGATCCAATGAATCCCTAATGAACAAGCCAATGAGCTACAACTGAGAAAAAGGCCGTGACCAGCTCAACTTAAACCAATTTGTTAGAAACTGGAGCCATAAAATCTCATCTAACTCTAACCCTAATGGAAAAGTTAATTTCTCCACGAATTAAGGTATTAGATAACTGACATCTTTCATATATGTGACTTGAATCATCTGGTTAGGCCATGATGGACTGTATATGTCCCATAACATACATTTCAAAGTAATAGGTGTTGTGACTGCATGCACATGTCTTCAAAACTTTACTTACTTTTCACATGATCCTGACCACCTGCCTGATTGATCAACCTCAATTCAGCTGTTGCTTGGCAAGACCATGATCTGTAAGAAAAGGTCAAAGGTGAATCATGTTAGCATGGAAACAGAAGGGTCAGGTCAGATGACAAGAAGGAGGTTCAACTTTAACAGTAATAAAAGACAAAAGCAAAAATGCAAATGAAAGAGTTCTAGGAGTAATAAGTTACCACTATGGCCAAAAAACATAATACTGACAAAAAACAAACAAATGAGGGTAAAGTCTGTGGTTGCAGCCATAGGACATTTTCTTTCCCCATCTTATATGACCCACCTTATCTCCCCCCCACCCAACCCCCATACAAACCAGCAGTTCAAACATTAACAGCCCATTCCTGTGGTTGGGACAATCGGACCGTTTCTCCACCATAACTTTGACCCACCTTATCATCCCCCCCCCCCCACACACACACACCTTTTGCTGAATGTTAATAGCCGATAAATCCAGTTGGGGTCACAGAACATATTTTCTCACCATAATTTGACCCACCTTATCAATTCCTCTCAGTATATCCCTTTACATCCCGTCCATACCTGCCTTCCACATCTTTCCCACACTCGACCCATTCCCATGGTAAGCATACAGCATGGCAGCTCTTGAGAAGAACCTGAACCAATGTACATTACTGCGTAAATCTACCGGCTTGACTGGTATTACGAGAAAATACAATTCAACCTTAAAACCTTAAATACAATAAACAAGAGGCACCAGAGGGAAATTATGTAGTTTTACCTTGAATTCACTGCTGATGAAAGATCCAGTAATTAGTGATAACTACAATATACAGAGGACTCACTCTTGTTTCAGTGAAATACTGCATTTGCTGTACAGAAAATTTTCATACCTGCAAAACCATGGTTAACAGACACTGACAGAAGGGTTCCCATTAGCTATAGGAGTACGGGAATGGCACATAAATGCTGCCCCTTCCTGCATAAGAAAAATTTGTTAGGAGGAAATTGCCACACATATTTGGCCCCCTTCCACAAAATTTTGGTTCTTTCTGTCTTGCATGCAGCATAATTTGATCTCACAAACTGCACCCGATTTCACGCAGTAATGCACTGCCTAATCACATGTGATGCACTTTCCATATGACCTATGACCTTTGCAGCTATGTGAAAGATTAAATTTGCAGCCTGAATCACACTACAGAGAAGTGTACTCATCAGAGTATACAGCTTTGGGAAATTTTTAAATACAGGCCTTTATATGGAAGGTGCTAGAGACTGAAGTACGGTACAGTACTACTGTTTTTTTTTAAATTGAAAGAGGGGCTAAGAAAAGACTGCTAGGGGAAATTTCACCATTTGGGATGACAAAATAGGTCCTTTAATAACTCATCAAAATCATTACACTAACTAGTGCTAATTGCACAAGTATGTAAAATCTAAAGACCCCTGAAAAAAGTCCCAAGTTATCTGTATGAACTGCACCACAGTAAGAGGCTCCTGGGAGCAACACATCTTGGGATTTTCTCCTAAATTATGGCAATATTGTTGTATGAAAAATGAACAGCGGTAAGTTTGATCAATACCAATGCTCTTTCTGCATTTTACTTTTCATTTCAAACACTAAACACCACAAAATCTATGGAATTTAATATTATTAACTAGAACAGCAATGCTGTTGTGTAGCTTACACAATTTCTCATGTCTGTTAACAATAGGAACTCAAAGAACCAAATTTTATCATTTATTCATCTGCTTCCACAAGACCTCCTTATCTTACAAAGGCAAAAGGTAAGAGGAGAGCATACTAATAAATGAACTCAAAACCCAACTGACACAAGCACGTTTACGCATGTAAACACTGCAACTGACACAGTTTGATGACAGCTCTACAAATACCACTGCATCTTTTCTAAAATCAAGGTGGCCTGTAAAGGTTACATACTTTAATTAGCAGTAAGACCGAAATTAAACTGATGTTATTACACTTTAAGTTTGCAAACTACATTTAGTTGCACCTACAATTCCACAAGCAAACACTGCATAGGTTTGCACTCAATCAAAACAAACCAGACTCAAAAAGCTGCTACTGCAGTGGAACTCAAAACAGTTACAGTATTGCAATTACTTGACCATCTCAATTGATCCAGGAACAAAATGTGACACATCCCCACAACAGGTTAAACCATTTTCCTTTCTTGTAAGCCAAACTGACCACAGAGTTGCTTCAAATTTTGTTATCATGAATCAAGTAGCTGCTCAATGCAGGGAGTTCCCATGGAACTCCTTGCTTAATGAGCCTTGATAATACAATTAGTTATCCCAAAGCATTGTGATTGCACAGGCCACTTGATGAACAAAGACTGATGTGTGTGAATGGATCAAATTTCAAAACAAGCCTGCACAGGTAGTTGCAAGCTAGCAACTTAACACACAACCACGTACACTGCCTAAGTGCAACGAATAAACACCCACCTGTTCAGCAGGCACAGTGAACTCAGCCCTACAAAAATTGCTTAAAAACAAAATTTACCTTTTGTATATCAAAATGCAAATAGGCAAGTTTTAATGCTCTATTGACAAACAATCATGTACCAAAATTTCAGCTCAAAATCTCCACATATCAAAAGGTTGAAAACTTTTGTTGAAAAGTTGACGGCATCTGCCCCATTTTATAACCTCACACATGTACTGTGTACAATGTGTGTGCTAACAAGCAATAAATGAACAACACAAAATCAAAGCATTCTCAAATTTCCCACACAGTACATTTACATAATGCTACTAAATAGTGCATTACTCATGGGGCACATTCTCTCAATCATGGGTGTTCCTGACTGATGTATCAGAGTACAGTTATGTGCTGTACAGCTACAATATTATGCATTGTTTACTTAAAACAGATGGCATAATGACATAATGAGGAAACCAAAATAATACTTTCCCCATAACAAAAACAACAACAGCAGAATGGGGGAACAAGACTTGTAAAATAACCTGAAGCAAACGACACCATGACCTCTGAACCCCTAACTTTGCCTTGATGCCCTTCAAAATTACCAGCACCAAAGGTCACACTGGCCTTGCTGCCATTCTACTGTTTATTACTGTTTCATATTTAAGGTGCTTTAGTTGCCAAGTTTTGGCCTTGATTTACCTCTTGATTGGCCTTTGTGCCTTGACTAATTGCTGCTAGCCTACAGTAGGGCCATTTGACCTTGTAATTCCTATTTATTTCAAGCCCTGGAACTTTCTAATATATAGCAATTATTGGTATCTAAATTCAAACACCCAGTACATGTGTGATTGTCTGAGAAGGCACAAAGTATAAAAAAAAAAAAAAAAAAAAAAAAAAATTCTTTGCTAGTTCTTTTGTACTGTAGATGATCTCAGGATCCAGAAATCACATGCTAATGCAAACGATGCTACAAATGCATATATACTGCAATGCTATATTAAAATGGCTTTACAAAGATGCAAGTTTGTCTGAAGCTACAGAATTACCACCTGTGACCAGTTTTGTTTTATGCAGACATTAGAGGAAGTTGCATTGCAGTAGTACCCTGTCTGCACTGGGAAATGAAAGGTTCTGATTTGATTAAATGTCTAGCATTACAAGAACATATATTTTTGAGGTTGAGAATTAAAAATCTCATCCATCCAACTCATAGCTTAATCCATTGCTGAGATATAACATGCTGAAATTTATTCACTTAATTTGAAGTCGTCAATTGTGCAATCATTTGTGAAGTCCTTCTAGAACAACTCACATTGCCTGCTTTTGTTTCTTTTCAAATTAAATGTTGATCTTGAAAATTTTAGAGCTTTCTTGCATAGCATGTTGTATGGAGAGGGCTTGTACAGCTATGTCACCCATAAGAGTAAGATGGTGATCACATTTTGAAACAAGATGCAATGGCTAAAGAGAGTCATTTGGGTAGTACAAAAATGGCATCATAAATGATTGTCTAATCTACCATTTGAAACTGAGTGAATAAGGTTCAACATTTTATATCTCAGCTCAGGAATGTTCTCTGAAGATCAGAGTTGGACCATTTGGATTCATTTTTCAAGCTTTTTTATGTATCTTTTTGAAATTTTAGCCTTTAGGTACACTTTACTAAATGGAAAAAGACAAATTCTCAAAATGATGTGTCAAACCTCATCTTCATATGTCTTCAGTAGAGGGAATTCACTCATGTCATTTTCCAATACACTGACTTGCAGGGAGTCTCCTATGATGTCACAGGCTAGTTCATAACAGTCAGCTTTCACATTATATATTTTCTTTGAAAATAGTTCATTTGCACAACTACCATTCCCTAAATTGTGTATTTCTGAAATCACAATCATCTATAATAACAACTGGCAAGGACATGCTTCACAGAATCAGAGCAAAAGAAAAAAACAAAAACACATTACAGAAATGAAGTGAGCATGACTTGACAAATATGTCATGTCTTCTACTTGTTGCAAGTATTCCACAGTATTTTTGCATTTATCTCAAAAAAAGATGTAAGGAAGGTTTGGTATTTTGACTATCTCACCCGACATCTGTTGCTCTTTCATACTAAAATGACTATGTTCAGGTCTTTTTCTCCTTTCATTACATTCAGGCAACATATTTCTGTCTCTGTTTCATAAACTTCAAACCTTACATACAGTACAATTAAACCAACTCCCAAGGTTCTACATTGCACTAAACACTGAACAATTCTCACTAGTGTTAAATGGTCACAACAATTATTTTCTGCTTCTTTTTTCTCCAATGCCCTTTTTATTCTTATGTGTGGACTTCTTTACATAAACTGTAATTTTTTCATGGGCATGTCCTCAGAATCTCATCAAAAAGCCACTGTAGTATCCATATGACAACTGTCATGCCAAACTCTAAATAAAAACTATGACATAGATGAACTGATAAACATCTGCATTTCCAAGAATTTAATATTCCCTAAATGTAGCTTATTATTTAACGGATATGAGACATTCTTCACAACAAATCTGGTAGAAGACTTTGTACTCACATATTTTATGATCAGATGCAATAGAAAGTTGACTGTAATGGCTGCAATAAATTTCAACTTACTGAACAATCTACACAAAAATGTACACATATTGCATGCAATGAACCTACAAGCAAGACAATATGGGTACAGCAATTCATAATATAATTTGTCTTCACAGTCGTAACACTAACGAATAATTCATTAGTGATTAGAACAGAAAGATGAAAGGCACAGTTTTTACTCAAATGGCTTTCCAGTATTTTAGGCAATCTCTTATCCTTTTTCACTCAGGATTAATTTCTATTGAGGTACAGTAAACATGGCAGAAAATGGATTGCCTGGTATTTCCAATTGCAAGCAATTAAATCCACCAGAATGTAGACCTCTACCAAAGAGGATTATCTTTAAGACCATTAAACAGTCACCTGGACATCAATGGTATGTTACCTACAACAATTTCACAGTTGAAGTACAGACATAAAGCTTGCTGGCTACCTGCACTCAGCATCATCTAATAACAAAGCATAACTGAGTAAAAGGCTGAGAGGTCACATACCAACTTGATCACTAAGAATGCAGAACCATAAATAAATTTTAATTGTTTCTTGAAGAGTCCATGAATTACAGGGATAACCTTAGTAAACTGGAAATATTTATACTGTGTATTTATAGCACCAGGTGTGTAGTACCATGGTCAAGGCACATATCAACTAGAAACAAGTTCAAAGTCTATCTTTCCACCTGCACATAATTTTTAAACACTGCAAAAGTTTTCAGCCGGGCTTTATTCCACTGTACCACTTCATTACTCATAAGTCTTTCACTTCTGTATAGCTACATATACGAAAAGCTGTATTGGTGGAAAAAAGTTCTGAAGCTGGGAGGCTTCTTCCAAGAAAATTTGGGTACTTTCGAGGTAAACTAAGGCAATTGCTGGGAAAGTGATCTTTTTTGAGAAATGTGGAAGATGTCACTTTCAGCACATAAACCTTTTTTCCTGCTGCTGTTAAACTGAAAGCCTCATGACTTGCATGTTCCCCACCTCCAAGGGCTGTTACTAGACCAGGGTCCAGAAAGCCTGAGAGGTCACAACAGGTAGTACTCTCAGGCTTGTAAACATTTAAAAGTGAAAAAACTTACTCTGCCTCAACAAATGGGGGCAGAAGCCTGCTATACTGACGGGCTAGCTCTGATGGGTCCAGTAGGCAGTGTCTTGGAAATATCCTGGAGTGTGGGATTTTGAGTGACTTCCCCCGAAGAATGCTAATTTTGACATTTTAACAAAACTTTGTGATTATAATTAATCACACTATGATGTAGGCAAAATTATAAATCCCTTTGATAGCCTAGACCACTGCTGCTAGTAAAAAGTAACACTAATCAAAACATTTAATACCCAAAATTCATGTTTAAAATCTCTCAACGTACAATTCCCAGCATACACTGTGTATTGCAAACAGTAGCCTTGGCCTAACTGTTGTGAGGACCTGCTTTTCATTCAATAAGCACATCAGCTGACGTACCTACCCAAAAATAATCAAATCAGTCTTCAGTCCCAAGAATATTCTCTTGGAATGCAAAAAGCCATCAACCCAATGTGTTCAATCATTTGTGAAAAGTTCTCTTCATGTATCTTCTTTCTCCACCAGTCACAGCTTAACATGTGTACATTATATCACACAAACCTAATATAGGCTATAAGTCTAGCACCCACACAAGTAATGATAAATAAAGCTTCTTAATCCTTAGGTTAATCCCAGTATAACTCTTAGTTAAATTGGACATGAGCAAAAATTTTCATAATACTTAGGCCTTGCCTAGAAGGAGGAAAACATCTCAGAAAGGGCACCCTACTACAATGTTACACACCTGCTTCAGATCATCAACATATGCATTACAGTATATGGCCTATATGTATGTGTGTGCACACTCAGTGCATGACTGCAGTATGCAATGTACCCATACGCTAGCCCTTACACAGCAAAGACCATTCTATGCATATATCTCACAACAGGTACAGTATGTGATCTTTTCCTTCCACTTTTTTCAAATTCGTCCAATGCAAAGTGGGAACAGTTTCAACCCAACCATAGTGATTTCTCACGCAGGCACAACCAATACATGTGTATGTGGAAGCATACTGGTATGGCAAGTACAGCACACTTATAAGTGATAAATGCCAGGTATATGAGAAGACTTGAAGAAATTTTTTCTTTCCCCAAAATGTTCCAATTTTTTGCTGCCAGAAAACCTAAAAATTGTAACAAATATGATAAAACTGGACAGTTGGCGAGCCTGCACTCTTCAAACATTTTTGTTGCTGACATTTTAAGGAAAATGTTGTACCCATCTGGAACCATAGTTGAATTTTGCACTTCTGCTCTGGCCATTGGGCCCTTTCTGAGAAAAGTGTAAAGCATTCTTACAACACATTAGAAAATCATTAATCTATATTCATCACATGGCCACATGGTTCTAACTGCAGTAATGCACATATAAGCCCATGGAGTTGTGTAAAAAATGGCAAAAAAATGAAACACAATCCACATCACAAATTATCAGTCTGAGGCTTCTTCTGAGAAACATCAGCATGGGAGAGCATACATGTACCTTTTATGAATTACTACATTACCACACTTCACAGAAAACAAACCTCTGATAATTGCCTCTTGTTCCTCAGCTCTCAACAAATAAACCCTGCTAGCACTAGGCTAGTTCAAACTACACTTGGTCTGGAGTCAGTTTACAATAAAATCTCCATGGAATTGCATAAATTTCCCTTTCAAGTTTATGTGTAGAGTTAAGCCAGAGATATTATAGACATCATATCTGCAAAAATCATGAACTCCACACCAAACATTTAGGGCAACTTAGACTGTAGTGTTTCAACATTGCGGTGCTACTGGGGGTAATGAAACACGACATAATCTCCATACCTGTTGCCATCCTGAAAGTGCAAGGACATTCTTTTTTTTTTGTAGTGCCCAATTCATATTTTACTGGGGGTTAGTGCAAATGTCCTTTGGTATAGTAGTGGAATATTGAAGTTTCTCAAATACTCCATGTTTAGTGAATTAATGGAATTTTCAGCCACGTAGCCCTTGTAGTCAACATATTTTAAGTAGAAAATTAGAGGCTCATTACAACTGATGACAAACTTTTATCAAACATCTAAACCTATGGTTTCAGAGAAAAACTTACTGGGATTCAGATTCTCCATTGCACTGTAGAAAGAAACCAAGGCTCTTTGTTGGTCGGTCTCCACTCTGAGTCGTCCTTAACATTGCCATGATCTTCCTATTATTCAGTAATGAAAAGAAAAAAGGAAAACATCATGTTTACAACGTCAATCACCTTCCACTTTTGGTCCAGAGCAGCCCGTTTTCCAGCCACTTCTAATAAGTCCTAAATCTACTGTATTCTTGACTCCTACATCAATTACTTTCTTTCCACATTCATTTCGAATGATTATGATCGCACTACTAGTCTCGTGTAGCGTACATGTAGTATAGTAACAACTTTAAAGTCGTTAACGACAATTTGTCATCACGCTAGTGCTGGCACACAGTCATTACACACACCGCTGCCCTGTTAGGCTGCCGTATGTTTGCACTAACGTACATTTGTGCACTGTGTAACACCTATGCACGTGCACGTAGAATGAGCAAAACACTAAACTTGTGCGTAAATAGAGTACAGTGCAGTGCAGTTACGACACACAGCTGGGTAACTGCTAATCTAGCCTTATATTGACCAGTCGCTTTTATTACTTACATTACACATACAGTATGTACAAACATAGTAGGGCTTGCAAAATACAATAGTATGAATGTCTGTTTCTGTATTTTTACATCAGGGAAAGTCCCGCCTGGGACGGCACATTGGCTTCGGCTTTACTTCCAATCGGGAACAGAAATAATGTGTGGGGCCAGAGCCATACTGAAAGTTGGACGAAAGCTGGAATTCTGGCTATTGCCGGAAGTCTGGCAATTCTGAACTGAGAATTAGTTTTTAAGAAATTATCAATCAAGTCAAATTCACAATGTCTGAACATGTGAGTCATTCCATTCCTGTGTGGGGTTGAAGTGCCCTTGCATGCAGCACATGAAACGAGTGTTGGCACTAGGTCTCAGAATTTTAAGAGGAGGGGGGAGGGGGAAGCCCTCCAAATACTTTTTTTTTGGCAACAGGGATTTTGGTTAAGGGGTGGGGCATTCAATAAGTTGCAACATAAAAAGTCAACTTTCTGAAAAGTTCACGAATCACGCAATCCCGCTGCCAAATCTTACAAAACATTATGCTTGGGCATGGTGCGAGTTGCCCAGAACCCTGACTGCCCTCCAAAGAGTAGTTCTGACAACATTATGGAAAGACTTAATATATTGAAAGCTTTGTAAAATGTGCTAAAGCATGACATGTTTACATTTTAATTTTGGATGTTCTTAATGTCAGTGACATCCTTCATTGAGATACTCTTTCACTTTTTCCAAGAAATCTTCAATTTATGAAGACAATCCTAATAAATCATTAATCCAACTAAGTGAAGGCACTCAGGTCTCTTTCATTTTTATTACTCTTTTAATTTTTGCAGATATACATTAGGTACAGTGGTTACAAAACTGACAGGTCTACGTACCACGGTAAGTTTCGCACTATACATGGAGTACTCAGGGAGGTGTCCTTTAGTTTGCTAATGCTCTGCACAACATGACGGAAAGTAGCTTCTGAACGGCTGTCATCTGAAATGGATCAAAAAAAAATTGTGATTTTTGTGACAAAGACAAACATGTAGTGCTAGACAAATCGGACTTTAATACTGGCCTGGTTTAACTTTTCTAAATTATAGTACCTTGTCACAGGGCTGAAAATAAAAGGCCGTGGAGGGCAATGGCCTTCATATTTTTGGTGATGACCTTAGTACAGTATACAATAATGGTATACAATTGTAAACAGAGGTAAGGAGGCGCGAAATAGACTGGCATACTTTTCAAGGCCACCCTGGCCTTCATTCCCTTCCTAACAAAATACTGTACAACTAAAGATATACCAGATAACACAAAAATCTTTCCTAGGTCTTAGTGCCTTTTGAGTTGCACAAATGTTTCCACATGTTAATCAGCAGGGTTTGCGTTTTACGCTGAAACAGGTGTTTTTCACGCGGATGGAAATTTTACTTACAACCAAAAATACAATTCAGTTGTAAATATAAATTTTGACTTGCCCATTGTTACGAGAGAAAATTCAACTCACTAAACACTCACCTGCTGAAAATTCTGAGTTTCTTAAAACCAAATAATTAACAAAAGAACACCTCCAAAATAATGGTCTATCCCAATGTCTTGCAACTTTTGACAAGTGACAACGAACGTTCCAGATCGGATCGGACGGCACTGTCATACATAATGTACACTGTATGGAAATACAACTTGTCATTGTGTTTAATCTAATATTGCTAACAATAGGTAAAGCTGCACCTGTTGCTGCATCATACACGGAATATATTGGATATTTTCGTCCAAATTTCTCGAGATAAGTGAAAATATATTTTTAGTATATCCAAGGGTCGTTTCTCATCATAAATACAGGTTGGTATTAATTTACTTCATTCACACTTGAATTTATCGATAAGCTGCGCTAACGTTGGCTATACTATAGGCTAGGTCTAACGTTGCCGTTTATGGCTTATCACGGTAAACATTGTATATTTAATCATTTACGCCAGAAATTTTAAAGTGGCCATGACACGTAAATTGGAGTAACGGGAGACTAATTTAGCCTAAAGTACACAAAAAGCTCTTTCAAAAACTGTTTTCATCACCCTTACAGCCTTGAGCATTAAAAAGAAATTAATGTTTCAAAAAATTGCACCAAAAAATAGACTGTTGAAAATGAGATTTCAAGCCAACACAATAGTGACGTCATTTTAGGAACACCAGCCTCCCGCGTATACCGAACCTGGCGTACAGCATAGCTTATACATACGTAAGAGATAGTAATGATTGTAATTCGCGGCATGTCTTGAATTTGAACTTTATTCTGTCTGTTTGGAGAGTGGTGTCGGTCTGTTATATTTTGGGGCTGCAGTAGGCTATTACTTATAATTACAAATACTCTTGATTCATAACCGAAAAACGAAAAACTCGGCAGTGTACTGTTCGGTTCGGTCTGCGTACAGTGAGTGGACTGGCAGCAGCAAGCGAAATACTGTGCACACTCGATCACAGCCTAGGCTAGTTCCACGATTTCCACTGACACTTGCACGAAAGTAACCTAAAGTTCATATTTTGACTGCCTACATAAAACTTTACAAGCTTAAGTCCCTTTCAATTGCTCCAAATGCTTCTCGTGCTCGAATTGTTGTGGTGTTGTACTTTTACCTCACCTAACACTGTCTCAAATCGATACGGTCCTATGCGCCGTAACGAATTACTCACCCCATCTGCACCACTGACGTCTTGTTCAGTATCGCCTTCGCCTTTCTGATTTCAAATCCAAGAAAACTCACTTTACCGACAGTCCACTGACCATTCCTGTCCGATCAGGGAGTTGCCATTAGAGGGCAACTCCCTGGTTCAGATCCGCCTTTCCAAAGAAAGTATTAAATTTGATTTCACATGGTACCTACTACGAAACAGTGCTGGTGATACATTGTGTAGTAACAGGTGTGTTGTGTATTGTACCTATGCTGTTGCGTTGTGAATGTTTGTACATGCAGCTACTTATCATGACACCAAGACGTAAAACCTGCGTGAAATGCATTTAATTGACTAAAACAAGTGGTTAGCACGAGAAAAGGGATAACAATTCCAAAATTTACAACTTTTCACGCAGGTTTCATATTGTATCGACCTTGGTAACCGGTACAAAGGAATGCAAACACTGTATCAAATGTCCGAAGGATACCACGCCAAACAACGATCAGTTCCTAAAGTGACGTCACATGACGTAACAAGATTTTGAAAATTTTCGGAAAGGCTAACTTTTCAGGGCTGGAAGAGGGTGTATTTTTTTCTCAATTTTCGAGCGGAAAAGCAAGTTGTAAACAAACTGAATGGTTGATTTTCATTGTAGGAAACGTATTCCTAAAGATACCAAAGGGTTTAAACCGTTAATTTACACATGGCATAGACACTTTAAAAATTACGACACGAAATTTTGAATGGTCGTAAAAAAGAAAATACTATCATGACTTTTTCAGAGAAACGCAAACCCTGTTAATCAGTACCTTGACAATAGTTCCTTATGGTCAGGTGTATTTAGTCATGTCACTATACATTTCCTTTCAAATATTTTGTCAATTTGAAATATTAAGTACAATAGAATCCTACCAATTTTGCTTGATTTTGTAATTTGAGCAACTGAATCAGAAATTATGAAAGATACTCCAATTTTTTAATGAGCCATGAATTGTTCTTGACTGTAGACCCCCTTAATAAACCTAACACAATGATAAACCCCTTTCTTCTTAAGAAATCAAAGAGATACAAGGGCAGTAAATGGAATTACAAGTAACATTCTCAGAATTAATTATTTCCAGTGGGATGGACTGTCTAGTGGCAACTCCCTGGTCTAAGTGAAAGTTTTCTGAGGTGAGAATTGTCCTAAATTATTCTTTGAATACCACCAAGTGTGAATTGTCCAACTGCCTGGTCCAATCACCTTCCAATATGTTATAAAATGTGAATTTCACTGCAAATGCATTTGTCAACATTTCAACCATTGGTGGTCTAGTTTGTCCATCTTACAGTACCATGCCTTGAATCTTTTTCTTTTTCAAACTCTAAAATCTATCAGCTGCTGTGTTCCATGTTAATGTATATCACACACAATTAGACAATTAGGCCTGAATGACCATGAAATATCACATGGTAAGCCCAAATATATATCCACAGCTGTGGCTAACTAAATCGGTAGGCTGAGAATTGCAAAACAATAAGCCAGTTCAGAGTTGTAAAGTTCTGTACAGGTCAGGTCATAGGTCATAGGGGTATAGTAGAGTAAACATCGTTCGCAGCAGCAACGCTTTAGTCGGCTTTGCCGTGGTAAATGAAGAAGCAAATTGACTTCAGCAAAAATATTACCAAGGCGATAAAATGTGGGACACGGGCTTACCGGGAATGAAAATTAAAGTTACACGTTTTAAGTTTTTACAGAAAATTTCAATTTAAAACTTTCGTTATGATCAGGGTGTATCCATAAATTAGGGGTCCATGGTGTCCCTGTCACATCCGCCACTTGTGGCATATAGAGAATGGTTAAAACTGAGGCTAGAGATGATTCCTGTTATTGAAAGTGTTTAATATTCTATGTGTTATCACTAACTGTGGTATCTCAATGTCCAATTACGGTCTGTTGATCTATCGTTTACAATTTTATTATCCAGCATGTACTTGGTGTCCCACCAGATTATCTGTAAAAGTTGTGACATGGGTAATTTACTTCAGTTATTACAATATAAAAAATTTATTCTATCCTTTGGATAGCCTAAAGTTATGTCAGATGAGATATTAGAACCAGACAAACAAACAATGTGAGTTTCCAGATTAAGGGACAATGTTTAACGAAATGCACCTATTTCAAAGTTGGCATGGCGGATGTGACGCTTTGTCCCACCTGTCACATCATACTAGTATGGACATTAATACAAGGCCTCATCTCCCCGTGTTACTCTTGGAAACTTAAATCACTATGTCCTATTAGTGGTAACCTCTACTGATAAAGTAAAATGCTAAACCTGAGCAGTACAAGGACAACTGTAATAATGGCACCCATTGGAAATCACATTTTGTGTTTGGTGTCCCGCTGATCATATCACATCGCGCACAAAATCATCAAAATTACCACCCTCTCATATCACCTCAACTATGCCAATCCCATTCATACATGCCTGAGTTGTAACATGTGTGCACATGGTTATCGATACTACCCTTTTTTCCCCATTTTGTAATGTATTGTCCACTATCTGGTTGAAAGGGGAAAATGGTGTCCCATGGTGTCCCACTGTAACCTCCGCCATTGAAGAACAACAAAGAGCTATTTAAACTGTTTTAAACTGAAAAAAATTAAAATAAATGATTTAAGATGGATAATATGAACATCATAAAGATGTGGAAAGTAATTAGAAAGTGACAAACTTGAAAAATGTATAGAGAGTGTGAATATCTATTTTATTTTTTTGGTGTCCCGGTCACACTTTGGTGTCCCTGTCACACCCGACAATCATTATTACTGTAAATATGAAGCTGTTTTGTTATTTGATAAATCCTTCCTATCTTTTTCTTACTTTAGTTCAAGTCAGTATAGTTTTTAACTTTGTGCAATTTTGTAGTGATTTAAGAAGTCACAACATACAGTACTGTTGACATGGTCGGGTGTGACTGGGACACCACATGTTAATTCAATAGGACCCTGTCACCCCTATATGTAACATAAGAAAATTTGCAACTGACAGTAAAAATATCCGATGTTCCAAGAAAAAATAGGTTTGTCTGAACTGTTAGTGTTGCCCACTTGAATACAGTACTCTGTAAATGCTACGTGAAACCTTTTATGCATTGTGTCAGTATTACTGGGATTTTGGTGTCCCGTCACACCCGACACATAACGTCTGTAACCCAGTTACTCAAAAATGTAAGATATTTGGATGAATTGGGGACAACTCTGAAAAATGTTTATGTTTTATGTGTTCATTTATTTTCAAGCAGCTACTTGCTCTATCTTTTGGAAACTGTACAGATAATAAATATGTTTCAGTGTAAATATTACATGATTTCCCTTACCATGGTGTGAGCTTTTATTCTAAATTGAGCATACAACCAATTTCAGTGGGTGTAACTTGTTTCTGTCATAAATCCTTGCCACTTATGCCTTACCAAAAGTGAGGAAAAGACTTGGATATATTACACAGTTATAAACTTTCAAGGCATATATTGCCAATTTTGGTGTCCCAGTCACCTCCGCCATTTTTGAAAGGAGCTTTGAGATAGAGTTGATCAATAACCTGGATGTCTTAAACAAAAGCCAGGACTGATATAAATTTTAGAAATAGATACATATACCTTCTTGAAAATATACTTTACACCAGTATTAAATGGTTTTTAAATTTTGACCCCTTTGTCACACTTTGGACCCCTAATTTATGGATACACCCATCACTATTTATGTACTGAAACTCACTCAGTCTGTAGTGCTGGGACCGAATAGCTAAGCCTTCTTGCTAACTGTATGCAACTGAGGAAAATCAGTTACAAAAATTAATTGTGGCAATACTCAAAAAGAAGCCTTTCAATCCCCTCCCTCAGATATCTTACAAATGTGACATCTCAAGATCACCTCAATCAATCGTTTGTTATTTTACACAGGAAACAAACTGTTTTTAAAAGTTACCGAATCGTAAAACTACCAAGACACAAGCAGTGTGATCATAATTCAAACTCAATGCAAGAACACACAAAAAATATGTATTGACCATTTCTCTAGTTGTGACTGGCTGGTTAGCTTCACCAAGTTCCGCGAAACATGTTTCAGTCGGTCGGTACTGTGAGTCGGTCATTGCATGCTAAAATGCAACTAGGATTTTTCTGTATATAGATCACATTCTCTACGTATGTAAGGTATCACCATGCTACAACGAAGATTTGAATATTCGTACGTGAAGTATGGCTGCTGGTCGAGTTGTGAATAGGCTAAACAATCACTGCACCTTGTCTGCACGGCGGCTAGTCGTAGTGAGAATAGGCCCCACCTTCACTCGTGATCCTGCAAAATTTTTGGCATTTACCATTATTGCTAATATTCGTTAACCATGCTATGGTAGAGTGTATTTCTGCCAAAGTAAATCCGTTTTACTTCGGCAATTTTTTGTTTCAGCCAATTTCTTATTCGCGAGGGCTGCTCACAGACTGTGGAGTACTGTACCGTAGTAATGTGAACTGTGTAAGTTAGTGCAGTGGTTCTAAGTATTTGCCTTCAGAGTACCCCTTATGACCTTTGACCTGTTAGACATCGCTGTAACTCTGAACTGGCTTATCGCAAAATTTTGCAATTTAACATTTAAATTTTTCCTACAATTCAGAGCCCTAATCAACAGCCAGGTGCTCTGTGCAGACCTCAAAACATATTGCACTGTAGGAGCACAGCCTTTAATACCTGTAGCACACATGTGGCTTGGTACAAGTACAGTTTAAGTCTCTACCCCACCCCCCTTTATAATGAAGCTACAGCAGGGTCTGGATAATATGTACTGATGACTATTGATAAAGTCACTGCTATCTTGTCTGCGCACTGTAGCAATGTTACCAGCTTTTAACTACATAGCAATATTCTATGCTACAACACATAATTCTACCAACAAAGTGCTATAAAGGTAGACAGGCCTACTAAATAGACTGCTAGATTCACTGGCACATCAAGTGTGCCAATTGGCCTTGCACTACCAGGAGGCTTACATACAAAACTACAGTAAAGGAGTCTACAAAATACTGCACTATAATGACTGGAAAAAAAAAAGAAAAAAAAATCTGTCTCAAACGAAGAATCATTCTGCATACTGAAATGTTGTACAGATAGCCAAATGTACACAGCAGTACTCCCTTGCTGCATCAATAAGGATGTTAAGTGTTTCATGTGCTGGTATTGAATTAAGTATTAGCAATACTATTTACACAGTATTGTAAATAAAAGTCCTGATAATTTGACAATTAAAGACCATGGGCATTTCTTCTGATATTTAAATGTTCTACTATCTACAGGCTTAATGTACAGTATACTACACTGTGCCATATACTAAAAGCAAAATAATAGCACGAGAACAAGATTCTAACCAACAGATTACTATCTTCATCACATTATTGAGACAGCTCTTCATTATTTGTACAAGAAGCAACACTGCCAAAGGCATCATGCTGTGATGATGTAGTACATGCAAATGAATGCCACAAATTATGTACAGTACCAGTACAGTATGTGCTGCTTTGTAATGAATCTGTGAAACCTTAAATTCAATGTAATACACAGTATGCTAATTTTGCACCTTAACTATAAAGATGTACCATAATGCATTCCGGCAATGCAATGATTAGTATTTAAATAGGGCTTTTGCATTAAGTTCTAGCAGGACCTTAAAATCACTACATATTGTATTAAATCAAACACTGCATTTGCACTGCACTTTGTGTATGAGCTCAGCTAGTGTCTGCAGCTATTAAATCTTAAGTAACTGCTAATTGACTATATATGGCCTAATAATATGACTGTTACTTGAGACAAACCTTTGAAGTGTAACATTAGGTATATATGAACCACACATTGAATACTGAGCATACTAAATATTGCGGAAGACACAATAGGTGAATGCAGTGTAAAAGAACCAAATACTTTCCTATGCACAGATGTAGTGTACCTACAACAGGTCTCAGTAAGCTTATAAAGGTGTTTGTACAAGGTCAGCTTTACAGAGTACTCACTCAGTACAATAAAAACTTGTTCAGTAGCAAGCCTTACTGTAGGCCTAACAATGATATTATTATGAGGGTTCATGTTAAATTGTACCTTAAATTAGTGTTGGGCTGAATATTGGTTTTCAATATACTGTAAGTACCGGCCCATATTACCCATTTTTGTCCTGTATCAGTATTGGTAAAGTTGACCTAATACGCCAATACTTCCTTACCGATATTTCTCATTCTATACTTCATAAAAGTGTTATGTTATTTTATAAGTATGTTTGACTGTGAGTTCTCATCTTTTGATTCACGAAAAAGTTGTGTTTGCACGGTTATAAACAGCAACCGGATAAGTGCTACATATTGCAGAACTTTCTTTGAAAAGCTCTGTGTATTGCATACCTTGGTACTCACATGTTTGAAATAACAGCAAGCATGTCGCATAGCTAGTGCTGCATCTCCCTGCATGCAGAGCCAGGAATATATACTGTACGTCTCTGCCTGTTTGTAGTACTCTAACACTTGTTTAATATGCCACCCATTCGTACTGCTGACACACACAAATATTTTGCTGAAGTCTCTATGCTCTGCATGCAGCAGGCTCACCTATCTCTGTAGGTACGTAGCTAGCTGGGCCCTAATGTTGAAATTCCGGCACCCTCCATTCTACGAATATCGCATGAGTCCCATTTTGGTGCTCATTAGTTTTAATAGTTAACATAGTTTGATACATAACTTTCAGGCCTGCGGATTTCACGCGAACGATCGATCACAGTCGTGTGATGGTTACGTGACTGCCAAACCACATAACCGAAAAATCGGTTACGATGTCCCATTTGACACTCAAATTTAACTCTTCTGTTACCTAAAATTTGACCATTCATTAGGAGGCATTTTACATTTGATGAGAAGATATGTTCTGAAAAATATACACACTACCAATTCCGACATTTTGCTCTTGCCTCATATCACAAACCATGAAATAGATCGCACGAGGCTCACACCTTGCAGCACGTGCTATCGCAAACTGCAACTGCTGACTGGTATCGACAAACTGTGCAGCTGTGAGTCCCAGATGTACAGTACACCACGTGGAGACACCGCACTGGCTGTGATTTCGGCCCCACTGCATTGACTTCGCTCACAGCCCGATATCATAAAAGTTGTTTCCAAAATAGTTAATAATACACAGTATGCCAATTGGGACTCATTAAGTGCACGGAGACTTTTTCGTAACATTTCTCCAATGACGATGTCAAGGAAACTCCTTGCTTATACAGCGAATAGATACTGGAGATGATAAACTGTATGTGTCAGACTGATATTGGTTTTATCTACGTATATATATATATATATATATATATATATATATATATATATATATATATATGTGTCAAATCAACGCTGTATTAAATAGTCGCATAGAGACCTTAGGCCATTTTACCTCTAACAAAGCACTTGCCTTATACTGAAAGAGGATATTTATTTGTGAATGGAAAACCTAGCCTCACGAAGGATTCGAACCAGCGACCTCCCGCATACAAGGTGGATGCTCTGACCACTGAGCCATTGAGGTCTATGTGGTAGAACGCGGCCTCCTTTGGTAGAGGTAAAATGGCCTAAGGTCTCTATGCGACTATTTAATAGAGCGTTGATTTGACTCATTCATATAAAGTCGCTACATCACTCTACCTACTCAATACTACATGGGACGCGTTCCTATGACGTAACAATGGACAGCTTGACTCGACAGTATTTATTTATATATATATATATATATATATATATATATATATATATATATATATATATATATATATATATATATATATATTTCTCAGGATTGTCTTCGTCTCTCCCACAGTCTCAATTCTAGGCAACAACGCAAGTTTCAAAGAGATCAGATCACTTCAAATCAAGTGATTCTCACTTCAAATCAAGTGAGTCCAAATTCCAAAAAGAGCAGGTCTCGAAGATTTCTCCGAAAACCGGTGACTGACTCTTCCACGGTCACCAACGCGGTTGTAACTATCTCGTGTCAGCTCTCTGAAGAAGAAACCAAACTTCTTTCGAAGGGACTCAATTTCTGCCCCAAACCAAGGCAGACTGACACACAAAAATTGTCCTTAGATTTGGCAGCGTTCTACCGACGCCTACGTCTTCGCGAGTATTTTGCCGATGAAGACGGCGCAAATCAACCACTTCCGGACAACGACATAGCTTCTAAATTCAAACCCAAAAGCACCTGGAACCCCCCAAAGGGGCGTTGTCCACCACTTGAATCATTCATCTCGGCCATTGAAGAGGAAGTAAAGACTTACACCTCTGCCCCAGATTTTCGCGACAATCTCACAAAAAGTGAAAGACAGGCCATTAAAAATTTACGGCATCGCGACGACATCGTCATTAAGCCGGCCGACAAAGGTTCTGCGATTGTTGCAATGGGCACCAAATTCTACAGGGAGGAAGCCTACAGACTGCTTGGCAATCCCGATCACTATAAACGTCTCGATTCAGACCCCACTTTAGAAATTGCAAAGAAAGTGGAGGCGGCCATACAAAAAATGGTCCGCAATGGCTCTATAGACTCTGAAACTGGCCCCAATCTCCTCCAGGTAGATCCAAAACCGGGCCGTTTCTATTTCTTACCCAAAATTCACAAGACGGGTAACCCAGGCAGACCGATCATATCCGGAAACGGGACTGCCACGGAGAAAATTTCGAAATTTGTTGACCTGCTCATTCAGCCCCTGGTCCCATCCCTCCCCTCCTACGTTCAGGACACCACGGACTTTATCCGCAAAATTGGTGAGATACAAAATCTCCCACAGGACACAATTCTGGTCACTCTTGACGTGTCCTCTTTATATACAAATATACCAAACGAAGAAGGCATCTCCGCTTGTAAAACCGCCTTCAGACCCATCCAAGGCAAAACCCCCACCAAGAAAGACTTAGGCGAGCTGATGCGCCTTATTCTGACAAACAACAATCTCGTCTTTGGCGACCAGCACTACCTCCAAATTCATGGTACTGCCATGGGAACCAAGATGGCTCCTTCATTCGCAAATTTATTTATGGGCAACCTCGAGAAGAACTTCTTATCTCGACAAATTTTAAAACCACAAATTTGGTTACGTTTTATCGACGATATCTTCATGATCTGGCCCCACGGTGAAGATAGCCTCAAAATTTTTGTGGAAAACATCAATTCGTTTCACTCCACAATCAAATTCACGGCCGACTCCTCTAGAGTCAGTGTCCACTTCCTGGACACAACAGTGACCATAGAAAATGGTTCACTCAAAACAGACTTGTTCAATAAACCCACGGACAAGCACAACTACCTACTACCGAGCAGCTGCCATCCTCCACACTGCACCAAAAATATTCCATATAGCCAAGCACTTCGCATCAAACGTGTCTGTTCCTCTGAGACAGACTTTGAAACTCGCACTAACGAACTGTCTAGCCACCTCCAAAATAGACAGTACTTTCGGGGTTCAATTGAAAATGCCGTCAAAAAGGCAAAGGACACCCCGCGTTCTGAAACTCTGACATACAAAAACCGTCAGCCCAATTCTAATAGAGTGCCATTGGTAACTGAGTACCATCCCGGTCTACCACCATTCGCCAAATTCATCCAAAAACATTTGCCCATACTTCAAAGCACGGCTCGCCTAAAGTCTATCTTTCCCGCTCCCCCCGTTGTTGCTTTTTCCCGCCCCCCAAATTTACGGGACATTTTGGTACGGGCAAAATTTCAGGACAAAACCTCAGTCGAGGCTAACAACGAGAATTTTGGTTGTTCACCTTGCCCGTCCAATTGCAAGACGTGCGCTCTGATTGATTCAACTAAATACTTTCAGAGCTATCAAACTGCACGCACTTTCCAAATTAGGCAATCAATTAATTGTCTTTCCAAAAACGTCATATATCTCATCTACTGCAATTTATGTGGAACGCAGTACGTGGGGGAATCAAAAAACTCCCTCAGGATGAGAATGACACAGCACAGGTCAGCAATTAAAACCAAAAAAATTGATCAACCTGTTGCCAACCATTTCAATTTACCGCATCATTCGATAGACAATTTACGTGTCATTGCTATCGAACAAAATGATTCATGGGACAATAGAAGCCGTAAGACAAAAGAAAATTTCTGGGAATGTCAACTCAAGACTACGTCGCCATTCGGCCTGAATATCCGAAACGACTTACCAGCATACTGATTGAAGGGATTACACTCTAGGCCTAAGTAATCCTATTAGACCGTCTCCGTCACGCCTATTTCAATAGGCTTCCTCAAATTACTTAGTCTCGTCTCTTTCAAAAACGATAGTCCTAATTGACTATCAGTGGGGACCATTGTCCTCACAATTTAAAAGCTGTAAGTCCCGTACACTCCTTGTCACTCTTGTGATCAAGCACTGAAGAAGAGCTAGTATTGCTCGAAAGCTTTGCAAAAACCTTTTATGGCTGTTGTATTTACCAAATTTCTAGCTTCTACTGCTGTCACGTATCTCCTTTGAGATCCAGCCATTCATTTCTGTAGCACTGTTGTTATACAGTATTTCCGTTAACATACATACATACATTTATATATATATATATATATATCTTATTCTCTTATATATATATTTCTTATTCTCGTTATATATATATATATCTATATATATATATATATATATATATATACATCTTGCACTTGACTTTCTGTCCTCTTGGTTCATTTTACTGTTGACAAAGAGCCTAGGCAGGTTCGAAACGTACAGTTTTTTCTATGACTTCTACACATTTTGTTTACCATCTGTGCCTGTTGTGGATTTTTGTTCTTTAACAAGATTTCAGTTGCATCATGTGTCGACGTTTCTTTTTGTTTTTATTTCTGTTGGTGTCAGAGGCATTGATGTATTTTCTTTCTGTTGGACTATATATATATATATATATATATATATATATATATATATATATATATATATATATATATATATACCCAATCTGCAGACAGAACTGTTTCGATCTTGTTAGATCTCATCAGTGCAGCTCAGAGTAGATTCCAAGACTGAAAGACAAGACTGACACAAGCATAACTTGCGTCAGCCAAGCCCTTCGCGGTACACTGCTTATATATATATATATATATATATATTGTAACACTGGCGCATTCTACTTGTCAGCTGTCGAGCTATGCAGAGCTGTGTGGAGCTCCAAGGGATTATGTGGAGCCTTCAGGAGCACTTTTGGGATTATGTGGAGCTCCCAGATCCCTGTATTTACAGCTTGCCTACTACTTAGATTATTTTATTGTGTAAGAGTTCAGCCTCTGTGGAGCCATTGCCTGCTGTTAGAGATTATCAACAGGATAATCCCCTCATTGTTAGTGTCAATGACTTGTATCTGCTGTTTTGCATATGTGATGTAACTTTTTATGTAATGTTGAGCGATGAGGTATTCGCTCTACAAAGAGTAGTTACAGTAGATGTATTTTGACATTTTAGAGTTTTGCATTGAATGGTCCTCCAGCTGTGGAGTATTTTAGAACATTTTAGCTGATTATTGTTAGCTTAATCTTATCTTTATGTTGAAGGGGGCGATTATTTTAAAGCCTGTTATTATTTAAAAGAGGTGCACGTGTACAAGCTAGACAATCTTACAGTCTAACTCTCACGGTCCAACAGTCTCATATTCTCAGTACACACCAGGACAGCTAGCAGCCAACAGAAGGACAAATTTAGCAAGGTAGCTTACACTTTTAGTTGTTAGCAGGCTGACGCCCTGAAGCTATGCAAGTGTTTAAAGGCGCCTCTGAAGTGAAGCTGGCCAACTGCTGCTGCTACTGTATAGCTTGCCAACTACTGTGTATAGTTTTACAATTCCAGCAAGTTATTTTACTATGTGCCATATTTTACCTTATCGCAAGTCGTTTTATAAGCATTGTGAATACACAATTCGAAGCCTCAGTCTACAGTTGTTTCGGTCGTCTTTGTGTTGTTTGTGTACAAACAGTACTGCCCATTGCTCATGTCAAAACCTCCCCACTGGTGACATGGAGTGGTTGAGCCAAGCCTGAGTTTTGCGCAGTTATTGCAGTTAACCATGAAAGTGTTCATCCTCATTCTTGTTTTTATTATGCAACAAGGTTTCTTTGCAGTTCAGTTTGTACAATACTGTTATGCTCTTAGCTAAGATAAATTTAAATGTAAATTTTATACACAACTGCCCTCCTAAAATCTTGGGTGGGAACTAATTGCCTGCCTTGAAGTGTAACAGCTAAAGCAAGGCGGGCACTTGCTTGCCCTCCTGAAAAATTCTCATGACCAGCCCTGTCTTCACATGATTTTATTTTTACCAATGTCTCCCATATTTCCTGGGTTCATCCACCCCTGAATGTATTAGCTGCTGAAAGGGCCAAAATGTAATGAAGAAGGCCAAGATTTACCCAGGGCAGCTTGCTAACTTCTGACAGTCAAACATTGCTCTGCACTATAGCTTTCCAAAATGAGTACTGTGTAAATGTACAGTAGTGTTGTTCAGCTGAGACATGAATTTGACACCAATAATTGCAGTCAAAAATTAACCTGCTTCCACGTACATAACATACCAAACTTAAACAGACCAAACTTAACATACCATAAATGGGCCAAATTTAACCTGCTAAAATGGACACAACATAAAGTAAATATTTTGCATCAGGGGAATCAAGCCAACACCTCCTTTCAAAACATGCACTATGGACCCCACCAAGAAACAAACTTAACTAATAATCAGTTAACGAAACAGTTTCTAGCCATTTCTATGATCATTACATTCAAATAACGTTAACAAAAAAAAATGGAAAGAATACCAAAAACAAAAATAATCAAACATAAACTAAAAAACTGAATGAAATTACACATGTAACTAGGTAAAAAAATTGCAAAAGGTACTGTAGCACCATTTTGAATCTAAGCCCCCTTACAGATACAAAATTTCTTGAAGGGGAAGGGGAGGGACACACCTCCCCTTAGACCCCTCCCCCAGGACGGCGTTTCATAAACTACCGCCTGGCACTAAATATGCTCTAGCTAGAACCCTGCTGGTCAAGAGATCCTGGATGAACACCAGCATCGTTACTATACTGTGCTTTCTCTTCTTGCTAACAGTATTAAGAGGGTTCAACACAAGCCAGAACTCATGGCTGCCAATTTTGCTCCCTGTACCACTTAAAGTAACATTCCCATCCAATACACTACAGATCCTTAGCTTCATTGAAATGGGGGAGGGTGAAAAATACCTACCAGGGCCCTGTATACAATCATGCAAAATGGTGCACTTCAGGAAGCCTTCACTGCAGACATCACTTTCTTACAGTACTGTAACTTCATGTACTGTAAACCTGTGATTGATCAGATCAACAGCAATCATACAAACCATTGCCCAGTGTGATTTACTGTATTTCTGGACAAAAACTTAACTATTTAAGAGGAATGCTAGCAAAACCTCAGGAATATGACAAAAGACTAAGGAGGGGATGGGCAGAGGGCTGCTGAATGCATTTCAGTGTTTGCTGTTGACTTACATGGATTTGAAAGAGAAAAAAGCTAGTTGCACAAGTAAGATGAAGTAATAACTCATATTGTGGTACATTACCCTCAACAAGAGCATCATCCTCCTCATCTTCCTGGGCATCTTCTGCCTGTACGTCCCCATTCATGGTGACTTCAGCGTCTTCAATTGGGGCTGTTTCAGTCTGCTGTGTGTCTGTCACTGGTGGTGTTTCTTCTGTTTTTTGCTGGTCGGGTGCTGCAATACAAAGATTAACTTTGTAGTGTTTTTACTGTAATGGAGACTAGACCTGATTTAATGTCAAATCTCCACTTGCCTATATCTTATTATACCAAAGCATAGTACTGACATCTAGATCTTATTAGCCATCTTATTCTTCAACTTAACCAGTGTGAATAGTATCACTGCAGGTTACATGTATGTACTGACCAAGTTACAGGGGTGTGAGTGGGGTCCTTAAAAAAAAAAGAGGAAAAGAGCTGACGATCATCTACTGTGCAAGCACAGCTTGCCGAATGCCTTCCCAGAGGTCCAGGGCAGGAGCCCTCGGAAGGTTAAGGGGCAGAGTGCCACAGAGATTTCCTTGATACTGTATATGGAGTGATATTTCCTGAAAATATAACACCATTTTCTGATGTAAAAAACGAAAAGATGAAGTTTAGATTATCAAATGACCTACAGTAACTTTGTAACGTGTCAAAATGACCACTAGATGACCACTGACCTCAAATTTCTGAACACCTGCAGAAGCAGTTACTTTATGTACTGTACTGGTCAGTTAATAATAAACATCACAATGATAAGCATCCCAAGACTGTCAATGAATCTTCAGGAGATAAGGCATAACCAGAAAGCCAAAAGGCTTAGTGATTCCTTGCCAAATGGATCTATTGTAACAAACATGAATCACCCACATGACAAGCACGTGATCCCTCATAGTTATCCTACTTGAGATATCATGTTAATAAGGTCAAAAGCTTTTGAAATCTTGTGACCCAAAATGACCTTCATGATAAATATAAACAATCCACTGGCTAAGAATGAGATCCCTGATAGTTATCCACCTTAAAATATGATGTTTACTAGGTTTTGACCTTTTGTGACCTCAAATGACCTTTGACCTGCACGAAAAATAATACTGATCATCTTCTCAATATGATCAATACACAAGGTAAGTATGTGATCCCTCACAGTTACCCTTCTTGAGATATCATGTTTACAAGGTTTTTGACCTTTTGACCTCTGGTGACCCCAAATGACCTTTGACCTCCACCAAAAACAATAGGGTTCTTCCTCTCAATATGGGGCATCTATGTACCAAGTTTGAGAACTGATAGTTTCCCTTCTTGAGATATCGTGTTAACGAGCAAGTGTCACAAACACACATCCACACACACATACATACACACATACATACATACATACATACATACACATGCCAGTACAGCTGCATAGTTTCTCTTATCATCAAAACCAAAAATGACCAACCCACTTCAAGCAGTAGTGGGCTGATGGAGGAAAGTGATCAAGCCTTCAATACTGTCTGCATATGGTGTCATTCTAGTGATGTTACTTCAAAAAAAAGGAAGACAAATTTCAGAAACACTGGACGAAACTTTTGTCATGGCTATTGAGAGAAGCCCACTGGAGGCAGTGTTTTCATACATACTGCAAGCATTGATGCAGATCTTGAGGACCCCAAGAATTCACACACTCTGTCAGTGTTCACACTAAGGTGCGCGATTGCATGATTCCTGCACTGACTTTCCAAGTCCCGCAACAAAAATAATAATTGTCAGGAAATTCCCTCACAGACCTCATGACCCACACTCATTTCGCTGATTTATAATTTCTGGAAATACCCCCCCCCCCAGAATTTGAAATCCTGAAAGGGGGGAAATTCCCCTCCAGTTTCTGCGCCCTTGCGTAATCACTGGACTCCGCCTTGAGGTTCCTCATATGGTAGGACTAACTCCACCTAGGAGTGTTGTGCAATCTTTTTCCAGATCCAGATGATTACCCATCAGATGAAGGCACTTGGATGGGGAGAGGCTGTATGGACTTCAAAAAAAGTGCACTTAGGCAGCGTGCTACCTCAAATAAACATACTAATGCTGTTTCTTGGCAAAAAAGTTTGAAGCAAATCCACTCCCATCAGCCTTTACCAAGGTATTTTCAATTTTCTATCCAAGAACGAGATGGCCTAACCACAACACAGTAATCTCATGGATCTGTTTAGGGTAAGACTGCAGTATGCCATGTTAAATGCTGAGTGCAGCATAAGCACTAGTGTATAGTGGTATTATGTTGTAAGGTTACAGTTTTTTCCTCCCAGCACGAACAGTTAGGGCTCACATAGCCTAGGCCTACATCTTGCCTGGAGATCAAAATTTTAGCTTCATCTAGCTAGGAAGACAGTGATTCCTGCTGTATGAAGGCTTTATAGTGACCTTAAAGTAACATACTACATTAGGCTAATGGGAAAGTTTTTATTAAGCTATGCATTCATTTCGTTAAATATTGGGGCAGCTCATCTGCATTTGTTTCTTCTAGGCCATATTAAATTTGCTGTTGAGTAGGCCTTACCAAGTATTTTACATATATTGTATTTGTGACAGTGGTACATTTTAATATTCATTCTCCCATTTTCATTTTTCAGTTTATAGAATGTGAAGATGTTGCTGACATGCCTGCCAAAATGTACTCTCAATCTCTCACCATACTTGCCAAGATAAATTTTTAATGGAAGAACTGAAGAACAAACTCAGCCAGTCAGACTTCACTGGCATCATGATAGATGAATCAACAGATAAGTATTAGCCACAAAATGGTTGTGTATACAAAACTCATGAACTGGAGTGGGGGACCTGATATTCACTTTTTGAAAAATGTACATGTGTTTGATGGGACAGCTCAAGGTATTTAAGCTATGGTAAAAGATGTTTGTACCGAGTTTGAGATACTGTACCATTGCAGAAAGTGAAATGGTGCTGTAATGATAGTGCTTCAGTCATGAATAAGCAACAAGAGTGGAGTCAGTACATGCTTGAAGAGTGGAAGCCCTGGGCTGGTGTCATTGCATTGTGTCACCCACTGTTAAGCCCCTGCTGCTAGCAAGCTTCTGCAGGTATTCCCTTCCTAGAAAAACTACAGACTTACAGCTCAAATTTATTTCTGTGTATAAAAATTATCAACTAAAACTAAAGCACAAACTCAAGAAACTTCAGGATATGTTAGATGAAAAAGTGCAGCTGGTAGCTATACACCTGGTAAGGTGGATGAGTATGCACACAGCTGTGAGGGTGCTGCATTTTCTGTTTTGCTCTGGTTGGAACATGATGCATCTGAAGATCAACTACAGTAACTCATGGCTTGCATTCCTTTTTTGACACTACAGTAGTGTTGCACTTTTGCCTGCTGCATTAATAAGAGATGTCTTAAGCATAATAACAACTCTGAGTACAGTTTTTAAAAAGAAGAACGTTGGCTTTGCCTTAGTGGAAAATATGGTAAATACAACACCAGCATCTGCAGAACATGATAGAACCCACTCCTGGAAATGCAGAGCTTTAATTCTGGAAGAGAGAAGTTTAACTTGTAAAGAAAAACTCCTTCAAATCAGACTCTAGGCAATTCAGGGCATTCCAGATTCTTGATCCTCAAAGCATACTTGGTTTGGTTAGACCAGGGCCAGGGGACCCTGAACATGTTGAAGCAGAGTTAGGAGGTCCAAAGACAAAGCAGATTGTGCAGCTACTCCATCTGCAGAATAATTGAAGGAGTAATTCTCAGATTTCTGCAAACAGTTCTGTCTCTGGGATGTAAACAAGAGACTGCAGTTAATTGCACATAATTTGAAGATACTGTACAGTAGCACTGATGAAGGAACATGTGTAAGAGAAGTTCCTCTCACTTTGCAAGACCTTTGCAGGGGTCGAAATTCCTACTGTTCTGCTGTTCTGTGGAACAGTGTTTGTCCACAAGAAGCAAAGTGCACATAAATATACGCACATGCTAATCTCTGATAAAGTAATGACGCTGTGAATATAAAAAAAATCCCTGTAAATTTTGGCTTGAGTATGAAATGCAATCTCGATCCACTGTTATCAATTAAAGTCAGTTACACTTGCACGTGTTATTCCCTATGCTGCATGGTACAGTAGTGTGTAAACGCACATACTGAAGTTTTACTACCAAGCGCAGAAAAACTTTTAGTACAGTATTGTCATTCATTGCCCTGCAAGCGAAGGTCATCTTGCATCACCCCTTGTCTTGCATGGTACGTTCCAAATGACCTCTTAACTATTCACTGATATTCCCTCCACTTTACTGTGTTTTTAGGGGGTTTTGTATTATTATTCCCTCCAAGCTACCAACTAAGCACCGAAACTTGAAACGACTTAAAGTAATTCTGACTGCTGATATCTTGCAACCAAAGTCAATGGGTCCTAAGTGTTTGCTTTTCCTCGCAAGATCTGCCCATTGACTTACTGCGTGGAATGATACTTGAATCAAGGTTATGGCGAAGGATACGACTAGAACTATTTGACGTACAGTATATAATTGCTGCGAGAAAATAACAACAGTATGTGCATTCATATGTTGGAGAACCCACTCATTGCTTTGCTATAGCAATAAACCGCAATGCAAAGGATGAATCAAGCAAAAATATTCCTTTACGGTGGAACTTTTTGCTCTCACTCAAAATCCACTTGCCTTGCTTGCTGTGCCTTCTGCATCAATTTTGAGTGTATTTCATCCTACTGTACAGTAGGTTTTGAGACACTGCACTGCTAGGTCTTGGGACAATGCAAGATTATTGGCGATAAATTTGTGCTTAAAATATAAGAACCAAAAGAAAATCAGGATATCCCACTGGCTAATCCCCGCTGCAGGCAAAAATTCACCCTCCCCACATTACGGTCAAGTCGTGCAGTCATACCACTCGAATACAGTAGACAGCAATTTGCACCTTTGCACGAACTGTACGTATGCCGAGGAACTGTGCTCCGGAACAGTAAAATTTGATCCAGAACAGTAATTTTGGAAAAAGCGCTGTTCTCTGGAACAGCAGTAAAAAATTAAATTTCGACCCCTGCCTTTGTGAACAACAACTATAGTACTAACCCCTTGTCATTCCTCAAAATTGCCAGCCTCAAGTACAGTGATGCCTCCCCCAATATTAGAGAACTGTACAAAGTTGGTCTATTTATCCCAGTCAGGGGTCGAGATAAGAGTTCAACCTTTGTGGGTGTGCCGGGCCCCTAGTCCATGGAATCTAGGGGCCAAATGAGAAATCAAGGGGCCCAAAACTTACAAATAAAAAAGGACTGATAAAGTGTACAGTTGCTTTTTACGTGCTTGAAAACGTGTAGCATGGGTATAGTTAAGGTAAGTTGAGGCTGGGAATAGCCTGAAACCAACCTGTCCACACCTTCTTAGACCATGTTGAATGTAGGCTAGTATATATTTTCAAAATTTTCTCGTAACTCCAGAAGTTATTACCCGGTAAAATGAAGGGCACTGTTCAATTCCTGCCGACCGTCTTCGTCAGGTGATCTTGTGAGGCTCTGCTTACATTACTTGTAAATGACATCGATGTATGTCTGCGTGAGAGATCTTCCGTGTTATGACAAAGCAGACTCTTTATGAGCGATGTGAACTTATTTCAAAGATACTGTGTGTTTTGCAGGTTTTTAGTGACTGTTACAGTAGCATAGGAATATACAGGCTGTGCAAGAGATAAGATCGTTGAGTTGTGGATGGAGAGGTTCACGTGCAGACTGTACATTTAGACTTGAAATATTTAGGAGCCAACCGGACCCCTTTCCCTGTAGAAGTTATGGAGCCGAGCGAATTTCTAGGAGCATCAGGCCCACGGGCCTCTGTTATTTCGAGCCCTGCCAGTGACCAGCGTTGGTTGTGCATGAGGGTTTAGTTTACAGAATAACCTGAAATAGAACTTACTGTAGGACCAAACTAAGTGCCAAATAATTCCAACTACAGTAATTGCTGATTTCATGGAAGGACCATGTTACAAAGATTTCAACTGAAAATGGGCTCTTGTTAAATGGAAGGCCATGAATGCAAGAAGTTATTGGCAGGTAAAGTGACAGCAAGCAAAATTGCAGAGGCGAACTCAGGCTCAGGCACCTTGTAAGTCGTAGCTCAATCATATTCTTAATTTTTAGAGGTGGGTAGTAAGAATTGGGAGCTTATCTGTTGCATTGCAGTGAAAACAGAACAGAAGTTCAAACACACCATGAAGTTAATAGTAAAGCTTATGGAAAAAATCATAAGATGGAAATGTTACTCCTTTTTAGCTCTCTTAGTTCATTCAATTCTGATTTGTCATTTTCTCCCAAATACTTAAAAAAGTCAAGTATGTCAAATTTTAAAAAATACAAGACCACACTTATGTCTGCAAGAAACTCCTCCCCCCTTACCCCTCTTAAAACTGACAAATCCCCCAAAAATAAGATGAAGGGGGAATTGTCCCCCATATTTTCAAGCTGGCACTAACCCTATGGTTTGGGCATCAAAAGTCAAAACCCAGACTGACGCACACCTTAAGAATTCAGCATAAAGTTAACTAACATTACTGGTATACATAACATTCTTACGAGGCAATGGTAGGCCACTTCTCAGGATGAAGCAATAATGCATTGTGATTAAGACAGTTTGTGATTGGCACAAGACAAAATTTCCTATCTGCAAAGCAGACTTGCCTTTTTTTCCTTCTTTTTACTTTGCATTACATGTTCTGTGAGAGAGACCATATGGCCAGTTGCCTAAGTAACTACCATCCATAATTGTCTGCTGTGAACTGAGGCTGCACGAAGACTTTACAAATGCAAATTTTTTTCAGAATCATTCTCTCTGGAAATGATTTTACGAGCAGATTTGTGTTCCAAGAGGTGTTAGATATTATGCTTGAACAAATTCTGAGAAGTCCTGAAAGAGTGTAATGAGTAGTGTTTTTACTGGTGGGTACCTGACTGACAAAGTTACTACCCTGGTAGAATAATTACAGTTACTACCAGGGTAGCTTTTTGCTATGGGTTTTTTTTTGATCTTGGCGAAAGGGCGAGGTTATTGCAACTTACAAACTGTATTTTCTTTCATCTCATTTATATTTTAATGCCCAAGGTGTGTTGTATATTGTACCTAGCTGTACATTGTTACTATATGGGAGAAATCTCGGCCCAGGAAATGTATCAGAAAGATTTTTAACTGTTGTTATAAGTTATCAAAGGAACAATGTGTACAGTAGGTAGGGGGTTTTTGAAAAGAGTAACAGGGAAGCAGTTTAACAGAAATTTGAACACATGCAGAAGGTGCAGTGACAAACGTATTGTACCTTAAATATTTCACGATGCATACGTTAAGTACTGCACATTGGACACAAAGCCGTCGTAGGTACATCACATTAGTGGCGCTAAGGTCAAATTAAATATTCCCCTCAGATTTTCAAACTCACGATAGTAAGAATCAATGCCACAAGTGAAGCACATTTAGTAAAGCATTGTGATAAAGTTTGTTACCAGTGGCATCCAATTGTAGAAGAGAAGATGGGCCGATGGGTGGAGTCACCAATCATACGTATATAAAAAGCACTGAAGTCAGAAGTAGCAGGGTTACAGTCGGGTACCCTGCAGGTAATGTGTTCCGGGTACCGGGGTACAAATTTCCTACCCCATGAAAACCCTAGTAATGAGTTTTTGCAGTCAGCATAGAAGTGTAAAAATACTGTAGGCCAAGTTCTGTGTTTTGTCCCGAGAACTGTCAGGACTACCTTGTTAGTGCGGCCGATATGTATAGTGTGCGTATATATTATGTAGGCCCAAACATACAAAGAATAGCCCATTTACACAGATCTAGAGCACCTACAGTTGTAAATGCAATTAATGGCTACTCTCTGGATGACATTCCTTCCAGGGCTGGTCATGAGAATTTTTCAGGAGGGCAAGCAACTGCCCGCCTTGCTTTAGCTGTTACACTTCAAGGCGGGCAATTAATTGCCCACCCAAGATTTTAGGCGGGCAGTTGTGTAAATATAAAATTTACATTTAAAATTATTTTAGCTAAAAGCATAACGCGTATTGTACAAACTGAACTGCAAAGAAACCTTGTTGCATAATAAAAACAAGAATGAGGATGAACACTTTCATTTTTAATTGCAAGAACTGCGCAAAACTCAGGCTTGACTCAACCACCCCATGTAACCAATGGGGAGGTTTTGACATGAGCAAAGGGCAGTGCGTACCACAAATCACCTGGAGCACAAATCATGGGGGTCATGGGGCCATAATTTCCCTCTCTGAAAATAAATGTTAGGGGGAAGCACCCCCCACCCCCACCCCAGCCAGATCAAAACTTAGATATGCAACACTCATAACAAAAACAGTGGCGCCATGTTTTCTAAAATCATGTTATAAATCAGTCGAAACATGAAAATGATTGTATCTCAACTTGCCACAAATACCCCCATTAGCAACATCATGGCACCCTTCAGGGTAGAGTTGGTGCTCTATTCCCTTCTACCATATGCACCACTGTGGACACTGGGCTGACCAAGTCCAGGGTAACATATGGCGGAGCCACTCCATGAATGATGCCAGCAAGGGTCTAAAGATTAACTGACATCCGTACAGTAGGGCCTATACCAATATTCCTTCTTCCAAGTCAATGGTACATAATGTAGTCCACAGAGATGCCAACATTTGTCATAGAGAAATAGTAATGTTTTTTAAATGACGTACGCCATTAATAATGCCGTCCTGGGGGAGGGGTCTAAGGGGAGGGGGTGTCCCCCTCCCCTTTGGAAAATTTTGCTTATATGAAGGGGGCTTAGATGCAAAATGGTGCAGTCTTTTGCACATTTTGCACTTATTTTGTGTTGAAGAATTTCCATTTTCAAGTTAAGTTTGGCAGTCATTTAGGCCAAATTTGGGCAGATTATTTGGACAGGCTTGCCATATTTATGGCGCTTCAAAATTCTTAAAGGGAAATCCCCTGCAAACCCTACCCTTATGGGTATATGGATGTGTTGCCCAAAGTGATCCTTCACTGTAAAAAATTTCTGTAGATTTACAGAACAAAAAACAAAGAAATACATAAACAAAACGGAAAAAGTGCTGTCAATTTGTTGCAACAAAGTGATAGCACTTTTTCCGTTTCCTCTTTGTATTTCTTTATTTTTTGTTCTGTAATCCAACGGACGTCTGTAGACATTTTTACAGTGTTTGTAATACAGTTGCTCACACAGATGTGTTAGCACTTTTGTTCCCGAAAGGGAATTCCCCAGAATTGCACAATCAGTCTGTGTAACGTTTAGCAGCCTAACGCCGTGATAATACAAGTCCCACAGCTTATATCCCAAAATGCAAATTCAGAAGTCTGTAGTACATATTAAAAATTCATTTACGGTTACACAGTCATATTTTGATACAAACTGATTTTATGACTTATTGTTCACATAAAAAATGTCAAACAAAACCATCGTTAAAATCGGGAATAAATAAGTCAGCCTGTACTTGAATGATTTGAATCCTAGCTCAAATTCTGAGCCGCGCGGTACGGTAATCCAGTCCTTTACAAACTATAACGTAACAGCCCTTACTTGCAACAAATGTCTAGGCTGTACGTAACTCTCTCTGGGTCTTGATAATTTTCTCGGCCGATCATTACCACGGCCTTGCGCAAAAGTAACCGCAGTGATGTGTTTCAATCTCCCTTAATTTCTTTCATACAACTCTTCTGAAAAATATCCATAATACACACAGAATGCTGTTCTGTGTCTATGACATTAAAAAGTTACGATACCTAAACCCAGGCTACTCATCTTGTTGCAACGGAGCTCACTCCGTACACGTGTCCATGTATGATATGATACGGCATAATATAGCACACACTGTACAGTATAGTGCATGAAAAATGATTGTACAGTAGAACGGCCATTTTACGTACGCCAGCCAAAGACCTGAAGACCAAAGACACCAAACTGCAGTACACGGAAACGGACATTGCACAGTTGCACTACATATCCTAACGTATGTTGTGTATGTATTCTACAGCCTATGCTGCACACGTGTTTCGTTTTGCTAACTTTTACGCACATGAATGACGCATTGTGAGCATGCGATTCGAAAATATGTCCGTACGGCAACTCCTACCATCACATGAAGTGAATCAACGAGTGGATTTCTGTCTTTTTTATCTTTCTTTTTTGATCTCCAACCGAGTTTTTAATTATACAGTTTAAAACACGCCTTGTTTTACTTGAAAAACGTAAATACATGAACAAGGATTATTGATGAAGGCCTGTAAGAATATTAACACACCTTATGTTACGCAAATCGGAAGATTTTGGCACATCATCGTAATGGCGTAATGCCAGTGTAAAAATCGTAATCATTACGGCAAAATCGTAATTGTTGGCATCTCTGAGTCCAGGTGAGGATCCAGAAATTTCAAAAAGGGGGAGGGGCTAAAATCCCCCTTCAGTATTCTCCTAGATTAACATTATGCTAATTTTTGCATATTGTTGATGTGGCGAAATGGGGGGGGGTGAGGTCGGGAAAGCCCCCCCCCCCTTGGATCCGCGCCTGCTGTAGTCGGGCCCAGGCCTACAGTCTGGAAAATGGCAGTGACAAGTTAGATCTAATCTCAAAGCTTTGTGTCCTTCTTGTGAGAAATTAAGTGAAGTATGCACAAAAATCATACTTATTCCCCTTTAATATAATGGGTATATACTTTGATCATTATCTTCTGACAGGAGTGGGGGAGCTAGGTTGGGACCATGGGCCACAATCATTTCGTCAGGTGGTAACTGATGAATCCTCCACCCCCACGTAGCAACAAAATGAGGATATAGAGTGGTGTTATGTTCATGTCACTTTAAGGACTTCAAGAGACTAAAACTATTTGCTTCTCGTAACAGTAATATGTATGGCAAAAGGCTTAGAAAATATTCAAGTAGGTTTGACAAGAAAAGACCTATTCTGGCCATAAATATGTCTGAACTCTCATACCAACATGTCAGACAACATTTGATAACACTTTCAAACAAAGATGATTGGTAAATTTTAGACCCTGTAGCTCTACGAGTAAGCAGACATTACTTCTGCATATTGCAGCATCTTGGTAGGCCTATCCATGTATTTTACACGTTAGGCAACGGCAAAATTGCAAAGCCCCTCTAGAGAAATTTTCCTCGTGGTAAAAAACGTTCCAATCAAAAATTGTCAGTACTAAGTAGATACTTGTTTGAGAGTCTTTTGAACATGTCAGGACAATGGTTTTGTCATTTTTGACAAATTTGGTAATGTTTGACAGTGAATTGACACTCAAAAACGATGTATTTTAAGACAGTACTCTCTACAGTACACGATGCATGCAGCAAGCTGTAGCTTACTTGTGCAATCGAACCATGTAAAATCAAGCTGTGCGGCATGCTAGTTTGTGCGGCATTGTCAGATTGTACGGCTGGCTGTGTTCGCTACGGAAGTTGCTGAATATTTTGGCGTGGAAAGTCTTTTTTGGGTCTTTTAAATGTACGAATCTGCATGTATTCTGATGGTTTTAGCATTGTATTTTCACACGGGCGATCATATTTTCTCAAGGTGGGCAGTTTGTTGCCCAGCACACAATTTAAGGCGGGCATTTTGTTGCACACCTTGGCAAGTGTTTTTGCTTCCAAGGCGGGCGTTTAGGCGGGCACGGGCGATCGCCCGGGTCATATGACCAGCCCTGATTCCTTCAAACAGTATAACTCCACTCTGGCTGGTCTATGATGACTTGTACACAGTTCTGTGTCACTATAGCCTCGAGCAGTTGAAACTAAGTGCAGGCTACTGTGGCTCTGTCCTGGATGTGTACTAGACCGGTGCCTCTGTTTAAATTGGAGGAGGTGCTAGAAGGAAACTAAGTACAAAGAATTTTTTACATAACATCACAAGTCAAAGGGTAAAGAAGTTGAAGGGCTAAAGCCCCATAAGATACCCTGCAGTCCAGACCTATGTAAAACAAAACTCAATCCAAACCAAAAACCCAACAAAGCCCAGCACAATCAGATTCTACCACAGTCACAAAAACTTGTGAATATTTATCATGAAGTAATGGCCTGAAGTGGGAATAACAACCCACTCAGGTTGAATATTCCACTCATGGGCAACTCTATGTGAGAAGCTAAACTTTCTAATGTGAAGCCTTAAAAACAACTTCACCAGCTGCTTACAAGTTACAATGGCCTCGAACACGGTGAATTAGCACAAACCTATTGGCCTAGGCCTAAGTAGTTACAATCAGACACAGTATTCCAGAGTAATTATAGCATACCCTGCACATCAATAGCTCCACCTTGTAGCCGGCTCAGAAAGTTTGACCTCACCTAGGGCCACCGATTTTCCGCGATCGCGGAAAAATACGGAAAAAAACGGAATTGACGATTTTTTACGGAAAATTACGGAATTTGCGATTTCATATCGCGTCCACAAAAAAGTAAGCACAGAACAAGATTTTTGCATTTTTAACGAAGCATAGACAAATTTATTCTCCACAAATCAAGGGCACTTGAGGACTTTTACACTTCTGACGTACGTATCTGATTCGAGAACAGAAAATAGGTATAAAGGCTCCCATATTTTACGTGACGTGAAACTACTATGGCTAACTGTTAGTTTTCATTCACCGATCACGTCGGAAGATTCCGTGTATCGTGTTTTGTACTGGACTGTACTAAGGTAGTAGTGCTACATAGTATTAGTAGCCTATCCCCTCAGTTCTCTGCAAAAATACATAACTAACGTTACAGTATCTTAGCACTTCAAGGCCACTAAAATTCCACTCAATTTACTTGGTGCACGCATCTCATGGGGCCCTATCGATATGAATATATTTTTTGTAAACTGTCTTGCCCAAAACTTACTGTACGTCCAGTTTAAAAAGATTCTCCAAATGAAACGCAAGCCCGATATATTCCCGTAATCGAAAAACTGTCGCAACTCCCTGGATAATTGCCGGTGGGGGTGCATGAATTTACACGGGGCCGGGGCCGCTTCCCTTAGTTCATTCATGACCGACGCCCTATGTAACAGCGCGGGCAATACACGGTCCTTGCACTATGTATTGCACACCGTACTGGGTGTACTACGAAGGTGAACTTCAACTTCGCAAGAAACTTTCTTGGGAAGTTATGACGCACTTGTTTTGGCAATTTACGTGTACGCACGCGCATGTTATGACAATTAAAAATTAACAAATAGGAATGTGGGAAGTGGAATAATTTATGCAGGATAACGAGGCACGTGTTTAAAAATGATAGATGATTTAGCACTGGAACTTGGAAAAACGTAGCGATGTCATTGCATGTCGCCCTGTAGTATGGTTCGTAGACTATGCAGATGTACGGCATTGATTGTCCGTGGCATGCACACCTCTAAGGTAATACTGTGTGAACTTTGACGCAACAATTCGATGATCGTTATCATTTGGAGAGCTTTAAATTTTGCAAATCTTGTGAGTATCAGTGCTGATATTTTGTGCAGGAACTTGAAGAAATGTGTGTTTGGGGGAATTATTCAGTTATTTGCAGAAACCAGAAGTGTATTTTAGCCCTGTTTCCAGTTTTCCAAAATCGGTGGTGGTAATCCTTTGAGTGATAAAATTTTACCCATGCTATTTTATTCCCGATTTATTTGACAGATGATCGGTCGCACAATAACTATAAACCAGGTTCGTAACTTGTAGGTGTGCATGCGGGACACTTGCAAGAGGAAATAAGTTTAACGGAAGATCACGGAAACTTATAATTGCCATTTATATCTGAAACGGAAATCTACGGAAAAGGGAAAGTTGAAAACGGAAAAAAACGGAAAATGAAAAGTGGAAAACGGAATTTACCATTTTGTGAAGCGGAAAATCGGGGGCCCTACTCACCTCCTAGCACTTCTTCTAACAAAGAAGCATTGCAGGCAGCATGAAATTATCTAAGTCCTACCCCTCCTCCATCAAGTGGCTACATGGATATGGAGTCAAAACCGGGAGGCAAGCGTCAATATGCATAAGTTATGTAAAATCTTTTGTGGAAAAAATCCAAGTCCAACCTGTCTTTCTACGAGTGGCTACGTGGATACTGAGTCAAAGATAAATCTGTGACCAAAAAACATACCTAACCCTAACCCCTAACACTAACCCCTAACACATGACTAGCATTGCAAGCAGCCCGGAAATATTCTAAGTTCTTCACATCTTTTATGAAGTGGCTACGCGGATATGGAGTCAAAGTCAAAAGTATTAGAGTGTGTTATATTAGTTTAGGCTACACAATTTTCACACATGCATTAGTTTGTATTATTTTGCCTACGGGTGTTTGTATTCAAATTGCACATCTTACACAGTGTGCATGGTATTACATAACATAACATAACATAACATAACATAACATAACATAACATAACAGGTTAAAGGGCAAAGGAGGGCTAAGGCCCCATAAGATGCCCTGAAGTCCATACAACCTTAACTGAAAACAAACAACCAACCAACACCAAACGAGCCCAGCACAAATTAGATCCTACCACAGTTATGGAAGAAC
The DNA here is from genome assembly GCA_029531755.1 of Holothuria leucospilota. NCBI lineage: Eukaryota > Metazoa > Echinodermata > Holothuroidea > Aspidochirotida > Holothuriidae > Holothuria > Holothuria leucospilota. The sequence goes on along the minus strand of CM055968.1, from coordinate 12,841,295 downwards.
TTGTCGATGTTAACCTTAAAGCAGTGCACAGATGTAGAGTTAACTACCCACTCAGGCAGACTATTCCACTCGTTAACAACTCTATGAGAGAAGCTGAACTTCCCAATGTCGAGCCTTGCAAAACACTTAACTAGCTTCTTACAATGGCCTTGAACCTGAGAATTACTTTGAACCCTTAAATAATTGCAAGATGACAAAGGATTCCTTTCAGAGGGAAATTTGTACACCTGAAGCATGTCCCCCCTAATCCTTCTCAACTCCAGAGTGGTAAGCCCAAGATGCTTAAGTCTAACATGATAAGGTAGGTGTTTCACCTCTGGTATAAGGCAAGTGGCTCTCCTCTGAACCTGCTCTAAAAGAAACTTGTCCTTTTCATAGAAGGGACTCCAAGCCTGGGCTGCATAGTCAAGGTGGGGTCTTACCAACTGCTTAATACAGATTTAGTACAATTTCTTTACTAAAACTACTGAAATTCCTCTTGATCAATCCAAGCACCCTGTTAGCCCTAGCAGCAGCAGCTGCACACTGTCTAGATCTGCTTTAAACTGCCTGTAATAACTACAACCAGATCCTTCTCAAAAGTCACATCACTCAGAATACTACCATTCATGTTATAATCATAGCTGAAATTTTTAGGACCAAAGTGAAGGACTTTGCACTTATCTGCATTAAAAGACATCTGCCAAGTCTGAGACCAAGTATATAACCTATCCAAGTCTTTTTGCAGTAAGGAGGCATCATCCTTATCACTAACTTTCCTATAGAGCTTCGTATCATCAGCGAACTTGCTACTACTAGAGGTGAGAGAGCTATCAATATCATTGATGAAAATCAAGAAAAGAAGCCGGCCAAGAACAGAACCCTGTGGAACTCCACTTGTAACTTCTTTCCGAGAAGAGAAATTACCACTGACAACCACTCTCTGAGATCTACCATTGAGCCATGAATTTATCCAGTCAGCACAACTGCCCTTGATGCCTAATCTATGCAGTTTAACCATAATTCTACCTAATGGAACTTTATCAAAAGCTTTTTGAAAATCCAGGTATATGACATCAACACTGTGACCAGAATAGTGTTCGACCGATCATCTGTTAGATAATCGGCATCGGGCCGATTATCGCACAATCGGTAAGTAATCAGCATCGGTAAAATTTTGTCATTCAACCGATTACCACCACCGATTATTTGAAAACTGGAAACAGGGCTAAATACACTTCAAAGTTTCTGCAAAAATCTTTATAATTCACCAAAACACGCATTTCTTTAAGTTCCCGCCCAAAATATCAGCACTGATACTCACATAACTTGCAACAGTTTAAGCTCTCCAAATGATTGCGATCATCGTAATTGGTGCCGTAACTCTAGTGCAGCACAGTTCAGGTGCGTGAAAGGGCACACAGTACTACCTACAAGGCATGCCACAATCTGCATACAAATTGTACTACAGGAAGAAATGACTTCGCGCTACGTTTTTCAAGTTTCAGTGCTAACCACATCATCTGTACACATTTGGTGCACATAGGTACTGTAGCAACTTTGGAAACTCGAGGCTCATTATCCTGCATAAATTATGCCACTTCCCACATTCCTTTCGTTAAATTTTTAATTACCTATGAACCGCACATGCGCACACGTAATTGCTGTACAGTTCTTGCAAAGTTGAAGCTCACCTACGAAGCACACCAGTACAGTGTGTAATACATAATGCAAGCTACGTGCATTGCCCGCGCTTTTTACGTAGCACGTTGGTCATGAACTACTCCGTGCTCCTAACTGATGAACGAAGGGAAACGGGCCCGTGTTAAATTCACGCTGAAACGGCAACAGTTTTTCGATTACGGGAATTTATCGGGAATTAGTTTTACATTTCATTTGGAGAATCTTTTACATAAGACGTAAGTGTTGGGTAAGACGCTTTAAAAAGGGTTTAAAAAATATATATCCATATCGTTATGGAACCATGAGATGAGTAAATCAAGTAAATTGAGTGGAATGTTTAGTGGCCCTTAAGTGCCAAAGTAGATAGTTTTGCTTAAAACTGGGGTGGATAGGCTACTATATAGCACTACTACAGTCCAGTACACACCTTTACACGGAATCTTTCGACATGATCGGTGTATTGAACCACTGTAGGCAGAGCCGTATGTAAGCCGACAGACTCTTTGGTTAACGTTAAGCCTGTGACATTGTACGAAAGCATGTATTTATGGTTGATTTTTATCTCAGTATTTCTAGAGGAAATCCTTCAAAAAACAATGTTCCATTCGTGGAACGTGGGGTACTGTTCTTAATCGTTCATCTCCAGTGTGAAGGTTATGTTATGGTGTGTGAACAAAGTTAGAAATATCAAATATGCGACTGACGGCGAGAAAACATGACCTTCCTATACATGTAAATAATCAGTGATCGGTAATCGGCATCGGCCCGATTGTGTTATTGAATAATTGGTAATCGGTGATTACCGATTATGGCATAATCGGTCGAACACTAGACCAGAATCAAGAGATAAAGACACATCCTCAAGAAAGCTTAGTAAATTAGTAACACAAGATCTACTAGGTAAGAAACCATGCTTTGACAGACTGAGTAACTAGGGCTGTGCATTTCCGGTTAATTCACTATCCGTTTAACCGTTTTTATTAACCGAACGGTTAACGGTTAATCGAAAATAAAAACAAGTCAAGGTATATAAACAAAATAAACATTTCGGAAGAGCGCCATCACTTAAATACCAAAGTTTATACACTTAAAATGGCGCCGGTAGTGATTGATGATCGTCGAAGTAGCGTGCAAGTTAAAACGTTTGCATTAGTTGCGATGTTTTGGCAAGCAGTCTGTACGCATGGGCGAATCACGCATTTATTCAAACTTTTCACAAACATGCATACTTTTTGTTATGCCACTGATTACCGTTTTCGAGATTTTTGCGGTCTAACATAGCACCGTAAGATGAGAAGCCTATAGATATCACTGGTATTATCGCAGTTCAAGACACACTTCTCCGGCTACAGCGATACAGTATCACACACGCCCAGAGCAGTGGCGAGTACAAACGTACCACATACAGTGTACTATACTGTGCCTTGTGACCTTGCTGCAATTCATACGTAATATGGGCTTGTCTACAGTAAAGGAAAATATTCAGTGTGTGTTTTTTGCTTTGATGATATTTTGAAAGATGTCACAATGGTTTGGTGATTTTACAGTTCACCACACTTGGAGGACTGTAGAGAGATAATAAAGACAATTTTATCAATGTCTAACTTATATAAAGGATGTTTTGGGCAGAATATGGGGCTATTTTGGCCTTTTTTACCACCTATAAGTGTTACATAGGATGTGGAATAAATTTATGATGTGAGTGGGACCTTTGCAGATGTGACTGATGCAGGTTCTTTGTCTTCATTCATAAATGTAATGTACAAAGTAAATGGTAAATGATAAATGAATATTTTTAGGTGCACAAACACCGCAAAATTTTATCAGCAATTTGGAGTAAAATTTTGAGATTTGTCCGTCCATCTGGATATTAAATCTTAATAGTTGATATTTTAACTGAAAGAAAAGATTTCCAGAGCTAAGGTTATGATGTAACACTTAACCTTGATCATGTGCAGTACCACAAATAAAATAATCCAGCAGTAAATGCATCATAGTCAATTGCGGAGCACATGATGGTTACGTTGGTAACATGTCTGTCCCCTAATGGTTACGTTGGTAACTATCATATTAACAGGCCTGTAGGACACAAATTACCAGAGAATTTGATAAAACTGCATCTGTTTGCAGATGGCCATATTTGTCACTGGTTTGTGTGCTTTCCTCCATCTTTTTGCTTACAACAAGGGTATGAGAGCCTTCAAGGCGATGTCCGTCCAGATGTTACCAACGTAACCATGTCCTTGTCGGTAGTATAACGTAGGCACATGGGGACATTGGTTTTTGATGAATGTTTCACATGTTATCAGTTTACACTTCAGGAAAGAGCAAAACTTGTGTCACAATGCATTCAAGTGTTTAAAGTGCTTAATTTTCTCGAACATAGTTTGGTTACGTTGGTAACGAGGACGGACATGTCCGTCCTTGTTACCATCGTAACCATTGATCTCCATACTAGTCCATGTTTAACTAATGGTAATGCAATTTCAGTGAAAAAGTGTTTGTTCTTTATCATTCTATTAAATACAGGGTTTATTTATACATATTGTCCTCCTTAAAGATTTCTGGAGCAAAGAGTTTCCATGTCTGTCCCCGTTACATACGTAACCAGTAACACTTACCACTTAAAAAGTGGTGATAGGTGAAAAGAACTATCTTCCTGCTCTCAGGAAAAAATTGAGACTACCAATCAAACAAAATAACACAACAAAAATTTATTCTTAGAGGACTTCAAATTTCACCCCCTTTGTAACACTTTTATACCCCTTTATTGTAGACAAGCCCATATACGTGTGTCTGCAAAGAATTCCAGCACCGTTATGTCGTAAAGGTGTGAAAATTTTTACCCATATGTATTACCGCATGCTCCGTAAACAATTGTAACGTTGAATTTTAACGTGTCATACATCGCATACCTTTTTACCAAATACCTACAGAAAATACCAGTTTCTTCGTAATTATGAACGGCAAAACTTTTCGATAACGGCAGCTACCCTCATACTTTATGTTATAACGGGACTCGGGCATAGTTGTCTCATACGCAATACTGTATAGTACAATGTACGTACGGTATGTCATGAACGATCGTTCATGCAACGTGCGAAGTAGCGAAGCACATGGCTGGCCGGCCGGCCCGGTTCGATCAGCAAGCTCAATCAGCTCTGCTAATTACAAATACTATACTGTACTGTACAATGCACATAAGTGCAGTGCGCCGGTTCGTTCAGCAAGTCCAACGAACTGTGCTAATTATGTTCGAAAAAAATATGATTATGCATGAAGTTCACCATTGGAATGCTCCATATTTTATAATTTGGGGTTAATAAATAAAATGGCCGAAAGAATTTCACTCATCTTTGCGAATTTGGGGGGTTGAAAATTTTCCAGGAATTATACTAACGTTCAAAAAATTATAAAAAATGTTTAATCGGTGTTTTGTTAAAATTATTAAGTTAGCTTAAATGGGGAGGCTAACGTAGTTACAAATATTTTAGTTGCGCCTACAAGGCTTGCAAGCCAAGGTTGCATAATTAAGCCCAGGACTACATAGCTTGGTCACTATTTTGTGCAGACTGCATATGTTTTGAGACTGATGAACTGTAAACACGTAACCTTGGAAGTTAAGCCCGGGAAAATTCCCGAATTGCATTTATCTTGAGCGATATTAAGCATATATTTTTCTGCCGTCTAGAGGTAACCTTTTAGTCATATTTATCAAGTTTACGGTGCTCCACACTTTTAAAAGGTATGGTGGATTGTTGTAGGGTGTACTGCATAGTTTAATCCCTGCACCCTTGATAATTTTAATCCTTTTCAAAAGTTTCGTGAAAGAGTTTATTGTCACTTTATTTCGGCAAACCACTCCCAGATCATGGGGCGAACGGATCGATATACCAGTCAAAGCAACGCAATGCAGACTGTGAAACTGACATTATACAGGTCTTTTTTTAAACCTTCTGTAATTTTTCATCCAAAGTTTACCCATTGTTACGTGGTTTTTTGGCAAGCAACTTCTGCGGTTTACTGCATAAACGAGTTTAGGTATAATGGTAAACTGCGGCCACAGATTTATTAGGATGCAAAAACGGTTAAACGAAACAACATTTGGCGGTCGTTTAACCAATCGATCGGTCGGTTAACCGGTTAACCGTTTAACCGTCGCAGCCCTATGAGTAACCCATTATCTAAAAGATATTTAAGCAAGCAATCCTTGATTACAGATTCCATAACTTTGCACACAACACTGGTTAAACTGAATGGCCTATAACTGCAACATACAAGGCAAATGCATATCTACTGTAGACTAGGTCCCTAAAACCTAACACAAGACTAGCATTGCAGCAGCCTGAAAATATTCTTAGCCCTTCATATCTTTCTTGAATTGGCTATGCGGATACGGAGTCAAAGTCGAAAGTATTATGCACTTATCAATTGAATGACGCACCCCACTACCCCCGGACATGGTCAGTTAAATGTGGGTCATTGACGTGTGACAGTGTGACTCACATGTCTGTCATTGTACCAATATTGTCTATCACTGGAGTGACAGAGGGGTGAGTCATGTTACCTCAGATGTCAGTCACTTTACAGACCAAGGGGTGAGTCATTGTGGGTCATTTGCCATTACTCCTCATGTACAATTATAACCGCTGTCAGTCACTTTGGTGACGCACATGTCAGTCAAAATCGCAAATTGTTTATCAGTTAAGTGACTGGGGGGTACGTCAGTGGTATGACTGACCATGTCCGGGGTAGTGGGGTGCGTCATTCAATTGGTAAGTGCATTACAGCGTGTTACTAGTTTAGGCTTCAAGATTTTCGCATGTGCATTTGGCCTAGTATATTTATTTTGCCTGGGCGTGTTTGTAGGCTATTGAAATTATAGCATGGTGGGACTGGAATTCGGTCACCTTCATGAATGCGCGATGCTGTACAAAATGGTATGGACTGAACGAATTCCAGTCCCTGCTGAATTGCAGTCCCTTTAGTATACAACTTACACAGTGTGCACGGTATTACATACAAGGCAAATGGATGTCTACTCTAGGCTAGGTCTAGTGTGCGACAATTTGTAGCCGGCTACGAGGTGATACTATCATATCAACGTGCAGAGTATTCTATAATTGTAGGCCTAAATGAATTCCTACCAGAAAAGGAATTTGAAAACTTGCAGCATATCCCTCCTGAATTCAGTTATTTTCCGCCCCTAAAAAAAGTTATTTTCCGCCCTGGTTTTTAGGGGCGGAAAGTAACGGCACAGAATGGAATACCTGCGCGAGTTGAAGGCTTGACAAACTAAAACTAAATTTTCTTATCATTGAACGTCTCTCCATATGCATCGATGTCTTTTATACAACAATCCATAGCCTAGTACATACTTATGCTGACTTTTTTTCTCGCTAGCACTTAGGCTTGTGCATTGCAGTGTGTACGCGAATACAGTATGTATACACGTATGTTAACGTATACAGTGCTGTGCATGCATATGGACGTGTACGTACATTGGTGTGAATAAGTTCTAATACACATACAACTGCAGCTGCACTATATAGGCTAAGGCTTGGTAGATCATACATACTCAAATACAATCCCACGATTTCATCGTTTTGTGGTCTCAGAAATGAAAAAAGAGAAGTAGGCTAGTTACAATTGTAAGTTAATCTTTGATTCCGAATGTTATTTTCCGCCCTTGAAATTTTAGGGGCGGAAAGTAACGGTACCCATCCCTCCTAATCTTTTTTAACTCAAGAGTGACAAGTCCCAGACATCTGACGCCTATCATTATAGCCCCATTTCTAAGGCTTTTGATACGGTCCCTCATAGCCGTTTGCTTTGTAAGTTACAGAATTATGGCATTAAAGGCCATACTCTTACTTGGATTTCTAACTTCCTTAAGTTACGCAAGCAGAGGGTTGTGGTGGGTGGTGATTTTTCGGATTGGGTGGATGTCATCTCTGGTGTCCCCCAAGGTACTGTTTTAGGTCCTCTCTTATTTTTAGTCTATATTAATGACCTGCCTGATAATATCTCTTCTGAAGTCAGACTTTTTGCTGACGATTGTGTTATTTATAGACAGATAAAGAATAACCTCGACCAGGTTCAACTCCAAAAGGATTTAAACACCCTTTCTGAGTGGCAAAATAAGTGGCAAATGCACTTTAACACCAAAAAGTGTTTTTCTATGAGGATCACTCACTCAAGGAATCCCAAACTTTTTAATTATACTCTAGACAAAGATATCCTTGAGTTCACTGCCTCTCATACTTACCTAGGTGTTGACATTTCAAACAATCTTACCTGGAATAGACATATTAACCATATCACTTCGTCTGCAAATAGGTCTCTGGCGTTTATCAGAAGGAATCTATACTCCTGTCCCAGGAGTGTTAAAGCTAATGCCTACCTTACTCTTGTCAGGCCTTTATTGGAGTATTCATCTTCCGTTTGGGATCCCTACACCGTTTCCCTATCCAATAAGGTTGAGCAAATTCAACGTAGGGCTGCTAGGTTTGTCTGTAATGACTATTCCCCCCATAGTAGCGTGACTGAAATGTTAAAAGATCTAGGGTGGGATAGCCTTAAAGTCAGGCGTACTGTCAACAGGCTAGCAATTTTTCACAAAGCCAGATTGGGTCTCCTAGCCTTGCCAATGAACAACCTTCAACCGGTCCGGCGGCCTTCTAGGCATCATCATTCAAATAGCTTTTTACATATACCAACCAATAAGGACTGCTACAAATACAGTTTCTTTCCTCGGACCGTCAGGGACTGGAACCTTCTCCCCCAGAACATAACAGATCTCGAGGACCCCAAGCAGTTCAAGAGCGCAGCCTTGAGGATTCTCAGACGGGACGACTAACTTCATGCGCACACCCAACCCTGCACGTTTGACTCCACCAGGAGTGTTGTGCAGTATTTATCCAGATCCAGATCCAGATCCATGGGAAATTACGCACTTGAGCCCGAGGAATAAGCCGAGTGGCCCTCTTAACTTGCTTTCAAAGAAACTTGCCACTTACTGTCTGGGGTGAGATTAGGGAGCCTTTAATAGACCTTGGCTACCCTAGGCCTATAAAGTTGTAATCATATATGCAGTTCTCATTTTAGAAGAAGGTAATGAATGAAACACACAGCACTGAACGTTGAAACACACAACAACTCAGCACGACAGCAGGGTTAACATTTTGATGAGCCTAGGCGAAGGATCTTCCGTTGTACAACAACGTTAGGCTACAAAAGTAAAGTCCTTACCCTCTAATGTATCCATTTCTTCCACAGGGTCACTACGACGGTTTTCTTGTTCTGGTGAAGAGTAATGATTCATGGTTGCTGTCGAATTCTTTGACTTCTTCTTCCAAGCCTTTTTGTCGTTTTTCTCTCGATCTAATGTAGATCCTTTAGAGGATACTGAATGAACAGACCCTTTCTCACTATCGCTCACAGGGGACTTGCGAGACGCCGCTGATGGCACCCTTGAGTGCTTACTCACGATCCGCCCAATTGCGGCTGCTTTAACCCTTGAAACCAAGGGACCCTCATGTGGAAATGAAAAACACCTTGGTGGTTTCTCTTTTTAAGAAAAATTCGCGACGAATGCACTTCGAATTTAATCGGTCCGACGATACCACTTCGACAGTCTTGCCAGCCTGCCTGCAGTATCAACATAAAATTACAGTACACACGTACATCATGCATCCCGTGCGCAGACTAGACCGACTAAGGCACCAAATACTATCCGTACTGCCAAGCAATGCAAGCAGCACAAGTACATGCGCTACTATACTGCAATTATTTCCATGTAACTTGCTAGCGTACCGTATACAACACTAAATCAGGGAATTGCAATGCTAAATCGTGTACTTAGAGCAGTGCGGTACGTGTATACGAAATCGTGCACAAAATGTACGAGTCATGTACAGTGCGCGAACTTTTTCCCCCAACAGGAAGCGCAATGCATTGTTGGTAATATAAGGTACCGGTTTTGTTGGTCGGTCGAAAAAGAATGAAATACAATAATCCAATATTAAGCAGTGATGTTTTCTGTCACCTGGACATAAATACTTATAGGCCTACCTTCTAGCAGTGTTGTAACGGGTCACCCTTTGGTCGAGCCACAGGTCAAGTCAAGTCATTCGTCACATTTTCAAGTCAAGTCAAGCACATTTTCAAGTCAAGTCAGAAATTTTGGTCGAGTCAACTCGAGTCAGTTGCTGGTGTCTAAAAGTCAACGCAAGTCACACTAGTACGTACATGATCATAGTAAATTTAAAACTGGTATTTCATCTTTGGTATGACCTATAGACAACTGGTTCCTTTCTGCCTCTGAAGTGTACCTGTCACTGACTGCAATCTTTTTCTATGTGATATGCCACAGGTACAAATTGTTTTCACATATCTTTACATGAAATTTGCCAGGAGTACGTTGCACATTCCAAGGTACCACACGTGACTTGTACCCCACACACGAATGCTGTAACTACTCGGGCAAGCAATATTAATGTATATCTGCTGGCCGTGGCACAATTTCACTTTCACTTTGCCACGTAGGCCTAACGTTAGATGTCGTCGCACAATGATCCACAGATGGCCAAGCCATGGCGTAACATACACTTTTATCGAACAAGGAGGTCAAGGACCTAGTAGCACTGCGTGCACTTCTCGGAAATAAACTCTCCTTCAATAACGAATGAAAATGGCCACAGCGACCAGGGGCAGGATTTGATTTCTGAAAATGGAGGAGGGGGAAAACCCGTGTGAACTGCCAAAGGCTAGTCTGAGGGTCTAAGGGAAGCCCATTTGGAACAATAATTTTATAAATGTGAGATCCAGAACTCAGGGTAGGTGCGCGCGAAGCGGGCTGAAATAATCGCCGGGAATGGCACTTGCCAGGCTTGATAGCAGCCATCAAGAAGTGCAATTTTTGTGAACAAAATGTAAAGTTTGATTTTATTTTATTACACATTTCTGTGAGGACGGATTAGCTGAGCTGGTCGGACGTTTGGTCCAAGGTTTGCAAGTTTGAATTCCGTTTTACTCATTGGCGTACCCAGGACTTTTCTCATGGGGGGATTACAGTATGTTGTGTGATTGCCGGGCTGGGGAAGGAGTCTAGGGGAGGGGTGTCCCCTTCCCCTTTGAAAATTTTGAAAAATTAGGTATCCTTCCATGTAATCTGGTGTCACATATGCTACCTTTTGAAGTTAAATTTGTGTTAAAAATTTACGTATTTTTAGTAACTAAAAAAAATCGGCATCAGTGAGGGGGGCATGGCCCAATGGCCTTCCCCCTGTGTATGCCACTGCGTTTACTATCTAAGCGGAGCGCCACCATAGGTTGGCGCTGAGCGTTCCAAGAAAATTTAAGGTTTTAATACATCCCAGATAGCCGGAAATGGCACATGCAAGGCTTGATAGCAGCCATCAAGATGTGAAATTTTGGTGGAAAAACGTTACCTTTGATTTTATTTTATTCTCAAACACATTGAGTTTTGTCACAATCAATCCGAATCCATTCAAACTTATTCAGAGTGGGTGAATTTTTTTCGCCCAGATCACCAGTGGGAGGGGCTCCTAGGGGCGGTAAATTTGTGTGGGGCTCTCACCCCAAGCCCCCTCCCCATAGCTACGCCACTGGGTAACCGTCAGCTAATTTGTTGAGGATGGTAGTAATTGGTCGAGAAAGTGGACAGCGAGAGTTGTAGCGAGGTTTTGGAAATAGTAATTTACTCAATCTGCCCTACAGGAAATAATAACGAGACAATTCCACAAATTTTCCTACGCACAGCCATACAGTAGTGCTAATGAGGCATCAATTTCTTTCAGGCTCATGCAGGGGAAGCACGCCGAAAAATATGTCGAGAGATGTAATTCCCTACACATGGTTAGAGTTTGGGATTTTTTTTTGCAAGGACCAGGGTGCATTGAATGACGTACAGTACTTTCAGTGACTCTTATGTCAGAGCTTCGAGTCACAATAGTGTGGAGCGTAGGAGAGGCCCATGCTTTGAAAGAAATCTTACCGTGCAAGACAAAATTTTAAATTGTATTAGTCAGTTTTCTCTGGGGGTGCGGGCGAAGCGCGCAGTAAAAAATCTTCCTAACATTATGGTATTTGATATCAATGTTTTTCTTCATTTAACATTGCAAAATTTAATCATAATAAGCTATTGAAAATTCACTTATAGGTTCTCTTGTCTGGCATCGCTTCGTTTTTTTTTTATTGTTTTTATTATTTTTTCAAGTTTTCAAAAACAACTGCACTATTAGTTAAAAATTAAAAAAAGGGAAAGTTATGCCAGTAAGTAAGGAATTTAGGTCCTAGCTTTGCTATAAGAAAAAAATCAAGCTCGACCACCATGTGCTGGTCGAAGACCCCGGATTTTCAATGGTCGTGGTAAGGACAATGCATAGGGAGCTATCGGCGACCGGCTATACATGTACCTTCACTGAGAACCATACAGTCCCATCAGAGTTGCACAAGAAATGTTATTGAATACTGTTTTACACAGAGGCAACAAAATTATTATAGAGAGGAAAAACTGAACAGACTCATATTAAAAATCTCGTAAAAAAGTCTCTGAACCACACTAGGAATCATCCAGATGGCAACCCTGTCTGTGCAACATGTTGCTTTTCCATCGAAACCACTGAGATCGGTGATCGTAATGGTCCATGCCCGGCATGATGTGTACATACTCTGATAAGACATCATGCTTCCCCAGCAGTTAGCGCGGATTAGTCAAACTGCCCGGCTCGGCCCGTTTGTCAAGTGACAACTGTACTATAGGCATGCAGTGCTGGTATTATCCACACACGGGCACTGTGTTGCGGCCGCGTCTACCTCGCGATATGCACATGTACAGTCCACAATTGGGTACATTTACAAACATCAGAGTCACGTAAAAGGGCTCGAGTCACAGCAGGAGACTCGAGTCATTTGTCCTGACTCGAGTCTTCAATTGGACTCCAGTCATGGGCGTCAATCCTGGGGGGACGGGGGGACAAGTCCCCCTACATTTCGATGGGTGGGGGACACAATATCAAATATCCCCCTCCCCACATTTGCGTAAAAGAGTAGTGTCGTGGCTCTGTTTGACTAGCTTTTTGAGTGGCATGTAGGTTTGTTGGCAATTTTGCAATTTTTAAGTGTCTCGATGCAGATTCTGAATTCTGTAGATTTCGTTAGGGAAATCTTATTTAATGACAAAATTTCGGCGCGCTTCGCGCGCATGCGTCACGGTTTGAACTCCTTCTCATGACCATTAAAAAGGTAATTATACATGGAACTATTCTGATAACAACACTTTCCGAAAACAGACATACATCTCCAAACATCTGTAGGGGCCTCGCATCAATATTGGATCATTCGATCAGTGGCGTACGCAGAGGGGAGGGCCATTCGGCCATGCCCACCCTCACCGATTCCGATTTTTTTTAAGTTCCTAAAAATACGTACATTTTTTGACACAAACTAACTTCAAGAGGTAGCATATTTGGCACCAGATTGCATGTAAGGACACCTAATTTTTCAAAAAATTTCAAAGGGGAGGGGGCACCCCCTCATCTTAGACCCCTCCCCTAGGCCAGCGGTCACACAACATACTGCATTCCCCTCCCCTTGTGGAAGGTTGAAAGTACGTTGTTGCCGTTAAACACTTTTCAAAAATTTTTACCGAGTGCTTCGCCGAAGCTATTATCGGTATAGATGGTGCAGGCGAGGATCCAGGGGGCCTGGGGACCGCCCCCCCCCCTCGCCACGAAAAAACTAAAGGAGAAAAAAGGAAGAAAAAGAAAAAAGAAAAGGAGAAAGAAAAATTAAGAGTAAAAAATTAATAAAAGTGTCTAAGAACGTATTAAAAGTATATATTTCTGTATGGGTTGGGTGGAGCTATAGCTGGATTATCTCTTTAGATATGATGTTCGAAAACAGGTGAATAGCTGAGTAATGATCCTTGACTTAAGATCTAAATAAGTAAACATCGTGACATCTGCAGTATGGGCCCGGTTAGCTGCACTGAAATCTAGTAACAATTTTGTGTTAAAGAGTGAAATTTTTGTAATCTAGAGGGATTGAGAGGCAAAGTTTCCCCATACAGACCTTGCAGAATGAATACAGAAGACAAGCTGTCAGGTGACATGCTATTGTGCACAGTGGCACCAGCTGTTGCAGGCAAAGTAGCGGCGTGCATACCCTATTCGATTTCGAAACTGTCTGAAAAGTTTAAAATGAACTCAAAAGACTTTTAAGCTACAGACAGTGGCGTCGGCACAGGGAGAAATCGGTGACGTGTGTCCCCTTCCCCATCGATTCTTGAAATTTTTTAAAATAGTCCCAAAAGTCGTTTAAGCTACAGATTTCTGTGGAGGGTGGAGGGTGAGATGTATTTTTGATGATTGGTTTATTTGTTCTAACCATTTTCTTTCACAAAACTGTTCTCAAACTATGATAAGTTTTGGAAATTCCTGACAAATTCCAAATTTTCGCACGCTCCGCTAGCGTCAAGCGTTGTGTCAGAGTTGTCCTTATTATCAATAGCTTTCGGTAAAACGGGGAACAAAGGAGAAAAAGTGCTGTTTAAGAATTCTCAGTCAGAAGATCCGTTTCTGAATAGCATAGGTTGGTGGGAAAGTGACAGTGTCCGATGCAGGTTCTGAATGCAGGTTTTGTCATGGACTAATATTTTATTCAAAATTTCGGCGCGCTTCGCGCATACAACAGGGTTTACACCCGATTTCATATACCATTGACAAAGCTATGACGAAAGAAATTATTCCAATGCAAACATTTTTCTAAAAAGTACATCTCCTTCTCTGTAGGGCTCTCATCATTATGGTATCTTTGACTAATCTAGTCTAGCACATGGTTTGAAAGATTGAAAGTACGTAATTGCCGTTGCTTATTTTCCAAACATTTTACCGTGACGTTCAATAACGACGAAAATCTTTTATGAAACGAATTTTGCCTGTCCACCATCCCTCTTGCTATACCTAAAAAGACAAGGTCATATATCATATCTCCTCCCATATGGATGTCGGGTAGTGAGAATCCCGTTGGTCCCTCTTTTGTATACCTTAACTAAATCAGAGCTCCCGGGAGGCTCTATACTGTTCTCTGTCAACCTTCGATATCCTTTAAAAATGTAAATAAAATATTTTATCATAGTCCAAGAATGTTTCTGTGGACTCCACGCAGGTATAATTGCGTGTACAATTTTCCCATGGGCGTGGATCATGGGGGGACGGAGAGACGCGTCCCTCTCACTTGTTGGAAGGGGGACATCGTCAAAAAGTCCTCACTTTTTCAAAAATGATGGAACAGACTGCACCTATGCCTAGGAAAACGAAATTTTTTTGAAGAAAAATAACCTAAAAATCCTATACATTTGTTGCACTAAATCATATCTGAGTTCATTCAATTCTAGAAAAATTTCCCTTAGACCCCTCCCCCATGCCGACGATCACAAAACTTATTGCCTCCCCGTGACGCAAATTCTGGCTACCACCACTGCTTCTTCCACCAGGAAGGCGATTCACAAATGTGGAAAAGTTCCCCACACACACACACACTTTTGGAGATGGATCCACGCCCATGATTTTTCCTGGGACTTAAGGAGGTTTGAAGACAATATATTAACCATCTCTTACTCCCCTTTTTCACCCGAACGAAAGTTAGAATTCACTAAATTGTGGACATTTTTTTTAACATACAATCACTTTAGAATGACCCAAAGATATCACCATTTTGCATATAGGCTCCCTAAAATTAACAAACATTTCTCAAAGGGGAGGGTAAACCCCTTCCTGGGATAACACTCTCATGCACTAATAAGAAAAGGCTCTCCTACTCTTGTATATAGCGTATACAAAATCCCACTAGCCTAAAAAGGTACGGTTTAGCAGTTATCTGCGGTTCCCCCAATCACCAACTCCCGCCGGCACCATCGGTCATAGATTTCTGAAGGGTATACCCTTCAGAAATCCATAAAGAAGGGGATATCATCTCTCCTCCCATATGGATGTCAGGTTGTGAGGGTCCTGTTGTTCCCCCTTTTCAGTGTACAATTAATGCAGAGCTCCAGGGAGGCTCTATTTCGGCGCGCTTCGCGCGCAATTGTTTACGTTTACGGAGAGAGGTATGTTTTTATTGAGTGATGGATTTATTTTTATCAATTTTCACCGAAAATCATTTGAAATCTTTCACGATTTTTGCAAAGTCTTCTCGATATTTCTTGATTTTCGCTTGATCTGCGCACTTTTAGCCTTGAATTGCTCCTTTTCTATCAATAAGGTCCCAAAAGTATTCGCATTACTCATCGGTGGGGTTCTACCATAAGCCAATTATTCGTGTGCATAAACGTGATTTCAGAGGAGCCAGCATTGTAAGGATGTAAAGCAACTGATATTCATTTTTTCACCCTCCTCTTCTCTTATGAGAACTGAAAACTTAGTAGCGAACCCACCTTCTAATTGATAAACACATATAAAGGGAACTGACACCGTTTGTAATAGCAATGGTTTTAAATGTAAATTCAAATTTTCACGCGCATACCGCATAACGAAAATAAACACTCATTATGGCAAAAATCATTTCAAGTTACCTACATGGGCTCATAATGTTGGCGTGTAAGTTAAGATAAGGAAGTTAGATTCTCCGGAACTTCTGCAGGTACATATAGTAACTTATATTGAGCCATACACATCAAATTCCATGCAACATGAAAAGGTTTAAAATCTCACTGACATAAGAACTGGAGCCGATTTCTGTGCTCTTAAAATGCAATACTGTGAGAGCTTCCGGGGGCTCCGCCCCTGGACCCCGCCAGGGGCCCTAACGCGGGCCCCTGGACACCACACATGGGAACTCGCGCTTCGCGTTCGTGGTGCACCTTCGGTGCACATGAGATTTTCCATCTTAGCCCCCCCCCCCCTCGAAATTTCTGGATCCGCGCCTGCAGATGGGTGGTTGTTAATACACTTACGACTTCAAAGCATTCTGAAAACGCCCTTGCTAATCCTTCACACCTTTGCTATACTACGATCAGCTCCAAAAATATCCCAAAGATAGCACCATTTTGCATCTAAGCAACCTTAAATTAACAAAAATTTCTCAAAGGGGAGGGCTATGCCCCTTCCCCTTAGACCTCTCCCCCAGGATGACACCTTTATATGATGACAAAGGAAGGATCCCCACTGCTGTATACAAATGCAGGGTGAATAAAAAAGGTGCAATTTACTTGGCGCCACTGAGTTAGTAAAAACATCCAGCCAGTCGCAAAAATTAGAATTCACTAAATTATGGACATTTTTCCAACCACCCAGGAGAAAAAAACAGTTGATTCCAGTTGGATATTGCAACTGGTTTTAACTGTGTCCAACTGGTTTTAACTGTGTCCAACTGGTCTCAACTGCTTCCAACTGGATTCCTTGGTAATCCCAACTGTATCCAACTGGTCTCATGTGTTTCCAACTGGACCATGACAAAGTCCCATCTGGAAATTTCGAGACCAGTTGGACCCAGTTGCTTTGTACTGAAACACAGTTGGGTTTTGGAAATCCAACTGAAACACTGTTGGGAAAAGGGTCCAGTTGGAAATAGGTGAAATAACTGATGAGTACAGTTGGATTCCAGCCATGTACCTGTAATGTCAAGTTGTGAATGAGAACAGCACTAGTTGGGGGTATGAAGAGTTGAGTTGTCGAGTGGTTAAGGTGTTGTTGAAGTATTGATCATTTACTCTTACTATATTTTTTATTTGATTGCCTTTGAATTTTAGGCTATTTTATTATTAGACTACTTATATTCTTTACCTATTACTTATATTGCATATAATTAGCTACCCTGTTCTTCTACATCACACTCCCGTCCCAACATTACCGTTCATACAGTTTGAACCTGGTTTTTTAATTGAGCTTTCTAAATATATATTTTATGTGACTTTTCCAGTATTTTGCATTCAGTGAAGAAAATAACGGGTGCAAGACAACAGAAGTTAAATGAAGCCTTGGACTGAACGGTCCTGACTATACATGTATTCCATATTACTGGATCGCCTATATTAAATTGACATGAAACAATACATGGAAATGGAAATTTATGTGTTTTGCATTTTTGGTATGAAACAGTTGAAACAGTTGGAAAATTCAGAGAGCAGTTGAGATCAGTCGAAGTTGAAAATAGTTGGAATCATTTGAGAATCTCTTTAAAGGCAGTCACTCATCCCCCCAAACTACAATTTCACCCTATGTATATCAAAAATCTCAATAGGTACAGCTCTTTGACTGACATCAAATTCAAAAAATGCAGAGTACCTCATATTACACAGCAGGCACTGAGAGTGTTCTGATTACACATTAAGGGCTTGTATGCTCACTAGTGTATGCCCTGAAGCAATAAACTAGGATTGTGTCTGGATAAAGATGAGTTTTAGTTAGATGTGGGAGGGCTAGGAGTAAGTAGGTTGGGAGAATTGGAACTGTCTGGGGTGATGAAAATCTGCCTTTAAGTCCAGTTGAATCTAAGAAAGAAAAAACAGTTGGAAATTCTCAACTGGTTCCAGTAATTATTGTTACCAGTTGGAAAATTTTGAATGGCATGTCAAACCAGTTGGAATAATTTCCAACTGGTTTCAACTGTTTCCAACTGGTTTGAACCATTTCCAAATGGTCATATTCAACTGGCTTTACCTAATTTGCATAATCGAGCTAAAATGCATTTTATCAGCTCAGTCCCTTTGTAGGATGTTTTGTGATGGTTCCATTTTTAAATTTTATTTCCAAAATTTGCAATTAACACATTTTAACAGTTTATAACAGTGTAAGCCTATTACTGATTTGTTTTTATCATTTTTGTTATGTTATGTATATCTCAATCTCTACATACTAAATACATAAGACTTGACACAGCACAGCAATGTCTTTACATGTAATACATTAGATGTTTTGGACTTGCCTCATAATGCATTTGTGACGTGATCACGACGGCGGAGCTCCCAGGTGGGACCTGTTCTATTCAGCCAGTCTAGAACGGGACCACTGTCAGGTGGTGTCAGTTAAGTCAATGTTTGTCCCTTGGGGACGTTGTTACTCCTTCGGGGAGCAGAACTCCTTCGGGAGTATTGTTTGGTTTTCGCCCCTGGCTCTTCGCCAGAGAGTCAGGGGACTTTTGGAAAAAAAACAATGCATTTGTGACGTCCCTTGGGGACGTTGTTACTCCTTCGGGGAGCAGAACTCTTTCGGGAGTATTGTTTGGTTTTCGCCCCTGGCTCTTCGCCAGAGAGTCAGGGGACTTTTGGAAAAAAAAGACAATGCATTTCAAAGTCCGGGACCACTGTCAGGTGGTGTCAGTTAAGTCACAGTTTGTCCCTTGGGAACGTTGTTACTCCTTCGGGGAGCAGAACTCCTTCGGGAGTATTGTTTGGTTTTCGCCCCTGGCTCTTCGCCAGAGAGTCAGGGGACTTTTGGAAAAAAAAATGCTTAAATGCATTTCAAAGTTGATGTCTGAATTACCCTTCTTTGAGCCACACATTCGTGGTTTAAGGGTGCTCATTCATTGGGTGCCCGTTCTCCTGGATACAGTTCAACTTACCTGGAAAAGGGTTCCCAGTTGAAAACAGTTGATCCCGGTTGGGACGTGACATAATCACAACTGGAAACAGTTGTGAATTTTTTCCAACTGGTCCAAAAACACAGCTTGGAAACATGGTCACAACTGGAAACAGTTGTGAATTTTTCCAACTGGTCCAAAAACACAGCTTGGAAATTTTCCATCTGCTTCCAGTTGGAACCAGTTGAAAATTCCCAACTGTTTTTTTCTTCTGGGCATGTACGATCAGCTCCAAAAATATCCCAAAGATAGCACCGTTTTGCACCTAAGCAGCCTTAAATTAACAAAAATTTCTCAAAGGGGAGGGCTATGCCCCTTCCCCTTAGACCTCTCCCCCAGGATGACACCTTTATATGATGACAAAGGAAGGATCCCCACTGCTGTATACAAATGCAGGGTGAATAAAAAAGGTGCAATTTACTTGGCGCCACTGAGTTAGTAAAAACATCCAGCCAGTCGCAAAAATTAGAATTCACTAAATTATGGACATTTTTCCAACCATGTACGATCAGCTCCAAAAATATCCCAAAGATAGCACCGTTTTGCACCTAAGCAGCCTTAAATTAACAAAAATTTCTCAAAGGGGAGGGGGACGCCCCTCCCCTTAGACCCTCCCCCAGGACGACACATGTATGTAGTGACAAAGGAAGGATTCCCACTGCTGTATACAAAACGCCGAGCGCATAACAAAGTGCGATTTAAACGCCTCCACTCAGTTGGAAAAAAACATCCAGCCGGTCGGAATTTGGGACCTTCACACCCCAAAATATATCACCCTAGCAACGGGCCTGGTCGGGTCCATGATCTCCGACAATGATCAACGTTGCGAAGCGTTTCAGCTATTTTGGGACATGATGAAAATAACATCTTGAAGTAATTCCGTGGACTCCGTGTATTTCACCTAGCATATCATCTATGGTGGTCATGTTAACTTTGAAATGGTAATTCTTATTAGAATAGGCCGTCAGTCATCATAAGATGGGGGGGGGGGGGAGGAAAGGGCCTATAGGAAGACGCCCCCTCTTCAAAACCAAAGGGATTGGTTTGTGCTAAGTCATGTATGTCCCCCGTTCCCCCCCCCCCCCCCACATTTGAATCCGGATTGACGCCCCTGACTCGAGTCTTCAATTGGACTAGAGTCATGCTATGCTCGAGTCCGAGTCAAGTCAAGTCATTTTAGGTGGTGACTCGAGTCAAGTCAAGTCATTTTGGCTGATGACCAAGTCAAGTCAAATATGCGACTCGAGTCGACTCGAGTCTGAGTCAGTGCATGACTTGACTTGTTACAACTCTGCCTTCTAGAAGAAGAAGAAGAAGAAGAAGAAGAAGAAGAAGAAGAAGAAGAAGAAGAAGAAGAAGAAGAAGAAGAAGAAGAAGAAGAAGAAGAAGAAGAAGAAGAAGAAGAAGAAGAAGAAGAAGAAGAAGAAGAAGAAGAAGAAGAAGAAGAAGAAGAAGAAGAAGAAGAAGAAGAAGAAGAAGAAGAAGAAGAAGAAGAAGAAGAAGAAGAAGAAGAAGAAGAAGAAGAAGAAGAAGGAGGAGGAGGAGGAGGAGGAGGAGGAGGAGGAGGAGGAGGAGGAGGAGGAGGAGGAGGAGAAGGAGAAGGAGAAGGAGAAGGAGAAGGAGAAGGAGAAGGAGAAGGAGAAGGAGAAGGAGAAGGAGAAGGAGAAGGAGAAGGCCCTTACTCAAAATCCATATCTGGCTTTATATCTGGAAATATCTGGTTGATTAAAGACTTTATATGGCCATATAAAGCCATATATAACTTGATAAAAACACAACCCAGATATGCACATAAAGTTTGATATGGCCATATAAAGCCAGATATAACTTGATATAATCGTGATCCAGATATGTATATTAAGTTTGATATGGCCATATAAAGCCAGATATAACTTGATAAAACTGTGATCCAGATATGTATATAAAGTTTGATATGGCCATATAAAGCCAGATATAACTTGATAAAATGGTGATCCAGATATGTATATAAAGTTTGATATGGCCATATAAAGCCAGATATAACTTGATTAAAACATAACCCAGATATGCATATTAAGTTTGATATGGCCATATAAAGCCAGATAAAACTTGATATAATCATGATCCAGATATGTATATAAAGTTTGATATGGCCATATAAAACCAGATATAACTTGATAAAATGGTGATCCAGATATGTATATAAAGTTTGATATGGCCATATAAAGCCAGATATAACTTGATTAAAACATAACCCAGATATGCATATTAAGTTTGATATGGCCATATAAAGCCAGATAAAACTTGATATGATCGTGATCCTGATATGTATATAAAGTTTGATATGGCCATATAAAGCCAGATATAACTTGATATGCTAGATATGCAAATGAGCATTTTGTTAGTTTGTTTTATTATTTATTTGATTTGATTCTTGGATTATGCTTGTTACAAACTAAGACATGTTTTGGATATAGCATCACTTTCCCGGACATTGCAGTTATTTAGTGGCTACACTTCTGTTAATACCGCAGTGTACTAAGTGAACTTAGGCAAATAATTTGCATATTTGGGCGGAGCTTGTATCTAAACCTACATTTTTCATGATTTAGGAAGTTGAAAGTAAAATATGCACCACGCAGTAACCAAAATTTAGAGTCAAATACGTAATTAAGTTTAAAATAAGAAGCCCATTTCACTGTGATTACATATAATAGGAAATTTCAAGGCATTTTTCTGTTCACTGTTATGAAATAAGTTGAATTTATTTACTTAAGTCAATTCAACCTAATACTTACATTAAATTCTAATTCATGGAGCACTTAAACATTGTTTTCTGATGTTCAATGTCTCCATGAGGATTGTGGACTATAAGTCCTAACTATGATTCATAACTAGAGCAGATCTGTGCCATATAAAGGCTTGATCCAGATAGAACTTTATCTGGCCATATATGGTTTTTATAAATTCCATATCTGGTGCAGATATGGGCCAGATATAAATTTCCATATGTGGACCAGATATGGGCCATATAAAGAGTGAGCCATATAAAGTTTTATATGGGTCATATATGGCACAGATATGGGCCAGATATAAATCTCTTTATATGTGGCATATATGGATTTTCCATATATGGGCCAGAAATGGAGTAGCCATATATGGGGCATATCTGGGCCATATAAAAGTGAAACTTTACCTGGGCCATATATGGCCATATATGGCCTTTATATTATATCAAGTTATATCTGCCCAATTCTTGTACAAGCCAGATATGAATTCCATATCTGGCCCAGATATGGGCCAGATATGAAATCCCATATCTGGGCCATATATGGATTTTGAGTAAGGGGGAGAAGAAGAAGAAGAAGAAGAAGAAGAAGAAGAAGAAGAAGAAGAAGAAGAAGAAGAAGAAGAAGAAGAAGAAGAAGAAGAAGAAGAAGAAGAAGAAGAAGAAGAAGAAGAAGAAGAAGAAGAAGAAGAAGAAGAAGAAGAAGAAGGAGGAGAAGGAGGAGAAGGAGAAGAAGGAGGAGAAGGAGAAGAAGGAGGAGAAGGAGAAGGAGAAGGAGAAGGAGAAGGAGAAGAAGAAGAAGAAGAAGAAGAAGAAGAAGAAGAAGAAGAAGCGATCTGGGAGGTATTTTCGGCCAAAATTTTCGAGTACATGCAGGCAAGTATGCTGAAGTGTAATTACAAGTACTCGTTTGAAAATTTCTAATTTTGAAACTTTTACCCAAGATTCATTTATCCTGTAGCAAACTGTTTGTGCTTACTAGCAAGGTAAATTGTAATGTATTAACAAAGCATGAGCTAACGCAAGCCCGTATCCAAGGCAGGGGAGGCAGGGGGAAAAGCCCCCTATAAATTTCAAGTTGCCATTGCCTTAACACACTGTTACACATCTCGCCCCCTGAAAAATATTTCGCCCCATGGAAGCCATCTCGCCCCTTCAGTCTTTATCTGACTACAGGCCTGAGTTAATGGCATGTATATAATTTTCAAGGATGCCGGCAATTACCGTACGACAAAAGTCGACTGGGCGAGTTTTCTGTGTGGGGAGAATGTGGTTAACCAAGTTAAAATTAAGATAGGCCTACTTCTATACTAATTAATGAATTGCTCTTTTCAATAATTAGACAATATGTTTGTTACTGAAATATTAAATTCAACGCAAGGCAATTCCTTGATTTACCTGTAGTAGTATGCAATATTTACGTTCTGGAATATCATGAAAGATACTTGTAAAGGAAATAAGAGAGATTTTAAAAGGCAATTTTTTAAAGGGCAATTTGCCGATTTTTCAAGAGGGAGGGGGATCAGGTTTTAGGGGTGGAGGGTTTGCACCTTGCATTTGGACATTAACTTCAGTACATGAACTTTCCTAGATTCAAAAATTAATACTGAGACATAGTATATCTATGATGGGTTCGCGCAGAACGGCGACCAAAACTAGCACTACCTGCAGAATTTTAAGAACGTGTGTTACGTTACTTTACATTCGTTCATTAGATCATTTGACGTTACGTCACCGATACGACCATGGTTGGGAAAAGTTGATTTAGGACTACTTGGGAATCACCTTGGAATCGCAGACTTCTGATTTTAATTATAGTGATGCCACACACCAACATCCCCGTGTGTAGGCTCCCATCCGTATTAATACGAAACTGGACAAAAACCATAAAGGTGTAGAGTTCAGGATAACTTTAGCAGTTTAGTTGATCTAAGTCGGCAGTGTGAACAGAAGTGCATGCCTTTTAAAGGTCGTGTGACATGAAAATAACATAGTTGGATATTTGATGTAAAAAGCATTAAATATCTAGAAAATAGCCGCAATTTCCATTAAAATCCATCAAATATTGACCATTTATTAGAGGGAAATTTCTATTTCACACTTGTATCATGAATAAACATGAGCTAAATATGCAAATATGTGACATCGAAAGATGGACATACACCATATATGGCACATGTTAGCCTTTGTTTTTTCAACCTTAATTTCAAGGACACTGGTAGCATAGTTATTCCCTGAGGGGCTCATTATAAAAGTTAATTTTTTTTCCTTGAAAAATATTGGTATCACTCACCAAACCGTACAGGTAATCTATGTGATCAGTTATTAAGAGATAATTTATGAGGGTTAACGAAAGAAATCATAACACTGTGCAACACTCCACATCATTATTTTTGCATAGGCAATTGGGGTTCTTCAGAAACCATCAACCTTTGAAGACGTATATTTTGAGAACGGTAAAAGATATTGAAATAATTCCAACGG
Source organism: Holothuria leucospilota (assembly GCA_029531755.1). NCBI lineage: Eukaryota > Metazoa > Echinodermata > Holothuroidea > Aspidochirotida > Holothuriidae > Holothuria > Holothuria leucospilota. The sequence continues at coordinate 12,816,781 of CM055968.1, read as the reverse complement.
ATCTTTGATTGGAGGACTTCATCTTTAACTGACAAGTGAAACAGCTCTTTTTGGTGGCATGTCACACGACCTTTAATGACTCAACAAAATTTCATCATGTTATCTCACCGTGGGCGGCTCTAAGAAATTTTGTTTGGGGGGGCAAACTCAAATCCGTATTGAGAGAGAACCTCTCTCAATACGGATTTGAGTTCCCCCCCCCCCAGCAATATTAATGGTCAGCTCCGGATAGTACAATAGCCTCAATAGGAGTATGCTTACGCGTAGAAGCCCAAGTTGATTGGGGGGGGGGGGCTGTAACGATCTGCCCGACAAATAGAAACAAAAATTTCCGCGCGCTCCGCGCGCGTTCGAAATGTTAATGTACATATCATATAGGCATGCATCCGTTATCACCCGCATGCCAATTACATACAATAATTTGCCACGTTACTACCTATTCCATATTGGTTATAATTCTGGGGGAAGTCGTTACAATAATGATGATAATAATTATCAGTGGTGTGGCCAAGACTTCTCTCATGAGGGTGTAGCAGGCACTATGTTGTGTGATCGCCGGCCTGGGGAGGGGTATAAGGGGAGGGGGTGTCCCCCTCCCCTTTGAAAATTTTTTGAAAAATTAGGTGTCCATACATGCAATCTGGTGCCACATATGCTACCTTTGAAGTAAAATTTTGTGCTTTATTTTAGGTACTAAAAATATCGGCGTCAGTGACGGGGGAATGGCCTAATGGCTCCTCAAATACACCACTGATAATCATAATATATAAGTTTAACCATTACAATTAGAACACACTGGTGAATTAATACCGAATATATAGGTGATGGTGCAACCCAAATAAGAACTATATTTTAATTACGAAGGAAGTTTTTTACAGTATCGATTTCCTTAAAGCTAATTATTGCATAATTTTTCTTTCAGTAGGTGCCCGAAAAATTCTCAGAATATTGCCCGAATTTTCACAAAAATATTTTGTTGGGGGGGGGGGGGAGCTGCAGCCACCCAGCCCCCCCCCCTCCGCCTCCTACGCCTATGGGAGTATGGTTATAATTATATATTACAGCGATGCCCATGTAGTTTTCAAAAGCTCTTCAAAAACCATTTCAGGCAGTTAGTCATGAGCTGACTACTTTAAAAATAAATACAACCATATCAACCGATCGCTACCGTACTACCATAGGGGTGGAGTAAGAGGCAGGTGAAATGGGCAGCGGCTTCATCCATTTGTATAAAATGAGCCCCACCTTTACATATTTTGTTGTTTCTTTCATTGTGTCACAATGTTTCAGCTTTGCCAAGAAGCCATAAAATGTTGGTTTTCTGGATTGTTTTCTTAAACTAACGAAAATTTCGAGCATGAAGAAACTTGAAAACGATGAAATGATAGCACTAAGTATTTTGGATCTCAGTACCGTTCCGAAACGATTTTTTTTAAAGGGAGAGAGGAATTCCCCTAACTCAGAACGACGTCTCATCCTATATACAAATAGCTAGGCCACTATAGTCAAAAGTCTCATCACACTGAGCTTAGATTGACTGTTTGGTGTGTTTATTTTAAATCAATTGAAACGGTATACTTTAGCACAGAGGTGGAGAACCTTTTGCTTATAACGGGCCATTTGACAGTCATAAAACCGCTCGTAGGCCAACGGCGCTGTCAATTTGGACAAGGGAAGGGAAACCTCTCCTTCTGTGGGAAACACAATACTTTTAGACTACATGCCCGTTACAACCTTTTGTAGACAGATACCTATGCTAACCTGGCCAGGTGACACCCTGGCAAAACTGCTTTTAGTCGTGGATGATAATCAACACGGCTAATGGGTAGTGTATCTAATGACCCCAAAAGCTATAAAGTGTCTGCAAAACTATAGGCATTTAACTCCAGCATTAGCGTTACACTCTGTAAATGACATTATGATGCCTAAGCTAATCAGATTACAAATAAGCAACTGAGAAAACGTGCGCGAAGCGCGCCGAAAAAATGTCGTTTTGAAAGCACTTTATTAATGTTTAACCTTCGCATTGCATTGAAAAAGTTATGCACTTCTTTAATTTTAAGCCCACTCAAGGAAAAAGGGGGCCTAACCCATCTCGAATTACATGTTTTTTTTTTATTTATTAGTTTTATTTTTGAAAATTGAAGACCATGCTTTGCGAACTTTTTTTTGGGGGGGGGGGGCAAGTGCCCCCCCGTGCCCCTATGGCGAGCCGCTAATGTATCTCACACTCACGAAGATTATTTCCACGAATCAGTTTAGCTATTTCCGTGAAGACTCAAAAAAGATTGTAGAAAGCTAGTTTCATTACAAACGAATACTGTATGTTACAAATGTGCTTAATATTACGAAAAATCAAGTTGGTCTAACATATTGTATACAGTACGTATCCCATGTGGGATATTGTATTAAGGCCATCCATTCCACTTAAAGGGAAACACTGCGGTTACCTTATTTCTCGAGAACCTTATTTCTTGGAAATTAAGTTAGGTAGCAACCTTTTCCTGAATCATAACGCATAGGAAGCTGTTCTTCACTGGGGGATGGGGTCAACAATGTTTCGGACCGTCGTCCTGCATGGGGGATACAACAGGAGGGGTTCCTCCTCCTTTGAATTTTTTTTTGAACTACTTGAGGGTCCTTAGATGCAATTTGGTGCAACATATTGGGCAAATTTGAATTGGGGGCAAAAGCATGCTTCCGCCCCACCCGGCATTTTTGACTGAAGTGGCTCCAGCCCCACCCGCGTTTCCTATGCCTATGTTCTGAATTGCCTGTCAATTATATTTTTATATCACACTCTAAAATGTCCTAGTCAAATTTGAAAAGAATCTAATCAATAGGGCACGAACCGGAATCTTGTCAAATCTTTCATTTTTGAACCATCTCTAGTCAATTTTGAAACAAATCTTGTCAAATATTTCAAAAGGTTCTTACCCCAATTGACTAGATGTTTTTAGAGTGCATGGTTATATGGTATGAAAATTATAGGTGCCACAAACGCAATATTTTTCTTTAAAGTCTGGTTCTGGTGACATGAAAATTTCACACTAACCTATTTGCTGACAAAGCTATTGAAATGAATTTATTTGAAGCTTAAAGTTAAACACCATTGTTCAGTGTCTTACTTGCAGTACAGGCGAGCTTTCTGTGGGCTTGCCATTAAGTTTCGTGTCCCTTCAAGGTTGTAACTCTTTTTGGGAGCAGAGCCAGTCTTTGCTTGCAGTTAAAGATAAGCTCAAAGGACTTTTCTTTAAAAAGTGCATTGAATAGGTGTAAAAAAACAACTCTTTCTATCAAGATTAATTGTATACTGACCATTGCAGGATGTAGTCTCCATTGGACACCCATACCGGTATTATATGAAACAACTTGTTAATGCGGAATGAGTGATACGGAAGAAGAGGTCTATACAGAATATCACTCGCACAGTGAGTTATCCTTTGTACATTTAAAGGAGATAAAACAGTCAAGTTTCATTAAACAATCAACGTAAGGGAAGCAAAATTCTAGTAAACGTAAAAATCATAAATCCATATATGTTGTTTGGTTGGGAAGATATCTTCATTCTAATCATTCTCCAAGGGGTTGCCGTTTTCTCAACCACAGACATGTAACAAGTTTGTTTGCTTTTTCCGGTTAACTTTGTATCTGTTCTCTTTGTTTGCTTTGTCTTTTTTCTTAATTTTTGCTCAATGCAAGTTAAAAGTGTGTTTATTGGTATCGGCTTACAACATTGCAGAACCCAGTCTTTTTATTCCAGAAATCATTTTCTGATTGATAGTTTGACCTCCAACATGTTCGGAAATATATGCGATAGGGGTCTAGAAAAGAATACCGGCACTGTGTCGGGCACGCCTCACGTCATTTTTTGCTATTTCCTGTCAAACCTTGAAGAGGCATATCCTTATTATGGCAAAGAATTTCAAAACATAGTTTCAGCGAATCTTCAATCGATTGACTGAAATCTGTAACTTAATCTACCTTTTAAAATATGCTTTCAATGAATCGCCTTTATTCTTTTGGTCACATTCATTGAACCTTTAATAAGTGTAACGTTTACGTATACACTTGTTCAACTTAAGCTGTAAAAACGAAGTAGATGCTTCTCACATATATACAAGTGATGAAAGACCGGCGTCCTTAGCCGGCCAAGAAGGGCATTTTTGTTTCAATTTTCTAAACCTTACGTCCGGGTTTTCGATAAAATAGCGAATAAAATTTGACTTTCATTCTGAACTCTTCCTTATACCTGAAATTCAGATACTTACAAAAATCACCATTTTATACGATAGTTCCTTTATTATTACTTTCTTTCCGGTTATGACCTGTACAGTATGACCGTGTATTATGATATGCTGGGATCATTCCAAGTACCCAAGTACCTTGATATGAATAACAAGCCAACGATCGGGTCTTTGATAAGTGTAAGTCGATACATTCCGGCAAATCGGAGGATGCTTGTTCAAATAAAATAGATTAGTGCAACGTAAGACTTGGCACAGCATAGTATCATTTTTCCCTCTCATTCCAATCACGGTTTCATCTCCGTCATAATATTGCAGTATTCTGTGGGAAGAGGTAAAATGTCTATGTTTGGTCCTTAATATTTTAAGGCAAATATTGCATTTGCCTTACAGAAAATTTGCATTTCTTTAAAACCATGAATCATAGATACAAAATGATAGGTGAGTCAAAATAAGGCAGCATAGTAGCTTTATGTTCAAGAAATAACGTTACTGAAATGTAGAAATTAAGTTATTTGTAGCTAAAGACAGGTGCGTAGCCAAGGAGGGGGCAAAGGGGGAAGCCGCCCACTCCTTGAGCATATGTTTTGCATTTTTTAATGATTTTTATGATATTGCTAATAAATCAAAATAAAGAAATGTTTAGATGAAAATTACAATTCCTGGGAAATACCATTTCCAGTGATCTGGGAGGTATTTTCGGCCCAACATATGGTGTCGCTACGCTTAGTTTGCCTACAGGCTCCTCCCCCTCCTTGGCAAATTCCTGGCTACGCGCCTGCATATACAAGAGAGCATGTCGTTTTTTTTAAGCGATTAGTTAGCCTGTTTTTCTCTCATAACAGGTAGATTGTTCATTGACGGCCATGGGCGTGGATCATGGGGGGGGGGAGAGACGCGTCCCCCTCACTTTTTTGGAAGGAGGGGACATCTCCAAAAAGTCCCCCTCACTTTTTCAAAATGATGAAAACTAAAACTGTGAAGAAGATAATGTAACAGTAGATTACAAATTGACACTACATTTTAAAAGCAAAATTGTGCCCTAATATTGCACCATTTGCCATCTAGACACCTTCTAATTTCCATTTTTTTTTTCACAGGGGAGGTGGCTCCACCTCATTTCCATGTTTGTGGTCTTTACTCATTGCTCGAAATCAGAGACTAAATAGTAAAGTTACTTCAAAATTGCTAACGCCGACGTCAAAAATGGCCATAGTGCCCCTGTAGTTTGCCGTCGGTTCTGTACCACACAATTCCATGGCACCATCTACTAAAGCTCATAAAACTAATTTATGCTAGTTGAAGAAAATATTGAATAGGTTCGTTGAGGGTCGACTACTATGCAAGGACAAGGTGTACCACAGTGAAATAATGAAAAGATTGCTACCAGTATCACCTCTATCAGACTTTCGAAAAAGCTTTGACATGCACAGTCCTGATCACTTCCATATCCAAATTTTATTAGATATGAGTAAACATGCTAATGACAGGGGCGTAAATACGGAGGGGTGGCCCCCAGTGAAAATCAAAGGTCGGTCTCTGCGCGCCAAAAAGTCGGTCTCAAATCCAGCTCAAATATGCTTTTGTAATAATAGACCAGACATGAACAACATTTGAAGTGAAAATATTCCCCCAATTTTCTACTGAGTGCCCGATTTTTTGATCGAATGACCCCAAAATGTGCAAAAATTCTCGCGCGCTTGGCACGCATGTAGCGGTTAAGTGGAATCCGGTTAAATATCCCTTTGTAACAGTAAACCAGACATAAAAGGTTGCCCGAATTTTCTACTGAGTTTCCGAAGTTTTGATCGAATGCCCCCAAAATGTGCAAAAATTTTCGCGCGCTTCGCGCGGATGTAATGGCTTAGTGGTCTATTTTATGCACCTGAACTGCAACGAATTTCGGGCAATTTTTTTGAGATTCGGGCAAAAGATTTTCCCTAAAAATTTCCCTGAAAGATAACCCTAACCCTAACCCCGCACTTTTATGTAGTGACAAAGGAAGCCTACCACTGCTGTGTATAAACGCAGAGCGCATAAAATAGTGTAATTTTCACCACACCATTCAGTTGGCAAAACATCCATCCAGTCGGAATTTTGGACCTTCACACCCCCCAAACATATGACTCTAGCTACGGCCCTGGCCGCGACTACACATATAGGCCTACACCAAGGCAGGGGTAGTCACAACTGCTGATACAAGCCAAGAGACTCAAGAGCCGAGGGTCCGAATTACTACTGTACACAAGGCCATACTAAAGTATACAATCTTCTGTCAACCTATATCACTATATCACTGCTGTCCCATTGAAGTCCGTGGTACTTACAAAAGAAATGAAACCTTACATTTACAAGGTTACTGTACGTACGTAGCGTCTAGTTCGTAGCTGTAACGTTAGGAGTCTTAGGACACCAAATTAAGAAGAAAGCTGGGTCCTAGAGAGAGAAATAAGAAATAAATACAACAATCAGATCTGTTGTTCCTGACGATAATGACGGGTTCGGGTAAATTTTATTTCCGATATTATCCAAAGGGAGCCATAGCAAAGAGAGAGTCGTACATTTTATTCATCACGTTACGCGCCGTGTTAGGTGTAATTAACATACGAAAACACCGGAAAACCTAATTTCGTATTACCACAGTAGGCTAGCTGCTTTCGCGGAACCGTTACTTACATTAAGTACAGCATTGTAGGTATGCGATTGTAAAAGACTAAGTATGGCCTTGGCCTATACTATTTTACCGGTTCCATAGACTCCTGGAAACTGTGTGGATTATTATGACTAGGTGGTGATCATCAGGATATGGCTAATTTGTTTGATGATTATTTCGTTTCTGTTTTTACCAAGAAATCATCTATTTTGGGGATTTGTAGGGATTCTGATAATTCTTCTTTAGTTAGTGATGTTGTCTTCTCTGAAGAGTTGGTTTGTAATAAGTTAAAGAGTTTAAAAGCTAGTAAGGCCCCTGGGCCGGATGGCATCCATCCAGCCATTCTCCATGAATGCTCCGAGATTTTGTCAGTTCCTCTTTGCATTATTTTTCAGAAGTTTCTGGATTCAAACTTTGTACCTGCTGACTGGCGGAGTGCTAATGTTACTCCAATATTTAAAAAGGGGGATCGGAGCTTGCCTTGTAATTAAATAGGCCGGTCAGTTTAACCAGTGTTGTGTGCACAGTTATGGAATCTGTAATCAAGGATTGTTTGCTTAATTATCTTTTGGGTAATGGGTTACTCAATCTGTCACAGCATGGTTTTTTACCAAGTAGATCTTGTGTTACTAATTTACTAAGCTTTCTTGTGGATGTTTCCTTATCTCTTGATTCTGGTCACAGTGTTGATGTCATTTACCTTGATTTTCAAAAAGCCTTTGATAAAGTTCCATTAGGTAGACTTATGGTTAAACTGCATAGGTTAGGCATCAAGGGCAGTTGTGCTGACTGGATAAATTCATGGCTCAATGGTAGATCTCAGAGAGTTGTTGTTAATGGTAACTTCTCTTCTTGGAAAGAAGTTACGAGTGGAGTTCCACAGGGTTCTGTTCTTCGCCCGCTTCTTTTCTTAATTTTCATCAATGATATTGATAGCTCTTTCACATCTAGTATTAGTAAGTTTGCTGATGATACTAAGCTCTATAGGAAGGTTAGTGATAAGGATGATGCCTCATTACTGCAAAAAGACTTGGGTAGGTTACTGTATTTTCATGGTCTCAGACTTGGCAAATGTCTTTTAATGCAGATAAGTGCAAAGTCCTTCACTTTGGTCCTAAAAATTTCAGCTATGTTTATAACATGAATGGTAGTATTCTGAGTGATGTGACTTTTGAGAAGGACCTGGGTATAGTTATTACAGGTGATTTAAAGCCATCTAGACAGTGTGCAGCTGCTGCTAGGGCTAATAGGGTACTTGGTTTGGTCAAGAGGAATTTCAATAGTTTTAGTAAAGAAATTGTACTAAATCTGTATAAGCAGTTGGTAAGACCCCACCTCGACTATGCAGCCCAGGCTTGGAGTTCCTTCTATGAAAAGGACAAGTTTCTTTTAGAGCAAGTTCAGAGGAGAGCCACTTGCCTTATACCCGAGGTGAGATACCTACCTTATCATGTTAGACTTAAGCATCTTGGGCTTACCACGCTGAAGTTGAGAAGGATTCAGGGGGACATGCTTCAGGTGTACAAATTTCTCTCTGAAAGGAATCCTTTGTCATCTTGCAATTATTTCAAGGTTCAATGTGATTCTCGGGTTCGAGGCCATTGTAAGAAGCTAGTTAAGTGTTTTGCAAGGCTCGACATTAGGAAGTTCAGCTTTTGTCATAAAGTTGTTAACGAGTGGAATAGTCTGCCTGAGTGGGTAGTTAACTCCACATCTGTGCACTGCTTTAAGGTTAACATTGACAAGTTCTTCCATAAGTGTGGTAGAATCTAATTGTGCTGGGCTCGTTTGGTGTTGGTTGGTTCTTTGTTTTCAGTTAAGGCTGTACATGGACTTCAGGGCATCTTATGGGGCCTTAGCCCTCCTTTGCCCTTTAACCTGTTATGTTATGTTATTGCCATGAAGTGTATTTAAGGGTCTGGATTAAGTGTTGCAAAGTGCCTGGCAACTTTATTGTTCATGCAGTAAAGTTATATTGTGCATGGTCCAATTTCCAAAGCCAAGGTAGGCCTATCCCAGGCCTAGGCTAGACATGGCAGAAAAGTTTTCATCCCAAAAGCTTACAAGATACAAGAAGGCATAGCCTGATTAATTTTTCGATATACAAGACAATGATCATGGCCATCATGGGACTACGTGGTGTAGCTGGTAGGCTAGTCCCATTACAATGTAGGACACAGTAAATGTAGGACATAGGGTAAAGGAGGGGATTTTCTTACAATCATGTCACGGCATGTTCTTATGTTTGAATATAGCGTGACATCACGGTAGGGTGTACCTTGCTAAGATTATACAACAGAACAGTATGTTGCAGAAATCAGTGACGATCAGCAAGTGACCGATTTTGAAGTTTAGGGAAAGGTTGTAGTTAATCATTCTTTTGTAATGAATGAAATTATTGTGGTGTCACAATCAGAGTGGTATAGTGACAAAATCATTGCTGCTGCACAGCTGCAATGGCCAAATTCACCAAAATATCCTACACTTGAGCATTTAAAGTAACCTTGGGAATTCTTGGGAATTTTGGGGAGTCTTCGAAATTTTGAAAAAAGTGCAGGCACCAAGTCACTGAATTCATGAAGTGGGCATACTGTATAGTGTATAGTATAAGTATACGTATGTATATGGACGTATTCAAAATATATCAGCAAATAGTATACTATAGGCCTATGCTTGCACCACTGATGGCAACTCGTTAAGAAGACACTACACAAACCAAGATATAAAAGGAAAATAATAAGGAAAAGAAAGATTAAATTTTATTGAAAGACCTTGCAACCACCATTCTGGCAAGAAAGCTTGACCATCACAGTCTTCACATTGGTTATAAATATAAACTGAAACGTGGAGTCACGACTTCCCACAGTTTACATTAGGTTAGTTTAAGTCCCTACTTCATACACCGGCATGGCCTAGCTAGTAGGGCTGCGAATCGCAGCCCCACTCGCTAAACGATCGCATGTGGAATAAACGTTTAGTACAAGCTGCTAAGTGATTAATCGCAAAACCTGTTTTTTCGTCCATTTTCTATCAATCTGAATACTCTGTAAATGCAGAGTCAGTGTTTGCACTAAGGAACTGAACCTGGGAGGGAATTCCCTCTCTAAAAATTTCTTTGGGAGGGATTTTCAAAATCAAGGAGGGGGTTATCACTTGGTAAAGATACTATTGCAATTTAATATGTGTAGTATAACTGTAGTTACGATCTCAGCTGCAGAAAAGTGTGCGGGACTTTCCCGCATAAGATTTATTTTTGTGCGGGATTTGAAAGACAAAAGCGGGATTGCAATCCTGCACCTTAGCGCGAACACTGTGCAGAGTGCATAATATTGCCCCTACGTTTAGTATGTAATATGTCATCATGTTGTGATTACTGTTTCGACTATGAACAAGCCTTTACAGGAATCGTGTTTGGGGTTCACGGGTATTACCATTTCATTTTGAATAGGCCTATTTATCAAGTGAATCAAAACACACCGAGTCTTCTGTTGTGATAACGTGACCGTGATTAATCGCTAAATGATTGCAAATTTTTGCGGTTAAACGTTTAATTATTTTGCTACACGTTCACAGCCCTACTAGCTAGTGTCACAGCATAACCATGGATGTCAACATTGGTCACGTCCGTCACATCATGGAGTCGTCACAGATTTTAGACGATCCCAAAAACCATGCCACAAAATATTACATGCTGGAGTTTTCAGCCGGTAGCCCTTTAAAGGCCAGGCTATAATCTCCTCCTAAACGGTAAAAATTCATCCTACTTACTTTAGGCTACTTCTAGCCCTTCCAATTCAAACAAAAACACCAGTCTAGTAGTGTACTCCTTCAAGACAGCCACAGAAGCCTACAATGAGTTTCAATTCCTTAAGGCCATACTGACACACAGCTGTGTGTGTGAGCCTAATTGGGAACAAAGCAGACAGTACAAGCCATCACTGACCAACCACAGTCTAGCTATCCTTTGCATAAAAATCACTAAAATTGCAGTCACCAGTTGTATTTAGTACTATCAAGGATGTGGATCCATCTCCAAAGGTGAGGGGGGGGGGGTGGGTGGGTGGGGCAGAACTTTTCACCATTTGTGAATCACCATCCTGGGGGAGGGGGTGTCCTTTGAAAAAAAAGGAAATTTGAAGGTGTCTATGTGGCAAATGGTGCCATATTTGGGCGCAATTTAGCTTTTAAAATGTAGTGTCAATTCTTAATCTATGTTATATTATTGAAAAAGTGGGGGACTTGTTATAGATGTCCCCCTTCCAAAAAAGTGAGGGGGATGCATTCCCCCATCCCCCCATGATCCATGCCCATGAGTACTATAGGGCTACAATATTCCTAATTATGTTTGGAGGGATGCCACAACCCCTACCATTTGTTGACCATGGTGGATGAAAACCCCCTCCCATGCATACAAAAACCCAATAGTATGTGGACAAAAACCACAGCAGCACATTTCCAGATTGTTTTGTAAAAAGCTGCTTATTCTTAAATGACAACCATCAGAAACATACTATAAGAAAGGGTATTGTAAGTGTCCATTAAACCAATGCAAGAGTAATAAGTAATTATATTTTATACCCCTGACATAATTGATTTGGTCCTTAAGTGTCCAAAATCCCCCTCATTTATGCTAGGCCTAGGTTCTCTTTTGGCAGCCTGCAAGCCATTTGTACCTCACAACATGAAAGTGGTTTGTAGAAAATTTTAAGGAGCCCCAAATTACTTGAGAACCCCAGGTGTATAGAGCTGCTAATTTTTTTAAACCATTTGTCGAAATAAACAGGAGTGACATGGTTCTTAAAATGTTATTCACTGTGGTAATTTATTAACCAAGGTGTTAAAAAATTTCCCTTGAAAATGGCCCAGTACCTCTTCTTATACAATAGTTAAGGCCAGGCTATATGATATGGGGCATCCCATCCCCAGACTGCCATGGATGGGCCCAAAAAATATTCCAATGGGCCCAATAAATAAAAATTTCCATATGGGCACAATGTGTACCCATGTTGCCTGTTACTGTACTATTTTTGTTACATGTTTATCATCTTGATCTAGCATAATTGAATATTGATTGAAATATTGTTTACTAGCCTACAGTCCTTTAAATTTGATTTTTATTTTGACTGTATTTTCACTTAGCACTGCAGGGCCTTTAAAAAATCCTATATTTCCTATTGTGTGATTTTGGGCTTGTTTTCCTGTATTCTCCCATATTTTTCTGATCTTGGCAAAAATTTTTTCAGTGATGATCAGGGATGAATTTTTCTTTTTCCAAGATAGTGTCTTAGACATAGAGTGGCTTAGTCAGACAGGTAGCAGTGTTTAGATGTCAAGTATCTTAATTAAATCATATGTATGCACACAGTGGCAATTAAAGGATCCTGAAATATTCTCTTGTGAAACTGCATTGGGCACTATAAATAAGCTCATATTTCATCAGCCATAAATGTGCTACTCTCACACCTTTGATATTAAACTCTTTGATTTCATGTCTTTGAGGTAATTGTAGTGATATTGTCAAGGGGGTGGATGAGAGCCCTGTGCCTGGCATCCCTTCTGGTCATGCAGTCCTCCACATTTTAAAACTGTTACCTATTCTTTGCATGCACAGATAGCTGGTCTGTGATATAATTAATAAACTCAGAATACTGTTGTGAAATGGTTCTAAATACCAATTATTTTCCCTACCATCTACCTTCATTCCTCAGACTGACTAGCCATTAGTTCAGTTGACTGTTCAAAGTGTTGTATAGTTTCAATTTTCTCCTAAACATTAAGAACTTAGTGCTCTGAGAAAAGAGTCTCACTCTCATATGTCATATGTTTACAAGTTTACAGTATGCAGATCTCTAAGGAGGTTATCCCTTAACTCCACTTGAGGCCCTATGGCAGGCCCCTGGATCACACATAAATCTATCCGACAGACCAAAGTGGAAAATCTAATCCATGTACAGGTCTGGTGCTGCAGTGCACAACACTGGTGGCATGTGGGGGTACTAACCAAGTTGCCCTTTCCCTGATTTTGTCATGAAATTTCCTTAAATGTGATTTTAGATGTTAAGTATGTTTAATGCACAGACACTTTCACATTCTGTAGGTGTGGACTATACTCCTATGTCAAGTTGTACAGATTCAAAGTGAGCAGTGGCATTTTAAGGGGAAGGGCCATTAGGCTATGCCTCCTCTCCCCTCACTGGTACTGATTTTTGGTTTCGATGATAAGAGGAACCTATGCATTCACCATGGCGTGTGTATGTATGTATGTATGTATGTATGTATGTATGTATGTATGTATGTATGTATGTATGTGTGCGTGTGTGTTTGTGACACTTTGCTCGTTAACATGGTATCTCATTTGGTACATAAATGCCAAATATTGAGAGGAAGAACCCTATCATTTGTGGTGGAGTTCAAAGGTCATGTGGGGTCACCGGGGATTAAAGCCTGAAAACATTGTTAACACGATATCTCAAGGTAGGAAGCTTGGATGAATTTCATACTTAGTATGCAGATGCGTTATGGTAAGAGGAAGAACCCTATTGTTTTTGGTGGAGGTCAAAGGTCATCTGGGGTCACCAGGGTCAAAGCCTGAAAACCTTGTTAACAGGATATCTCAAGTTAGGAAGCTTCGATAAATTTCATACATAGTACGTAGATGCATTATGGGAAGAGGAAGAACCCTATCGTTTGTGGTGGAGTTCAAAGGTCATTTGGGGTCACCGGGGATTAAAGCCTGAAAACATTGTTAACACGATATGTCAAGATAAGAAGCTTGGAATCATTTCATACCCTGTATGTAGATGCCTTATAGTAAGAGGAAGAACCCTATCGTTTTTGGTGGAGGTCAAAGGTCATTTGGGGTCACTGGGGGTCAAACTCTGAAAACCATGTTAATATGATACCTTGAGGTAGGAAGCTTGGATAAATTCATACTATGTATGTAGATGCTTTATAGTAAGAGGAAGAACTATATATCATTTTTGGTTGAGGCCAAAGGTCATTTGGGGTCTCAGGGGGTCAAACTCTGAAAACCTTGTAAGCACGATATCTTGATGTAGGAATCTTGGATGAATTTTATACTTAGAATGTAGATGCATTGTGGTTAGACAAAGAATCCTTCTGTTTTTGATGGAGGTCAAAGGCCATCTGGGGTCACCAGGTGTCAAACCCTGAAAACATTGTTAACACGGTATCTTGAGGTAAGAAGCTTGGATAGATTTCATGCTTAATATGCAGATGCTTTATGGTAAGACTAAGAACTCTATTTTTTTTGGTGGGGGTCAAAGATAATCTAGGGTCACCAATGGTCAAACTCTGAAAAACCAAGTTTGTCATCTGGGGTCACCAAAAGTCAAAGTGCAAAATTTCCCAAGAATTCTCAAGATCAAATATGAACACAAAACTGTGTTTTTCCAATACATTAAGATAGCATTTGACCAGTGACTGAAAGAAGTGGGACATGGCATTATTTGGAATAAGACATTCTGGTCTGTCCCTTATTTAATATCCTAAGATATGTAAATTTTTGAACACAAATTTTACTTCAAAAGATAACATATGTAGTACCGGATTGCATGTAAGGACACCCAATCATTAAACCCCTCCCCATCCTGCCAATCACAGAACATACTACATAGCTCCCCCCACCTGTGAGACAGTTCTGGCTATGCTGCAGAAAGTGAGTTTGAAGGTATTCATACAGTAGCAACCATACATGTAGGCCTATATGACGTTACTGTTATTGCTCATATCTCTCTCACATCAAGACTGCAAGGCTATACACAGTGTAAAGTTTATAGCAAAATTGTATCTTGTGAAGTCTTTTACTCCTATTTAAGCAGCAAAAAGTTCAAAAATTGTCTCAACTCATCCCCATTACTATTTGAGCTGAGGTGAGTTCTGCCTGTATACTTGTGGGGCAACAGTTCATTGTCCACATTAACTACCCATCCATTCAAAGCATCAATATATATAGTCACATTCTGTGTTCACAACTTTTAATATTGCAACTATTTCTGCATCTTTGGTATGCACTAATAACAAAATTTATGGACACTTTATTCCAGGGTCAAATTTTGCAAATACACCACAGTCAGGGGATTTACCCTTGCCCTTCCACCAAAAAATGTAGGTGGTTTCCTAAATTCCATGTTTCTGGTAAAGCCACACTGTTTTGTCACTTGGGCCACACATGTGCTACTTTTAATCACATTTCTATCATTTGAACAGTAATTTTCTAAGGTACAGTGTTTGCCCCATCCACAACTTTGAGGAACTTTGAAGGGCTGCTAGTGTGTAACATTCCTATATTTACTCTATATTTTCCTTGAAAAATCCTATAAAACCCTATATATTCATCAGTATCCTTCCTATAAAACCTCCTATATTTCTGTGATGGATCACTTTGAAGCCTGCATATACTATACTAAGGCTAGTGAACAGTCTATCTACCAAGGGTGGCGCCAGCGGGGGGGGGGGCCAGGGGGGCCATGGCCCCCCGTCGGGGAAGGCTGGCCCCCCGTCGGGGAAGGCTGGCCCCCCGTCGGGGAACTTTTTTCGGTTTCGTGGGGGAGCTGTTATGTATACGATAAAATATGTAGTCCCCGACAACGCCCAGTCGCCCCGACGATTTAGTTAATTTTGGTCTAAATTAGGGCAAATTCTTCAATAAAAACCCTAAATTTTCCAATTTTCTTCTTCAAAGCCCCATTTTTTCAAATTTTCCATGGAAAATGCCGGCATTTTTTTCAAATTTTCTCCAAAAAGAGCCCAAAATTTTCGTTCAAACATCGTTTCGGCACTTTATTTCCTTCGTTGAGACTTTGGGTTGCTGGCCCCCCGTCGGGGAGCTTGGCCCCCCTGTCGGGGAAATCCTGGCGCCACCCCTGCTATCTACCCTGTGTAATGATCAGAAAAAAAAGATAAGATGTAAATCTGGCAACCGAGATAACTTTGGGTTAAAAGTTCAAAATTTCAGTATCATCAAACAGGTCTTTAACTGCAGAAATAAAGGGAGATTGGGTAGGCTAAAGAGTGTCAGCTGAAGGAAGTTTAGCCTTTGCACCAGGGTGCATTTTGTGCACTATACACCGAAGATCTTCAGTGTAGACGAAGGAAAATGCTTGGCATAGTGGTGTGAGAATTCACTCAAGTTGGCGTACAACGTAATACTGTAGCAGCATGAGAACTCACTTGAGTTAGCTTACAACTTACCTATTGAGTATTGACTATATATTTTGTACTGCAAACTAGCTTTAAGCCAAAACTGCAGTACAAAATTTTCTGCTGCAGTTTTTTTCCACTTAATTCACATTGAGTTCCATACAAAATATGATTATTTTCTGCTAAATAGGAAAGAACGTTGGTTCAAGCATGATGAATGATCATCGTACAGCAGGCAGTGTTATGTAATATTGTGTGGTATGAATCACACTTTTGGTTTTGTTGGCATATGAACGCTGACACCTCGGTGTAACTTCGGCATCAGCTTTACATGGAATGCACCTTGGCCTGTACAGAAAGCCCATCCATCCAATGCACATTGCAAGGGCATCTAGGACCCTGTCAAGCAGATCATGGATGGGCACTTTTGAGAATATTCTCTTTGTGATAGGCCTAATTATTGAGAGGATGTAATTATCACTCGAAACCCTGTTCTGCAGACGTGGCTTAAATGCTGTTTCTGTTTAATAGATGAGATTGTATCATTTAGCATCTTTTTTGCAAAAGCTGGAGGGGCTGGGTGGACTAGAAGACCCGGCCTTATTCACTTTCAGCAGACTTGCTGAGCAAAGACCAGGTACCGTTTAGTCAGGTGGAGTAAAAAAGAAAAACAATTTCCATAAACTTTCAGATAAAATGATACCGATTTAAAATTTCTG